>JARJLF010000021.1:0-600000 GCA_029378395.1 Mycena leptocephala | reverse complement strand
CTGCTTTTTATCCCAGGAAGGCTCGGGGCACGGTCTGCTTTGAAGCTCATTCCACCCGAGTTTTACAACGGGTGGCGCCTTATTCGCCTTCCAATTTTCCAAACTCCAAGCCGACGGAATTTTTGAAGGTGACTGGTCGAGTACCAAATAACAGGTTTTTTTACACAAGCTTCTAGTCCACGAGGTGTTCCATCATCATTGGGAGGTGTTATACGGCCCGCATACATATAATCCTCCAGGATAAAATTTAACAAGCCCTTGATAATGAATGTCCACCCTTGCCTCGACAAAGCAAGCTCAGACAGCCTGCACCATCAGGGACCCCGTGCTACTTCCTCCGCTCTGCGTATGCACCTTAGGCTTCGCCTCATAGGCTCCCGACTGCGCCTTCTCTCCCGACGCCCCGCCGCGCGACCCGAGAAGACGCCCCGGGTGCGCGATGTTCATTGTAAAGATCGCAAGAATCACCATCCCGCCGTCGAGCACATCGAAGTACAGCTCCGTGTGGAGGATACGCCCATTCCAGCCCGTCGCGAGTTCGATGATGCGGTAGATCGACCTGCAGTTGTGCATTATCAGCCGTCCGTATTTATGCCGGAGCGAAATATGTACCGGATAAAGAGGACGAGCGTCGAGAATGCGAGGGCACCGATCATAGTTTTTAGCTTCGCGTCCATAATGCCGCGACCGCTCGGCGTGGTCCGAAGGGGGAGATCCTTATGGTAACGCCGGAGGAAGTCAGCTGAGAGGGTCGTGTACGTGAGGATCGCCGCTGGAAGGGAAATGAACAATTGAGGAATTGGAGACAAGATGGCAATTGATGCGTACCGAATTGAAAAACGATGCCAGCCAGCATGATGTTTGCGCCCTGGAAGAACTGTCAGCCGTTAACAGCAGCAGATATTATCGAACACACGAGGTTGATGTCAGGGATCGTAATGGCAGTCGCAGCAATTCCGCCGCCGGCGCCTTGAATTACAAGTGCAATAATGTCCTATCAGATAATCAGAGTCTACTCGGCGGGCTGGACGCGCATTTCATTTACGCAAGAGAGAAACAAAATTGTGTCTGCCAATAGATGACATGAGCACTACCGTATGCCTGAGTTTATGTGAACAACGTACACCAGACGGGCGTCAGCCGCGAGTAGCATGGGCCAAGGCGCCCGACGATCTGTGAGAGTAGGACAAAGTTCACTGCAATCAGGGGCGTCGGGGAGATGATTGTTGAGGTGATCCTGGGGCAAATAGTCCATCAGTGGCGACTCTGGCGCTCAGGATATATAACTCACTGCATCATATACGGATTGCTGAAACTCGGGGAAAAGGAAGACCACAGGCGGCCGGTCCAACCGACGAGTTCGCCGAGTCCGCAGAGGCATGCAGTGGGGAAGAGCCACCACATGCGATAGTACGTGGCTTGGCCGATGTGGAGCACTGTGGTCGCATCAGCAAAAAAATCTGCAATGGGCGCAAGGAACACAAGCGCGTACTGGTGCTGAGCCCGAAGAGAACAACGAAAATTATTCCGACATACTCGTGCGGGATATACCCGTATTGCGAGTCCTCCACGGCCTTTGAACCAGATCTCGGAAATACCGCTTGAAATAATGAGAAGAGACAGGAAAAGAGCAAGAACGAAGCTCACTCGACGCATAGGAAGCCATAATTGGGGAGAGAAGGAAGGGATGAATTCTGTATCTCGTCGACGGTCTTTTATATAATACATGTGGCGTTTCGGGGATTGACCGCAGTCTGACGCCCGGAAATGCGATTCAAACAAAATGTTGATTTCGTCAGGGCGGTGACTAAGAAAAATGGGATGAGCATAGCCCAGGACAATACCGTTTCAATCAACAGGATTAGATGCGAGTGAAAGGTGCTTGGGTCGAAGATGACTGATTATCCAGGTACTTCAGGATTTTTGGAGTCCCGAGGTCTCGACTACGTCCAAGAGATCTTCAGACGAATAAGGGAATGTGGCAAGAGAGCTACGGAGATCCGCAACTTCACGGTGCCTTCGCACGCTTGACACAAGTGAAGCCCAATCAGTGAATGAGTACACCTGAGATCTGCATCATGCGCAGCCGCAGCTTCAGCTCTTCCGGTGCTTGAAAACCTACAGGACCGGCCAAGAACCGGCCGAGGGATTCAGCGGGCATTAACTTCAACTCCATGGATCGTTAGTCGGCGATTTTCAGAGTCCATTGTGCTAGAAGCTGTTAGCTCGCGTCACGGTCGCCACTTGGCACTTTTGTCTGAGAGCATGCTGGAAGCGCCGATTCCAGACGACTCGGAGTCGACGAGGAGCAAAGACGTCCCATAGACGAGCGGCCTGGAAGCCAACGCTCGAAATAAAGCCCAAAGTTCAGAGTCCTTTGGGCGAAAACAGCAAGATGACCCGTTAAGACAAGCACGATTGTGGAGAGAATTGGGAGAGAAGTGATTGAATCGATGATGGCCGCAGAGTACTTCTGCCCGATCCATCGATCAGACACCTTCAGAGAACTCCTTTCTCTCCCCGATGCAAGCGTATCCATTTTCGTCACCGCGCCCACATTCTTTGTATCACCGCTGGTCCAAATTCTCCCGGTCTAATTGGAATCAACCTTCCTGATTCCTGAAGCTTGTTACCTGAATATCCAACAGATTCGAATCGATTAGGTCCCTCTTATTTGTTTAGCGTCCGGTTTACGTTAAAAACACCTCAGTGGAGGTCCATGTTGTCCCCGAAAAACGGTTAATTTTTCTGTGCTGGCCCTCAATCAACCGCGAGTCTACAACTAGTTTCACGGATCGCTGTCATCGCCTCTTCCTTCATTGCCGTTCCGAACTCCCGAGGGTCCCTCCCCACCAGAATCGGCGCCCCCATCGCCACGAGCGCTCTCTCCTCGTGCATCGATGAGAAGGCGCCCGAAATCCGACGCAGTAAAAGCGCCTCCATTCCGAGTGCGGTCGTGCGCTCCCCGCTCGAAATCGCTGAAGTCGTCCTCGACGAGCAGAACCCGTGGTTTCGGGGGTCGTGTCTCACTGGTCAACAACGCGGGAAAGTAGAGATGAAAGGATATGTGGGTGCCGTTCAAGGGACCTTCGAGGTGGTTGAAGCCGCACGCGCTGAGCAAGGCGAGGAGATTGCTACCAATTGGGGACCGGAAAGGCTCGAGGACCGCGGGGAAACGGTCCGTCATCAAGAAGAGAGATTTAGAGGGGTCCACCGCCCACGCGGGTTGCGACAACGGTGCATGGCGGGTGCTTGCAAGTTCGTAGTACCTATGTATGGAAAGATGAGAGAAAGTATGAGCAAAAAGCATCGGTGAGGACGCACTCTGCTTCAATGTCGCGCATGAGCTTGTGCCGCGCTCGCTTCAGCCACTCGATGGCCTGCGGTTCGAGCGTATCAAGGCTGGGCGTCTCATCCCGCATGATTGCGAGAGTGTCATTGAAGAGCTTCCCCACCGCTTTGAGGTCGAAGGGTTGACTAGGTGCGGTCATGTTGGCAAGCAGTGACGCCCGACAGGGGCCAGTGAGTAGGGTGCAATTGTTTTGATTGAAGATCGGTCCCGATGACTCTTGCTCCTCCTGTTTTGCATACCCTCCATTTTCAAGTGAACCCTCCCTCGACGCCTTCCATCCATAGTTCAAGAGTTACTCCTCAATTCGGAATACAATTGTGAATTACTGTAGAGGTCGTTCAGTGCTGCGACAGCATGAGGGAATAATACTGAAAGCATCGACGGTTATCTGCACAAAGGGAGAGAACAAATTGGAAATAAAGATGAGACGGTCTACATTAAAAGAAATACAGTACACTATGATGTCTGTTTCTGGTCCGTTGATTTTACATCCGAGTCTTGCGAATCTTCGGTGCGACCACCACCATCCGCACCATCATTCTCTCCGTCTTTCGCCTTGCCCTCCTTGTTCTTGGCGCTCGTTCCTTTCGATTTATGTTCGCTCTCATCATCCTTCTTCGTCTCACTCCCGCCAAGTCGGTAATAATCGTCCCCAGCTTGACCGCGTTCATGGTGGATGGTCAAACGCTGGAGCTCGGTGATAAAGTTCTCCAATTTTTCGTTCTTCTTCGAGCGTGGTATGCGGCCAATATGGCCGAGCCAGTCCCATTTGTTCAAAATGAAGTCTAAACGACGGCGGTGAGCGTTGCTTCGCAGCCTTCAAATCGGTGAATCTCACAAGCAAGGGCGACAACAACCGTAATTCCAAAGGAGAAACACCAGATGCGCACAACAGTGACCTGGACAGGGTGTCAGGGGAAATCGCGAAAAAGACGCAAGAAATTGCGCACAATGTCAACGTGTCTGACGAACAATTATGATTTGAGTGCAAGTAAAAATTGACTAGGAATGATCACGTACCCATGATGCTGTTCTGGCCCACTGATCCAGCCGAACAGACAGAAAAGTGACGCCAAGATATCGACTCCGAAAACCTAGGTGCGCGCTGAGCTGCGCTAGACTGCGAAAAGGAATAGCGGCGGACTCACTGCTGCGAGCAATTGGAAGGAGGGCAGAACGTTTTCTTCGTTGTTTCCCTGACTCAATCGAGTCACGAATATGACCTGGATCTGAGGTCAATGGTGGAATATGGGACCTCTAACAACACATACCCAACTTTCTGTTAAAGCCACTTCGAGGAAGAGAATCTCTTGTACACTATCATTCGACGTGAATCAGTATCTAACAAAATGAAGAAAGTCGGCGACAGACCTCCCGAAGTTCTGGATAATACCGCCGGTTGGTGACCGGAGAAGTGTACCGCGGACGGCCCTAAAGACAACGGAAAAAAGTTAGCCTCGAGCCAACTGTTTAGTGGCGAATACTGACCATGTTCCTGCGGCTAGAATGAGGCCCTGGGAATTATAATTCAATAAGCGCGGAACCCAGAAAAGGTTGAAAGTTGGAGCACCATTACTGTGGAGATGACCCAGACTTTCGGAAGTTCCCACTCAACGGGCGTCTTGGCGTCTTTGAAGGATCATCGGTGAAGTGCCCGTTGGATTTTGGGAGAAAACTTACATGGCGCTCTGTCGTACGCAATTGCAATCGTTGCAACATCGGCGAATATGGCCTAGTTGGAGTTAATAGTGGCTCGCAGTATCCAGAGAAGCAACGAACGAGAAATACGATCTAAACGCGCCAGTTAGATTAGAGATTGGATATAACACGTATTTTCAGAAGCCATACCAGATCCACCCGGATAGTCTCGTTGAGAATGAGCATCGAAAGGGCCAGATACACTTCCAAATGAATACACAGCGCAATGCGGTAGATGATGTACGCCTTGAACTTCGTCAGAACAGGTTGCCGAGGCAGACAAAGCAGTGAACATACCTTCATCCGATGAAAAATCTGTCGGGCAACCTTGATAGACGTAATGATCGAGTTCAGCCCTTCGTCCAAAAACACGACATCTAACAGTAAAGTTTGGAAGAAGTACAACAAGCGAGCAAGTGGAATGAATGCTCACCGGCAGCCGAGCGTGCAGCGTCACTGGCTCCTTCAACAGCAATTCCACAGTCGGCCTTCTTAAGCGACGGAGCATCATTTACACCCTAGAAAAAATGTCAGTTTGCGCTCGGTACATCAAAGTTGAGGGGACGCACGTCTCCCGTCATCGCAGTCAGATGGCCGCGCTGCTGAAGCATTTCGACAACCTGGTATTTATGCTCGGGAAACACTTCCGCGAAACCATCTGCACAATCGTAAGTCCTCCAACGGCGAAAAGACGAGTATGAGAGGTCACTTACCAGCCGCTTCCACGAAGTCGCGGACGTCCGAGCCACTCATGCCGCTTCCAATAAGGCGTTGAGAGTCGTAGACGTTCGTGCCGAGCTGCAGTTGCTTGCACGTTTCCTTCGCAATAGCAACGGCATCGCCGGTGAGCATCTTGATGTGGATGCCCAGATTCTGAGCTTCTTGAATAGTCTGCAACGGTGTTCAATGTCGGCACTGTTAACTCGGGGAATGAAGGCGGCTGGCTTACTGCAGCGGTATCGGCTCTGGGCGGATCAAACATGCTCATAATGCCCAATAGCTGCCAATCCTTCCCGTCCTCCTTGATCGCGACGCCCAGCGAGCGGAAGCCCTTTTCGGCGAAGGTTTGGGAGGTCTGGCGGTATTCGTTGACGGTGTTAATATCGAACTTTTTGAGTTTGAGAATACTGGAGCAGTAACGCCACCATCAGCCTGTGTCACTGTCGAACAATGCGGAAAACCTACGCGTTGGGAGCACCTTTGCACGCCGTGTATTTCTTGCCGTCTTTCTCCACCTCTGCTTCAATGCGCTTGGACACGGGATCAAAGGGCGTGAATTTGTTGGTCTTCCATCCGCTGCGGAGGTTTTCCTGTGCGCCAGGGAAGTCCTGCGATGCGTTTAGGCTAAGAGATTCAACATGGATGCCGTGCAATAGAAGCGTACCTTCAGTCCGATAATGGTGACTTTATCGATTGGGTCGAGCGACTTGATGTTGTGGGAGGACGCGAGTACGGCGACGGTCATGAACCAATCCCTGTCAACGCCTAGAGTGCAAAATATCAGCTTAAACACGATTTAAAACTCGTTTAACGTACCTGGCGAGACGTATGGTTCATTTAGAGAAAGCTTGTTCGCGGTGAGGGTTCCGGTCTTGTCGGAGCAGAGCATGTCGACGCCCGCGAGTGATTCGATGGCCGTTAATTTCTGCACGATGCACTTGCGGCTGGGAGAGAATTTAATGCAAGAAGGACCACCGAGCAAGGAAGCCATACCGGGCCAAGTAAGCTGCGCCGACGGCCTGGTGACGACGACACTTGTGATTAGACTTATCTATGCTTTTTCATCACAAAGCGACTTACCATAGTTGTAGTGGTGACACAAGGCAGACCGACGGGTACACCGATAATCTGTGATGGAGTGTATGATCAGAGATGTGCGTATGCGAGAGACGAAGAAACAAATAATTACGAAGAAGACCAGCGCATAGACCAGCAGGGAGTTTTCTTTGGGCGACGCGATTCCGATTCCCCTTCCAGCAATATCAGCCGGCTCGCACCTCAAAAATATCAGGTAGGATATGTGCGTACCTGAAAAAGCCCCCGACCCAGACTATGAAGATGAACACAAGGACGAGTACGAGGAGGGTTGTGCCGATGCCACCAAGGACGATCTGGAAGTGCCCCTTTTCGTTCGAGCCTACATAGAATGGTCGGCCGGTTTGAATAAAAAAGGGATACAGGGATGATTCGCGCACTCATGACCAAAGAGGCAGTTCTGCCGACGAAGGATTGCTTTGCCGTTGCGCTCACTATGGCATAACACTAGGGGAGTCAACGACAATAATCAGGGTCGGTGGGAAATCGATCAGGGGTAGACTACGAGCCTTGCCGCGCTTCACACCGCAGGTGTAGTATGCGATGTCGCCGATGTATTTGTCGACAGCGAGGGATTCGCCTGTGATGGCGCTCTGGTCCACGGACACAATCGATGGGCCACGGTCGGCCTCGTTATCCTCATCATCACTGTCATCTGCCCCGCGCGCCTTCTCGTCGGTTTTCTCATCGCCTTTGGACTTTTGCTGACTTTGCTTGGCCTGGAACTGATCAGAACTTGCGCGGGAAAAAATCCAGCAGAGGAGTTTATTACCTTGGAACCATCTTTATCGTCGTAACTCGCCAGAATCTGAAGGACAATCGTTAGCTTTCGGAGCCTGGGTAATTAAAATTAAATCGCAACGTACCTTGGCGTCAGCCGGAATCGTGCTTCCTTCCTCCAGAATCAGCTACGAGATGATAAGTGGGTCGGCAATAGAAATTCGAATGTCTGAGCGCACTATATCACCTGGGCAGAGATCGCGAGCCTCGATCTCCTTCTCTTGGCCGCCGCGAACGACGAACGCCTTCAGAGCAATTCCCGCCTTGAGCTCAGCCACAATATCGCCGGCCTGTTTTTCTTGGTACCACCCAACCCCGGCGTTAAGAAACAGGATCCCGATCTAGTTAAACATTAGTACATGACCGCATTTTGCCACTCAGACAGCTCACGATGACGCCGAAGTCAATCCAATCTTGGAGCCCAGCGGAAAGAATGACGGCGATCTCCATGGTGTAGAGAATCGGGCCGCGAAAATATGAAATAAATTTGAGGAATTGATTTTCTTTGGGGCTGCGCACGGGTTAACGCGCTCGAATATCGAGATGGCCGGATCCACGAACCTTTGGAGTTCGTTAAACCCAAATTGTTTCCGCCGAGTGTCGACATCGCTGTCGGCGAGACCTTGCGTCATGTCAGTTTGGAGCCAATCGTCCGGTATCTGGGGATCACAACACTTGAGTTCCAAGCAGGGAAAAACAAAGGAAATGCGCACCTTCTTTTCTTTTTCGCTCTTAACTGTGACGGTTTTCCATGGCGCATACCAAAGACGTTTCCGCTGCCCATCGTCGTCGTCGTCTTCGTCGTCGTCGCCCTTGCCCGCTAGCGCGGCCTGGTCCCGCGCATATCGCAGAAGGACGTCATACTCCTCGCCTTCATAGGGGGCCTCGTTCTTGTGGGTTGGGGATGTAGGAGTTGAAGGCCCGGACTCCAAATCGTCGGGCTTTGCGCGCCCGTTTCGGTGTTTCAAGATGGACATGGTGGGCAGCAAGATGTTAGGGTATTAGTGGGATCTGTGTGTTTTAACCGTTCTATTCCGAGACGACGGAGGCATGTCTGGTGACGCCGATGACGAAGTTGTGGTGCGTTTTATTTTTAAGTGGCGGCCTGAGAAAAAGCGCGTCAAGCGGATCGAGTGTTCCTTGGGTCATGATAGCGAGGTAGTTGAGACGAAATCTGTAGGTTTTATTTCGACGTCGAAGAGGGACTCCCAGAAAAGACTCGAGAGTATGAAGGTGCACACTGCAGCACAGCATCACGGAGGTCACCCAGAAGATCACGTGATTGTCACGCACACTAATTCACCGGCGCGCTCAAAAAAATGCAAACGGCTGTGTACGCACCAGAAAAAAATATTCATGGACATAACATTGGGAACGGGTGAGGGAGATAAACCGTACCTGAGGAAGAGGAGAACGATAAGTATCCAGATGAGTACTGTACTATTTCGACCAAATGTTCAGGTGACGGGTGACACCCCAAATTTCGAGGTCTTTAAAAATCACCTTAATTCAAAAGAAAAATTATCGGCCATCTCGGCGAGTAAAAAATTCGAAATCCGTGAACATTTGGTCGAAATAGTACAGTAGCTTGTAGTACGCCAGAGGCATCAGTCCGGGGATTCGCGTAGTCTCCCAACGGAAGGAGGGACGAAAATCGTCTCCAGAGACAAAAGATAGACCGGGAAGGGAAGGTGGGACGGAAAGGAGATTGAGGCAAAAGATCATGATCAGCGGCGGAACTCACAATCTGTCAAAGAGACAATTTCTGGGACCCTTCCGTCCAGATCTGTCCTTCTCCAGTCTATTGCTAGGGAGGATATCATAACCAATATCAGCTAGAAAGCTGCTGGTCAGCGCACCTTGTCACCGGCTCGCCAAGGCATCCGGTTGGAGCCAAATCGGACTATGCGCGCGGAAAATGGGCCAAATCAGGAATGAAATATCGCTCGCAAGGGTTTTGGTAGGAATTAAATATCGATGGCCACGTGAAGCGCGGAGTCAACCACCGTCGGTAATGCACTGGCGTCTCGCTGGCGTTGCCGCGTCTTGCCTGGCGGGTCAACCAGGAGGAACCTCGCTCTCAAAAAAAAAAAAATCTCGTAGGCTGACAATTCCGCAATGAATTCACAAGAATGCTCCAGCGAAAAGAAAGATCCTCAGCACTGGATCGATTCAGATTCATACGAGGCCAGGCTCCGCAAGCTCCCAAAATGTGGCCGCAATGGGCAGTTGGAAAACTTGAAGCTCGTTCCTGAGCCACGGACCACCAATACCTTTTACAACGTGAATATATAGGAGTTAACTGCATGGCCATCCATATATGCCCCCAGTGGTGCCACGAAGTCGCCGATTCCCTATGCATACTGCGGCGGAGGTTCGGTGTTCGCCTCTATCGCGTTCATCCGAGCAACAAGCACATTTATCTGGGCTCGAGTAGCCTGGAGCTGTACCTCCAGGTTCGGCGATCCAACCTCCCTTCGCACCGGACTGCTGCCCGACATAAGGCGCAAAATTTCGTGCGCCACCGAACCGCCCGTCGTTCCCGGTATCTTGGACTTCTCCAGACCCTCGAGATGGGCCATTTTTCCCTCTGCTGCGGTGATTTGAGTTTCCAGCCGTTGTCGCGTCATTTTTCGGGTGTTCGAGTCCACGAGAGCCGTGCCAGCACCCGTAAAGGGTGATATCGTGCTCCGATGTAGGAATCGGCGTCGGGAAATCAATGCAACGGCCAAACCGAACAGCAAGATGATTAAGGCCACGACGATCCCAGCCACTGCTCCCGCAGGTATTCGCTTCCTATGAAACTCAACGGGGTGTATGCGTAATATCAAAATATACTAACCTGGGTGCGGAGGATGCGGCTATAGGGAGGGAAGTTGAACTATTCCTTCCCGAGCTTGTGCCTGAACTTGAGGTCCTGGATGGTTCGACAAATATGAAACCGGGAAATTGTCCTCAAATAATAATCACGCACGTTTCTGAAGAAGGCACTGTTACGCTGGCTGTCCCGTTCCTGGCGCCACTTCTATTTGGACCGGCACTAGTTGCAATTCCACTTTTACTGTTCAACATTCAGCGCTCCTCAAAACCTCAAAAAATAATTGCGTACGTTTCTGAAGGGAGCGCTGTTACACCCCCAGATGTTCCGTCCCCGGCGCCACTTGTATTTGGACGCGTAACAGTTGTAATTCCACTTTTATTTTTCATATTCAGCGCTCCTCCACATCTCGAAAAATAATCGCGCACGTTTCTGAAGGGAGCACTGTCACACTCCCAGATGTTCCGTCCCCAGCAACACTTGTAGTTTGAACCGGACCAGTACTGTTATTGTTCCAACATTTAGCGCTCTTCCAAAGCCGGCCATCTGTGCTACTCGCAGGCCGGCACGTACCCGGACCCGCAAATGATAGAATGTCGGACGATTCATCGTTCCCAGAACAGCCATAATCGTCCCAAAATGTGCAAACTCCGCTCGAGGCGCCGGGCTCGGTTGCAGTGTTATCCATTTGGAACCACATATTGACGGTCCCGATTCCCAAAGAGTTGCCGGGCATGCTGAGGTTGAAGCACTGCGCTCTGGCGGCCGCGGTCGTCGATCCGACCCCACCAACCAAGGGCGACAGCGTCCACCAGGCCGCCACTTCGCCGTTGTATGCAGTGCATTGGGTGTTTGAGAAGAAGTTGATCTGGGCTGCCTTGTCTGGCGTCCAGTTTGCGAACGAGACTTGTGTGAATAGGACCAGGGCCGCTAGGATGCCGAAGAAGGCAGAAGAAGGAGTGCACATTGAACGAGAGTACGAGGAGAGCTCTCATAGACCTGCGGAGTCTACTGGGTGAGTTGAATGGCATGGACAACATTAATACTTATAGGGAAGGTATATTTAGTCAGGACGACCTTGACAGTTGTATATCATGTTACGGCAGAGATAATCATGATATCGCAGTTAGCCACATGAGCATTTACAGAAGCCAGACAATGAAGGCCAGATTCAGCCTCAATTCCCAGGGCCCGGAGGCAGAGCGTGTCTCGCTATTTCTCTATCAGAGGGTTTGAGACTGACTAGCATTGCGACTCGGCCAAACCTCTGCCTTTGGGCCCACGGAACGCACTGAGTCCGATCCAACAGGCATGTGGAGGGCGCATTAAATACGTATGATC
This sequence comes from Mycena leptocephala, assembly GCA_029378395.1. Taxonomy (NCBI): domain Eukaryota; kingdom Fungi; phylum Basidiomycota; class Agaricomycetes; order Agaricales; family Mycenaceae; genus Mycena; species Mycena leptocephala. The sequence goes on along the minus strand of JARJLF010000021.1, from coordinate 588,196 downwards.
AGCGAACATGTAGTCTTTCCCATGCGTCCCGCTGTTGGTTACCAGGAATCTGTTGCAAGCTATAATCAGACTGAGGCCCACCTCAAGGAGTGGCGCGGTCTTTTCCATAGCTCTCTCTGTTGGTTGCTAGGAATCCTGCTGGAGGCTATGATCAAACCCTAATACAGGTCGAATAACCTGTGCGCGATCAAAGAAGACATGGACGTGATCAATCGACCCCCCAATTCGGTATAAAAAAAGGTTGCCATTGTGGAAGTAGATTAACCACAGAAGTCCTGGAAAGCGAGGAAAGACAATGACACCGGAAGCGAAATTTGTGGGGTCCAATGGGAGAAATCGGTCCTTCAACGAAGGGCTCGACTGCGGCCTATATTTTGCGAAACGAGAGGTCGCCTCAATGAACAAGCATCACGTTCGGTGCATGAAGAAGCACCAAGCAGCTCAACTGAGTCGATTGCGCAACGCGAGAAGTTCAGACTTCTGCAGGTACAGTCCCAACTTGAAGTCCGGCTACGTGGATTCTACTCCCCGCAGAACACTCAGGCAACAAACAACCCTACTTCGATACCTGCTGGAAGCGTTGAAGGTGGATGACGAGCACAAGTGGTAGTATCCGTGAGATTAAGACCATGGAAATGGGTAGGTTCGGATCAAGCCGCCTTCTCAACACACGTGACATTCACGTGCTTCGCAGGGAATTCTGAAAAGGGGCTTGTACCAAGATGACGAAAAAGGGCAATGTGTTCTGAACGCTCTCCCGCTTCAGAAAGTGCCGCGATTCCTTAGGTCTAAGTTGATAATCTGTAGATATGAGGTACGAAAATAATTTGGCTTACCCAGAATATGGAAAGCATCCCATATTGACCCAGGACACCGACCGAAACATGGCCTTCTTCACGATTATGATGAAGTGAAATTTCCTTTGTCTAACTATATTCTGGCTGGAATTAAAAAATCCGAGTAAGCAGTTAAATTTGATTCTCATGTTAGATGCTGGAACCACTTTTTTGCATAGGCATCAGCGGTACAACACGGCCTGTAGGTCAAAAGGTAGAATCAGATCTTGTGCTTAGTCAGCAAAGGCTGAGATTATGTTAGAGTTTTCTACATTTCGAAACTTTGAGTATTCACTGTGACCGAATACAATCTCAGACATGCCCTTCTCGACTGGATGCTTTAGGTTCCCCCATATGAGGAGGTTAGCCTCTGCTGAAGTTGGCGTCACAACTGTCACACGATGTGACACCCCGTCCTAAAAGAACAGAATTAATTTTCCTGCATGAGCAAAGCAATTCTGCGCATTAAAATTGCTGGAAGATGCTTTTTAAATTGTGTTTCAGATCCATCGAGCCCATAAAACCAGTATAATTCTCAAATAATGAGAGTGGTCGGGTATAAATTTGGAAATGCATCATGTCGTTGAAAGATCAAGTGTTGCGCAAGAACCCCATACTATATTTCAAGGCAGAGTAGATATATATCAGGAGAAGCATCCAATGAACATATTATCAACTGAAACCATGGTAATCGGAGTTGAAATGACTGAGATGCAGAGTTTTGAACACATAGCCCTTTTTTGGCAGTTCGTACCAAGCCTCTCTCCGAGAATCACCGGCTTGCCGGTGCGGAGACAGGCTTGCTCCGAACCTAGGAAATGGGCGTTGAAAGTTGCGTGAAAGACAAAGGCAAGTCCGATCAGCACGTGCACAAGCAAGCGCAAATAGTTGGTTCGTTCTTTCTTCCTCCCCACCACCTTGCCTCCCCTTCGAATGGCGTCTCTCATCCAATCTAGGTCGCTGTAATCCTTGCAGAGTGGTATCTAGTTAAGTGGTCCAAATCCTTGGCACGCGCTTCGCTGACGAGACGAGACGACTTCAGTGAGTGGGCTTCAAGTTTGTCGTGTCCACAAATGCAAGATTCTAAGACACGGAAGGACAGAGCTACCATCCACGGACGGCCAGCGGGGACTAGGGTGGAAGTTTGAGACGCGTGCAAGGCAGCGTGTGGACAGGGTGAGCCGTTCGTAACCTATTTTCATGTTCATAACTTTGACTTCACCTCCTCTTCACCTTTACTAATTGACGGTCCCAGCCGACGACACCTCGGTCGCACCGATCTCGAGTTGGCGAGATACTGCGCACGTTCCGCACATTTCGCCAGTGTTATCAGTGCGTTCCCAGCTCTGGTGTTTGTTTGCGGCACTTGCCAGCAAGGGTATCTGTTTTGCATATAGTATGTCCCCCATCGTCCCGCTGGAGTCAGCGTCGAGCTTACCCCTCGTGCTTCAGATTTATTGAAGCAAAGCTCCCTTAGGCCGACATCGGTTCGTCATTTATCTCTCTATTCTCAAGTGCCACACATCAATTAACCACCCCTGCGCTGACAACCGCGTGCGCATAAGTACTCTCGTGCCCGTCGGCTGGATGCGCACCCCCAGCGGCATCTTCTTCGACTCGCCTTCCTCTGGATGGTCTCAGGCAGGAGCTTCGCGGACCCACCTCGCTCGCGCAGTTCGAGAACATCTGCGGAAACATAGCGACTCTCGACACGGGCTTGCACCATCCGTCCATATCCAGGGATGTCAAGACTCCAGTACCGCACGGGACAACAGACTGGTATGTGTGCGAGCTCGTTCTACTGCCTATCATGCTAAATGTCCCCGTCATAATTATAGGCGGCCCAATTCCCTTCTTCCATGAGGGAACGTCCATATCGCTTCGGCCGACTCGGACCTTCGTCAAGGTAAGCCGTTAATATTGGATCTCGGTCGGGGATACTGATATTCAGTGCCAGGTAACGAGGACGACTGCGAGCGCATGCACACGCGAGGAAATTTGGTACGCGGAACGGCGTGTTTATGTGACTGTTTTACATAGTATACGTATTCCTGTTTCTTAGTTAGAGCCAATATAATTATTTCGTTCTTATTGCATGGTTGAGCGCTAGCAAGGAAGCAACAGAGCCGTCGGAAAGCCATTATATGCGGCGAACTGTACTGCATAGTGCTCCATAGTGCTCCATAGTGGCCGTGCGCGGCTGCATAGTGCTGCATAGGGGATGTACCTATGAGCACTATGGCACTATGCAGCACTGTCTAGCGCTATGCAGCTTCAGCTCGTTTTCCAGATGCTTCAACACGACCAAACACCACTCTCCCCGCCAAAAACCCTCAAGTGACCATTGAAATAATCAAATCCATGAAAATAGTTCATTTAAAATTGAGGTGCAACTTTTGTACGAGATAAATTATGCTCGTTAATTGAACTTCGAACTGTCAGAACTAGACCCTTCAATATAAATGCACCGTTTAAAGACGACTTTATATAGCTCCAGATACGACAGTTCAACAGTAAGCATGCATATTTCTAGTTCTTTTGCGTCCATTCTTCAGCATAATACGAGGTGTTCAAAGTAAAACACGATATTTTGTGAGGCCCGAACATGTGCATTCAAAGCCAATAAAATCAACTTCAATACCACCCGCGCCTCTTCAGATCCTCCAAGAAGCGTGTCATCATCTCATCCTTGCTTTTATATGTCAAGCCGAGGACGTTCTTGGATTTTGAGGTGTCGTATGTTACGATAGGAGCTGGCAGCTCGCCTTCAGGTATTTGGCGCGGGAGCTTTCCTGTTGGGATGATGTTGAGGGAGTGGGCGATGTTGACTGCAGCATGTTAGCACTGAGGTCGTACGGAAGAATAATGTGAATATAGCACCAACCGAATTCCTGCAACACATGCGGACCTGCGGTGATGATGAAGCGATGTCCACCCGCCGCGGGCTTCTCGAGCGCCAGAGAATGCGCTTCCGCGAGATCGAGGACGTCTACCCAGTTGGCTCCGGGGCGCACGAGCGCTGGCTCATCCGGAAGGCCTTTAATGACGGCTTTGTACAGCACGTCTACCGACTCGTTTAGGTCCTCAGCCCTACTGCATTCATGAATTACGGGGCCGAAGATCTATTGGCGCAGCGTAATTAATTGATTAAATGAACACTCGCGGACGGACAGGACCACAAGGGACGCACGTATGGAGGACAGAGCGTCACTAGATCCCAGGGGACGTCGTTGGTTTTCTTGTAGTCCCATGCGGCCTTCTCAGCGAGCGTTTTGGAGGCGCAATATTTATCGACGTCGGGGGCGTGCACGCCTTGCTCTTCGACTACGGTGATGGATTTGGTGTTCCAGTCGTCCTCGGTCCAGGGTGTTGGACGGGTGGAGGTCCAGTGGACGACGGATGCGACGGAGGATGTGACCACGATGCGCTTTACGGATGGGCTGCAGAGATTTGATTATTTCAGTGTCTGTGTGAGGTGAGGGACTGACGCATTTTGAGCGGCGCTCTGAAGCATGCCTACGGTGCCTTTTACTGCGGGGTCGATGTATGCTGTACGCAAGCAAGGATATCGAATGCGGCATTCCCCAATGTCAAGAGTCTCAACACACCTTTTGGATCGTCACTTTTGTAATTGAATGGGGAAGCAGTGTGCAAAATTGCAGTCATGCCCTTCACCGCCTCGTCGAATGCTCCTTCCTATTCGCCATCAAAATTCAAGATAATAAACATACGGATTTAATCGTTCCGCACCTTTGTGATATCCGGAACCACGACCAACTCAAACTTGTGTCCATATTGTTGAAAAAGGCCAGTGAGGTGATTTCCCTTTTCGGCTGAACGGACGGTTCCGCGGACGAAGTATCCTCTTTCGAGGAGGTTGCGGAGGACGTAACACCCGACAAAGCCGTTTGCTCCTGAAACGAGGACTTTCTGCTGGGATGCAGACATCATGGGGTGGAATATACTAGGTGCGGGTTCGGGAGTGTGTTGTGTCCATTGAGGGAGAATCGTGGACTCTTTTCTATAGGACTGCCGCAGGTATGACGTGATCCCTGATCCAATTTTGGTAACTCGCCATGGTACGCGTAGCCCCTTTGCCGAGCAACCGAACCTTTGCGTCGTCTGACTGCCGGTAGGTAGGTAGAGGTAGGTAGTATTACACGGCACGGTCCCGTAGGAACGCCGGTTTGAGGAAGTATCCCGGTATAGTACAGGCTTTATATTTACACCATCGTCCCTCGCCTCTAGTAGGGATGAACACCGTCCCGTTTACGGCGACGGCCGTAAATCCGCGCGCCCGAGACGGTGGCGGCCCGCCCTTTTAGCGGCCGTCTTTTTCGAGTTTATAACCTGGTGGCGGGACGGGCGGTAGAAAAGACGGCTGCATGCGGGGCGGGACGGCGCTATTTTTTAGCTAGTATATAAAATGGGTCCTCGCAATTGATTCTCGTGGTACTAGGCATCAATGGTGGTACATTCAAAGGAAAAATACAAGTAGATTACATCGCAGCGAGTTCATCAATGGCCGTATGCGCTAACTTGAGATGCTGCTTGACAATCATGAGTGTAGATATGGTTTCGGCAGAGAGTCTCGAGCGGCGCAGTGATAGTGTATCACGGCCACTTGAGAATATGCGCTCAACAGCAACGGCAGACCCTGAAAACATCGCACTCAGCGACGTATAAAAGAATCAAGAGGAAGTGAATATACCTGGTATTGCCAGAACGTGTCGTGCAAGCCGATAAAGTCGCGGGAACTGGAAGCGCCGTGCATACCACCATGCAATGGGATCACAGTTCTCGAAATCCTCCTGCGCCAACTTGATAAATGTGTCGATCTCGTCAACAGGCTGACGGCCGGATTGTTGGTACCGCCGAGTGAAATTGGGTTTCTGTGGGGATGTGCGAAAATGTGCGCGGGAGGACGTTGCTGTCGGTGGAGCCGGGGTGGTTATGACAGGGGCAGTAGTTTTACCCGGATAGAGTGTATCTAAACGCGTACGCATATGCCGCACAGAAGCATCGACGTTGTCGAGAAGGTCGGGGCTCCTCGGCAACCCAGGATAATTGTCAAGACAAGCCCTGGGTCGACCTGGCTGTGGCGGGACAGAGAATAACCCGGCCGGGACGATAGTTGAATAACCCGGTCTGAAGTGATCGCGACTGACAACGAGAGGGCAGCACTGAACAACCCGGCTCTACTGGGGAAGTTTGGCTATAGCCGTCGAGGAGGAGCGTCGCGAGACTTGAAGAGACGGCGGGGTAGCCGCCTGGTCACCGAACTCGAGGAGACCTCGAGGAGAAGATGATATGTGAACGCGCGTCGTTCGTAGTCGAAGTGAGAGAGCGCTGCGCCGTTGTCAGGTCAAAGTAGACTTGATATTAGACGAGGTAGAATCTAGAGTACATGTAGATTCTACCGAGTTTATATACTGTGTCCTATGAAACTGATGGTTGTCCCTCCTATGAAATACCGACCGTCTGCAGGTGTTCGATCTTGGTAACGGGCGATCGGGGTATCCCGATCGTCGTTTGAATAACCCCTGGTTGGTTATTATGATATCTCGATCGTCGTTTGAATAACCCCTGGTTGGTTATTCTGAATCCAATCGTCCTATGCGTGTTCCGATCAGCATTTGAATAACCCCTGGTTGGTTATTCCCAATGCAATCGTCCCAAGCGACTACGAATAACCCCCTGGTGGTTATTCCGTATGCTTGTGATAACCCGGGATACCCGGGGTTGAAGTTGAGTGAAAATGTTGGAATAATGCCAAATCATGACATTACCCCCCCTCTTCAAGGTCGATGTCCCAGCGACCCTAGAATACTGTGGAGCGTGGATTTCATTTCGCACTTCAAAGAGGAACCCGATTGAACCCGGTAATTCCTTGTTGTCGTGTTTTATTCCTCTTCATCCCAATATTTGATCGCGGTAATCGGCTTCTTGAGTTTTGATCACCGAGCACTGCCACAGTTTCGGCATAATTGGCGGAAGCAACTCGTGTAGATCAATCGCGGTCATGCGTGATCTAAACGTTAATTGCTTCCCCATTTGGCCTTTTGCATAATGTTTCAGCTTTTAGCTTCTTCCATTTGCAAGCGCGGGTTCTCCGTTTGAATTGTGCTGCGGGTTCTTTTGCGCCCCTGACCGTGCTTTATATAACCCGGTCAGGGTGCGCGCGCCTCTCCTATCTCTCTTTTTCTTTCCCCCATGTCGGATTTCCCTTGGAAGCTGGCTCGCCCCTACTCACGCGCCCAAGCGCGCATCGGCCTTCGTCTCCGCGACTTTGAGACCATCGTCCCCTCGCTGAGCGTCCGTTTGGGGTGCCGCGCCCCCCTCTAAACCCTGGCGTCGTCTCCATCTTCGCCGATCAGTCACCCTTCGTCCTCAATCCCTGGCGGGTTCCCCTTCCTCGAGAGCGCGGTTGGGACCTCTCGAATCCCGCTCGCACCCGCGCGTACGTGGGTCCTCTTCCCGCGGTCTTGGAACGACCGGGAGTTATACTCCCAACGGCGGTTCTCCCGCCTCCCCCTCCCCAGTTCAACCCAGCGCTCTGGGACTGGTTACGCCACTCTCGTCGTCCTCTCCAGGACGTTCAACCTCCTCCGCGCCGGCACCACTGTGCCTATCAGCGCGTCCCGCTGGGTGGCATGCCAGCGGTGTACCCCTCCTCTTGGTCGTTCGCGGAGGTCGCCCATCAGCTCTTCGTCACTCAGGTCCTCTCTTCTTGGTTCCGGTTCCAGGTTTTCGGCCCCCCGCACATGCAAGTCGTTATAGCCTGGAACGCGCATCTGCGGAATGAGAGACTCGAGGACCTTGATTTGAGTTCGGAGATCGTGTCCCAATTTGACGACGTCCTGAGCGCGATTGCGCGTATGAACGCGGACATCGAGGGCGAGTCCAGGAGAACCCTGACGATCATGGTGCGTCTTCGTCCTCCTTCCCCCTTTTCGTGCACTCCATTTACCCCGCCTCGTAGCTTGAGTTCGAGCAACGCCTCCTCTGGCTTGCGCAAGTCGGGGCCTCGGTGGCCTATTCATTCCATTTCGTCGATCTGCTCGACCAGATCGTGCAAGTTCTCCACCCTGACTGGGCACCCGAATATCGCGTCTTCGACCTCAATCGTCGTCGGGGTAGACTTGCGGAGCGGGGTTCAACCCCCATCTGGAGCAATTATTTGCGACCGGAGACCACTATTCGGGTTCTCCCCGCAAATTGGTTCGATCCTCGAGAGCCGTTGGCCCCAAATCAGCCCAACGAACAATCCACTTGGTTCCAATTCCCGCGGATGGCGGAGTTCTACGACCGTACGTCGCTCGTCTTGTTTCTCCATCGTCGTATTGAACCCCGGGGTCTTCAGATTTGGCGGAGGTGGGCATGAATGGCCCTTCTGCGCGTATCCCTTGTGAGGCGGCAACCGTGTCGCCGCCCGACTTCGACGATCCCGACCCCTCGTACGCGTCGCGGGTTCTTGAGGGGTACGAGTTGGACGAATTTGTGCGGGAGCATGGCCTGTACTGGCGGGATTTCGCAGGCGCCACCCCGGTGGTCACGGCCACCCCCCCTCCTTCGCCGGCGCGGGTTCCTTCACCGCGTCCTCCTACTCCACCATCGCGCCCGCCCCCTCCTCCGCGTCCAAATCGGAACCAGGAGGACTTCATCCCCGTCCCGCCCCTCAGTCCCCCGCCGGACATCCCCTCGCGGAAACGTCGCTGAGGATCCGAAGAGATCAGAACGGGGAGGGAGCGCCGAGCTGCACCTCGCGCGCAATCTCCCCCTCGTCGCCCTTCTCCGCCCCCTGGCCGCCGCCCACGGTCGCCTTCTCCCCGTCGCAACCCACGGGGACCAACCATTCGAATCCCAGCGGGCAACCGCCCGCGGTCTAAGTGGCCCCCAGCGCCGAGACTGGTCGTTGATAGTCGCGCCACGCCGACCACCTTTGTGCACGAAGCACACCGTCCCATTGGCGCCGTGGTCCGCCAACTCCTGCCGCGATGTCCCCATTGTGAACCGGGGCGTTTCTGCTCTGACGACACCGACCCCAACGCAAAACGTCCCAACAAGCCGCGTCGCACTTGTTACCACTGCAACAAGCTGCACGAGAAATGCCAGACCTGGAGCGATTTCCAGGAGGCATTCAACGAGCGGATGGAGGAGGTTTTGCGGGATTTTCGGTTCGAGTTTTGGGAGCATCTCGGGGAAGGGCGCTACCAGCTCTTGCTTCCGGACCCTCGGTCAATGGACCTGGCCCATTTGGGTGAGTCGTCTTGTACTCCTTTTCCTCCTGACTGATCTTCTTCTTCGTCTAGCGAATATAGTGGACTCGTACAGGTCGTTCCTGTACGAATTCCAGCCGCTTCAAAATACGGACCGATCATTCCGTCGTCGCACGGCGCAAGCGAACCGCCCCCGCGCCGCGCCGGGTTCTTCTCGTCGCCCAGCGCCAGCCGCATCTGCGGCGGGAGCTCGTGCAGGTCGTCCACCGCCGCCCCCGCCCCGCGCTCGCTCTCAAGACGACGAGCTGGGTTTCTCGTTGGGCGATTTCGATCTGGACGAAGAGCCCGCGCCCCCGCCCTCGCAACAAGCGTCTTCAAGTCGGGGACCACCTCCGCGACCAGCGCCGCCGCCCGCCCCATCCTCCGCGCCGGGGTCTTCGGCGGGTCCGGGTTTCAACAACCCTTCGGCCGCCTTCCCCGCCGACGTGGAGATGGAGCCCGCCCCTCTCCCGTTCCTCGAGCGCAACCCGGAGTTCACCTCCCAAGGTGTCGCGCGAGACGCTCAAAACCTCGCCGCCCATCTCTCAACCTTGCCGACCGAGCAACGCGCTCAATACCTGGCGCATCTTGCATCCGTTCTCGAGCTTGCGAGCCAGGACGTCGAGATGCCACCAGTGGATCGGAAAGGGAAGGGGAAGGCGAAGGAGCGATGAGTAGGGGGTTGCTTCGGACTCTGGCGCGCCGGGACGCTTTTTCTTTTGAACAATTTGTATTCATTATACTGTTACAAACGCCATCGTATCGTAGCCTTGCAATTTGCGAAGTTTTTTCTCTTTCTTGAAACACGAAGCCTTTTTTGAACCGTGCGAAGTTTCTTTGGGAAGTGAGGTGCGATAAGATAAAGAAGCGAGTGATGAAAAGATGCGAGCCGGGTATAGGTGCGGATCAGCCGCGGGTATTTCCATTCGGGTTCTTGTTTGCCTTCATCCAGCCTATTCCCCTGGTTCCCCGAGTATGCGCTCGGTTTCTTCCACCGGTCTTCCGGTGCCGGGTTCTGCCTCGTAGATGATTCGTTCTTCTCTTTCTACAGGCGCCCCACTGTCGAGTACCACTCGTCCTGGCACATCCGTCCGTCGGGAGTTGTTGATTCCCCGCATTGTTTCTGTTAGTCCCGGGACTAGCATCGTCATCCGGGAAAACGGGTCCCTCACGAAGAGGTCGTCGGCGTGCGCGCCCACTATGTCCATGAGGGGCGGCATGTCCGCATATTCGTCGTCGTTCGGGGCTACAGGGCCCCTTCTGTGTTCCCTCCGGGGGCCTAGCCCCCTTGCGGGTCGTCTTCCGCGTTGTCCTTGGCGGAATATGGGCTGGGGCCGCGGTCTACACAAACGCGCCAGCCAACACCCAAAGTCGTGGCCGTAGCCACGGATAATTTCCATCGGGCCGCGTCTCGCTCCTACGAGACGTCTGTATCGAGGTCCAAGATATGTGGGCATCTGGGAGTACCAGGCCACAAGCAATCCGGCGAGTGCGAGGAGAAGAAGGGTCAGGAGGGTGCGCACCACCCATCGTCCTAAACTCCCTTCTTCCCTGGGGTTCTGCAGGTAGACATTCATCTGTAGCATCGTGGTGTTTCGGGGTTATATTCGTGCGTGGTAACGATCGTCGGGGTGGGTAGACTAGATTCTACCTTCTGTCAAGACAAGCCCTGGGTCGACCTGGCTGTGGCGGGACAGAGAATAACCCGGCCGGGACGATAGTTGAATAACCCGGTCTGAAGTGATCGCGACTGACAACGAGAGGGCAGCACTGAACAACCCGGCTCTACTGGGGAAGTTTGGCTATAGCCGTCGAGGAGGAGCGTCGCGAGACTTGAAGAGACGGCGGGGTAGCCGCCTGGTCACCGAACTCGAGGAGACCTCGAGGAGAAGATGATATGTGAACGCGCGTCGTTCGTAGTCGAAGTGAGAGAGCGCTGCGCCGTTGTCAGGTCAAAGTAGACTTGATATTAGACGAGGTAGAATCTAGAGTACATGTAGATTCTACCGAGTTTATATACTGTGTCCTATGAAACTGATGGTTGTCCCTCCTATGAAATACCGACCGTCTGCAGGTGTTCGATCTTGGTAACGGGCGATCGGGGTATCCCGATCGTCGTTTGAATAACCCCTGGTTGGTTATTATGATATCTCGATCGTCGTTTGAATAACCCCTGGTTGGTTATTCTGAATCCAATCGTCCTACGCGTGTTCCGATCAGCATTTGAATAACCCCTGGTTGGTTATTCCCAATGCAATCGTCCCAAGCGACTACGAATAACCCCCTGGTGGTTATTCCGTATGCTTGTGATAACCCGGGATACCCGGGGTTGAAGTTGAGTGAAAATGTTGGAATAATGCCAAATCATGACAATAATTTAAATTGTTCTTGTTCGCGTTTAATCAGTGGTACGGTCTCCACCATGACCCAACTAGGCATTCCCCTCAGCCAACTAGCCTCGAAAGATTTTCAAGAAGTCCTCAGACTTTCGGTATGATATATCTTTCTATATTTTACCAGCGGTGATTCAGTTCTTTTAAATTTCAGGGTGGACTTCCCACTCGCTGGTCACCTCGTCAGCTCAATGTCCATCGCTGGCATTTAATTAAATCCACTACAATATGCCCCCGCCTCTGCGAGATGGTTGATCTCCTCAAAATCACTGAACCCGAGCTTCTTGACAAACTCTACGTGACACCTCTCGCTGGATATATATTCCTCGGAGTTCATAACTCTTCGGGTCTCTACTCAGTTCAGGTCTGTCACATTTTTGGATTTCCGGCTTGTATTTATGATTTTTCAGGATGTTACGGGTGGTGCTCTCCGTGCCTTGACGAAAAAGTCGGCAGAAAATGTGGCTCAAGTCGTAACGACTATGCACACAGGTTGTATGTCGATGCACGATGCGCTATGCAATTTGCACTGTGGCTGGGGGAAAATGGGATGAGTTGACTGTAGATGATGACGATACTATCCCGGATTTAATAGATGAATGGGGTACACATATACTTAGCTTCTGAATCGCCTTGTAGCAAGTTTCTCAACCGGGCAGACTTTTTTTGGCAAATTTAATTAACCCGTCTGCGGCCGTCAGCGGCCGTCAACGGACGGGTATGGACGGCAAGCTTACCTCCCGTAACCGCCCGCTTATTTTTCGAAGCCGATGCCAAGACGGCGTGGGCCGGGGTGCCGCTTACGGGCCCCGTCCCACCCGTAAAGCGTCCATCCCTAGTCTAGAGGCAAGCCATCCAAACCGAGCTCACGCACCCAGTTCCGGAGTGCTAGACTCGTCATCAAATTTAATTGCGTCATTCAGATGGTTAAGCCACATTGCACGGCGTGACTTTAAGAACAGGGTACCCATCTCTAAATGTTGCTTTTGACCTCACCGATCACCGTTCAACGTCCGCTGAAGAGGAAGATTATCTGTCGCTCCCCAATCTCTTTGACACCCCCACGATTTCTACAACATGCGAGGTACGAGAACCTTTTATTGTAACGCCTGTCTGCGACAGACTACAGGAACGAGCTAAATGTACGACGTCCACATTTCAAAGATAACTTTCTAGGTAATCGCGCCCGAGAACTGGCTTCGGACATGAAAAATCTCAACTTGCCAATCATTGCTACATAGATTACAGCGGCACGGATAATTGAGCACTGTTCAAAAAACACAAACTGATATCTGACAACGAGGAAGAACAAGCGCGAGACGCCAAGACATGATCTTTATCCAAGAGTTGTTTCTGTTTTCGCCTCAACGTCGTGGCGGGAGTGTCAGTGGATTTTAAATTTCAGTAGTTCATACCGCTTCCAGGGAGACATCCTGTAGGGCGTGCCAACGTATTCAATATGCATCATCTCTTGCAAAAATGTGTAGGCTGTGAATGCATACATGAACGAAATATTCTCCGACGGACAGAGAATTAAGAATAAGCTTGGTTCTTATACAAGCGCAGGTCTGCTGCATCCTCATCGTGGACGTCCTTCATCGCCTTTTGGAGTGACTTTTGTTGGAAGAACTCTAGCCAGAAGGTGTCCAATGGATATCCGTATGGTGGGAACCTGGCCCTAGTATAGCTGACTGTGGTTTCGTCTGGTGTTCAGGTACAAATATCATCAGGATCGTTACGATGGATTTCGACATAGGAGTTTGTCAGCCAGTCGAACCACCCTGGCTAATACATCGCTGCCGTCGCTAAATTATCTACGGTGGCTCAGAAAATTGTGAATCGGAGCAAGTACCGAACGTACCTTGTATAATCGGCTTGACATAGTTTTCGGCCGGCGGGCCGAAGACATAGGCCGCGATAGAATTCCAGTCAATACTCTTTAAACTTCCACAGCGTAGCGAGCGCAGAAACATTCGTGTCTGTGGTGCTAGCATCCCAGTCAAATTGACAGTGGACAGGATAGACGCGCCCCAAGCCAAAGCGAAAAACGGAGGCGAGCATGGGGCGAAACAAGGAGAGAGAGAGAGAGAGAAATGGCCTGCAATCGACCAAGGATAAGACAAAAATGAAGGATGCATTCAACCAACTTTGGATAATCCTTTCAATCTCTCCAAGCGCAAGAGATTCTAACAGCTAAAGCCCGGTGTTTAGTTTGGAGGAGCAGGAGGGAAGCACAGGCTTGTTGGTAGACGGCATACATCTAATAATGCTGAAGTGCCTGTGTGAATAATAGCGAGAGCACCCGTTCGGCTTGGGTCCGAGCCATCGGCAAGGAACGCCATATTTTTTGTCTGGTGCGAGTTTCTCTTTGCTGGTCCGATTGATTCAGAGATCCCCGGCTCGCGAGGATGGCACCGAAACGGAAAGGAATCGAGAGCCATGGCGAGGGGCGAGTATTTGGGTACCGGCACCTAATTATGGCTATGGCAGGGGGGGACGGTTCGGCCAAGGGAGAATTCCCCCCGAAAGAAGGCTGAAAAAGATTACACAGGCGACTCATGTCGCAGGCCCGACTCAAGGTGAAACGGGGACACAAATTGATCACACTGCGGTGGCCGAAGATTTTTTGGGACAAAAATATGACATCCAAACATGTCTCTCCCTTTGGTCAGTTTCTAGCCCTCCTTGGAACATAATCTGAAACTGATCGCTTGCCGCCCTCTCTCAAAATAATGCCTCTTCTTGTCCAAAGTTCAGCAGGAAAATACATCATTTTTGGTGGCGTTTTTCATGCGAGAAAAGACCTTCGTTTGGGTCCCAAAGAGTGAAATTTGCTTTGTTCCCTCCCTGTTTCGGCGTCCAACACTCTTTTCAAAAATAGTCCCTTTTTGGATGCGCTTTTGGCACGCAAAACATGTATCATTTTGGGTAGATCTTGGTATAGAAAACAGGCCTAAGAAGGTATCTTTTTGCAGCAATTTTAGGCTACGTGGGAAACATACACCGAAACAGGAAGACATGCTTGGATGTCATGTTTTGGTTCCAAAAATCCTTCGACCACCGCAGTGTCAGGCCATGGGAGCCAGCCGCTAATTAAATGCCTCGAGGATTCGAACCCTTGGCAAAAGTGACTTCACAATCGGTAAGCGGCGAGTTCGGGTAGCGTTGATCACCGATATTAATGGAAAAGAGAAGACGAAGCGTCGACACGCACGGAAAGTGAGGCCTAGGCGACAGCGGACAGGTGCCTAGAACTCTGAACCAGAAATACAGAGCCTCGGAGTCAATCGCAAAAGCAGTGCGGCACTTCGCACACTGGTCGACTCAGTGGTCGATGCGGGTTCTCAGATGCGCCTGGCCCGAGATATTATCCGGAGCCTACTCGAGGAACGACCTCGAGTTCAGTTCAGCGGCAGGGTCAGACTCCAAAGGCTGTAAAGCTTGTGTAAAGCTCAAGTAAAGCTGTTGAGTTATATCCAATTAAAGCGATGCACGGCCACAGCGCTAGCGATAGCCGGCGTGTCACACGACAGCTGATTTGGAATGTGACATTACGTGACAGTTCCTCCTGTCTTCCTCCACCATGCTCCGGAGCCTCGTTGCCGTCGTCCTCGCCGTCGGCGGCGCACGTCTCGTCGCTGCACAGTCCGGCGACAACGACCGAGGCAGGCACAACACGACCGAGGCCGTGGGATTCGTTGTCGGTGCGTCGGAGTCTTGCTTAGCCTTTTCTCTTGTCTCTCTCTGGCTACAATTTTATTCCTCTCTTCTTTCCTTTCCTTTCATTTATTACATATAAACTGACTTTCTATTTACGCTGCAGCCCTCATCGTCCTCCTCTTACTCTGCTGCTGCGTACAGCGCCGCCGCGTCGCCGTTTCCCGTGTCCCAAAACCACGCCCTGTCCTGCCCCTTCCCATGCACTCGGACCGCTTCCCACACGGGATTCAGTACGGGAACAGGTACGCCCCGCCGCCCATTACAGCTGCGTACGCTGCACCGGTGCCGGGGAGCGAGTACCCGCCCGCAGTCGCGGCGGACTATGCACCGCCGCCGTATGTGAAGGACGCGGATGGAGGTGGACACTATGCACCGGTGCGTACCGTCCCTGTTCTCATTCCTGTCCCTAATTATAATTATGTCCCTCTCGCGGGTGCAGCCCCCAGGCCCGCCGCCCCCGCCGATCGACGTGGTGCATTCGCCAATTGTGTATTCGCCGGTGGGTCCACTCTCCATGTACGTAGGTGTCCATGTGCTGATATTTTTGCGTGATTGAGCCCCCTGGTCCCCCGCCAAGGGCACATATCTCGGTGCGTGGCATCTGTGCTATGTTCTGTCTCGCATTCTGATTTGTGTTGTTGTGTTGTAGTCCAACTCGGCCGACTTCAACGGCGGCTTTCGACCCTCGTCTGTATCCTAGCCCAGCTCCTGGCTTCTTGCCGTCTCCGTTCGAGTTCTGGTTCGCGTCCTCGCCCCATGCGTTCTGTACATACGTCCACCGGCGCCCGTGCTGTTATGCCTGATAACAATTTTATGCTCGCACCTGCACGCCTCATGTCCTGAAAGCTTCAGCGTCAAAGACACACTGTAATACGATTCAGAGTTCAGAGTTACACTGTAATAATAAACTAACTGCCAGATCCAGAACCACTAAAACGACTGCCCGGCTTCTTTTGCGCTCCTCCTGCTGCATGCCATGCACCCGGCATCGCAGCGAGAGCGAATTCGAATGACGGAGATCACGGGCTTGATCCTCGAGGTGCAGATGAATGTCCACCACCACCGCGGCTTCCTAGTCGTTGGTAGTTCAGATATCTTTTTCTGGAGTTGTCTGTTTTTTTATACATGTCAATGCGCCGGGCTCACTTAGCCGGATGAACGCAAATATTCGTCGGGTCTCGATTCGGAAATGCTCGACTCACGCTCACCTTGGCACCGTTACACGAGTTTGCTAGATGGTGGTGGGCCCAAATCAAACTGTCGATATCCATAAGTACGAACACAGTATCATGCCTGATTCTGCAGCGCTGTCTCGCATCCCTGTTGACACCACGGAGCCTACCATCTTAGGCCCAGAATGGCGTTCTTTCTCTGACTCTCCCTTCCTCGTTTCCCTCCCGGTTCCCTTCAAATCCCTCTGCGTCGGATTTCTCCTCGGAGAGGCGGTTCGTTTGACGCTACATTGGTAAGTACACAGTGTTACTGTTGGTGGTCGCCACCGCAGGTCAGGCGATGCCGGCGCTGAGACTACTCTAGCACAAATCGAGCGAGTGAGTTCATTGAACCTATATTTTCGGTACTCGACGGGGATCCGACTTCACCTAGACTCAAACTGAAACGCGGTGTATTCGGGGGCAAACAGTTTACTATATCGCCGCAGGATCTCTCCTCTTTGCGTCGTGCGAGTGGACTACGGATACTGCACATCCGATATTGGTGAGTTTGCCCCTTCGATTGTCCCGTCTTGTTTTGTCATTTGAATTGTGTTGTCGGAACTCAAGTGCAAATGTGATTAATGGAATTCAGTTCAATGACATCACCCACCAGATCTTAGGCCATCATTGCCGCAGACGGTTAAGCAACGAACCGGCCTCATTTAGTACAGGACCGCAATTTGCCCTAGCTGGCCTCGACGGGCCCTTCATATCAAGTTTCAACAGGACATAAGTTGATACTCAGCCAGCGTCTGTACACAGCTGCCGCTCCAATCGCGATTTCGATCCGAGCCTATGCATTTCGCACCTTGGCTCAAAATAGCATAGAATGACTGGCACATATATAAATGACAGCAAGCAACAGCTCTTCATCTCGACCTCTACCGCCGCGATACAAATACAGCATGCAAATCTTCAAATTGTTCATATTCTTGGCCAGTGCCCTTTACGCCGGGGTGGCTGCTACTCCGCTCCCTAAGGTTTGTCTTGGCCATCTACGGCTGAATTATGCGATACTTATGTGCTGAGGGTAGGACGTAGATATTGTGAAGCGACAGGTATGGAATTCTTGAGGAAGCACATACGAGAGACTGATTTGCCACTCCGCTGATTCCATGACGGAACTTTATCTAGTTTGTAAGTGATTTCAACACAAAAGATTCAGCCGACTAAACTTGGTTCAGGGCGTGAGTGGGCTTGTAACAGGATGCTGATTCCATGACCGAACTTTATCTAGTTTGTGAGTGATTTTTCAACACAAAAGATTCAGCCGATTAAACTTGGTTCAGGGTGTGAGTGGGTTTGTACAGCCGTTTTGTGAATAATATACGGGTTTCGTAAATCGTTGATGCTCGATTTTGGTTTACCTTTGTTTGCTGTTGCGTCCTTGGCCCCACACCTCCGAGCCACTGCCGAATGGTGTTTGTCTTTTGCGAAACCCTTCTGGACTTCGCAGAGCCACAACTATGCACATTCTGACAAGACTGAAGAAGACGAGTCGGCCATCCATGCCGAATGGCCTCAGTTGCAGCATAATGCGAGCAAGGACAGTGTACGGCAGTGTGGAGCCGCTCTAGCCGATGACAGATTCACAAACAGAGGTAAGCACAAATCGAGCATCAACGATCTACGAAACCCGTATATTATTCACAAAACGGCTGTAACAGGATGCTGATTTCATGACGGAACTTTGTCTAGATGGTGGGTGATTTTTCAACGCAAAAGATTCTGCCGACTAAACTTGGTTCAGCGTGTATGTGGGTTTGTAACAGCAAGCTGATTCCATGACTGACCTTTGTCTAGATGGTGAGTGATTTTTTGCAGCCCAAAAGCTGATTCCATCAATTAAACTTACGCACAGTGAGCTGGTATGTCTTTCCGTGCGCCATACCCTTCTTCGATCTCTGAACAATCATCCCCTACTCAACTACGCTCCGGACGGCAGAGATGCCAAGATTCAACATCTCGCCCGAAGCATTCCCCCGAATGTATGTATGCCCCCGTCTCCTCCGACCATCTATTTTGTGTGCTTATGGATGAGTCTCATAGCGATGGTTCTGGCCTGTTACGGAGTTCATATTGCGTTTTGAACGTCCATGTATATTAGTGTTCTCAAATTCTGCTTGTTGGTTAAACAGTGCGCTGCTGATTCAGGCGTGAGACATCGGTCAGTGAATGGTCTAATAGGCCTTTGGGTAGCATGGAAGTTGTGTGCCAAGTTCAAACTCTTCATCTCGTAGCAGTTCCGCGTCCCGTCGGACAACAAATCTACAACTGCGGTCAAGACTTCCTAGCAACAATTCGTTCAAGGTCTTCATCTCATTCATTGTGCTGTCCGTGAGTGGAGGGTGGAGATATGGATGACCTTTTCCCAATAGGGACCACATCACATCTGTTTATTGACTCATGTTCAAAACGGCCATTTTGCCCTGGAGCCTCATAATTTCGGGCAGAATGACGCAGAGAATCCTGGGAGCCGTGTGGCCTGATGACCCGCAATTTTATTTATTTTTGGTTCAGTATTGTACTTGGATCGATGTTTTGGTTAAAAAAATCCTTACGCCTCACGCCTTCGCTTACGGTTGATCAAAAAGCGTGAGTGCTTATAAACGCCGGTTGGCGGGACACAGCCACCGGATGTGCCATCAACAAGTTACTCAACACTGAAGCACGTCCTCGCCTTCCCGTCTGCCCACCATCTCCAGTCTCCGCTGTGCTGAAGCTTCTATCACGCGCTCTAGACCTGAATTGAAATCAACCCGATTGTGTGCGAGCACAGATGCTACATACTGGGCCACAGTCGGACTAGTATGGCCGCCTAACCTTTCACGGCGCATCGGCTTCTCGTTTTCTCGTTGTCCTTTTATCTCGATGGCCATCTCATCGTGGCGGCTCGCGTCGCTGTTCTTCCTCCCCCACCCCTTTCTCTCTATGTGACCTGCCCGAGGAACCGTAGAGGGCGAGGGAAAGCGGAGATGGGGCCGCGCGCGCGAGGAAGGGGGATGGAGGAGATCGGACATCTCCGTTTGTTGCTTTTGCTGCATTGAAACAGATCGAAAGCGACGGCGCCGACGGTGAAGGTTGAGAGAAACCGGGACGGGTTTTCCATTCCGGTTCCGAGCCCACAGCGAGCGCGAGGAAAGTGGAAGGCCGAGGGCGGACGTCTCTCCTTGGGTGCACCTTGCACCGCAGTGATGTCTTGCTGACGACGATCTGAGCGCAGATCGCTAGGGTGTCGAGCAGGACGTGCATTCCCTCTCCAGTGCGCGCACGCGACAAAGGAGGCAGGAGCTGGAGGAGAGCGGAGTGAGGACATCGTTGCTTGCTGCATGCTATATCGCAGCAGATCATGGGCGGCGAAGTCACGCTGCCGTGAATTCCCTCCTGCGCCTCAGAGCCGGCAGCGGGCAGGTAGGTTTATCTCAACTCTCGAGCCGGGTGGCGAGCGGGAAGAGGACTCGGAGGGTGGAGGGAGTTGCACCACCTGCGGCGGGGTTTGACTTTGTGCGGGGTGGGAGTACAGCACTGACCGGGCCCGGGGATCCTTCATAGCTGGACAGAACATCGACGAACATCGGCGGTACGTGCATACGGTTCCAACCAGCGCGTGAATTTTGCGGAAGTACTCAATTCACACAAACGCTTTCTGAAATTAGGAACAGGTGTGGACCATCGGCCATTCTACGTATACTCATGTTATCTCATGCTCCTTTACACAGTTGCGCATGTGGGGTAATACACACTGCATGAACTCGAATATTCGGGGGAATTCATGCTTACTCGAGTCACAAATACAGACGAGCCTCGTTTACCCGTGATTGAAGTTTGGTGGGTAGATTACCGCACGGTCCCGCTCAGGAACGCCAGGTCCAGGAAATCGTGATCGAATGAAGGAATGAAAAAATCACGGTAAGCATCCTTATATTCGGATCGAACATGTCCAGATCCTGATCATAATGCCAATTATATATAATTCCTTCCCTTGCCACTCCTCCCTCGTGCGAAAATGGACTACGTACTCAAAAATTACCTTTATACTCACGGGAACGAGCGAACGCCGCAAAAACCTCGGAACCGAAAGAGACAACTTTTGAAAGGGAAAACAAACAAAAACGCTCCAAAAACCCACAGGTAATAATAGACGGAATGCCTCGAGCCCAGTTCGAACGGTCGTCCTCTGCACAACGAATGCCAAGCATCCATGTTGTGCAGACGTAGTTACCACTCTGCAACCGAGCAGCCACAGGACAGCATCTTCCCGACGATTTGCCGAGTAAGTTACCGAAAATAAGAGACAGGACACTGATATAATTCGTGAGGCCTAAGCGGTCGGCGCGGAAGCATGGCCATTGCTCAACAGCAGACACCGATTCGAAGTGGGATCCTCATCACCAATGAACGAGACTCCAAAGCTGGTTTGTGAGAGCCAACCCCCGGAGCCTGCGCGGATCAAAGGACAGCGCGACCTGCCCGCGACTACGCGTCCCTGTCAAGCCTATAGCACTCGGGCTCTGGCTTCGCATTTTCTTGCCGGGTTCAGTTTCAGGCCTCCCTTCCGTTTAGGAAGGGTAGGCTGTCCCAAGCCTGTCTGGCGGACTCGCAACACACTCAACCAAAGCGATATACCCCGTCTACCTCCCACACGTCATTCAGTAACACGAGCGATCCCAGAGCAGTGCAGTTCCGATAGGCTCTCGTAAGAGCACGAGCGGGGACCACTTGACTGACTTGACCTGCACTTGACTGTCTGAATATTGTTCGGCTCCGCTCAAACATCCGAACTAACCCCTATGGTCTTCTGTGCAGGGCCGACGCCCTTATAGTGTCCATCCCGCAATACTTCCGTTAAAGGATGATGTTTTCTGGATTCCTTCTCTTGCTCGTCGGCCTCGCGTCTCAGACTCTTGCTCAGTCCCAGCCGTTTGGACAATGTGGCGGCCAAGGTAGTCTCGCAAGCCATTTGACCTCTGGAGACACGTCATTCACACCCAAACAGGATGGGCGGGGCCGACCACCTGTACTAGCGGATGGACCTGTGTTTTTTCGAATGCATACTATTCACAAGTTAGTAAGAACCCCCAAGGATGCGACACTGATCTCAACACTCCATTTCACCCGCAGTGTCTTCAGTCCGCCACCACGAGCGCTCCAACCTCTTCTGCGCCTGCTACAAGTACCACCAAGACGACCACAACCATCGCGACTACAACTTCTAGCTCGTGAGTCACATATCCCGAACCCTATCATCGCTAAGTGTTCCTTAGGGCCACTGGCACTCTGACCGGATTTCCTGCTTCTGCGCCAACCGTCCCGCCATCCAACCTAGTTGGGAAAACCCCTGCATTAGGGTTAGAATTTATTAGTCCCGAACCAATTGTAGTGCCTGACTTCCCTTCTAGCTGGAACTCATGGAATGCTTATGGATGCAGTACGTTTTCAGGACACTAATAATTGTCGATTCTTGGTCTGATTACAATTCAGATATCAACGAAGCCAAGGTTCTCGCTGCTGCGAATCAATTCGTCTCTCTTGGACTGAAAGCGGCTGGGTACCAATATATCAACATCGATGTAGGTCTCAAACGGCGAAAGTTGATTTGGTTGGGCGCTGAATATCTGTAGGATTGCTGGGCTGTTACGGCTCGTAACGCAACGAGCAAGCAGATCGTCCCCGATCCCGCCAAATTTCCTAATGGCATCAGCGGCGTTGCCACTCAAGTCCATGCGCTAGGCTTGGTAGGTGTCAAGTTGTCTTTCAGCATCCACACGAGTGAACAAATGTTGTAGAAATTTGGGATCTACAGTGACGCCGGAACCGCCACCTGTGCAGGGTTTCCAGGCTCTTTGGGATTCGAAGCCATCGATGCTGCGACGTTCAATGCGTGGGGGGTCGATTATCTGAAATATGGCACGCGACGTGTTTCCGACTGTGGGACTACCAACTGACCTTTTTCATTCTACTAGACAACTGCAACGTCCCTGCCAACTGGTCTGACAGCGGGGTAATCCATCTGTTTCCTTTGTCTATGTTTTAATCACGTTTTTCCCTTTCTCGTAAACAGACCCCTCAAAACGGAGATTGGTAGTACGTATCTGACAGAATTCGGACATTGCCTCAACTTGCTCACATTTCGCTCCTAGTAATTCCAATTCAGCAATCAGATATCGACAAATGACAGCCGCGCTCGCCGCTCAACCCCGACCGGTCCAGTTCAATCTCTGTCTTTGGGGCAACTGTGCGTTCGTAGCATTGATCGAGATATTTTGTGTGACCTCTCGCAGATAACGTATGGAACTGGGGTGCTCGAGTGGTAAATACTAGCCAGCACTCGCTGCGTTCCATATATTTATTTACGTTCTCGGTTAGGGCCATTCTTGGCGATTATCCGGAGGTTTGACGTTTCGCTTTTGCCATGGTTGATTGCTAACTCGAACACCCAGATACCAGGTTTGGACTATGCACGATTGCAAAGCTTGCCACACTCAACAGTCGATTTAAAGCCCTACCTGGTCCTTCATTACGTCCATAATACCAAACTCGGTCTCTCATAGCGCAACTGGTTTCGGCGCACACGGCGATATGGATATGATGGAAATCGGGAACGGCGCACTTACCATCCAGGAGCAACGGACTCATTTCGCAGGTGAGTGACTTCGTCCATATCGTGTCCAACGAAACTAAAGTACGTAGCCTGGATAATGCTCAAGAGTCCGATCCTGTTGGGAACCGATGTGCGTCTCTGCCAGTCATTGAGCACACCCACCGTTTCTGATCCTTTGTTTATATTCCAACAGCTCAGTCTCTTGAACAGCACGCAGCTCGCTATCATCAAAAATGCAGAGCTGCTCGCCTTCCACCAGGATACCACCGTCGGTGGTCCCGCCGTTCCATTCACGCCTTTTGCTTCCGCGCCGACGACTTCGCCCGCTGAATATTACGTCGGGAAATCGTCGAAAGGAACTCATGTGTTTATCATCAACACATCAGCTTCCGCCGCAACCAAATCGTTCACGTTCTCGAATGCCGGGCTGGGCTCTTCGGGAACCTTCTCTGTACACGACATGTGGGCCGGTGGGTCTTCATCCTTTGACAGAGGTTTTAGGGTTTCTGACACGATCTTATATAGGTGCGGATCTTCCCGGGACGTATGCTGCTAGTGCCTCGTTCTCGGTTACTGTTCAGCCACACGACACCGTAGCGTACTTTATCAATGTCCTGTGAATAGTTCGGATGGTATTTTTGTTCGGTTGAAGAACACGAGACAAGTGTGCGATATGAATACATTCAGATTCGGATACGGAGTCAGATGAAACACAAGTTCAAGTTCAAGTCCAACGCGTGGTCGTACCACAACGGCTGCGGCAGCCATGAGGGTTACCGCTGAGTGGGATAGCCGCCGTTGAAGTCGGCCGAGTTGGACTGCGAATCAGAATATAACAGAATTTTCGGGCATATGATGAGCTGGGAAGGAGAGGGCAGAGAAACGCAATAAATGAGCACCGAGATATGTGCCCTCGGCGGTGGGTCCGGCGGCGGCGAATGCGCCGCGTCGATGGTGGGTGGTGGCGGGCCGGGAGGCTGCAACAATAAGAATAAAGAGATTAGCACTCGCACACACAGACACACGGTGAAAAGAAACCCACCGGGGGATATTGTCCTACCGCACCACCCTCCACGGCCTTCACATACGGCGGTGGCGCATGATCCGCCGCTGCCGCGGGCGGGTACCGATTCCCGGAGTGCGTGAGGGGGAGTGGCGGGACAGCTGGTGTTTTTGAGACGATGCGGCCACGCAGGAAGCAGCAGCAGAGGGAGAAGACGATGATTACGCCTGCAGTGTGTGAAGGGGTTAGCTTAACTGGGCAAAAGGAATAAGTTCGAACTTGGAACGCACCAATAACGAAGCCAATAACTGCGTCATTATTATTAGTGGTGGTGGTCTGTGCGGTAACGAGACGGGCGCCTCCGACGAGGACGATGAGAGCGAGGCATTGGCTTCTGTGGAGCATCGTGGAGAAAGCCAGGAGGAACTGTCACGCAACGTCACACCGCAACGCAACACTTACTGTATGGCGGTGCAGAAGCGCCATCAACCTGAACCGCGCCGCACACTCGTTCGGATTCTATTGAATCAAACTCCATTAGGGTTATTCACAGTAGCCTTTTTGACGTCCTTTTTTGCGCCCTTTTTTGCGTTTTTTCCCCTTTTTCTTGTTTGCGATAAATGTAACCGATGACCTATAAAATCCAGAAAAATCACCCAGTCCTTTTGAACACCTGAGGTGCTATGTGACCTTAAGGAACCATAGGAGCACCCAGACTGCATGAAATGGATAAAGGGAGCCAAAAAGGGACGAAAAGGGAGCTGAAACCAGGGTGTTACAGTAGCCTTTTTTCGGCCCTTTTTCGCTTCCTTTTTTTCTGATTTCATCCAATATCGCACGTTGGACCTAGATTTTTTGGATTTACACCCTTTTTGCATGTTGAAATTGAAAAGGGGAAAAAAACCGGAGAAAAACGGCGGAATACAAAAAAGGGAGAAAAAAGGAGCGAAAAAGGGAGTGAAAAAGGGCTACTGTGAACAACCCTATTGCATCATCCCCTGATCAAAAGAAAGAACGATTCGTCCTCGTCGGAGACTTCGCCCTTTCCATGCAAGATTTCTCGCACAAGTTCCAAGACTTGAAAAGAACCCAGTAAATCACACAAATTCGAGATAACAGACTCAGAACACAACCCAAGTACGCGGTACGAATGCATTCTGATTGAGATACAGAGTCAGCTACAAATACAGGTTCAAGTCCGAATCCGAGTTCAAATATAAACCGCAGTTCTAACACAGAGGCTGCGGCAGCTGGCGGCGCTACGGGTGAATCTGATAGCCGCCGTTAAAGTCGGCAGAGTTGGCCTGCAAATGAGAATAGAACAGAATTGTCGGGACATATAATTAGCGGGGAGAGAAGCACATGCGCACCGAGATATGTGCCCTTCGAGGTGGACCCGGCGGCGGCGAATACGCCGCGTTGATCGCGGGTGGTGGCGGACCTGGGGGCTGTAATAATTCGAAGAAAGATCACCACTCGCACCCACACACGAATAGGACAGGAACGAGAACGCACCGGTGGATAATATCCTACTACACTCCCTAGCGGCACGCCGGCCTCTGCGTCCTTCACATACGGCGGGGGCGCATAGTCCGCCGCGGCCGCGGGCGGGTACTCGCTGCCCGGTGGAGCCGCCGTACGCGCAGATGTAATCGGGGGTGGCTCGTACCGATCCCCATATTGAATCCCACGCGAGAAGGGGTCTCTCGCGGAGTGCGCGAGGGGGAGCGTTGGGACGGCTGGTGGTTTTGGGAAGTGGGCGGCAGCGAGGACGCGGCGGCGCTGTACGCAGCAGCAGAGCAATAGGAAGAATGTTACGCCTGCAGTGAAAGTTAGTTTGAATTGACGAAACAAAGAAGATACGGTCAGGAAACGCCACCAATAGCGAACGCAGACAGCCGCATTAACAAAGTTGTGCGTGTTAGCGTCGTCATCTGTGGTCTGTGCGGCGACGAGACGGGCGCCGCCGATGAGAACGATGAGAACGAGGTATTGGCTGCTGTGGAGCATCGTGGAGAAGGCAGGAGGAATTAGTGACGTAACCCGGTTGTTATTCTTAGATCGCTAGCCTGTGGCGGTGCGTAAGCGCCCTGTGACTTATTGTATGCGCTTTTTGTGGGCGCTCTCCGGGTCCCGGCGCATTGACCCGCACTACTGTATCATTTCGACCAAGGGCGTTCATTTGTTGCCAACCATGGGAAGATTCCATAAATGGCAGTTCGGCGAATGCCGGACCAGAATTCGTTGATCAAAATGCGCCATGTCCAAACTCGAACCGGCTCGCCGCTTTGGGCTGGCTAATCTGCTACTTTTATCGTCTATCTATGTTTTGATTTATCAACGTTACTCGATCGCAGTCAAACAGCCTCAGGCCTGGAATGGTGTCCTGCCTCTCTCTCTCTGTTCCTAGTCTTATAAACAGACGCTACCAATAGAGTGCTCGTACCTCGCATGTTATACTCTGTTCCTCGTCTCCTCCAGGTCCACTCAAACTCCTCTATATTGATGCGAGTGCTAGTAAGTACAAATTAAAACTATTCGTAGTCGCTTCCCCGAATCCCTGTGGAAGGAAGGTTATGCTCGCTAATCTCAGCCCCAGACCTTCGCGCCATCGTCAAGGCCCGCGCAACTGGAGCAAGTGAGTCCATGTACCCGATATTCCCAGCCATCGGGGGTCAGATTTCACATAAACTCAGTCAAGCACGGTGTATTCGGCGGCAACTCACTCGTCATCTGCAGGATCTCCCGGTACCAGATCTGCAAACCGGCTTAGACCATCATTGCCGCAGATAGATCAAGCAACCGGCCTCATTTAGCCCACGACCGCAATTTGCGCTAGGTGGGCCTCAGCGGGTCCTTCATATCAAGTTCAACTGGACATAAGCTGATACTCAGCTAGCGGCTGTCCACGGCTGTCCATGGCTGCCGCTCCAATCGCGATTTCGATCCGAGCCCATGCATTCCGTTAAAATGGCATGGAATGACTCGTACATGTATAAACAGCCGAGCAGGCAACAGCTCTTCATCTCGACCTCTACCGCCACAATACCAATACAGCATGCAAATCTCCAAATTGTTGATATTCTTGGCCAGTGCCGTTTACGCCGGGGCGGCTGCTGCTCCGCTCTCTAAGGTTTGTCTTGGCCATCTTGAGTTATGCTGTACTTGTGTATTATAACCAGGACAGACATTGTGAATCGACAGGTATGCGAGAGAGTGCTGATCTGTTTGCCACTCCGCTGATTCTATCTGGATCGTGAGAGATTTATCATTTTTCGGCCACATAAAAAGCTGATTCTGCCAACTAAACTTTGGTTCAGGACGTGAGTGGGCTTTGTAACATACAACTATCTCCATGACCGAACTTCGTCTAGGTTGTGAGTGATTTTTTAGCACCTCAAAACTGATTCCTTGATTAAACGAATCTCAGGAGGTGAGTTGATGTCGTAACACGAAGCTGGTCCCATGATTGAACTTGTCTCAGGCTGTGAGTTTTGTAACATGAAGCTGATTCGGTGGACTAAACTTGGTTCAGATTGTGAGTGGGTTTGTAACACGAAGCTGATTCCATGACCGAACTTTGCTTAGGTTGTTTGTGATTTTTTTGGCAACACAAAAGCTGATTCCATGATTGAACTTGTCTCAGGATGTTTCAGATTGTGAGTGGGTTTGTAACACGAAGCTGATTCCATGACCGAACTTTGCTTAGGTTGTTTGTGATTTTTTTGGCAACACAAAAGCTGATTCCATGATTGAACTTGTCTCAGGATGTGAGTGGGTTTTGTAATGCAAAAGCTGATTCTATGACTGAACTTCGTCTAGGTTGTGAGTAATTTTTAGCAACACAAACGCTGATTCCATGATTTAACTTGTCTCAGCTTGTGAGGTTTTAGCAACACGCAGCTGGTTCCATGACCGAACTTCGTCTAGGTTGTGAGTGGGTTTTGTAATGCGAAAGCTGACTCCATGACTACACTTCATCTAGGTTGTGAGTAATCTTTAGCAACACCGAAGCTGATTCCATGATTGAACTTGCCTCAGTTTGTGAGCGATTTTTTTGGCAACACAAAAGCTGATTCCGTGAACTCAATTTGGTTCAGGGCGTGAGTGGGCTTTGTAATACTAACAGGAAGCTGATTCCATCAAACAAACTTGCGAACAGTGAGCCTGTATGGCTTTCTTTGCGCCATACCCTTCTTCGATCTCTGAAAAATCATACCCCACCCAGCTACGCTCCGGACGGCTGAGATGTCAAACTTCAATATCTCGCCAGAAGCATTCCCCCGAATGTATGCCCCCTCTCTTCTCTGACCATCTCTTTTTTGTGCTCATGGATGAGTCTCATAGCACTGCAGGTTCTGGCCTGTCATGGAGTTCATATTGTGTTTTGAACATCCATGTATATTGGTCTTCTCAAATTCTGCTTGTTGGCTCAACAGTGCGTTGTGAATTCAGGCATGACATTGGTATGAATGCATTCAAATCCAGATACAGATGTTAGAACTTGTATACCACAGTAGACACAGATGTGGCAAAAGACAAAAGACGATTGATTGAAATCACAAAGAGCGTGTGTATACAACGTGGAATGACGTAACTAAATCGGGTCTCGAATTGATCTCTAACAACAGAGTCAGATACAAATACAGGTTCAAGTCCGAGCCTGAGTTCAAATCCAAGGTGTATTCCTAACACAGAGGCTTCGGCAGCCAGCGACGCTATGGGTGAATGGAATAGCCGCCGTTAAAGTCGGCAGAGTTGGACTGCGGATTCGAACAGAACAGAATTGTCGGGACATATAATTAGCGGGGAGATAAACAGATGCGCACGGAGATATGTGCCCTCGGCGGTTGGCCCAGTGGCGGCAAATACGCCGCGTCGATCGCGGGTGGTGGCAGGCCTAGGGGCTGTAACAATAAGAATAAAGAGATCAGCAACCGCACCCACACATGCACACACGAATAGGATAACGTACCGGCGGGTAATGTCGTACCTCACCACCCAGTGGTGCGCCGCTCTTCGCGTCCTTCACATACGGCGGGGGCGCATAGTCCGCCGCGGCCGCGGGCGGGTACTCGCTTCCCGGCGGAGCCGCCGTATGCGCAGATGTAATCGGGGGTGGCGCGTACAGATTCCCGTATCGAATTCCACGCGAGAGGGGGTCCCTCGTGGAATGCGTGAGGGGGAGCGTCGGTATTGCTAGTGGGTTTGGGACGACACGGCGGGGTTGTCGGCAGCAGCAGCGGAGGACGAGGAAGAATACGCCTGCCGTAAAAGTTAGTTTGAATCGAGGAAACGAAAGGAGGTACAACAACAACAAAAAACAACGCAAAGGGGGCATTGAGAAAATTAAAGTCAGAACGCACCAATGGCGAACCCAATACCCGTTGCTATGTTATACTTCTTACGGTCGCTGTCGGTGGTATGTGCGGCGACGAGACGGACGAAAAAAATGACTATGAAGTATTGGATACGGCGGAACATCGTGGAGAAAGGCGGGAGGAGTTGCTACGCGACATGAATGACCCAGCGCTTCTTATACTAGATCGTTGTGGCCAAAGCTGTGGCAGCGCGTAAGCGTGCGTGTGACTTATGCGCTTTGTTTTACGGCTTCCCGCAGCCTGTGCTTTGACGGTGGTGCTTTGACGGTTGGCGCTCCTTGGGTCTATGGCGAATTGACCAACACTACTGCACCATTTCGAACAATTGTGTTTATTGTTGTGAACCGTGGGAAGACTACCATAAATGGTAGTCCGGCGAATGCCGGACGAATAGAAATTGTGCCCTGAACTTGGACCGGCTCCTTGCGCTAGCGACAGTCTTCTATTTTTTTCCTCTGGTCTGTGCGTGCTGGCACTGGATTTTTTCTTTGCCTGAGCTGGCGTCGAGCTCAAAGTTCCGGCAACAGCTCTTGCTATCCTCGGGGAAACGAAACGGCTCATTAAATGCAACCGTGGACCTTCCAAGACGGTGTACCTCCCGTGTCTTCTAGTCATGAGGTCTGCATCATCTGTGACTTCACTCTTTTTCACTCTCCTTTTCTTTCCTTTTTCTCGAGGTCCGTCCGCCTGAACCGCACTTTGCGCTTTCAGCTCTCATTTCAGCTCGAGATGAAAAAAAAAAGTAGGAGCATTGATATATCGCCCGAGTCGAACGGGTGGCTCTGGCTATAATCCCGATCTCAGCAGCCAACTGAATACAAGTGTGGCCCCACCAAGCGGGTACCTCCATTGCGTGTTGTCACCTCTTTCAACCTTGTGTGTCCATAGAATAGTAAGTTATTCTGCCAGAGACCGACTCCAAACGACGTCAACGCGAATGTTATGAGGCGAACGAAAACAAACGATGGTCAGTGTCTGGGTCGGGGCCCAAGTAGGGTCCTGCAATTACACTTTTTGATATGAGGTGCAGGCACGTCGCCTAACTATGTAGGATCCATCCGGAATAAAGAAAATAAATATTCGCGCCGGGAGAGAAATTGAGACAATAATCCGCGAATGTGGCTCAAACCGAGTGGAATGGGTGCTATGGGATCTGCATAGTTATAGAAGCCCGTCTTCTACACATATTTCATCAGCGAACAACCAAGTTTCAAGCGCACCAATAAGTCATTCATTTCAAACTGCACTACGGTAACAATGTCGGGGACTGGGCAAACGAATCCAACTGGCAACACTACATATATCTACAATATAACTCAATCACACTATGACAGGACCCAGTGTTTTCACTTCATCCGAGTTCACCTCCTCAAGTTCGTCAATGTCAGACAATTCATCATCAAGTCCGTCCACGGTCCCCGATGGTGCATTGAGCTCTGTCAGTCGAGCCAAATTCTTTTGGTGTTGCTCCAGAACATCTGCTCCGACACCGGCTAGCCGTTCATCAATGCTTTCAACCTGTTTTGCTTGCGATGATCTTTCAAAGAGTGGCCTTGCTGTTTCCCAAAGATCTACTGCCTTGAATATGTCCCTCTGAGCCTTGGAAATGTCTCCGAGGCGGAGCATGCATTCGGCTCTGCTCCGATGTACATCCATCCGTGTAAATCCCACTAGGGCAACTTCATACAGGCTGATAGCTGTTGCATCATTGTTTTGGGAAAGGAAGATGTCTCCTAGAAATTGAAGAGCTTTGTAGATTCCAAGTTTTTCTTTCAGCTTCAGGGAATGCACAAAGTATATTGTTGTCCAAGATGATGCACGATGGGGAACTTTCCAGCGACTGACATCACCCAATCGCTCCAGGCAGTAGGATATGATTTGAGGGTCTGCCATGGATGGTCCATTGCATCTTTCTAGAATGCTCTCTGCAACCGAAGTATTCCCTTCTCTCAGAGAGAGATCTGCAAGAATGATGTCACACAATGTCACTTGTACACCAAGTTGCCTAGTGTCGAATAGTTTTCTGGCTGTCAGGATATTGCTCTGCACATTCTGCTGTGGAACACCAATAGACACATCAATTTCGGCAATATTGAGTATGGCAAGGCCATGATTATACGGGTCCTGGTTTTCAGCTGCTTCTTGAAGAAGTCCACTATGGATATTTCGAGCCTCGACATATTCTGACTTCAGTTTGTGTACCTCGGCTAAATTGTTTATGATTAAATGGTCCAAATCACCCCCTGACATGTTGCAATGACCCAGGAGATCTCTTGCCCGCTCACAGAGGGAGATACTCTGCTTGTAGTTGCCAAGTGTGTGCAGGCATATGGCTTCAATGCTAAGTGCCACTGCTTCCCTGAAGAAATTTGCAGAAATCCTGGCCAGCCTTTGAGACTCGTGTGCATACTCTTTGGCTGCTGGGTAATCACCGAGACACCAGCTGCGCCTTGCAAGGGCATATAATCCTTGGGAATGCCTCTTGGTGTTCCCGGTGGAAATTGCCAAAGATACAGCAGTTTGACAAAAGTTTATACTGGCAGGCAGGTCTTGCTTGAAAAGCTGATAATAGTTGGCTATGCTGATATAGAATCTACCTGATTTCTAGTGAGTCCCAGGAAATGGATATTAATCAGAAAGCATACATTTGAGATCTGTATCATCAACCTGTTCAAAATGTTTTAAATACTGTACTATTAAAATCAGTTCGTCAGTCACGCGTCACGGGGGTACTTGACGTGACGAATTTCGCAACCCTGTCACGCGTCACGGAGGCTCTTGACGAATATACTTTTCGTCACGGTAGGTTGAAAATTTCAGCTCAGGGTTTTGGAGCAATTTTCCTCAACTGTGGGCACTTCCCACTTAATTAATTGCCCATTTTCAAGGTTTTTGGCTTCAAATCGTGGTTCAGAGCAAGTTTAACTTGAGTTTAACAGCAGAAATTGCATTTTTCCACATCACTCAAACTTATGTTGAAATAAATTGCTCAGGCCATTCCTAAATTATTCCATTGAGTCACTGTGCATTCACCACAACTCCTGGAATATTTTTACGGGTTGACGAAATTTTGGGGGATGTCACGCAGCTCGAGCTGCCTTGACGAATTGACGAATTAGAACTTTGAGTCACGCGTCACACCCCTTGACGAATTGATTTTAATAGTACAGTATTGGGCAACCAGGGATTCCAGATTGGAAATTGGATAATATCGTTGCGAGTCAATCAACTCAGTAATAGAGCAAGCTTCTAGGTGCTGATCATGCAGCAGTGGAAGGATATTGTGAATCTGGCCAATCAAAGGAATAGCCCCCCGCCCAATGAGCCGGCTAAATTGATTTAAATGGCACGTGCAGTCAATGCTATCTCTCAGGTGTGGATGGCCCTGCTGGAGTCCATTTCGAAGAATATTCGGTATGTTTGAGTAATTTGAGGATATACGAGCAACAGTGCCGGAAATTGATTGAGTTCCATAATATTCAACAGAAAACTCAAGGAGCTCCTGAAAATATTTGAGGAGGGGCCAAACAAGGTGATCTTCAGGTGGCTGAGTCTGCTGTATATATTCCCTGATGGGTACCAAGACTTTGAGCCTTTGGTGCTGATCACTATATGCCAATGAGGTACGAATAAGGGCTGCTTTGCAAGCAAGGACATTGTCAATTTGGAGCTTGCTCTGAACCAGCTCCACATCTGAAAGTCCGTCCGGGAGGATTGACAATAGGCTCAAGAGCTCTTTCGAATGGGGGTGGGAATTGAGTCGAGGACTTGACAAGGAGAGTGAAATGGACAAGTCCAAGTTGGATCTTCTGTCATATCCCTCAGATATCAGTGATGTTTTCTCTGCCTCCCAGCGGGATAATACATTTGAGCAGCCCTCTGAGTCGACCAGGTGGGCAAGGAGACTGATTGCAAGGGGCATGTTGTCTGTCAGAGAGAGGACTTTATGAACCTCCTCTGGACTGTGGCCATCATCTGCAATATCAATAAATGTGCGATAGGCAGCTTCTTTATCCAAGGGTTTCAAAGGCAGCAAAAATGGCCGAGTCCAGGCCACTTTCGCCGGTCTTTCAGCCCCTCGCATGGTAATCTGATATGTTGTGAGTTGGAAGTATAAAAAAGGGGAATCTGTACCTACAATCAATGAAAGGTGATCAACCATTGTGAGAAGAGACAAGAACTCTTCAATCTGGTTGCGAGACCCATTTGGTTCCCAAGATGTCTCAAGATTATCAAGAATCAAGAGACTTGGTGGGCTGGTAGAGAAATGTTGGACCACTGGTTGAGTTAGGTCTTTGCCAGGTTTCAGCCCAAGATGTGCCCCAACTAGAGCAGCAAGTTCCACTTTGTTTGATGCAGAATCACAGGCCACGAAATGCCGGTGCTGCTCATACTTAGCAATAATGTCTGCATGATGGACAACAGCTCTTGCGAGGCTGGTTTTGCCCATCCCACCTGCACCCAAAATTGCTATCCTGGGAGTTACCTCACTAAACAGTCTGAGAATGTGTGAAAGTTCTGAGCTGCGGCCGTGAAAGGTTTTGGCTCTGCTGGTAGCATTGAGATTGAGTTGGAGCTATGGAATAAATCAGATGACAATATTGAGAGACTCTGGTGATCAAGGTACCTATTGAAGCAGCCAGAACGGACTCTGCTTATCTGCATGAAGGTTATTGATATTCGTCCAAGATAATGGACTTTTCGCACGGAGGATGCTCGATCTGAACTGGTCCCATCAGAGAGTGCTTCAACCATGTCAAGCACTTCTTGGTGTCTCTTGATTGTGTTCTCTTGCATCTCTGTGATGTCTGGCATGATGTTGACAGTCTGGAACTATGTATTGATTTATCAATGAGTTGGGCACCAATGCTAAATATGCAACATACCTGAAAGAAATCAAGGGCATGCTACAATCCTGCATTGCAGTCGTTGAGCAGGGTGTGTATTTCCCCTTGACGGAAGAATTTCTTGATTTTGCTTCCTTTTTGCTGGGCTTCAACGAAGGTATGTATCTTGCGGAGTGTCCTAAATAGTGTCAGTCTAACCAGTGACTCTAAAAGCCATGTCAAGTACTCCGTGAATTTCCCGATATGCTTCAAGACAATTGGCGCCAGTTCTCCCCCCGTATCCGACGTAATGTGAACAATAATAATTGCATTGAGCAAATTGTGGGTTTTCTCCATCAAATCGGCACAGTCATTCTTGTTTTGCTTGACAGTCTGGATGATGATATAAGATTCGCAGTGATTCGCAAGTTTAATGATCCGAGTTACCTCAAGGCATTTCAAGAGAGACTGGATTGTGGTACAAATCGGCGCCAACAAGGGCATGTTGAGATCACTGGCAAGTGTTTCCAAAGTATCCGCAGTTATGTTCAGACATGTTGTAATGCCTTTCAGTCGGGTGTGCGTGGAAGTCGGTTGGGGGGGCATCTTGTTGGTGGGTGATTGTGGAATGAGCGAAGTCGATATTTGAAGCTACGCATGGCCTCAGAAGTCCCATCTTAATAGGTTGAACTTTTCATTTTCATCGGCTAATGTCCCGCAGCATTCATCAATACATGCCATCACAAGGCACAGGCGCTAATAGTCCTGAAACACTTGTGCGTGAAGGGAACTGTGGGGCCAAAACCACTTTGTCCTTTGCCCGGAAACGATATTTTTATGTGGCCATATTGATACAAAGGCTGCAGATACGTCCCGTAGAGATGTGCCCAGTATTAGGCTGGCATTGTACTGTCATAGACTGCCACTGGGCCATGAAATATTGTCGCACGCACTGCCCAAATTACACACGCCGACGAAACGATGACTCTATCCCGAGATCGGCATGATGCAAATGAGGATAATATTCTCTTGACGTGACGAATGGTGTTTCAACTTTTGAATACAGATCTTTTGGAAGCGCTGGTCAAGCGCCGCACTTTTGGGTATTGCTGATTCGATTACCGGAGCGGGGAACACGCTCTTGTGCAGATAATGTTTTAAAAAATGGTCCAGAGCCAGCGCGCTAACAGTTGAGGACCACCTTGCCTCTGTTGTTGATTTGGGGTGTGGAAGATCTAGTACCACTTAAGAGCGGCTTGATTAGAAATGACGTATTCGAACCCCGAGAACGAGAATAACCAGGCACGCAGCCGTCGTTCTTTGTTTTGACCATGCGGTAGCCTGTCACCGCCAATTCAAAATCCCACCAGGGCCTGAATCACGGCGGTGTAGAGTGGCCGTTACCACTGGAAAGGGTCCGCTCCGAGATGGGAGGTCCGCCAATCGACACTGCGATGGCCAGCCTACATAGTCAGCACACATTGAAGATGATGACCATGACGCACAGTGAAGACAGCGCCTCAGCGGCGCGACACCCCGCTTGTGTTTCGATGGTGCGCGCGTATCATGGCACGATAGGCCCACTCGTGAGCGCACACGTTCACGCATTACGTGCCCAAACATAGATTTCCACACGGCGGAAAGGACGCTTATGATGGCTAATCGAAGCTTCCACGAAAAAGAGTAAAATTCGCACGCAGACAACAGAGGAAGGAAAGGACACGGATCCAAGCAAGCCGCAAGAGAAGGAGACCCGCGTCAATATCCAGTTATGTATAATTCGCCTCCGAAAGCCAGCGTGCAGAAAACCAATGCGGATCTTGCTACTAAATCGTTCGCTGCAAAGTCTCCGTCCGAGGACGCCTCGAAGTCGGGAAACTGCCGGCCCGGCGCCATCGAGTGTGCGCAATGTTCCTTGCGGGTTGTTGGAGTCAACCCAAACACAACGAGGTTGGGTGAGGCGGTGCGTGCACCATGAGCGGGCGGCGGGGAAGCGGGAGCGGGAACGGCGAAGTCAACTCGGCGGTTCCGTCTTTTGCATGGTCCGAGCGCCAAGGAAAAAACACGGCCATGAATTAAATGATAGAGATGACATGAGAGCCAGCGCAATCCGATGTGACGATCCCAGCGAGCGGTTAGTTTATCATTGCAACTCTGAACCAGTCACCAAGGGAAGTGTGTAGGACGTGAGAGTGGGAATTTCGTGAGACATGTGACTTGCGTGGCATAACAGAGGCGAGCACCGATGCGAGTTGTGTGAGCGGACTGACGCAGACGCAAAGAAGAGACAGATCAAGACGAGGCCTCACTGCGCTATGACGGTTGGAGAGAATAGCTTGTGCTAGGATGTAGGTGGGGGTTGGAAGTCGCTGTTGAAGTCTGCAGAGTTGGACTGAACAATAAAATACCGGGTTAGCATTTGAGGAAATAAAGAAGGGATATGCACAGAGATATGCGCCCTGAGTGGGGCCGGGGGGCTGTAGCGAAAAGGGATCCACCAATACAGAGTCGGACCCGCCGATGAATACACCACATCGATCGGCGGCGGCGGCGGGCCTAGGGGTGTACACACAACATCAGCATGCAAGGAAAGAGCAAGGGAACAGGGACATGAACAGGAACAGGAACGATATTCACCGGCGCATATTGGGCGCATACCCTCCCTCCAACAGCGTGTCCTCCTTCCCATACGGCGGCGGCGCAAATTCCGCGCCGCCACGGGCGGGTACTCGTCCCTCGGTGCTGGTGCAGCATACGCAGCTGTTATGGGCGGCGACGCGTACCATGTAGGAAGTGGTCCGAGTGGGCGGGACGGCGCGCGGTTTTGAGACTTGGGTGACGGCGACGCGGCGGCGCTGGACGCATGAGAGGAAGAGGATGATGATTCGGGCTGGGATTGCTGTAGGTAGATCGACGAAACGGAAGGAAGAGGAAGGAACGCAAATGTAGCGAGAAATTGCGAAGATGAAAAAGAAGACGAGGCAGCAATCAGTTGGTGACTTTTTTCAAAGGTAACAGGTCACTAGCATTTTGATAGGTTTTTGAGCTTTTCCGTTCCCAAATGGCAATACTTCAAAAGTGAAGACTTAGGGTCACAGATGAGCTGAGGGAGGTGGCTGTGCGTTGGTAGATCTAATCTAATCTACAACGCGCAGCCCAGAGGGAAAAGATCTCGGTCTACGGATACGCTCTTCCTTGCCAGTGTCTTCCACTCAGGAGGCTCGTCTTGCCTGAGCTCCCAAAAAAGGAAGAAAGAAAAATGCAGGACTCGGGTCCGAGCCGAACGGGCGGCTCTTGCTATAATGTGGATCTCATAAACAGCGCACTGAATACAAGTGTGGACCGTCCCTCACCGAGCCCGTACCTTTCCTTCGCGCAGTTCTTACATGCATACTTGCGTGCTGCTGCTGTTTTTCAAAAAACAGAAAATCTTCAGCTGGAGACAAACTCACAACGAAGTCAACGCGAATCTCCTGAGCCGACTTGGAGATGGGAAAAAAGCGACAGGCAGTGTCTGGTTGGGTCGGGGCCCAAGTTGAACAGGTGGGTCCTGAGATTATGCTCTCTCACTCCTTGATATAAAGTGCATTGGCGTGTCATCATCCATCACCTAACTATGTAGTATCCATCCGAAATAAAGAAATGAAATATTCGCGTCCAGAAAGAAATAGAAACAATAATCCACGTGCCCGGCGACCGTGGCTCAAACCCGAGTGGAATGGGCCAATATAGTTGCGGTACAGAAGCCTGCCTTCTACACGTATTTGATCAGTAAATAACCAAGTTTCAAGCGCGCACCAATAAGTCATATATTTCAAACTGCACAACGGACCAACGGTAACATGGTCGAGGAGGAATGAGCCGAACCTGACCGACTCTGCATTCAGAGAGAGAGAAAACGGAGATGATAAACCCACAGGGAAAGAACGACTTCTAACCAAGGCCAGAGGTGAAAAGTTCCAGGATCGGAAAGGATATGCAAAGGACCAGCACGAGGGGTGAAAGACGCCACTTCCTACCCCAGCGCTGCGTGGGCACACGAAGTATATCTGCAATATCCTGGCATGTCAGCTTGATAATACCCTGGGACCAACCATCACGAGAGAATTCGAAGCGATGTTGAGGAAACGGCCTGTGGGCGTCGACTTCGAAACGAAGTGCTCGTCCCAGTGACAGATAGTGTCGGGAGCATGGCCTACATGTACCGCTGGTTAAATACGCAATATTTGGCGTACTCTAGAGGGATTGAAGCGCGAGTATGATGTAGCATGGGCCGGTGGAGCTGGGGTGGATGTTGGGTGGATGGAGCTTGTTTCCGGGAGACGTAGCGATATCAATCATGATGATCGTAGAGGTAAGATTCCATTCCTGAAACCGGCGTTCCTGAGTGGGGCCATGCCGTGTAATGCTACCTACCTACCTACCTACCTACCATAATTTTTAATTGCGGAAATGGAATACTATTCTGTCCGACTCGAGGTTAGTAACATCATAACATGTGCATCCGACGGATCAGACGGATCAAGCCTCCGAGAAGCCAGGAAGCGCATTAAGCGACTTCGCTTCGGAAGTTCCGAGTTCAAGCGCAAAGATGCATCCCTGGAACAGCTTTTGCCTTTAACTTGGCGTCTTATCGGCGTCCACCTCACTCATACTCACCAAGTCTTGACCCTTATGTAACTGGCACTTGGTATATACCCGTGCGTTGATTAACATCGAGCGCAGCCATCGCGGATGTTTCATACAGTTTCATACATCACGGTCACCTTCCCAGTTCCACGCTAATTCCCATCTCGTGCTGATATCCACCGAGCCAACATAGTGCCAATATGGACACGGGGTATCTTCGGGTACGTTCTCTTCCGGCCTTTCTACCCCTGCAGACCCCAAATTGAAATTCTCACGAAACTTTTGTTTGCTTGTTTGACTTGTTCGCGTTGAGCCAAGGCGCATTCTATTATTATTCCCCGTCGGCCCACAGCTCGGGCGCACATTATTTGCGTGCCTCTTCGAGTTCCGGACTCTAACTACGACTGTGTGCAGTCCATAGGCCGACACCTCTCTGGACTGACCGATTTGCGTCCGT
The DNA here is from genome assembly GCA_029378395.1 of Mycena leptocephala. Lineage (NCBI taxonomy): Eukaryota > Fungi > Basidiomycota > Agaricomycetes > Agaricales > Mycenaceae > Mycena > Mycena leptocephala. The sequence goes on along the minus strand of JARJLF010000021.1, from coordinate 548,878 downwards.
CGAGGCACACATGATCATGATGCTGCTGATTATTGGGATGCATGCACCTGTCAACAAACCTTTACCATCAGTGATTTCCTATTCTGCTTCGCACTTGATCGATCTGTTTCTACCTACCTACCACCGCCACGACCATTGTGCTCTCCGCTGCTCGTGACCAGACACGAGAATCTTTTTCAGGCGGATTTCCCCTAAATGCTAGCCAAGTACTAGCCAACTCAGCACCTCACAAGACCTCGCAAGTACCTCGCACCGCCTCGCACGGCACCCAATCAAAGTCTTGGACCATGGGACCCCAGTGCACTCGGGAGGCATGCTGAGCCTGTTGCCACGGGATTGCACTCCGGGAATTGCCAAGCACTAACTTTGTGCGGTATATAAGGAACGAAGCTGCAAAAAAAAAGATTGGATTCTCGCATTCTGAAATCCTCGACCATGAAGTCCTCCGTCGCTTTGTCTCTTGCCATGGCTTCGACCGCTGCGGCCCGTACCCTGACGGTGAGCGCTCTCTGCGGTTCCAATATCCCTACTAACGAGTGGATCTACGACGGTTAGGTTTATAACGCATGCCCGTTCACCATCTGGTAAGCAGTTGTATTTCACTGTTCCAATGCCATGTAATCTTTGGCTCAACGCTCATTCCACCTTCCTCAGGCCGGCGGTACGCGTCCACTCAACGCACTTTGCAATTAACTGACGCTATGTAGCTCTTCACCTCTGCCGGTGGCCGGCCCTCGCAGGCGACCGGGTATGCAAGCATTCATATTTAGTTCATGATAAAGGCTCACGACGTTATTCAGATGGTCGGCAGGCTCGTTCACCAAGGTCACGTTTACCGTGCCTGATGACTGGGTGCGTCATTTGTTCCTTTTTTTGGTTCCTTTCTCAACAAGTCAATTATAATTTAGAACGGCCGCGTTTGGGTATGTCATCTCATCTGTATCCAGCGCGGATCTTCATGGACACTAGGGTCGCCGCAACTGCAATTTCGCGACCAACCCAGGACCAAACTCGTGCCTCGACGGCGGATGCAACGGGGGACTCGTACGTCGTCCGCATTTCTTTCCCGGCTAGATTTTACGCTGACCACCATTTTTAAGCTCTGTGACGTGAACACTGGCACCGTAAGCACTGTTTTCTCATTCCAGTCTTCTCTGGTTGGATGTTCATAATTCTGCAAAATAGGGTGTGCCCCCCGCCACGCTGGCAGAGTGCGTCTCTTTTCTTTTTCCTCGTCTAGACCCCCTAACCACATCCACCAGGTTCAACTTCAACGGCGGAGGGAGCGACTGGTATGATGGTACGTTGTTCAACCCTTGATTCCTGTCCCCCCATTACTCACATCCCGTCACAGTCTCCCTCGTCGATGGATACAATCTGCCGTATGACTCTCAATGTCCTATTTCATTGACTCGACACTCAACCGTGGATTATTTAGGATGCGCATCGACAACAACGTCGGCTGCGGGATCCCGTCGTGCCCGGTTGACCTCGGACCCAACTGTGCGTATTTATTTATCATGGCGTTCAGTAGCCCAACGCTGACATTTCATTCGCTTGTTCTCAGGCCCGGCGGCACAGAAAGGCCCCTTCGACGCGAGCGGGTTCCCCGTTGGGTGCAAGAGCGCGTGCTTGGTGGATGCGCTGGCTGGCAACGCTGGTACGTGCTTAGCTCTCTCATGTCTGGGAGAATCCTTTTAAATTCCGAGCCTCCGCCAGGCAACTCCCCGAACTGCTGCAGCGGCTCGCACAACACCGCGGCGACGTGCCCCCCATCCGGTGTTACGAACTACCACTACTTCAGTGCGTATCTTTCCGTCCTGATTCCCACACAAACACTGACCTCGCGCCGTTCAGAGGACAACTGCCCCAACGCCTACGCCTACGCTTACGACGAGTCGAGCGGCACCGCGCTCTGGACTTGCCCCACCAGCAAGAACGCTGCGTATACGATTACGTTCTGCCCTTGAGGTACTGCTCATACGGCGATGTTCTACCCTGGAGGAGGAGGAGGAGGGGAAGAACCATTCTAGTGACGAGACTGAGTGTAACAAACCATGTATTTCATTCACGTTTATGGGATCTTGAATTGACTGTGATAATATCCGCTGCCAATGAGTTTGCTTTGTAAGTTTACGCAACGGCGTTGAAGGATCGTGGGATCCTGAGAAATGTATAAATAACTTCATCCCAAATCCTAGAAACCGCTGATCATCTGCGTGAGATCATCTGCGTGATTAACAGAACGAGACCGTTATTTTCAGCAAATCTTCCCTGGCATTGGATGTGGTGATGTTCGTGGTGTTAAAGTGATGGTCTTTTTCTGCAATGCGCTGTCCGTCGATTTTGTGCGTCAAAAACGTACGAGGGAGGAATAATGATATCAATTAGTCGTTTCGCCTCGCCATTTGCTCGACATCATAGTCTGCCACCAAGATCGGATGGCAACTCTGGAAACTATCACGAACATCAATGTCGCGGACAGTGGCGGCGATCTGTTCTCATGTCTACCAGCGCAGGGTATATGAGACGAAGCCTTGAGTCAAAACATCCCATCTTCCTTCTTGTCCCCCGATAGGGATTGCGTTCGAAGTGCCACCTCGGAGAAGCTTCCTATGCGTACAAGGGCTATCCGGAACAACGACCGCGAACCAACTGTGGCTGACCCTCTGGACCCAAGCTTGGACGAGCCAATTATTTCTCTACTCCAAAGTGAGATAGGTTCGCTCAAGTTTGGCGACTTCCCCCTTCCCACTTCACATTCGTGCGTATCGTCCTAGCTTTCGGGATCCGAGCTCTTCCTCAATATTTCACCTAGTACGAAATCTCTCACTCTTTCCGCAAAATCTATTTTGAAACCTGTTCCCTCGCTCACAAAAACACCGTCCTCCCTAACGTAGGTATTTCCATTCTTTCGCTTCTTGTTTTGGAGTTCCGTAACGCCTTTATTCCAGAAATGCAATCTCAGTCATCATCAGTACACCAAGTACTAGTAGCATTCCAAGTACTAGTAGCATTTTCAGCACTTCTGCTCCAATAGCACAGGAGTCTATCCCACCGACGGTGCCCCGCAGCAGGTAAATCCAATAATATCTTGGCGAGGAAACATTGCTTGAAAATAATTTCCCTCAGAGAAAAGCTACCCACTGGCGTGATTGTTGGAATTGTACTTTTCGTTGCGTCAATCAGTTTTGTGGGCATTGTGTTCTGTGTGTTAAAGTGGCGGCGACATCAAGCCAGACGCAAGCGGCTATACGCTGGCGCGCAAAAAATCCAGCGTGTCAGGGTGTTGTCGGCCGGCTCGCCCATCACGATTCAGGCCGATACGGCCAATGCGGCTCGTGTGAACCCGTACCCGGCGGACGCAGAAAACGCCCCGACGAGTATTCGTTCTATCCTACGACAGCAGCTGGAGAACGAACTCCGCATCGCACAAGAGAGCATTGTCGGCATCCAAACTGGGGACCCGGTGACGCGGGAACCGCGAACCGCGCGACTTCTGCGCGTCATGTCGACCAGCAGTATCTCCACCAGGGGAGGCACTCGCAGGTCGCGACGCGACTTGAACTCGCAGCTGGAGATCTCACTGGCGCGGAATGAGATGCTGCTGCTGCGAATACAGGAGTTGGAGGACCAGCTGCAGGCTTTGGGCCATTCTGACGAGCCCCTACCTGGGTACATGGCGTAGCGCTGCGGTTTACATCTCAATTATACGGACGATGGACATTGAATCCTAGGGCGGTTCTGGTAGTTCCCTTTCATGGTATTGCCGTTGGATTGTCGCACTGCGACTAAGGTGGCCAGCCCACAATCAATTCAGGGAGATATTATGGACAGTAGTAACCGGTACTATGTTTGAGAAATGCGAAAAAGTCAACGATATTGCATAATCCAAGAATGATCCTCTGGCGCACTACCCAGCGGTCCAGAAAGATTCGGGGAAAATACCAAGCAGGCACACTAACAACAAATTCATTGGTAGTGGAATGGAGGAAATCGGAGCTGCGAACTTGAAACAAAGTCTAAAGCGGCCGAATGAGAGGAGCTTGGACCGGCAGGGGAGCGGAGATTTTCCAAGCCGTGCGATGCACGAATACGTAGAAACCGTTTTGTGTGTTCACTATCATTGTTTCAACTTTGAACCAAATCCAGACTTGGAAGCTACTTGGAAGTTGGTCGGAGGGATCTTTTTTCGGTGAGTCCAATACCTTGTTATTTGCTTCGTCATCTTCCATAGCAGCTAAGTCAGACTCCAGACCCAAACTTCTTAAGATTACTGAAACTTGAAAGGAGCAAAGGATCTCGAGATCAGATTTTTGCTATTGACGCATCCTGGTTCGGGGAGCGGCTTGGAGTATTCTTTATATGATTTGTTGCGCATTTCAGCTTGATAATCAACTAAACCTATATGGCATATGCTGAAAGCAGAAGAGACAGTCGTCGGGATGGGCCGACTACACCTTGTTCCAGACATAATCTGAATGTTACATGAACTAGTGCGTATCAACCCAATGGCCCCGGGAGAAGAAAGTCATCCTTGATGTACACGCTGAAATCGGAGTCCTCGTCTAAGAAGGTGCGCTTGCTCGCCCACTCCCGAATCTCGTTGAAATCGCGACAAACGTGTAAAATGTCATCCCTTTGCTCCGCCATTTGAAGGTCGTCGGACCACTGCCATACCACCGCGGTGATATCCGCAGAGCACGTGGCTGTAATTGTGCCCAGTGTTCACTTGTTTGCGGAGTATGTCCTATCCCGCAATCAGTTTGCTACCAACGCAAGCCTGTGAACGGCGGACCAAACAATGGAGCTGATGGAAGACGTCCAGCGTAAAAATGTAGCTTCCCTTTTCGCTCAAGAGTGGCCACGTCTTGTTAGGCAGCAGCATGGCCTCGGACCTCGACATTTTGGTTTGAGCAACTGTCCATAGTATAAGTAAAGTCATGGGAGTTTCGGGAGTTACACTACCAGAATACAAAGCATGCCAGGCATCATCGACGGAAGCGGATGGATCGCGTTCGTAAATCGGAATATCGTCCGCAATGCCCCGAGTAAACTTGATGACCGTCTGGCGGACGACATGTTGCGCCGGAGCTTATGGAGGTGAATTGAGGGTGAGGGCCCGGATTTCAGTACGAATGACTCACAGTAAACGTGCGGCCCGTTACCCATGTCCCAATGGTGCATCGCCAACAGCCACAAAAATGCAAGGTTCAGCGTGGCCGAGAATAGGCAGAAGGCTCGTAACCTTCGTGGCGAACGTTCTGGAGAACTCTCGCGCAATCGCTTGTAGTGGTTGAACATCGATACCGTTCAACGTGAAGCGGATTTAGAGGCCAGTGATTTTTAAGACAAGCCCGAGTCTAGCTTTCTATGCGCCCGTTGCGCTTAAATTACGACCTGATGGAAACCCGGGAATCGAGGAATGGAAGACCCAGTTTTGTATGCATCTTCCATGATGGCTAAATTTTTTAGCTGTCACGAGCGGTGATCTTGGCGGTGATTCTCGGAGAGGTTTCCCGCGGTAGGTAGGTAGGTAGGTAGGATTACACGGCACGGTCCCGCTTAGGAACGCCGGGGCCCAGGAAGTATCGAAGTGTACATGGCACTAATTTATACACTATTGGTGACGCTGGAATCACCGCGGTTGAACACAATAGCACGTGATGTTTCGAAGAGACACACAAGAGCACAGCCATAACGGAATAGACCTTACCCTCTCACCATTTGCCCACCATGTCCAAATTGACGCATTCTATTGCAAAGCTCACAGCTCCCCATTTAGAGGTGGAGTCCTCTCGCCCAAGTCGCCCTGCTGCCCGCAACCCATACCTCATACTACTTGGAGTAATAGTTGTAGTTCTCATTTTCAACGCTTTGTTCGTGGTTAGGTCCTCCCCATCTAGCACACAAGTCCCAGAAGTAGCAGCCTTCTATCACAAGATCTCAGAAGTCAAGGGCCTGTGCTCTGGCGTGACCAATCGGACAACCTCGCATGCTGGTCACATAGGGCTCCAAGGCGACACTGCCGAAACCCCCAAACGCTCCTTCTTCTGGTCGGTTAAATAAATTCACGACACCCTGAAACTGAATGAAATGATCAGGTATTTTGAAGCCGAGAATGACGCGCGGAATGCCCCAATAATGTGAGTTTTTCTTTCCTCGATGTCCAGTGATTCCTCAATCTTGCTCCAGTTTGACTGTGGGCGGTGGCCCCGGAACGAGTGGGATGATGAATCCGCTCTTCGGGCAGGCTCCATGCATTACTACTTCAAAGGGCCTTGTATCCAATCCGCATCGGTGGACGGAACATCATAATTTAATCGCGCTCGATCATGTATGAGTTTTCAGTCCTTCCTGGCCGTTGAGACTCACCTTGAAAGCACATAGCCAATTGGCGTTGGTTTTTCGTATGGCTCTCGAGTAAACAGCAGCCGGGTGGCGGCCTGCGACGTATACGATTTTTTGCAAAAGTTTTTTGTTTTGTTTCCTCATCTCGCGAGGTATGTTCCATTGCGACCGGTACCCAGAGCTACTCCTGAAGAGAACATGTTCACTCCCCAGGAATAAATTGATTATCTCTAGCGGGTCCTATGGCGGGGTTTTTGTACCGAACATGGCCGCAGTCATCCACGAACAAAATGTGCTGAGGCAAAGCGGCTGGCCAGGAGGCATCCATATCAATCTCGAGGCTCTCATTTTGAGTAACCCGGTTACGGTGCGACCGTCTTATCCACTCTTCAGACTATTATTGATGAGGTGGGCCCAGGACCCGATGTCTCATTTTCGATGGTTGCTTCAATATCGGTGTATGGACCACGAGGTTTTCAACTCGACCAGTTGCAAAACACTCTATTCGGAACTTCCGTTTTGCCTCGAAAGCATAGACATGGCTTTTGAGATCCCCACTGTCGAGAATCGTGTCAAGGCATGGGAGTTGTGCCACCACCTGGATTTTGCGGATACGAACGGCACCGTGTTCGAGGATATTCGGCGCACTGTAGGGAATTTCCGGGATTCCGGATTTGATTTCCTGATCAATTCTTCAGTGTCATCCAGATTCAGATGCCCCGGATGCATGTCACCCTCAGTTTGGCTGGGTGACGAAGTTCTTTGGTGATCCAGCCGTCAAAGCGGCATTGGGAATACCACACAACCTGAATTTTTCGGCGATCAACATGGAGGTCAATGCAGAATTCCATACCGCCGGCGATATGTGAGTTGTTGACGGTACTACATATCTTCTAATCTGAGCGCGAATTTTGGAAAGAATGCAGAAGCATCACCTGCTTTACGCGCCTCTGCTTGCTGCAGGAATTCGGCTTCTTCGTAAGCGGCCCCCGAGATGCCCAGCACACTTGTCTGACCTAACTTATGTTCAGATTATGTCGGCGCACAAGACGCTAACTGTGCATGGCCCGGCATATTCTCCTTTGTGCGTATTCCACAACCTCTTAAATGAAATCCTCACTCACGAAATTATCCAGCTGACCCTACTTGAAAGCCCTTTCCAAAAAGACTTCATATCTGCGCCGGATGTTCCATGGCCTTCGGCGGACGTTGCGACTGTGCGCAGTGTAGGTAGAGGTGCCGGAAACATGACGTACATTCTCCTTCGCGGAGCAGGTCATTTTGTGAGTTGTCTCCTTTTTCTTGTGGCTTCGACTGACAGATAGGTCATAGACCGTCAATGATCAGCCAGCGCTTGCCAGAACCATTGTCGAGAAATGGGTGGCAAATGAGCCTTTTTTGGATAAAATTAAACAGGATGTCGCCGCATGATGTGTTGTATGTACATACGAGTGACGTTTTGTCTCGTTTTGTGTTGGAAAACCACATGCTTTCAAATACAATCTGTTGCCTGGCGGTAAAGAAAATCTTCTTGATGTTGCGTACAGATTACGCCCACTGAGGGCTCCGTCGGTTCTCGGCTCTCCGCCGACTTGCATCTCAAACTTCATAGATCCGGCTGTCGGTCTCCGAACTCCAAAACTTCGTCGAGTTTGGTCCTTGATTGTATGGTACATTTTACTCGATCAGTGGAGAAACTTTACGCCCATCATCCATCTCGGTTGGACGGTTGGCAGTGCACGGAGCAATCAATTTTTGTGGTGTATATCTTTCAGAAAAGAATAATTTACCCGATGCGTAACCGTTATCAGAAACCGATCTCCGCCACATCTTCTTTGGTTGAAGGGGCGTACGTCGCCGCGTGCATCTGTCTTGTACTCCCGGCGTTCCCCGTGATCTTTTATGCGTCCAAACATGATAAGAATGGATCCACACCGAAGCTCATCGTGTCCCGTTGGCCATGTCCTCGATCGACGACCTCCTCCCCGTGCGGCAGATATATCTGCAAGAAACTTTTGTAGAGCTATACATGAACGGTAAGCATCTTGACTGGCTTCCATGTTTGTTTTACCAATCTCTGGCCCTTCTAGGAATTTATACTGGCCTCTTTCTCGTCACTCTGTATGCCATGAGTAAGCTGTATCGCTCTCGAAAAATGGTTTCCGAAACGTTGCATACCCAGTCTTCAAAAGAGAGACACACAAGAACAACATTGGTGTCTTTCTCGCACTTGTTGCTATGTACATCCTCTCCACCGTGCATGTCGCCTGTCGTTGGGTGCTGATCAAAAACGCCTTCATCGACCATGCGGATAGCCGCGAAACTACCGTGATATATCTAGTTCAGTCTCCCCTGTGGTTGACCGTCCTCGCCGCCGTGGTCTTTACAGTCAACACACTTGTCTCAGACTCCATCCTGGTATTCGACCTACCTAATGCGTGGTTTCACAAATCACAATTCATGTCCATTTCCAGATCTGGCGCTACTGGATTGTGTGGAATCGGCAGTGGAAGATAATTATTTTGCCAACGTTCTGCACCGTCGCCGGGGCAGGTAATTATCATACATACCTTGTTGAAGAAGATATCCGCTGAACAAATTCCAAGGACTTGGGTTTCGAAGTATTGCAGAACAGGCAGCGTATGTGCTCAACCCGAACCTCGATAGAGCCTCCTTCGTCGATTTCGCAACGCCATACTTTGCACTTTCCTTGGTTACGACTTCTCTTGCAACCGGCTTAATTATTGTTCGCATTTTCACCTTGACTGGCCGCGCGGCGAGGAAGTCCGGGGGTTACGGGCGTGTGATCGAGATAGTTGTGGAGTCCGCACTCATGTACTCTGTGGCCTTGATCATTTTCCTACCGTTCCTTGTCCAGGGGTCGGACAACGACGGCTATGCTCAGGCGGTAGTTGCACAAATGACCGTGAGTGGATCACCATAAGATCTATCCGAAACGTTCTACAAGCTGATCGCCGGCGTTCAGGGAATGGCGCCAACTTTGATTGTTGCACGGGTGTCGCTTGGACTTGCCCGTCCTGACGAAACGTGGCAGGAGCCAGCCACGTCCCTATTTTTTGGAAGGAGATCCGAGCTCCCCAGGACGGGCACAAATCTGTCCCATGTCCTCAACAACTCTTCTTCGGCTGTTGATGATGGAGTGAAGTCGTTAACAGAATAAAGATGAACGACTGAATTGTTCTCAATACCGGCTTCGAACTCGTAAACACTAAATCGGAACCGCATTTTGTTCAGGATCTTGCGGTCAACTAGTTAATAAAACATTGCGCTGCAAACTTACGGATATTGTTACGAATATCGACAATCGTCACGGACAATGGAATAGCTGCTTCCTCATGAATAATGTAACAGTATGACTGTGATTTGCACAAAACAGCTTCTACGACAAGACGACAGGTAGTACATATATATCTCTCGCCCCTGGGCGAATGCAATCTGTGATCGCCGACACATTATCAAGCCTCGGGGGTTTCACGCTCGTTCTCACTTCTGGGGTTACTCATGAGCGAGAAAATATTCAGATTGGGCGCCACCTACTCGTCGTCGTCCTCATAACAAACGAAGAACAAGTCGCGCGGCTGAGCCCGACGGTCGCTAAGGAATTTCAAGTCAATACCGAGAGTAGACCTAAGAAAAACAACTTACAGGGCGGCGTCGACGGCAGAGGTTTCGACTTCAGTGGAACAGAAAAGACCAGTTATTCCATTAGTGATGGGACAGGGCGAGGCTGGATGTCAGCAATGGAGGGGCCACGGAGAAAAACCCGGACGGATTGGGCTTCCCGAGACTATAGACAAGACCGAGATGGCAATGATGACACGCAGATAATAGTATGCCCAAATCGCATGTTGGCAATGGGATAGGAAACGTTAATCTGACGAGAAGGTCGGCAGGATAGCCTATTTTATATAAATCAGCTTCATTTCAGTGAGTTCCACAGTGTTCCAGGAGGATGCCGAGGGCCCACTGTGGATACATTTTCTCGAAGGATTTCCCGTCATAAATATCCTCCATATTTGTTGGAGTACGCCCACAATGTTCGGATCTTCTGACCATGCGATACATTAGCGGCCAAGGCGGGCCGCCAGCGCACATCTGCCATGGTGGGTGCCGCGTATATCCAAAAATCCAGAACAAGGAACGGGAAAGAGCAGCAAATGTTCTATTCGCCCGAAGATACCGTGCGGCATTTGAGGTTTAGTGGATCAGTGGAAAGAAGTGCGCTAGAAAAATTGAAACCATCGACGGGGAACAGTCAGGGCCAGAATGGAATCCTGGGAAGAGAGTTGTTGGAAGCACGGCCTAATATCGCGGGCTGTGCCTCAGCACCCACAAGCAACTCCACCGCGGATATCACAATTCTGTTCGGAGATTTGACAGGACCCAGGAAATCTAAATATTTTGGAGGAAAAGACTATTGCGAGCTTGTACACGTCTTCGCGGAAGGGGTGTTGGCAACCCGCAGTCTTTATCTCCTGGCTCAAAGTTAATCCTTGCACATATGCGCCTCCGTTAGTTGGGTATATATTCCAAGAACAGGCACACAATCATTGGTAGTGGTAGGATGCCATTGGCAAATTACGATGGTTTGGAGTAAAGTTCAAGGCGAAGGTTGGACGAAGGCGTATGTTGATTCTCGGCAATCAAGGTATTTTCAATCTCCGTTGATATGCCATCATGCCAACGGCCTTGTCCCGGCCGCCACAATCAAGTCTTGGGGCTTCGCAATTCGAGTAACTTACACCGCGGCTCCTACGTCTTCGGTGCTTAGCTCAGGGTCAGCTTACCCTGGTTCGATGACTTCATGGCCTTAGCTCCACCTTGCATCACTTCGACCAATACCCTGAACTTTTCTACTATTCCTCAACGATGTTGCACCGAAACCTACTGGGTTTGATCACTGCCATTCAGGCTGTCGTCGTCGCTACAAGCCAATCTCATTTTGCCTCGAACGGCGATGACTCTGCATGGACGACCTTCCCTCATCCAATCACCCGTGTCGCAGTTATCGGCGCGGGACCCGCAGGACTTCAAGCGGCCGCCAACTTGCTCTCCTTGACCAACTTTACTGTCCGTTTATTCGAGCGGGCACCGTCTCCAGGCGGCACTTGGTTCTATTCCGAAGCTACCCCTGCGAGGGAGTCTTATCCGTGGGCGCTGTCGTTTGTTCTGTTTTTCAATTAACTGACCATGACTGTCCCAGCGATAAATCTGAAGAAGATAAAGACATTCCCGAACACCTACCTGTGACGTACTCCTATGAGGAGGGAGACGGGGGTTTGAGCCTGGATGAGCGATGGCGAAAGCATTGGAAGCCGCGCCCTGTTTGGTACGACATGCTCATTAACGCGCCTGCGGTACGCAAAAACCTCTATTTCCTCTCGCAGTATTGAGTGTCTGACCAGGCCGTAACCGAAATGCCGGGCGTCAAGTATCCTCCAGACATGGTCCGTCGTTTTTCTCTCAATTCCCTGGGTAACTCTGACAACCTCCCCCCCAGCCATGGTCCGTCCCCGTGCACGACGTACAGCGCCACGTACGCGCTTACGCGTCATTGCACGGCCTTAACGCGAACGATGCCCCTCGATCGCCCTCCGCCCCACCCATCACGTCCTACGCCACGCGCGTAGAGCGCCTGCAGAAGCACAACGCCACGTCATGGGCCCTTACCCTTCGCCGCATGCAACATGTGCATCTGCCCGAGTCCAGCCGGATGCGCGTCGACGTCTGGGAGGAGCACTTCGACGCCGTCGTCGTCGCGACGGGACACTTCCCCAAACCGCACGTCCCCACCATCGACGGGATCGAGGACTGGAGCAAGGCGCGGCTGGATGGGGAGTGGAGCATTTATCACTGCCAGTCGTATCGGCATCCGGAGCGCTATGCTGGGAAGGTGGGTCTGTAAATCATCTAACCCGCTTATCTGACCCTTCGAAGACCGTGATGATTGTTGGCGGCTCCACGTCTGGGGCAGAAATCGCACGGCACCTCAGCCCGTTCGTCCATCGGCTCAGTGTCAGCACTCGGGTGAGCTCTGTCGTCTGCGATTCTACCTTGAATCGAAACTGAATTTTGCCTGTGTTACAGCCGAACCGCGTCCGGGACTCCTACGGACTCGACATCATCTTCCGCCTCCCGTCAAATGCAGAGACCGTACCCGAGATCGCTGCATTCGAGCCCCTCGCGCGACATGACGCAGGAATTACCGCGGGGAAAATCCGACTGGTGAACGGTACAATGCTACATGGGATCGACGAGGTATCTCCTTCCCCCATCTTCCTTAAATTGGAACCTCGAACTTGTTGATCGGGCAGATCATCTTCGCGACGGGGTACCGCCGGAATACGTTCCTGCCTAAGCTGCGAGTGAAATTTCATTGAATACATGGCTGTTGGCACCAATTATAATTATGCAGCGTCGACCCCGCGACGCTCAGCAATCTCTACTGGACGGGCCACTACATCCACGACCCCACGCTCGCGTACGCACACGGTACGTCTCGTGATCATTGCCCAAACCCAAATATCTTACTCCGCATCCGCGTTATATCGCAGCCGTCCGCCCATGGACGCACGGCCGGTACCAGAGCGCCGCCTTCGCAAAGGTGTGGGCGGGCACTGCGCGCCTCCCCAGCCGCGCGCGCATGTGGGACGACTACATCCACAAAAAGTATCAGTTTGGCGACGTGTCGGATATATTTGAGCAGGAGGGTACGCCAGTTGCCTCTTCGCTCCCTCATTCTCCCAGACACAATTGATTTTTCTTTTCTCCTTTGACAGCTATGGTGCGCCAATACGTCGCGTGGCTGAACAGCGAGTCGCTCGAGCTGGGCGGACCGTTCGTGGAGCCGCTGCCGTTGGAGTGCGTTTCCCTTTCCAGCGGGAGCGGGACAGAACTGACAATAATTGATTTTAGGGCCCGCGAGATATACGCGCACTACGCGTCGACGCATTACAGGAAGGTAGATATTGCCCGCACTCATCTCCTCGTCTACGACCTCGCGCTGATTCCAATGGAGGACTGGTTCACCCACGAAAACTACACACGGTTCGACAACCTCCCCGCGAGCGAGTGGCCGCGGTCGCTTGGGGCGGATATCCAGAGCTGGGTGGAGGGGGGGTGGTGATTCAAAAGCATGCGCAGTTTTTCTCAGAGTACGCCATGTCCCATCGCTTAACCCAATTCTAATGATAAAAATACTCGCGCTGAGCCCGGGACGGCTGGCGCGAGATTGATATGGTGTTATCCGAGAAGCGCGGAGCTGTGCAAAAGAATTAAGGGTTGGGCCGACCAGAAGGAGACAGAAGGCGAATATTCATCTAAGTCTTTTTTGACCAGATCATTCAACCACGACGTTGGCGCCTCGCTGGGCACGCTAAAATTGAACGCTTTTTGCGAATCTTCAGGGGAGAAATCAGAAAACTTCAAGTCCGTGCGTTTGATATGCTCACAAGGATAGTTGTGCTGACCAAGATAACTATTGTCAAAGACCTACATCCCTCTTCCCGATCTAATATTCGCATCGTCCGAATGAACCGCAAGTCATTAGTCTTTGATAAATAATCCTATTCTACAAACTCAAATACTGGTCCAAATTTCCCGACATTGCTTCTTATCACCGGCGTTCTGGACCACTGATGCTCCCACCCGTCTCCCGCTATCACCTCCGCTGTATAATTGAGCGGATCTGCTGGAGAACCGTCATATTCAAACGGGCTATACTGAGACAGTTTCTTGTCTTTCAGATCCCCAGCTATATCGCCCCAATACGACTCTCTGCCCACAACATCAAGCATATCTTGCTTCGTCCACACGCGGTACTTCATCCCTGGCTTCAGATCTTCGTCATTCACGTTGGGGGTATGGAGAAGGATGCGCTCCAACGGGAGTGGGAGCTCCACACGAGCAGAACCGGACGCCGGAATCGTTTTGAACTTGAGCCAACTGAAGTCGGGGTCTCGCAACAGGTCTTTGTTTTGGAAGTCCTGTCACACATGGTTCACCGACATCCTCTGGGTAAGGAGACTGGGCCCGTCTGTCAAGGGCACCAGGAAAAATGCGCCGCGACTGTATGCAAACACGACGTCCAGAGCTGAACGCCCGGTGCTGACAGTGACTGCACGGTTGGGTCGTGGCGAGTGGAATATCTCCATATCGATAATGAGACGGAAGGAAGGATCGGGTTGGGAGAGGGAGAGCGTCGGTGACGATGTCGTCAAAGTAAACTTTAAAATAACGTCCTCAGGGTCGGGCTCGGGCACCTCATTGTTGTCGAGTGGGTTAATGTCTCCGACCTCTTGAGAATCGTAGCGACGCGGCCTGACGCTGAGTGAGCTGTTGGAGAGGAAGACATCATAGGACTTACTTTCGAGCCCGAGGCATGAGTAAGGGTTTAGTGGGCGGGGTTGTCATCGTTGGTGATTCAAAGATTTGAATATAAACCGCTGAAGTGCGCGGATCAAACAAGAGGTTGCAGTGTCAACACTTGTTCCGTTTCGGCGGCGTTTGGTTTGCGATGAGCGGAGTGCCAGTGCTCCAGAAAAACATTCCGAGAGATTCAAACGGTTGCTCTGTTTATTCCCGGTGGCCAACGGTGGCGCCGTGTCGATCCACTGTTGGCCCGGAGACGGGTTGCACAATGCTGTTTCTGGGATTGTTCCGTTTCGATGAATGAAGTAGGTGCATTGCTCCCAAAAAAATTTCAGGTTCTTATGCCCGAGAGGGAATCGGGATTCGAAAGCGGGATAGACCAAACCCGGCACTTACATACATTCGGACCCCCGGCACATTCAGCCTACAGGCGGCACATTCGGGGCTGCAGCCGGTACATTCCCCGAATGTGCCGCCTTGGAGCGGATGGCCGGCACATTGTATTGCCGCCGCGTCTGTTCAACTTTGGCAGATTCATGCCATCAATTGAGGATTGATCACCTCAGACAGGGGTCGCACTGCCACTTCTTATATCATTAAGTACGAGTCTTCAAGGTAGAAATGCGATTGATAGTTGTAAGTAAACACCTCAATTGATAGCTATTCAATATCTGCGGTACACAATAGAAAGCTCGACGCAGATAAATACTAACTACGTAAATAAATAGCCCCAAAATCAAAGCTATCCGTGTACGGCTTTACGCGCAGCTACGGGCAGGTCATTATCACGGAGTAGGCAACAAATGGAAGCACCAGATTAGCCTCTGCAGTAAAAATATAAGTTACTGTCATGGCCATAGGCAAGGCAGAAAGAAACATGACTGACAAAACGCGGTCGGAACGGATCGGCCGCATTGAGCAGTAATAAACATCTGGAATTGATACTCGCCACTACTGTTGAACTTGGAGTCAGTATCAGCGGTTTTTGTAATGATTCTGGCGCACCTCCTTGACTTTTTTTGTTTGACGCTCCACAATCGCCTCCTCCGACAAAATAAATAAATACCTCTCAGCTGGGCTGCCAGATGTACATGTTGAGGCATTCAGATCACCAGCCGCGTATGTCCCCAGGATTTCCTTAAGCACGGGAATATCAATTTATTCGCGCTCGACGAAGAGAGGTGCATATGAGATGACCTGGTGTATGCATCTATCCAGGAGTTGAGGTTGGGAGGAGGCAGGCCATGGTGCGGCCGTCGACGTACATGGCGTGGAGCTCGATCAATGAACGTTACGATACCGAGAACCTGTCAAGGTCACTGGTGCTAAGCTTCGAGCTGGTGAGTGCCATCGGCGGGCGTTTTGATGCTCCTTTGACGTGTTGGTGGGTGTGTTGGGGCAAGGGTGGTGGTGGGAGGAAGAGAGGAGGCGGGATGCGTTCGGGGCAGAAAAGACAGGTGTGCTTTCCCAGAATAGTCAGTGCCAAGCCCGGCACATTCCCGAAATGGAATGTGCCGCCCCTGCGCTCACGCGCGGCACATTCACTCAATGTGCCGGCTGTGCGCTGAATGTTCCGGGGGTTCGAATGTATGTACGTGCCGGCCTTCGTATATACCCCATTCGAAAGATTAACCGTTCTTTAAGCAAATGGCTCCTCGGCTGTGCTGTTTCTCCATATACTCATTCTCCTTCCGCATTTCCTCTCCTCTTTCTCTTGGGTCATCCCCTTCCGTCATTTACCGCTGCCCAGCTGACCTACGCGCAGTCTTTTCTTGACAGCACACAATTCGGCGCAGCTGCTGCCAGCGCTCGATTCTCATCCGGCCGAGAGGCCACGTAGTCTCCCTTGAGTCCTTCCGGTGCAATAGATCCGGCCGCGAGGAATAAATAGCGGAATTTCCCTCCCTCAATACGCCCGTCACTTTTCGCCTCGCCCTCCTCACATCGACTGCACACGCTCTCTGCCCATTGCTGTGCTGTGGAGCCGATCGCGTTTTGGGCTGTTTGCTTCTACACTCTGGTGTTTTTTTTACCGCTTCCCTGTCGGATTCAATGGTTCTCGGGGATCAATATTCAACCAAGCTCCGCTATCAATCACTTCTGGAATCTCGCCTCGGGCTGGACTTCTACACCTCATATTCAATTTGCTTCATTCGTTGCGCAACCTGCTCCCCAACGCCTTGACCTCCAATACTGTGGGTCTCTGCTTCCAAGTACCCAGTCTCGGTCGTTTTCAATGAAATTCTCTAAATGCTCAGGCCAGCAAATCCTTCACTCCTGGCCAAAACTTCATTATGCGGCAGTTCAATCTCCCCGTCGCTCGTAGCAACCTTTCTGTGCTGCGGCTTTATTCAACCTGTTACGTCCCGAGTACGTTCTCAAGGTCAATTGGGAATTGATGTCTCTCTTCATCTCTTTATTGATATTCTCTTGGCGGTGGGATCGCTCCGTGATCGTGAGCCTCGTCGAGACTGCCGAGAAATTGATACTGTGCGTGCCATTGCGACTAGGTACTACTTAGCGTTTGAGCTACTCACAGACTTAACCGATGACATAAGGGTACAAATCACTCTGTATCCGCTATTGTGTATTCCTGCAATCCGTGTTCCCCCCACAATGTTCGGTTTTATTATCGTCCGTGTTGCCGGAGCGAAGCGGCGGCGCGTCTTGTAGGGTTGAAATCTTTTCGACCTTGCCTTGCCCTGTCCTTTCATAAGGGGAAGGTGTTTCCCACCGATGGCAGCGGACCGTTCTTTCCGATCATGTGGCGCCCTCACCGCCACCTCCCCGGCAATTTGCGAGCTCAGGCAAGGCGAGTGGAAGACAAGGTAGATAGGCTTAGATAAGATTGCGTGCGTCCCGTTTGGGTAGGTGGCTATGCAAAGTAGTCTCTTATAAACAGACGGCACAACAAAATCTGAGCTCATACTTCGCTTTGTTGTATATGCAAAGACTTTTTGCTTCCGCTTGTCGACCTCACGCAAGAAAATGTTTTCCTCGCGCATTTCTTCGTCAAACCGCTCGATTATTTCGCCCCACACACCCGTCTCTGTCCTTTTTTTGAGCTCGCGCTAGGTTGCTTTGGGTCTCGTTCGCACGACCCTCGGGGGCTTCTGCGTACGGGTTCCGCTGGGCCCGCGTCCCGTCGCTCTCCGCTTCCGGCTTTCCCCGCTCCTTCACGGTTGCACTGGAAAGTCCCGAAGCGGCCGGGCCAGCCGAATCCCCCCGCAAACACCACAAACACCTCTGATCGTCCTCTTCTCTCTCTTCTCTCATCGTCTCGTTTCACACAAGCTGGGTATCTGGCACACTCTACCTTGTTGGCCACAATGTTCACGATGTGTTTGCGCATCGTCTAGAACATCGTTACAATGCAATTCAAATATTCTGTGGGTGTTACTATCTTGTTTTTGACTTGTTTTCCATCTCATAGTACGACCCATTTTAGGCCTAGAACAAATCTAGACAATTGATTCGGGAGTCGAGGCTGGGCCTCGAGCTCCCCTCTGCCCAGAACAAGCCTCAGTTTGAGGTTCCAACGGTAAGTCTAACGCTTTGTAACCTCCCAGACGCCCAGAAATGTGTTCTATAACCTCTTTTGCTTCCCTACTAACATATGGGGAGAAATTCTTTCGGCCCTGAGTCCCCGTACCCGGGTCGGAAAATTCGAATCCCAATTCCCCTTGACAAAGCTACACGCTCTTTAGCAACCTCCCCGCGTGCGAGTGGCCGCGGCCGAGGTGGATATCCGGGCTGGTGGGTGGGCTGGTGAAGAAGTTTTTTCTCAGAGTACGCCATGTCCCATCGCTTAACCGAATTTAATGATAAAAATACCCGCGCCCGAACTCGCGACGGCTGGCGCGAGATTGATTGTGGTGCTCTCCGGGAAGCGCGGAGCCGTGAGGCCCACCACGTAGGAAATCAAGGGTTGGGCCGACCAGAAGGGACAGAGGTGAATATTCATCTGAGTCTTTCTTGAACAGATCATTCAACCGCGACGTTGGTCCTCTCTGGGCACGCTCAAATTGACCTCGTTTGCGAATCGTCAGGGGAGAAACTCAGAAAAGTTGTATTTTTCTTTGGTATGCACACAAGGATGCAACAGTTGTGCTGACGGAGAGGATAACCGTTGCCAAAGACCTGAATCCCTCTCTAACATTGATCTGCAGGGCTAAGTGATTTTATTTACTACAGCGGGCAGCAATATAATGCAAAGATACTGTACCAGCGCTCAGGCTGTCGGTTTCGATGGATATCACCTCTTTCAAGTTCAAGTAGTCCCGCGAACTATGTTGGCACGTGAGAATTATGGTTCGGGTGCCGGTTCAACATCTCATCGGGTAATTACGCCGACAGCGCTGGTGAGCAGAATCCTACATGTCTGCTGTATGTCATGTCACAAGGATCAACTAGCTGCCAGCGCTCAATTCTATATCAGGCAAGACAAGTTTAACAATGTCGTTTTGTTCCTTGCTTCTTGGCAATGTTTCTAATGAAGCGATGCCGAACAGTCATCTCTCAGACCAAATTCTGGGCAGCGCATCCTTCATCCGGGGAAATAACTCGCTATAAAGGTGGGCTTGGATTTTTTTAATCCCCAGGATCCTTCACACCTTGCTGAGCGGTTCTACCTCTTCTCCAGTCAATATGTTCAACTTTCCAGCTCTTCTTGCTTTCTCCCTCCTCGCTGTGACGATCGCTTCGCCAATCGTAAGTCTGATCTGGTCCTTTAATTGCATATACTCACATGTTGTGTTTCATAGAATGTACGGCGCCTCCCTGTCTCGTGGAATTCAGTGTTGATCCTGTTATAGGTCGACGGCGATAACACATCCTGGCATATTGGGGCTCGCACCGCTCCCACTCCAGTGGCAATCGATGATAGTACGTGGATATTGCAACAGTGGATGAGCGATCCTGACTCCGATTTAGGCAACACCGCCTGGACCATCAAGATCCCCGACGCGGCTCCCTCTCCAGCGGCGGTGAGTAAAATATTTACGCAACTTCCCGTATGCTCATGTGGAGACCTATAGGCTCGCGCCATTGTAACTCGAACATCGCTGCAAAAAAATACAGCGCTAACCCGAGCTTATAGGATCTGGATAGTGACAACACCTCTTGGCACATTGGAGCTCGCACTGCTCCCACTCCGGCGGCAATCGATAATAGTACGTGGATATTCCAACAGTGGACGAGCAACCCTGAAACGGATTTAGGCAACACCGCCTGGACGATAAAGATCCCCGACGCGGCTCCCTCTCCAGCGGCGGCGAGTGACATAATTACGCAAGTGATGATATGCTCATGTTGTGAACCTACAGGCTCGCGCCATTGTAATTCAAACTCGATGGTTAAAACTACAGTGCTGACCTGGATTTATAGGACCTGGATAGTGACAATACTTCCTGGCACATCGGAGCTCGCACCGCTCCAACTCCGGCGGTGCCTTCCTCGGAGCTCGACGGCAGTATGTTGGCCTCCTAACTGTAACAGAGAATATTGGGTTTGATTGAGATTTAGTCAACTTCTTCTGGACCATCGAAATTCCCCGCTCTGTTCCCACTCCGGGCGTGGTGAGTGGAAAAGATGCTCATTTATTTAATAATTATCCGCTCATGTTGAATTTCCTAGGCTCCTCCGATTGCACGCTCAGTTTTCTGTTGGCAGAATTCAGTATATTGATACTGTCATCTTAGGTCGACGGCGATAATACTTCGTGGCACATCGGAGAGCGCACCGTTCCTACTCCGGCCGTGTCTCCCCCAGCAGTTGATGACGGTGGGCGAATTTCAGGAAATGATAACAGATCCTTACTTTGACTCAGGCAACACCGCCTGGACTATCAAGATCCCCAACGCAGTTCCCACTCCAGAGGTGATCAGTGGAATATCCATGCAGTCGGTCCACACTTACCCTGCGAATCCACAGGCTCGCGCCATTGTAATTCAAATTGAGTTTGGTAATGCGCTGCGCTGATCCAGATATTACAGGTCGACGATAACGTCGAAGCTCGCGGTGTGTCGATAATTATTCTGGCAAATAAGTATTCCGGCACACTGATTTCACGATCTTCTCTCCGCCAGCGGCAGTGAGTGGAAAAAATCGCTTTATTTTATGACGGTCTCACATTCGAGCGCCTAGGCTCCTCCCATTGTAGGCTCAGTCTGTTTCTTGAAGTAGAGTTCAGTGTGCTGATAGCTATAGGTCGATGGCGATAACACTTCCTGGCACATTGGAGCGCGCACTGTTCCTACCCCCGCCGTGACCCCTCCTGCGATCGATGATAGTATGTTGATATCTTAACACAGAATATTGGATGTTAATTGAGACTAGCCAATTCCGGATGGACTATCAAGATCCCCCGGTCTGTTCCCACCCCAGCCGTGGTCAGTGAAACATTTGCTTTATTGTGTTATTTTTTCACCTAAGAAATACTAGGCTCCTCCGATTGTATGTTCAGTTTTTTTTCGTGATTCACTGCGTTAATACCGGTGTTCAGGTCGACGGCGATAACACCTCCTGGCACATTGGAGCCCGCACTATTCCTACGCCCCCCGTCGATAGTGGTATGGTGATATTCCAACAGGGACTCGTGGAGGCTTATCGAGATTCAGACAATTCCGCTTGGACCATCAAGATCCCCGCGCGATTCCTACGCCCCCTGTCGACGCAGGTATGTTGAAATTTCAGAATCTGGTATGTTTTCTGATTGCTTTAGACAACGACCGCTGGACGATCGGGTCCCTCGCGCCGTTCCGGATGTGGTATGTACTGTCCTTCTTACAGTGGAATTCGCAGAATTAACGCTAGTGTTAGATCGACGGTGATAACACCTCCTGGCATATTGGATCTCGCACAGCTCCTACCCCCGCCGCCATCGATGCAGGTAAGTTGATATTTTAGAGGCAGTTGTCTGCGACCCTTCCTGACTGAGATGCAGACAACGACCATTGGACCATTGGGATCCCTCGCGCCGTTCCTACTCCGGATGTGGTACGATATCACTACTTGCAGTAGAATTCGCAGAATTGACGCGAGTGTCAGATCGACGGCGACAACACCTCGTGGTACATCGGACCTCGCACCGCTCCTACTCCCGCCGCCATCGATGCAGGTTGATATTTTCAAGGCAGTTGTGTGCGACCATTCCTGATTGAGATGCAGATAACGACCACTGGACCATCGGAATCCCTCGCGCCGTTCCTACTCCAGATGTGAGCCCGATGGCGCAGCCTTTCATAAACCAAGCACTCACTGGTTTGTACCTATTTCAGGCCTGAGCTGTTGCATTGGGACACCGGAATTCGGATTAATTCAAGTTTGATGTTTCGGGAGTCATTGAGATTGACTTGAGATTGGCGTTATGCACAAGTGGTATTAATTTTTTCCTGGGAGCTGTTTCTCTTTCTTTGTGGTCGAGTGTCTGTGAATATATGATATATATTAGAGTGTCTAACCTGCAGTGCAACATAAATCATGAAGACCAGTAGATCGTGAGACCCTGCCAGTGAGCTCTGACGGAGAAGATCCTTGAATATGAGCAGTAGGTATACTGTCCGGAAACGGAGGAAACCCGTTGTGAATTGTGGTTGGAAAAACCCAACCATTGGAATCAAATATTGCTTGATGTGCCGAATACATTCACGCATCCTTTAGATCCTTCCTTCCTCAGCAGTCTTGAGGTTCATAAAGATTCGAAGGTGAGTATATAGTAGCCCTAAATAAATTCTTGACGGCTTCCCGTAATAGCTCGATCCTCAGCATCCACAATAAATTCCCTAAAGTACCCCTCGGGGATCTCGGGCATTTCAAACCGTGTCGCAGTAACACTTCTGTAACCCAGCATGCGTTTGGGTGGTCATCCTGCTTGCAACCTGTCGGTATGTCACTTCAATGGATCAGATAGAGCCTACCTCAGGGATCGTCTTAAGCACCAGAAGTGACCTACCAGTGGGTCAACGAATTAAGTCTTTGAAAAACATATATGCTTATGGTTATGAGGCGCGGGACGTAACAAGAGACATTCATTCAAATTCATTCAACACCCACAGTACTAGTGAGCGACCGTGCCGGTGGCTACGAACATCTACTGCGGATTTTGCGATTGGAATGGCGTCTGCAGCAGGATATCTGGTGATCCCTGCAAGTCTTGAATGTTTGCAGGATTCACACCCTTATTGACGACGAAAGTCCGCATTGCACCGGGGTCAGCCGCAAGCTGTGGATTGGTACCCACTGTGAAATTCGTAAGTAAATGTGGAGCAAATGGCGGTGGTGGTAGTCACCAAATGCGGCGATGGCACCAGCAACAAGGGGAGCGGCTTCGGAGGTTCCAGCCGCAAAGTACCCTTGTTCAAGGGCCTGTGAAACAAATATGAGAACGATTCTGATGTTCCACGGTGGAAATTACATCATCCGCCTCACTGGAAGCCATGGTCATTGCGAACCCGGGGCAAAGAGGGTCACACACTATTCAACGAGATTTTCAGCGTGCATAAATAAACGTGAACATGGGAACGCACCGGCCCAAAGTTCGACCCAATTTCCTCGTCGCCCGGTGCCGTAGTGGCACCCTGTAGTGCCATGGTCATCCGCCTGTCAGTGAGATCAGTGTTCCCAACCAGGAAATGGCCAAGATCGTGGGGATATTGTTTCTCCGCCGGCGCAGGGCCACCGTTGCACTGAGAAAGATTATTGAAGTGATTCGAATTGGAACTTGCATGACAAACCCGGTTTTCGTTCTCGTTTCCCGCCGCTATGGTCACATGCATGTTGGCCGCCCTTGCCTGGAAATTCAAGATGTGTTAGGATGAAGTACCTCTGGGACGATCGGGCTTACACTTGTCAAAGCCGCTTCAGACGCCGCGGTCCCATAATATACCCAACTGATGTTGATAATTCCAGCCTTTGGTGGGGCACACTTTGTGGAAGTGAGACGCGACTGGTAGTCTTGTATGGCCCATTGGACGCCCGCAACAGCGTCCGCAGTGGAACTATCCACCTCTTCGCAGGTATCTTCGTCTGCAATCTTGAGGGAAATTTGTCAACTGTGAGAGTTTGATGTAAAGGGTAACATACCCGAACGGGTACGATGGTTGCCTTTTTGGCAATACCCAATTTGGTTCCAGCAATGAGGGAGGCAACCCCGGTCTAGGTCAACGTCGATGAGTTTAATGTCATCGTAGGCAGGTTTGGGTACGTACTCCATGATTGCATACATCTTCCGTCGCCTGATGTGTGGGTTGTGAGCAAGGAGGTTGAAGATTTTACACCGTCACGCACTGGTTTACCGTCCGTAATTCGGTCAATAACGTGGCCCTCTTCCACCCGTCCAAATAAGTCCTCATGGTCAAATTTAACACCCCCGTCCACGACGTACACCTTTCCGATTATATCAACAATCCTCGTCCTCGCAGACATGTACAATTTGCTTACAATAACACCCTCGCCCCATGTATCATCGTACGGAAACGACCAATCCTGGGAACCAGCACGGGCTGGGAGCTTCACCAGCCCGGGGAATTTTTGAAGGAGGGCAGGATCCATCGGCATATTCTGGTCTGTCCCCATGCTTGTTAACGGTGCGCTCTGGGCTATCCGGGCTAATGCCCTGCGCATCAATAGATCAGAAAATCGACTTCTCATAAGCAGTTGTCAGTCACTATCGTACCAAGCTGCATCGGTTTGCGTCTGTTGAGTCCGTTTCCTGCGAGTGCTCGATGACGGAACAGGACATGACGCAGCAACTCCTGACGGCGAAGGGCCCATCGAGCTCATGCTCGCGTTTACCGAAGCTGAGGCGGACGAGGAGGGAAGAAGGGACGATGCTGAGCCGGAAGGAAAGCTAGAAATTCCAGATGCTGACATAGAAATTCCCGATGCTGACATGGATCCAGAGATTCCAGACACCGACATGGAACCAGATATTCCGGACGCCGATTGGGATATGGACATTTGGGACAAAGGCGATGATCCTGAGATCCCAGAACTGGATGCCAGGGAGGCAGACCCAGATGCAGACGCAACAGATGCGGGCGCAGATGTTATGGAAGACCCTCCCACTGAAGACAAGGACACCGACGGGCCCACCGAGGATGGGACGGAGGAAATTGCAGATCCAGGAATGGAGGAGGACATCCGCGATGAGACAACAACGGAGGACACTGCCGATAGCGGGGCTGAGGAGGGCACGACTGAAGATGGTGCAGCAGGAGCCACGGATGACAATGGCAGCGCTGCTGAGGACGACGGCCTCGCTGAGGAAACAGGTGGTGGTTTTGCGGAGGACATAGGCGGCGGATTCAACGAGGAGGCGGGTGGCGGTTTTACTGATGAAACTGTTGGCGGTTTTGCGGAGGAGACGGGCGGGGGCTTCGCTGAAACAGGCGGGGGCTTGGCAGAGACAGGCGGGGGCTTCGCAGAGACAGGCGGTGGTTTTGCGGGCGCTACGGGCGGGGGCTTCGCAGGCGCTACGGGCGGGGGCTTGGCAGGCGCTACAGGCGGCTAGAAATTTTTGCCGGGTCAAAGCTTGATCCAAGGTGCCATACAGAGTGAGTTCCGAACCTTGCTGCTGCCCCTCTTGTCCATATCGAGCGGAGTGGGGATGGCCTCGACGAGCAAGGCCAAAGAAATGAAGGCGATGAGACCAGACTTGAACTGCATCTTGTTTTGAGGTGAATGAGATTTGGGGAAAAGGTTTTGCTACGGTCCAGCCGTAGTGAGGATGATAGTCAACCAGGACTGAAGAACTTTTACCGCCAAAGCGTGGCTTTTATATGAAAACCGAGTAATATATCTTGAAAGGAGTAAAGCAACCGGTCCACCATATAATGCGGAGACCGAGTACGGGCGGCGACAGTTCGTTACCCTAGGTAGGAATGATTAAGTGGGGCATCTAGGTGTCATGGAAAACATGTAACCTGGTCCAACCCAATGAATGTTTCAGTGCCCCACACGGCCGCGGCTCACGACTGTCGAAGATGGCGGGGTCCTGTGGCTGACATGCACAAGCTTGAAGTTACGGAGTTCTGTGAGTCAGGTGACTCTTTTGCTCGACGGTTTCTGCTATCAGTACGTACGGTAGATCGTTATAGAGGCACATATGTTCAAACCGCATCATTTGGAGACCGCCGGGACTTATGTGGTACCTCGGATTATTTGCACCAAAAAACAGTTTCTGAAGTTTGAACGAAGAAATTGACATCTCCGTTGCCATAAGAGTTAGGTTCTTCGCAGCACAGCTTCGCGGTGAACGGCCGAAGTCGCGGAACCAGAAGAGGCATTTTGCGCGCGCAATATCAGCTTCTGGGGCAAGAGAAAACAAGTATACTAACCGAGATCGCCGTGCTGAGCTCCCGTCGCAACCATTGAATGAATTCTTTTCAGAAAATTACGGAGTCGTACGGCGACGGCGACGAACCGTCACCGTACGAGGCCGACCAGAGGAACCGTAACCGTATAACCGTACCGTATATATGGTTACGGTGAGGATCCTTATCTTTGCCTGGAACCACAGCCCCCGGTAGTTTCCGATACTTCCTAGAAACCGGCGTTCGTGAGTGGGACTGTGTCATGTAATGACTGATTAAATCCTTCCCCCACATACCTACCCCCATTGTTCGGCGCGCGGACTCAACCCAGCGTTTGTGAACGTTGTCTCATTTGTCGGATCCCACCCGCCTTGGTCTCAGCTACCATGCCTGTTTCGTTCACTGTTGCAACTCACTCTGCGGCCACTGTAAACCTCTCACGTCCAGAAGGTTACACGACGAGGGAATTCCTAAACGGGGCTTGGACGGACCACAAGGACAAGATTGACGAAATATTGCAGTTTGGATTCTCCGTGGGAGATGATGCAGCCGCACCGTACGTCTGGCTTCAGTCGATGGAGAACAGGCATTGAAAACCCACCGACAGTACTGGGCGTGACTTCTCCCACAAGATGCAGAGTCTTCATCCTCTTCGCAATGGATTCGTCAGCACCGTGATTCGGGCGTACAATCAACATCATGCGCTGGTGATCCGTCCGGACGACGTCTGGCTGGCAATTTTGTGCCAATTCAATTACTTTGTGAGCGCAAACGCTGCGATCCTGCGTGCATGCTTCGTAGCCCACGACGGCCGGAGGGAGTTGGCAATCATGGCCGGTGGCGATCGATACAGCCTCGATTTTGGATTGATCGCATGGCGAATGGTCGACCTGCTAGAGAAGAATATCGTCGATCCAACGCTTCGTGACTGGGCCACGCCGAACTTCACAACTACCACCGCCAACGATAGGACCGTCGGAGCTATCCTGATGATGGCGACATTGAAGGAATATTTCGGATACAAGGTTGGCGGTCTCGCGTGCGGGATCCCGCGTGTGACGCTGGCAGGGGAGAAATCAGATTGGGTCAACATTCTAGAGCGACTCGAGAAGTTGAAAGAATACGGGATCGAAGCGATCGCGTGGTATCATCTCCTCCACCCGGTGATTGCTCGATTCGTTGCTGCGTTCGATGACCCTGCAAGTCAGGAAAATGTGGACTTCTGGCAGAAGGTTGCTCACCAGGAAGGCGGAGGGAGTATGTTGCGCTTCTACTCGGGATGGATCAATGCGTTCAATGCCTTTAGTCAGAAGGGAGCCTGGCTCGGGCATCGAT
Source organism: Mycena leptocephala (assembly GCA_029378395.1). Taxonomy (NCBI): domain Eukaryota; kingdom Fungi; phylum Basidiomycota; class Agaricomycetes; order Agaricales; family Mycenaceae; genus Mycena; species Mycena leptocephala. Next base: position 521,489 of record JARJLF010000021.1, on the reverse strand, counting down.
TAGATCTGGTACGTTCGAGTCGGGAACGCAGGGAAGCTCTAACAGAATTTTCAGACGAAGGTCTCCGAGGCGCCGCCAGAGACACTCCCGGCAGAACTGTTCTGGGCCACGTATGTCAAGGATCCTCCCCCAGATAAACTTGTATTCGACGGGACGCCATATCACTGGGTGCTCATCCAGAAAGTACCACCAGGGTTTGCCGAGGTTGATATCACGTTGCACGACACAGAGGGAAAGGTCGATTGTGTGATGATAGCGGGCTCAGTGGGGATGCGGGTGTCATCGAGCCAAGATCCCACTCTCTCCTCAACCGGAACGAATGATACCGTGCAACCTTTGTCCGGATGGTGGATGTGTACGAAGCCACAGGAGCAGGAGCAGACAATGTCGAATTAGATACGGCAATTCGCCTCAATCGTATGAGTCTAACCAGAGAATACAAATTGAATGCTAATGTCACCATGATCTAGGGTTATGGTATGTTCCAAGCGTATTTGAATCACCGATTCAATAAGAGCAAAGAGGTGAAGTATGGGATATCTTGCAGTTTTGGAAGAGTCGGTGCCAGAGCGCCGGGAGAAAAGGAGGTCGAGCGTGGAGGCCGACCACAAACCACGGGAAATCATAGAACCCAGATGAAAGTGAACCAGAAACAATCCAGGATGCGGAGATTTGTTTAAAGACAAGAAAATCATTCATCCGCTTGCGTTCCAGACTCGGGCCGTCGTAACATCTTCCATCAAGCGCGAAGCCATCAGGAAAACCAAAATGCCTGTGCAGCACTATGCAGTACTGTGCAGTACTATGTAGCAACCTGTGGCTGTGATGTACCTATGAGGCACTATGCTGCATAGTGCCTCATAGGGCCTCATAGTGCCCATAGGTACATCTCGGCTACGGTTTTCCTGATGCGCCTCTCCCGGACGGCGAGTAGTACCGGGACGAGCCCGACCTTATGTTGTTACTTTGAAAAGGGTCGATGCCATAAGCAAGCCATAATTCGATTCATATTGGGTGGAAAGGTAGTATCGAGCACCGGGTCCGAGTCTTGGCGCGCGATGATTCCACCCAAAACTTGCGGGAGAAGGAGGAGCACGGGAGGTGGCTATGTTGATGGCTTCCCATCACAGGCTGATCACAACAGTATCAAACACGCCCACCGCGCTACAAGTCCATGCTCGCTTTCAAACCCTTGAGTGGGACATTCAAGGCCCTGAAAAAGTTCAATCCTCGTTCCAACACCAGAACCTCCACGGATGTGCCTGCATCCAGCTTGCTCGTGCAGGAATTGATAAAATCCTGGATTCTCTTCAGGATTTCATGTCTGCCGCGCATTCGTGAGGCGGGTACAGATGCATATATTCGACGCCATCTACGTCGACTACTCTTTCGATCCTCCGCCAAACATCGCGAAGCGCCTCACCTGACTCCTTGCCCGCTCTCCGCATCTCATCGACTACATACATGAGCTGTGGATTGGGCAGTACGATGCCGAAACTTTGACGCAGATTGCTCAGATCCCTTGGTCACGCATATCTACAATCCATCTCGTCCGAGGCTGCAAGAAAGAGAAAGAGACGGCTGCCGACCAGCTTTGTACCTTCGTTTCTCTCCCCACCTTATGCCACCTGTCCTTTTTCAGTCCCAAATGGGATTCAAACCACCTTCGCGCTATTATCGCCAGCTGCAGTGTTAGCGTCCGTCGTGGTACTATCGCGCGGGCATCCCGCATAGAAGAGGGTATTTGCTCTACGGGCCGCCGGGAACAGGAAAGAGTGGGTGTCGCGCTGCCTCAGTTATGCTTATAATACTCATACTCATCGCGGAACAGGCTCGAACATCCACGCTGTCGTAAGATGGCGGGCCCGCACTGTGTTTAGTTAATTGACATCGCCCCGCAGGCAGGCACCCTCAACCTCGAGATCCACTCGTTCTCCCTCTCCTTCGCGTTGTAAACTGGTTCTCTGTTCACACCAACACTAATACTAACAACCCTACATCATCATAGCGTGGGCGACGCCTTCCTGCAGTGCGCGACGGCGACGGTCCCGAAGCGCAGCATCGTGCTCGTAGAGGACATCGACTGCGCGCAGCCCTCGCGCGAGGACGACGACAACAGCGACGCGGGGTCACCCGTGCGCCGCGAGCGCCCGCGCCAGAACGGCGTGACGCTCTCGGGGCTGCTGAACATGATCGACGGCATCGGGAGCAAGGAGGGGAAGCTGTTCTTCGCTGCGGTAAGCCTCTTCATTCCATTCCCCGCTTCGTCTTCGTCACCAAGCGGTCCTTACAAGTTGCACCCAGCCTTGATCATGCCCCTGACGTCTGTTTGCTTCTATCTATGCAGACGAACTATATCGACCGGCTAGACCGCGCCGATGCGGTCTGGGCGGATCGACCGTCGGATTCGGTATACGCTTGCGACAGGTGCGCAGGCCCGAGGGCTGTTTGAGCGGCTTTTCGAGGACGCCGAGGCGGAGGCGGAGGCGGAGGCAGAGGCAGATCTGAAATCGGAGAGTGTCGAAGGGGATGGGATTGCGCAGCTGCGGGACGGGCCTCTGGACGCGGATCTGGAGAAGGTTGCTGCTAGCAAACCCGGGCTCGAGTCGTATCCCCTGAGGATCATCTTGCTGAGCCAACTATTCCCGTGTCCGGCCTGGGCATGTCTCCGTCCGCAGATTCGGCGGCGTCGTGGAAGATAAGCGACGGGCAACTGACAGGACTCGCGCAGCAATTCGTCGCTGCGCTGCGCGACCACGAGTTTTCGCCCGCGGAGCTGCAGGGTATCTGCTCTCCAACCGCGAGCGGCCGATCGCGGCGGCGGAGATGGGTGCGTGGGTCGCGCGGCAGCGCGCGGAGCGGCAGGAGATGGAGGAGCGCAAGGCGGAGCGCAAGGAGCGCGCGCGTTTCATCGCCAGCAGCAGTACGCGCCGTATCCGCCGTTCCCGGGCCCGCCGCCGCCGCCGCCGCCGCCTCCACTTGCACTTTCATCTCCGAATTTGTCGCCATCCCCGACGCCGATGCCGCCGCCGAGCAGTGGTGGTGATGCGGATGAGGCAGCTGTCCCGCCCGCTGCGCCCTTACTAGCAGCGGCGCCCCCCGCATCACCTCCCTCTGCTCCTCTTGCGATACCCACGCCGGACTTCCTGCCCACCCTCGACCTGGATTACCCAGAGCCTCTTCTCCCCAAAATCGTCAACGGGATCAATGGGACTGCATGAAAGTGCTCGTTCTGTGGCTTACGATAGTCTTATATTAGCAACTGTTATTTCACGTCGCTGTCCATGCCTCTGGGTGTGGAATATGTGCATGTTCTTCGCGTCCTTCGGCGTGGGATGTTTGTCGTATCTGCGCTCACCCACTGTCGACGCTGCCTCGAGCCTTCGACCGATCTCACGATTGTCTCGGTACCACCCCGTTTTTTGCGAACATTCGCACCTACGGTTCTGCTCGGGGTTGTGGGAGACTGCCGTTGTCGCCGATAGCTCTGACTCTGAGCGGGATACAGTAACTCATTTCAAGCGCTGGGTGCTCCGCGTTGGGTTTCATTTTTGCGACCGTGACCATGAAACCCTGCATCCCATCCCTCAGTTGCGACAAAACTCCGCGTTGTCCGCTTGTATGTTGGTACAGTCCCCGTATGTTCCTCAAGGGGACCGCCGCGGGTTATACACTTTCTTCCTTCCTTCGTTCCACGCGGCTACACATCGCGCTTCTCGATCTCTCCACGTTATCCATGCCACCCGATCCTTCTACCGTCTGTAATCTTCTGCTGGATCCTGCATGTCCAGCCGATGTATCCTACCTCACGCACATCAAGCTGTGGCGTATTTTGCCCGATAGCACGGACCTGGGGCCGTTCTCGATTATCCGCCACGTCAGGCGCACCATGGGAACCCTCGAATTCGACGGTTCAGGTACGTACCTCTCCCTCGGCATAACCATACCTCAAATATAGCGACCGCATGCGCAGATCCCGGCGTGGAGTCCCTCGATTTCGGCTCGTTCCCCGCGCTAACGCACGTAACACTCAGTGGCATGCGTCCGGGCCTCACCCCTCTGCAGCGCGCTATAGAGCGCTTGTACTAGCCGAGCAGCATCAGCACAATATGCTATGATTTTTTCGCGTCCCACGAGATGACGGACCTAGCGGCCCTCGAAGCGTGTATTCTCGCGGCGAACATGCCCGTGCTGGAGGTAAGCATCTGGGTACGGAAGCCGATCCGCGGGTCCGATATTGCATCGTTCGTCAAGAATGTGTTCAGAAGGTCAGAGCCCCCAGCGGTGCCCCACCCTATGTATAGCCAAGCGGAGTGGACGGCGCTCATCGAGGAGAAGATGCCGGGGATCGTCGGACGCGGGATTTTGAAGATCACATTGCGGTGATCATGAACGGGATATTGGTGATTGCAGTTTTCTTGCCACCGTTCAAAGTTCCATGCTTTGGTAGCAGCCGAGGCCTACTTTCTCATCTCAATCAAATGCAATGTACTGCACTCGAGTCAAAAGGATTGGGGTCGGAGACGAGTATTTTCATAATGTATTCCATCCTGAAATAGGCGATCCAGAAGCGCTGGCTCTGCAATTAGTTCATCGGCGCTGTGCAGTTGTAGCAAGAACCAAATACCATCAGTACCTGCATGAACAAATCGTTGCAGCCTGGCCATATATGCGGAAACCTGCGAAGTGGGAACCTGTGGGCAGAATGGTTGGGAGCGCGTTGGTGACTACGAGCTTTTGGTGAGACCGAGCGGGATGACTTCAACTGCGGTTCTACGTACCTATACCGGTGCGGATCACATGTTTGTCCATTGTTTTTTCACCCGCGCTCCACCGAGCGCCAGGGCACCTTCCTAGGGTTCAGCGGCAGCTATAATTTAATAACGTTAACGGTCTCAACGTGGCAAGAACCTTGCACAGATCCTACCCAGAGATGCAATGTCTAGATCGTACACACCGACGAAAGAAATATCTTGACATAGGTTGAAATGTGTGCTGAAAGTTTGCACGATTTTGCGTTTTGCCCGGGAAATGCCGAACCAATCGCAAAAATCGCGCAGACTTCAGCGCACATTTCAACCTATGTCAAGATATTTATCTCGTCGGTGTGGTAATACGGATCTTACAGCAATTCACACGGTTCACAAGTTTCTTGGCATTCGACCCATCACGAACTTCTTTCCACTGACATCCAGACGCTGCGCCACTGCCTTTCTTTTGGACTCCAGATCCGGGGACTGGGTAAAAGTTCAGTGAACGCTATAGAAGCATCCCTTATAAGAACCGCTCTCTCATGGACTCCGAGAAGCCGGTTGAAACGTAGTGATTCGGCATTCCCCGGAGAAACCATACATCTGGGTAAGCCATTCTGTTGGTGTATTTATATCCGCGTCAGCACATAAAACTAGGCTGATTCAACCAATGTTTGGGTGGTGAAAAGGTTTTTGGTCGCCACTGAGAACTTTGGCATAGGCTTCCACTCGGATGGGACGGGAGAAGCTGTTCAGCACCATGGCCCACTAATCCTGATTCACATCTGAGCATTATCGTGGAAGGTGTTTCGGCAACCAGGGTTCTTTCTGATGAGGTTCCTGGCCTGGGACCATGTTCAGACGTACTGATGAGTGTGGCAGCATCCCGAAGTATTCATTGCGGGTGCTCGTACTGTCCCTTGATGTTCTTGGTTGGTTCTGCTGCGGTCAGCGGACATTTCCGCATCTCCGGCCCCATCGCACGACCTTCCGCGTAGTTACGGAACGTCCGCCCATAAAGTTAAATCAAGAGGTGGGGGAGGGTGGAATACCGGCGGAAGACCGAGCAGGCCGCATGACTGAATTGAATGATCAGACATGTAAGTACGATGTGGTCGAAATGGAGCACGGTAAGCAAGCACCGGGATGCCCACCTATGTGCCGTTAATCCACAGAACACCGAGACACATAAAAGCTTCCCATTTCACTTGTGCCTCAGGTAATCCGATTTACATCTCCAACCCGCGACTCGCTCTCTCCCTCACAATGCACACAGCTCCCACCGCACCCAGCCGTGTTCGGCGCACCGAGAAAACCCTCGGAACGCGCACTGACAAATCGCCCACCACACTCCGTGAGGCTCAATGCGCCCACTGCGGTTGGCGAGGTGAACACGCGTGGGTTCTTTCCCTGCATTTTGTCTCTCAAGGTTGAACTCGTCTCTGTGCGCCTTGCAGACCGAATTGCCCCTTCAGTACGTACGCCCGTGGGTGCTGTTTTTCTCTCCCCTTTCTGACCTTCCCTCAGAATAATTGGTTCGGTGCCACGCCCGTTCAATATTTATCAAATTTCTCTCGCCTCGTGGTATATTTCCTGGGTCTTTGGTGTGATCGATGATTGATGCTTTGCAGATCATGGCTTTCAACTTCCCATACTCAACATATGTTGTGCTTGCGCGTATTTTAGTCATAGTCTTAGCATTAATTTTCGGGTAGTGGGACTTGAAGTCTCTATAAATTCATACCTTCGCTCCGCTCTGGCTGCGCACCGCAAATGAATCGACGCGCCGTAAAAATAGAGAGCTTGCGTAAAAGCCGCACGCGGCACTATACTTTTTTTGCTCCGGAGCATCACCAGGAGTGTCGAATAGCACTCTCTGATCACTAGAGCGAAAAAAATAAAAAGCCGCATGGAGTGAGTTTGCGCACCCAAAAGCAGTATGCGGCTTTTACGCAAGCTCTCTAATATCAGGTTCGAAACAACACCATTGCCGTGGTTCGGAAAACCGGTGGACCAGAGCCTCAGTAGGCCTGATTCACAGTGGAAAGCATGTTCTCGCGGCGAGGCCGATGCTTTACGAATGAACGGTCAATCATACATAAGTGTCGTTCAAGGTTTCTCGTACCTGCGCTCCTACTCATGCTCTCCTACTCGCCATTTGAATTTTACAATCAAACTCAAAAAGGACATAAAAAATGGATTGAGTAGGAACCCATAAAGGAGCAACTTTAAAACTGGCTCCTACCTACTGGATCTAGGGAAGGAGTAGGAAAGTGAGTGCACAGGAAGGAGACGAGTATGAGCAATTTTGAACGATGCTATTGTTCAGCATCAAAGCAGCGCAAGGAAGGAAGTGACTTAGCGCTGGCATCAACACTTTTTGAGTATTTCCTGCACCTTCAATGCTGTCTGTCGAAAGAAACAGAGTCACAGAATCATGTTCAAATGCGAAGCAGAACGAAATTAGCAGAATGCATGCATGAGTGCTGCGCCAAAAGAAAAATATTAATGTACGGCTTAGCGGTAGCTGTCGCGAGCGACTTGATAATTTGAGGATATCTCACACGACTGCCGGGGCATGTTGCTCCACTGTGACTAATTGAATCGTCAACACGAGAAGAGGAGGTGGCGATGCCGCACCGCCACGCGGATCACACACGACAAGCACCGCCACATTCTTCTCTCTGACAACAACAACGACCTCCCCTCGCTGCCCTCGCTGTCCAGCACAAATGGAGAGCTTGATGCCCTCAGCCGCGCGGGAACTACTCGTGACTTCAAGGCCATGAATTAGCAGTATCGCGGCAGGGATCTGGGTCGGCGTACTGTAAGGATGTTGAGAGGCTGTTCTCAGACCGAGTCCTCTCGATAGTGACGAAATGCCGACGTATAAGGAAGCGGGATTGTGCGTTTTGTGATTTTTTTTCTTCTTTTCTTGTTGCTTGCGTTCTTTTAATTTCCTTGTTTCATTTTCTTCCCTAGGCAAGTTTCTGGGCCAATTATATATGCAGACCATTTGTAGCGCTACATTTCCTTTGTGAGGACCGGCCGGGCACTCCGCGGCAACTCCACACTGCGTTCTAGCCTGTTTTTGCTACTCGCACAGCGAGTGGCGTACTCGTAAAGGGAAGGTGTTCTTTCGTGTCGCATTCGTGCGCGGGTCAGTGCCGGCGCGATTCCGTTTCGCCCAACATGCTGTGAAACCCAGTAGCGATTTCTCGGTGCACGCGCTGGTCATGGCATCCTGCAGTTTTCTGTGGCATGCAAGTGCGCGACCGCGGCGATGGATCCATCACGTTGATGACATGGCTGGTAGCGGCGTGTACTATGCCCTTTGCGCGCGTATGCGAAGAATCCACCTCAGTGCCGTCATCTCTGAAGTGCAGTCGCATTCCTTGATCGTCGTGCTCAAGGAGGATGTGCCTTGCATGCTGCGACGCGTACGTTTCCATACGTTTCTTGTAGCTCTAAGGAGGGTGATGCCCACTGCTTTGTTTCTTCGCTCTCACGGATTCCTCTATTAGTCGATTCTCGGCGTGTGCGGATTCTGTTGCCGCATAGCGGGGCGTTCGTGTCACTGGCAGTCGCCGGGATCGTGGTGAGGCACGCGCTAGTGCTGCCTGAAAGCGTGCACATTGTGCGTCTTTTCGGGATGTTCGCTGTGCTGTGTGGCGCACCGAGATTGGACTCGGCCTGTGTTCTCGCTGGAAAATATTTGTTGAGGGCCTGCCAAGGAATCTACCACGTCTGTTTGTACAAATTTAGAGGCTGTCAGATTACTGTCATAACTTCCGTCACATAACAGATAACAGTCTTTCTGCACCCCATCACCCAACAGCATTCTCTTACGCCGTTCGAGGGTCTCGCCAACCCCTCCATCCTTTGCAACATGGCCATCCTCGAGACCGCCCTTCCGATTCTTAATCTCACCAAGGCAAGTGTTTCGGGCATCGGGATTCCTGGAGTTGAGGGTGCAATCAACGCCGTCGTGGAACTGGCAACGATGGTTTCCGTGAGTGAATCTGCTTTCCATGACAACTCCTTTCTTATACAGAGCAGACGATGCAGTCGAACAAAAATGATCTATCCAAGCTAGAAAAATGCCTGGATACATTAATTAGTATCGATGCTTCAGGATGTGGCGAAGATTTAAAGAACCGACTGATCACATTGAAATCGTTCGTCATGTCTTCAGGTCTCTGCCTTTCAAACATTTATAATTTCTTAGGAAGCTCTCCGTAATCTCTGTTGACTGCGGTCACTCGCAGAGAAGCACCGACTCCAGCGGTTTGTCATGGGGAAGGAATACAAACAACAGATTCAAAGTATCACGGACTCCATTGCGTCCCACATCCAAGAATTTACCGTGAGGACATTTGACTATTGTGCCATCCTCTCATGACGTGCTATGCAGTTCCATGGCAATATTTCGATCGAGAAGTCAGTGGAGAACATGGCATCGCAAGGTGTGTATTCAGATTTGTCGATGCTAATACTGTACACCAATTAAAATTCCCTAGTTAATAGGGTGCACGCAAAGGAGATTCTTGACAGTATCAGATACGTCCCCGCACGCTACAACGCCGAAAATACTCCCGACATATGCATGGAAGGCACAAGGGTCGACATAGTCAAAGAAATCGTCACCCGTTTGACGAGCGCTCCTCATGAAAGTCAGCGCATAGTGATGCTCAGCGGTTCCGCGGGATCGGGTAAATCCACCATCGCGAAGACCGTGGCTGCTACTCTCGCGGAAGATAAACATATTCTGGCGGCATCTTTTTTCTTTTCACGAGACCACGCGGAACGGAAGGAAATCAAGTTTTTACCCGGGACGATTGCTCGCCAGCTCGCAGATCATGATGTTGCCTTCCAGCAACTTCTCGTGAACTTCCTGGACAACGACCGTACCAGAATTCTGTCGGCCGAGCCACGCCTGCAGTTTCAGAAACTCGTTGTCGAACTACTCGCCAAAATGCCGCCTTCTGAAATTCCCTGGGTCATCTGTCTAGATGCGTTGGACGAATGTGGAAAGGATCGTGGACAGGTTTTCCTTCGATGGCTCTCGGACAGCATTGCTAAATTACCCAGACATATCCGGTTCTTCCTCACTGGGCGGCCCGATGTTCCGTCATACCTCAAGTTTGACACGCTCCTTGCATTAATGCATGGTATTATCCTCGACGAAATCGATGTCATTACAGTCGAGCGCGATATTCGGCTGTATGTCGAGCGATCATTGGACGGCGGTCAATGGACGACACGAGAATCTTGGAGGGCCCAGGATGGTGACGTAGATGAGATAACGAAGCGGGCGGGAGGGCTGTTTGTTTTTGCAGCTACAGCTGTTCGGTATATTCTTGCAGGATTGCCACAAGACCACCCACAGCGCTCTGTCGACTATCTTCTCAAGGGTGCGCCACTCACCGACCTCGATGATCTCTATCATCGCATCGTCAACGAGGCCATCTCGGTTCCCGCTCCTGGGGATCACCGCGCTCGGGATTCTCGTAGCCGTGCGATGTGTGTCCTCGGGACCATTTTGCATCTGCTCGAACCTCTCGATCCCAATAGCCTCGCAGAATTGCTTGGAATGGAGGTCGACACTATCAGAAGAACAATTTTGCCGCTCAGTGCTGTCATCCACGTTCCTGACGCCATCGGAAGCCCAATACGAATAATCCATCTCTCCTTCCGGGAATTCATGACCTCTGGCATTCTAGACAGACGGGCCGATCTGCTTTGCGGCACTGAAGATCAGCAACGTTTTGTTGCATCGAACCTGATCAGAATTATGCAAATCGAGCTCAAATTTAACATCTGCGACTTGCCAACCTCCTACTTGCCCAACATTTACATGCCCGAGATTCAATGGCGACTGGCAACTTATATTCCGCGCCACCTTCGGTATTCGTGTCGGTACTGGGCAGATCATCTTACGGCTACATCCTTGCGCTCTGAAGTGGCCCGGGAGGCGGGAAATTTTCTGCTGGAAAAGTTCCTATTCTGGCTCGAGGTTTTGAGTTTACTCGGGATGGTCGGTTATGCACCACCGGCCCTGTCAAAATTCATCGCATGGACTCAGGTACACGTATGGGCTATTTTGCATCGTGTATCATCTGACCGAACCACCAGGATCAATCCGTTGCGAACTTCGCCACCGATGCAAAACGATTTATCTCCTTCTTTCTGCCAGCAATTATTCACGGTGCTCCTCATATCTATTTGTCTGCCTTGGCTCTGTCACCCCCACAATCGGATATTAGTACAAGGTTTCGCCCACAATTTCCAGGGTTGTTGTCTGTCATAATCGGACAAATGAACCAGTGGCCACCTACAATTGCAGTGCTGGAGGGCCACCGCAGCCACGTCAATTCAGTTGCATTCTCTCCGGATAACAAACACATCGTATCGGGGTCGAAAGACATGACCGTTCGCATCTGGGATGCGGAGAGTGGAGAGGCACTGGGTGGGCCGCTTCACGGCCATATGGGCGAGGTCAGCACTGTAGCTTTCTCGCCTGATGGCAAGTACATCGTGTCCACCTCAATTAGCGACTACACTGTCCGTATATGGGATGTGGAGAGCAGGAAAGCCCACGGCCGGCCGCTGAGACATCCCATTCCGGCCAGAGCCAGACTTGTATGGGAATCGGACGGCATCAACGCGGTTTCATTCTCACCGGATAGTAAGCACGTCTTATCTCTGTCGGGAAATACCGTTCGCCTATGGGATGTGGACAGCAGAGAGGTGTTGGGAGAGCCGCTCAAAGGTCACGACGGCTGGGTCATCTCGCTAGCATTCGCGCCCGATGGCAAGTGCGTAATTGGCTGTCGTGACAACACCGTCCGTATCTGGGAAAACAAGACGGCCGATGGCCTGAGACACCCTGGCCAGGCCAACTCAGTCTCGCTCAATGACAAGTCGGGCTCAGAGGGGACGGTCGGTGTACTTGCGATCTCGGTCGACGGCAAACAAATCGTCTCTGGATTTGAAGACAATCCTGTCGCCATATGGGATGTTCAGAACGGAAATGTGTTCCCTTCTCGGCGTCTTGATTGCAGGAATTTGGCTGAGTCAGTTGCATTCTCGCCGAATGGTAAGCACATTGCGGTTATATTCATGGACCACAGTGTGCGCATATGGGATGTGGAGAGCGGGAATGTCCTCGGTCACACGCTTCAACATCACTTCGCCTATGTGCACTCAGGGACATATTCAGTCGATAGGAAGCGTAACGCCAAGATTCACTCACTCTCATTTTCCGCCGATGGGAAATACATCGTGTGCGCCTCCAACGACAAAACTTTACGCGTATGGGATGTACAGAGTGGAAAATCTCTCGGTCTGCCCCTTGAAGGTCATACCGGTCAGGTACACTCAGTCTCATTCTCACCCGATGGCAAACACATTGTGTCCGGAGCCGAGGACAAGACTGTTCGTATATGGAATGCACTGAGTGAACAGGCAGTCAGTGAGCCATTCGAAGGGCACACCAGCTGGGTCACCTCAGTTGCATTCTCTCCCGACGGTAAATATATTGCATCCGGTGCTGTGGACAAAACAGTTCGCCTATGGGATGCCAACGATGGAAAAGCCCTCGGTCAGCCGCTCGATGGGCACACCGATCGAATTCAATCGGTCGCATTTTCTCCTGATGGCGACCGTGTCGTATCCGCCTCCGACGACACAACTATGCGCGTGTGGGATGTGCAGAGCGGGAAAGTCGTCGGTCAACCGTTTAAAGGTCATAATGGTTCTGTTCGCTCAGCCTCATTTTCTCCCGATGGCAAACACATTGTGTCCGGTTCTAATGACCAAACAGTCCGTATATGGGATGCACAGAGCGGCAAGATGGTTCGAGAGTTATTCGCTGACAGTTGGGTCAGATCGGTCGCATTTTCCCCCGATGGCAGGCTCATCGTGTCTGGCTCTTTGGACGAAAAAATTCGCCTATGGGATGCAAAGACTTGGAAGGCCCTCGGTCAACCGCTTAGAGTGCACGCCAGCCGAATTCAATCAGTTGCATTTTCACCCGACAGCAAGCATGTCGTGTCTGCCTCCGATGACAAAACTGTGCGCCTGTGGGATGTACAGAGCGAGAGAGCCCACGGTAAGCCCTTTAAAGGCCATGCCGGTGAGGTTCAGTCGGTCGCATTTTCAACTGATGGCAAGTACATTGTGTCTGGATCAGACGACAGAACCGTCCGCATATGGGATACACAAAGCGGGAAGGCGGTTGGTGAGCCATTTGATCACACCCGCTGGGTCAGCTCAGTCGCATTCTCGCCCGATGGGAAACACGTCGTCTCTGGCTCCGGCGACAACGCCGTCCGTGTATGGGACGTCACGACTGTAACTCATGGTCGCCAGACCCCTCACACGTTGGATGCCCCAAATGGTGCTGAATTGTTGCATCAACAGAGGTGCGAGTGTTGCGGTGTCCATTTGCGAGGTACTGATATATTGAACAGTGTAAGAACCGCTATAAAAAATCTAACTCGCACATTGCTCACCGCTTTGACCATCAGAATTTCTGTCCCTCTGTTCCGGTCCATTGTAAGATCAACCAAGGCTGGGTATCCCAAAAATCTCTGGAGTTGCTGTTTTGGCTCCCAACTCCATATCGAACTGGATTTTGGATGCCAAACAACACATTGGTGATCGATAGGCAACAGACAAAGCTCTCGTATGCGAACTTCGTGCACGGCACGGAGTGGATGAAGTGTTATAGCCCGCCGGCAGCTGGGAACATCCTGTAACCATGTTTAGACTCGGGGGGGATTATGATTAAACCGTTGACAAACCAACCAGTCGTCCAAGTGTGGGAGCAACGGGAAAGGAAGGAATAATTCCAAATAACGATAGTCAGTATGCTTCCGCGGACATGCTTGTAACAGCTAGCCTCAAGGTTCCTTTTTATGAGAATAATGACTATGAGCCCTATTCGACCGGCCCTAGCTACTGACTGCTGAAAATCCCAGCACTCTGCGACGTTTTTGAAGTGCTTCCGAAAAAGCTCTAGAGAATTAAGTTTTGACCAGTATTAATAGTAACCGTGCGTCTAGAGTCTGTTTCACCATCACCGAGCACGTTAAAATAGTCTCTCGTCGACATACGCTTCAACAATTGTGACCTCTGTTTCAAGTTGTTGAAACGCTACTCAAGTACTTTGGTCAAACATACTATACTATTAAATTCAATTCGTCAAGTGGTGTGACACGTGACCCGAAATACCATTTCGTCAAGGGGTCTCCGGCTGCGTGACAATCCCCAAAATCTCGTCAACGCCTGGAAAAACCACGGGTGGCAGGTGATGTAGATTAAAGTCTTAGTATGATTCAGGGATATTTTGAGGAATATATTCCAGCAAATCATTTGGTGAACAGGAGCACTGCATTTTTCACTGTTGAGCTTGAGTTGAATTCGGTCTGAGTCACGATTTCTGTGAGAATATAAGCCGGAAATCTTGAGAATGTGCAGAAAACTGTGTGGAAAGCGGTCCCAGCTGAGGAGACTTACACGGAGCAGCCCGGGCCAAAAATCTCAACCGAGCGTGACAGAAAACATATTCATCAAGGGCCTCCGTGACCCATGACAGAGGTCCAAAATTTGTCGCGTCAAGCACCTCCATGACCCGTGACTGGCGATTCTGACAGTGAGGAATCGAATTTAATAGTACAGGATAACACTGGGGGCAATCACCAAGGCATCTGATTTGACATGCATATGAAAAAAGCTGGAACAAAATGTGCACAAAGCCCACAAAGATCCCTTTCGCAGAAAAAAAGGGGAATTTGTCGCAGGCTTTTCCCCTGCACCAAAGAGAAAAAAGCCTATGACAAATTGTGAAAGGGATCTTTGTGGGCTTTGAGCACACTTTGTTCCAGCTTTTTTCATATGCATCAGCAGCTGCTTACCAGATGCCTTTGAGGCATGTCAAATCAAATGCTTTGGTAATTGCCCCCAGTTGTAAGACTCAGGATAATATATTAGTTTGATGCAGTATTCCATGCACGTGGTGACCGTCGCTTCGGTGTCAGGGCCCAGTAGTTTGAATGCCGGAAATCCTCGTAGTTCCACTGACCACCTGTATCCCGAGCAATCCCGAGGATGTTCATTGTCACCCTCTTTTATGAAATTAAGCCTCTCTCGAGTCTCTGAAGCCGCATCTCCATCGATCGCCAGGATCAAACATATATGACATTCCGTGTGTGTCCGAAGCCTTTTGAAACTCCGCTGTTAACTTAGGCGTTGCTTCGTTCGCTAGCCTTTTTCATCATATATCCACCAACACCTTGGTTATTGAGCGCCGACTCTACCAGTCAACGTTAAAATTTACACGATGCTCAACTTATTTAATCGAAGTGCTCGGGCCAGTGCGCTCTTGTCATTGAGATAAGCTGTCACCGAGCTGGCAACGAATGTCGCTATCTCTGTTCCATTTAGCGGAATAATGTCATCACAAATGGTGCGCTGGCAACTCAAAGACACTGAACTGTTAGGAAGGCTGAACGAGAGTGTAATGAAACAGGCACCCACCAACTCGGACGGGCGTTTGATGGACGCCTCCATAGATCCGGGTGCATCGGTTCAAACATCTATAAACGGAGTTCAAAGGCCGCCGGCGGAGAGCCGCGAGTTGTGAACAAGAGAGGGTGACATCGTGGCCCAACCTAGAGATCGATTTCCTCATTCTATCCGATTGGGTGTGATCTAGGCTGTGAATGCAATCAAGGGCCCGCGACAGCTTACGGGCAGAGTCTGGCAGACTCCCAGCTGAAAGCCGCTCTTTCGGCCGCCCACATCTTATTTGATGAGAAACTATTTCCTTCCACGCTGCATCCCAAAAATAAAGTCTAGAGTTGTGGAAATAGGATTAGAGCTTGATGAGCTGTTTTGAGCTGAAATGGCACCTAACTGATTGCTTTGATTGTTTTCAACAAATGTTTGTACCATGTCACCCGCATGCTTTGTTGGAATTCAGGGCCTGGGATTCGGATCGGCGAAGTTAGAGAAGTGAGAAGATCAGAGTAGCATAAAGAAAACAAACCTCAGGGAAAGTCTGTCGTGGGAAATATGTGCCAGAAAGGGCATGAAAACAGGAGCAAGCTAGCAGAGTTGACAGGCAACCACATGGTGAGAACAAAGACTGGCTGTTGCCTGATTCTTCTACCTGAGATTAGAATTCTATCTCGCATGTGATCTTTGATGAAGTAGATGATGTGAGATCATGAAGGGGCGGATCTTCCAGGCTCGAAATCAATGACAGTTTGTGGCATATTTAATTTAAAAAAATCTTGACTGACTGTACAGTCAGGTTCCCTCCGAGGAAGATGTCGCTATTCTATCTGCTTCTCTGCTTCTGTCATTCAGCCAGATGCCATTCTGATGTCAGCCTCAGCCTAGCAGGCATGTATTGATGCTGAACTACACATTTGCGATTCTGTGTCATGGACAGCAGCCAATGAGATGAAACTTCAACCGATCAAACTGGGACTTCCCAGGGGTATGTATCGCTTAAAATACCGACATCTTTCATCCCCCAATCAACCACGAACAGGATGCCCCCCAAACCAACTGCGACTCAGACTCGGTTGAAAAATGTCACTACATGTTTGACCATCACCGCAGATACCGTAAACATGCTTGCCGATAACCTCGATGTCCCCTTATTACAGACCATTTCTGTCACAACCCAGTCACTCCTGAAATCCATTCAGGTAACTCCCTCCCAATGAACTGTAGTCAACCCCAAATCTGAGTCGATTATTCTAGACTGTCAAACAAAGGAAAGAGGACCGTGCCCTCCTGATGGAGAAAACACACAATTTACTCAATGCAATCATTTTCGCATATATCAAGTCAGATACAGGCACGGATTTACCCCCACTTATGTTGAAGCACATCAGGAGATTCACTGAGTACTTTACATGACTCATAACCCAGTGAATATCCTGATGAAAAATAATTAGGACCCTCCACAAGATACATACCTATGTTGAAGCCCAACAAGCTGGAAGCAAAGTGAAGAGATATTTCCGTCAAGGGGAAATGCATGCCCTACTCAATGACTGCAATGCGGGATTGCAATATGCACTTCAGTTTTTTCAGGTATGTGGCATATCTTGCTTTGGGACAGTTAACTCATATAGATCCACAGGGTCAACATCATGACAGATATTACGGGGATGCAGGAGAATGCACAGAAGAGACACGAGGAAGTGCTCAGCCTAGTTGAAGTTCTCTCGGATGGAACAAGTTCAGACAGAGCATCCTCTGTGTGTCAATTCTCATTTTCTGGAAAATGTCAATAACTTTGAGCAGATTGGCAGAGTCTATTCTGGGTACCACAATAGGTAGATTTTCCAAGTCTCTCTCAATCAGGGTTTCAATGTTCATTTCACAGCTCAAACTCAAACTCAATGCTACCATTGAAGCACAAGATTTTTCATGGTCGGGAGTCTGAACTTTCAGACATTCTCACTCTTTGCAGCCTGAATGCTCCCAGTATAGCAATTTTGGGTGCAGGTGGGATGGGGAAAACCAGCTTGGCAAGAGCTGTCCTGCACCACACAAACATTACGGCCAAATATCAGCAGTATTGGTTCTTTGTGGCTTGTGACTCAGCAGCAACTCAGGTGGAACTTGCTGCTCTCATTGGGGCCCATCTTGGGTTGAAACCCAGCAAAGACCTAACTCGATCAGTGATTCAACATTTCTCAAAGAGCCCACCAAGTCTCTTGATTCTCGATAAGCTCGAAACATCATGGGAACCAAATGAGTCTCGCAACCAGATTGAAGAATTCCTGTCGCTGCTGACAGAGGTTGATGATCTTTCGTTGATTGTAGGTGCACATCCCCCTTTATTACTTTACTAATAATACATCAGATTACAATGCGAGGGGCTGAAAGACCAGCTAAGGTGGCCTGGACTCGGCCATTTTTGCCACCATTGAAACCCTTGGAACACGGACCTGCTTATCAAACATTTATGGATATTACAGACGATCAGCATAGTCCAGAGGAGGTTGACAAAGTCCTCTCCCTGACAGACAACATGCCCCTCGTAATCAATCTCTCAGAAGGATTTGACAAGAGATCCAACTTGGATTTGTCTATTTCACTCTCCCTCTCAAGTCCCAGACTCAGATCTGTCCCACAGTCACAGGAACTGTTGAGCTTATTAGCAATGCCCCCTGATGGACTTTCAGATGTTGAGCTAGTACAGAGCAAGCTTCCAATTGATAATATTCTTAGCTGTAAAGCAGCATTGATTCGTACCAGCTTGGCCTATTACGATGGACAGAAACAACTGAAATCATTGGTTCCTGTCAGGGAATATATGAGGAAGATTCAGCCACCCAGAGATCATCTTGTAGGGCCTCTCCTCAAACATTTCCAGGAGCTTCTTGAGTTTTATATTGACACCCATGGAACTCAATCTGCCCCGAGCATAGTTACGCGAATCTTATCAAATTTTGCAAACATTCAGAATGTCCTCCAGAATGGGCTCTACCAGGGCCATCCACATCTCAAGGATAACATTTATTGCATATGTCATCTGAACTCCTTCAGCCTGCGTATTGGTCAGGGGTTGATTCCTCTAGTTGGCAAGATTCAGAATATTTTCCACACCTTTGTGACCATCATCTGGAGGCGTACTTTATCACTGAGTTGTTTGACTCACAGCAATATTATCCAATTTCCAATCCAGAGACACTTGTTGACCAATATTTCAAACATTCTGAGCAGGTTGATGATACAGATCTCCAATGTATGTTCTCTTATTGATAACAGTTTTTTCGGGCTCACATGCATTTTCTAGGCAGATTCTATATCAGCATAGCGACCCATTACCAGATACACAAACAAGACTTGTCCAGTGCGATAAAATTTTGTCAAACTGCTCTATCTATGGCAATTTCAACTGGCAACACCAAACGGCAAGCACAAGCATTGTACAACCTTTCAAGGTTTAGCTGGATTCTTGGTGACTATTCTCGAGCTCAGGTGTATGCGCACGAGTCCCAAAGGCTAGCCAGTGTTTCCGGAGATTTCTACAGGGAGGTCCAAGCACTCAACATTAAAGCTATGTGCCTGAAAATGCTTGGTGGCTACAAGCAAAGTATTTCTCTGTCTAATAGGGCAAGGGATCTCTTGGGTCTTTGTGGTGCATCCGGTGGTCAAACAGACCAAGACATCGTAAACCACCAAGCTGAGGTACACAAGTCCAAGTCAGAATATGTTGAGGCTCGGAGTATCCATTGTGATATTCTTCAAGAAATACCAAAGGACCAGAATCTTTACAATCATGCTTTTGTCTCGCTAAATATCGCTGAGATTGATGTTGCCATTGGTGCTCCACGACAGATTATCCAGGGGAATATCGAGGAAGCCAGAGAGCTATTCAATACTATGGGCCTTGCTATGGAAGCAATGATGTGTGAAACTATCCTTGCTGATCTTTATCTGAGAGAGGGAAATACACTGGCAGCAGCAGGCCTTCTTGAAAAATGCATTAAATCATCCATAGCACATTCTGAGATAATATCCTACTGCTTGGAGCGACTAGGTGATGTTGGGCGTTGGAAGGGTTCACATCTGAGTCATGCATCCTCCTGGACAACAGTCTACTTGGTCCATTCTCTCAAATTCAAAGAGAAACTCGGAATTCACAAAGCTCTTCAATTTTTGGGGGATATCTTTTTAGCTTACGATGATGAGGAGACTGCAATCAGCCTGTTCACGGTTGCTCTGGAAGGATTTACGCAGATGGATATCCATCGGAGCAGGGCTGAGTGTATGCTCCATCTCGGAGACATTTCGAAGGGGCACGGTGACTTGCTCACAGCCTTGAAGCTTTGGGAAATGGCCAAGCTATTGTTTGAACGCTCATCCCAGGCCAAACAGGTTGAGGATATTGCTGCAAGGCTGGCCAGTGTTGCGGAAGATGTCCTGGAACAGCACAGAATGAATTTGGCCCATCTGGCACCTTCGGGGACTGTGGAAGAGCCGGAAGAAAGTACTGAAGTCTTGGAAGATGACTTGGATGAAGCAAAAGGAACTGATTTGGTTGCGGTTTGATTTTCCATCCACTATGAAGTGTCGATATCGGAACTCTCCGTTATGTATTTATGATTGCGTTGTTCCCGTATGTACCGTAGTTCGGTTTGAAATGAATATACTATTTGAGACCAGTTAGTTGGCCACTTAAGCCTTTATGCCGCAGCCCTGGTGTTATACCGGTGCCGGTGCGAGTCAAACTATGTCAGAATGAGGGCATGCATCCTACGAAGAGTTCGAGTCCACCAGCACCGGAATACTCAAAGATCTGAGTGCATAAGGAATTTATTTTGACTGGCAGGCCAACATAGTCAAACAACAGGTTAGTTGGCCACCCCGCCAACTAACGTATTGAGCTCTCAAATGGTGGTGGCCTGCACCCAGAATCATATATACAGGTTATATTCACTATTTAAAACAGTTATGGTGTAGATATGAGGTATAGAAATGGGCAGAATACATGCTTGCGATCGACAGGAAACCTCGAAATTGGGGTCGCCGGATGAATGAGTGTTCTGCTACTCAGAAAAAGGCCGTGATGGGCCAAATTAGGATCCAGGCTACTTAATGGGAAGTATTTGGACATACCTGGATGCCCGACTCCATTCCAAGTTGCTGACATCTCCTCCAAAAAATCCGACTATCAGCGCGACTGAAATTGGGTGATTTTGGACAATGGCCTCCAGAGCAATTAGAGGTCATTGGATAAAATCTCGAAAAGGGTCTCGGAATGAAGGATTCTATATTGAGAAGTCCTGTGTAAGGTTCCAGACCGATGGCATAGCGGTGTCGTGGACCGCGACGGTGCCAGCATGACTGACCTACAAATGAAGTCGTGCTTTTCCCGGGTGTGTTAAGAGTGATAGTTCAGTCAGTTTCTGTCCAGTATCTCTTCAGATGGAAGGCCAGCATCGGGGGATCCGAACGAGCCCCCAAAGTCGTGGATCGAGGAAGAAATGGTGGAGAAATGGCGATAACAAATGAGGCGAGTGGTCCGATTGATAAGAAATTGATGTCCCCACGCTTCGGATCCTGATCCGCGATGCCGTAGCTCCCGATCAACCAATCACTTTCGGCTGAAATTTGATCTGAACATTCGTTGGAGGTCGTATTCTGTTTATACATTATGCCAAGTCATAATTATGAAGCCCTGGTCTTATAGGAGTCAAGTGGCCAACTAAGTAGGGTGGCCAACTAAGGGGTCTCTAATAGTATTTATTTACCCAATGAGGTGTCGGTAATTATACTATCATATACACATTGAAGGCCCACGATAAATCCTTGATCCTGCTAACTGCTCACTGGTTTCAATAAATGTCTGACCCGGCTCTCACCGTAATTCTTATGCTATAGAAATATGTCAGGTATTTGAAGGGAATAGGTCTTCTACCTTATCCACTGGACTTGATCGATCTTATTGAATTTTGCAATTCAATACATAGCTTGCAGACAGCTCAAGCCAAGATTAAATATTCAATTCAGTTCGATTTTCCGTTAGTTACTTGTGCTATCGTTGCGGGACATGGGCCTGTCGTACAACCGTTAATGTTGACAATTGGGTCGCGAAGAAAGACCCAGAGTGCTCAGCGCATCAAGACTTCAGGGAGTACTAGTGCGTTTCTTTCCTCAACGGAACTCACGATATTGTAGTCGCTCTCCGGTGTCGATGCCTTGGTCCACAGATGAACGTGTCCGAACCCGCCGATATGCGGATGATAATGCTCATCTCGTCGAGGCACACCATTGAATCTGCGGGATTCTTTTGTCGGAGTCGGGCTCGACGATTGACGTCGCCGATTTTCTTAGTACTTATTCTCAGCAGCAGCAACGTCTCTGAAATGCGACTTGGATGGAAAGAGTCCGCTCTGAAATACTTGTCATGATCAACAAAATTTTCAACCTAGTCTTAGGAGTGCATGGCTCCGGCCGTCGATCCAGGAGTTCGTTCTCATCGGATAGGGGCGGCGCTCAAATCCACCAGTTACTTATCAGGGGTCACTCCTCAGCCTGTGCTCTACCCCACAATGTCGGCGTCCGCGAATAAGCTTACGCCGCTGCTGCAGTCCCGACACTGGATCATCGCCCTGATGCTCGTCCAGGCCGTCGTGTGCATCTTCATCCTGCAGTCGCGGTTCTGGGACTCCGGGTCCATCTCGCGTTCGTGCGCACCTGCTCTAGTAGAGGCCGCAGTCGCAGAAACGACGACACCTGCGCCCCGCCCGAGCGCGGCACCGAAGGATGTGCTCAAGATGCCTTTGTTGGTGGCCGAGACGCCGACGGCGTCATTCCGAGGTGCGTCCCATCGCAGCCGGCCAGGCGGTTAACCGACCGAAGCCAGAGAATCTGCGGACGGATGTAAAGTACATCACTACCTGGCCTATGAATGAATGGTGTGAGTCCTCAGATAGCGTTTTGCGTGGTTCGCAGCTGACGAATTACCCCAGCAAGCCAAGTGATCGAATTTGTGCGGGTCTGTCGATCCGTCTTGTTATCGTCACTGACGCTATATCAGATGAATTTACTTTACCTGGCCCGGCTCACGGAGCGCGTCCCAGTAATTCCGCGGTTCCAGCCGGTACATTTAAACGGCAATGTGTCCCACATCGAATTTCGCGAAGTTTTCGATCTGCCGCGCCTACGGAAGGAACTGAGGACGCCTATCCTGGAATGGGATCAAGTAAAAGTGAGCTTTATGCCAACGATTTGCTTGAAATATTGCTGACTTGTGGTGGCCAGGACCTCGCGAGCGAGATGGTGGAAGATCTGGGATGCTGGGATCTCCACCACAAAACGTGGGAGGCGGAGAGCGTTTATCTCGAGCCTCCCGCGGAACTTAATCTCGGTGAGCAATGAATGCGTGCCGAAGATCCTCGTCTCACTAGTTAACCTCCAGATATCTCGTACACCCAGGTGCCACAGTGGATTCGGGATTCCCTCGACATGGAAAGGAAAGACCGCGGCATGTTTCTGTGGCCCCTCGCCTCGCTGGTGTCCTTCAACAAGCGCGCCACCAGCTTGAGGTTACTTCCAAACCCAGTGCTCTCGCCGCTGCACCAGACATCGCGCGCGCCGGACGATCAGATGGTGTGCATCAACAGCCTGCACTTCGATTTCGCCACCCGCCTGCTCGACGATGAGGAGGATCTGTCCCCGGCGTGGCAGGCCGTTGGACGCCATACTTATTGGACCCGCCTGCTCCAGGAGCTCGGGGCCAACTACACACGCCAGACGCTCGGCATTGAGCCCGGGCGGCGGATCCCGCCTGTGCGTGTCCCTTAACTACACAAGAGTGAGGTACGCTGACGCCACTCGATTTTAGTATATCGCAGTGCACGTCCAGCGCGGCGACCTTGCGATGTCGTGCAGCATCGATCGCGTTCCGCTCGACAAGTGCTTCGCACCGCTGGCGGCGTACGTGCGGCGTGTCAGCGAGGTGCGCGGGGAAATCCTTGAAAACACCGGTGTCGCGATCGACCGCGTTATCGTCACGAGCGACGAGGTGGACTCCGCATGGTGGGCGCCCGTGCTCAAGCTCGGGTGGTTGCGGCCAGACCACTCCAGCACAGCAGAGCTCTACGGGCCCTGGTGTGTCTCCCGCTCTTCCTGATTTTCCTGCGCTGACGAAAGTTGCACAGGTATCCGATGTTCATCGACGCCGTCATACACGGCGCCGCGTACGGATTCGTCGGGACCGATAGGTCGGCCGTATCTATTCTTGGGCGAAGGCGGGTATCCTCGAAGGGCGGCGTGACGGAAATGGTCAAGTGGGGCAGGCCCCACGCCGACGACCATTGAGATATTGAAGTTAGACAATGTACGATTGCGTGTATAATTATATTCGTAGTAATGTCGTCGACTCGTTGGGAGCTACCAGTGTCTTTAATTCGGATTACTGGGTCAACTGGGATAAATGCACAGGCGGATTTGGACACAGTAACAGAGAGTAGCAGCAGACTGAGCCAGCAGCTTCTTGAGATTCAAGCTGGAGACCAAGCGGCATGACGGCGGCAAGCCGGGTCTTTTGCCTGGTTGCATTCATTTGAGGTTCCTTGGTTGTAATTTCGAGGTATCCGCAAGCTCGTGATTCAAAGTCGACGTAACAGCAGAGTTGGAGACTTGGAGAATTGTTGGAGAAGAAGAAAAGTCGCTGCACCGCCACATCTGCGGTGACCACACCCCAAACTCATTTTACCCGCGCATATGCGCACATTACATAAAATTACCTCGTTCTCAGATACACTTGGACCTATGTAATATCGTACGGCTATGCACTATGCACTGTCTATTCGCACCACACACAGCGAAAAAAATAAAATCGAAAAAGAATATCGACAACGGAGAGAGAAAAGGGATGCACGTATAGACAAGGGGACGGGGCGGGGTAGCGTAGTAGCGGTAGAGTGGTGTGCAGGTGCGGGTGCAGGCGCGGGTGGGTGCGGGCGAATAAATACGGCAATTTTGTTTGTGCTCTCTCCTCTCCTCCTCTCCTCCTCTCCCCCCTCTTCAATCCATCCATTACACCCTCCCCGCGAATAACGGCCTTTTGCGACACCGAGGTCCCATTGCAACCTCACACCACACTAACCGCACGCCCAGGATGCGCCGACGCCCCGCCTACAGCAGCGAATCAAGCTTGCTGAGCACCTCCAGCACCGCCGCGACGAGCTCGAACCCCGCGTCCTCGTCCCCGCCGACCGCCTCCGCACGCGCGGCCGCGACGAGTCCGCGCACGCTCTCCCGGCCCATGTCGACTCCAGCGGAGCCCGTTGCGATACGCGGCTTGCGTTTTGGGTCCGGACCTATGGGAGATGAGCGTGGGTGGTGGAAGAGAGGGAGGATACAGCCGGTAGAAAAAGTCAAGTAGAAAGTACAAAGTAGAAAGGTGGATGGGCGCATAGCGAGGAACAAGAGGAGGGGATAGGAAATAGAAAGGGAGAGGAGGGTGGGGAGGAAGGCACGGCGTATGTGGGATGTGGGGTACGAAAAGAATAAACGAAGAAGGAGCACTCACGCTTGCCCGTCTCGCCCCCAAACGGCCACAGGCCAAACTCGCCTAGAATCTCGTCACATCTGTCAAAAGAAAGGTGTCAGTCATCAGTCTCGATCGTGAAAACGTCAGAAGGCAGAAGAGAAGAAGAGGGAAGGATAGTAGTAGCGGGCTGGGAAAGGCTTCCCGCGAGCAGGGACGACTGCCCGCTGGCAATACATTCCCGCACAGCTATCTCCCAAAGCGCATTCCGCTCCATCCCATCAAGCACAAGTCACTGCGAAACCCATCGAGCGGACGGCAGACGTTCGCGCGAGGGGTGTCCTGAGCGGGACGGCGCTCCGACGCGCATCTACACCGACCGAGCACGGGAGCACGGACGAGACCCCACTCCGCGTACCGCTCTTCTCCCACCATCCGGCAGTAGCAGCGCTGTCCCGCAAGCAAGCCGCGTCCAGCGACACAACGGCACGACACGACGCCGCAGTCGCAGCAGGTTCGTCCTCTCGCGCTCGCAGAGTACGGACGACACGCTGCGCATCGCCGGTCCCCGCCTGCGAGGAGAGACGCGAAGATCTGGCGAGGAACGCAAGCGCCATACGCTCGGTCCAAACCTCCGCGCGTTCGACGCCTCCGCACGTCCATGCGCCCACATGACGGCGGAAGCGCCAGACCCAGACGTGGGACCGTCCTGCCTGCGCACGGAGCGTCGTACACACGGCACCATCGACACCCTATCTCCGCTCCACCTCGCGTCCCGTCGTCCTGTCTCCTGCCCTCCGCCCATCCCTGTCCCCGCACTCCCTCTCACGCTCTGCCTCGTCTGGCTTCCTGCCCTCCCCCCTCCCCCTCTCTCTCAAACAAAAACAAGCATCGAAGGCCACGACACCAAACACTCGAAAACCCAGCCATCAAACACCCAAAAACCAAATCTCCACCAAAAAAAAACGCACGACACGAGAAAAAGAACCACAAAAAAAGAAACGCAAACGCACCGCCCAAACGCCGCCTCCCGCTCCTCATACCCAAGCCGCCCAAACGCATTGTCGAGGACGCTCGCGGTGTACGCCGCGCACGCGAGGCACACGGCGCGCAGGGCGCGGCACTGCGTGCCTTCGGCGTCGAGCGCGGCGGGGGGGACCTGTGGGGAGGGAGTTAGTTAGTTAGTGTGGGTGTGAGAGAGAGGGATAAGCGGAAGGGGAAGGAGGATGGAGGATGTGTGGAAGGAGGGAAAGAAGAGGGAGAAGAGGGAGGTGTGGCGGCAGCGGGGGCACGACCACAGACCGGATGACGTGGCGAGGCTCGTCGATGCCAGTAGGCGCACTCTGTCCTCTAGAAGACGGAACCCGAGGAGTAGAAGCATGAGCGCGGCCGCGCGGTCGACCCCTCGCCCAGCGCTGCCGACAACCCCGCCCGGCGCACGCTCGCTTCGACGCGTCGCAGAATCGAGACGTCTTCAGCCATGCGTCGCTTCACACTAACGGTCCAGCCCCGCGTGGATGCGCACAGAAAAAGAGGTCCCACCACCGCCTCTCCTCCAACGGCCAGATCCACTTCCCTCACGGCCTCGCAAGCAGGCGTCTTCGCCCACGCCCAAACGTCCTTGCACGGAGATGAGGTACCGCCATCGACGATCCTCATCCACAGCGGGCACGATGACGATGGGCAAGCGTCCCATCCCGAACGACGACTGACCGGCCGACCACCCCCATCCTATGCACGCCCCGCGCTCCACCGTGTCCGTGTCCGTCTCCTGCCGCACGCGGCGACAGCGCAACGTCGTCCTCGAGCAGCGTACGGGAGCACGAGAAGCGTAGCACGACCGCGCTCCAGCCGACAGTCCCAAAAAGGGAATGCAAAAAAAGGATCGCGTCGAATAGAGTATCGAGGATATAACTCGCTCCCCCCAGAAATAAAATGGAAAGTGGAAAGTGGAAAGTAAAGCTCACGCACCGCACTCGTCCCACTCGTGAGCAGCGCCACGACGCGGTTCACGACGCCGGCTTTGACGTGGGCGTCTGCCTGCAGACAAAAAAAAAGATGTTAGCGTGTGAAGAGGAGGGAGGGTAAGAAAAGGAGAGGAAGGAGAGGAAGGAGGAGAGGAAGAGGAAGGAGAGGAAGAACAAAGACGAGGAAGAGCCAGTGCGGAGCCGCCCTTGCCTCGAGCTCGAAGCGCGCTAGGTGTTAGGCGTCGGATTCGCGGTGCAGGGCAGCGCGAGTCCGCCCTACCAGCTCAGCTCGTCGCCTCGGCCTCCGCACACACCGAGCCCTCCGGAAGCCCTGTGCTGAGACAGAGCGCAGCCTCAGGCAGCAGGACACCTCGCGTCCCGCGTCTCTGCCCACCAAATACCGCGAACGAGTAGGCACCCAGGACGAAGGACCAAGGAAGCGAGCAACATCGCTTGGGGCGGCACGCTCACGAGCCTCCCGAGCCGCCCCCCTCGCCCTCCTCGCGACATAGATCCACGCGTCAGTAGCAGACCACAGGATCCAGGGCGGGGATCCTCGTCCATCGACCCGCCCCGTCCTTTCGCGCCGCGAACGAGCACCCAGGACCCGGGGCCGGGAAGCGAGCCGCAGCGGCACGCCTGCGCGCGCGCACCGCCGCTAGGGATCCACGGATCGAGGCGTCAGCAGACCACAGGATCCCCGTCCATCGTCCATTATCCCGCCCCGCCCCGCCCTTTCGCAAAGAGAGCGGCGCCACATCCACGTCCACCCCCGCGCAGCGTCCACCCTCGGACAACGGAGCAGCGCACGCCCAGGACGGCACCACGTCTGGGCGCGCATGAAGTGAGCGCGTGCCCATCCACACCAGCGGCAGCAGCACGCACCCGATGGTGCACGGCGCACGAGCCTCCGCATGACACCACACCACTCCCCTCGCCCCCTCGCGCCACTATCCAAACCAAAAGACGGAGCCAAAAGGAGGAATATCCACGACTCTGGCCCCACAGATCCACACCTCCGAGTGGCAATTGTCAATTGCCAATTGCAAGGATCCACGCGTCCGCGGATCGAGAGAGGGATCCGCGTCCGAATGTGAAATGAAACGAAAAGGAAAAGAACGCGGTACGCTCGCGGGGGCGCATGGGCAGCGTCCACCCTCGGACAACGGTGCAGCGCACGTCCAGGACAGCACGGTGTCCACCCCACCGAGCCGCGTCTCCCCCCTCCGCTGTCTCCACCGACTCCCATTCGCAGCCCCATACCCACCCCGCATTGCGTTCCCGCCGCACGTCGCCTACCATCCCGCACGCCCGCAGACGACACGCAAGACAACAGGGCAGCGCACTGACGTCCAGGACGGCACGGGGTCTGGTCCCCGCCGACTCGCATGACGGTCGCAGCGGTCCTTCCCCGCACGGCCCCGCCTCCCCGCATTCCGCAAGCGCCTCGCAAGGCACGCAAGCGCAGCGCTTTCACGCTTCACCCCCCGCCCCGCACTCCTCTCCCCGTCTCCCCCTCATATCCTGTGCCTCACCGCAGGCGCTCCCCTTCAAAATTCCCCAAGCACGAAAGAGGCGTAACAGAAAGCGAGAAAAAGACGTCCTAAATCGGCGAGATGAAACGGTACTCACAACCGGATGCGTAGCCATATCGAAGAGCAGAAAGTTGCGCTTCTCGGTGCGGAGGACACCCTTGTCGACGAGGCCTTTGGCGAGGCGTTCGCGGACCTGTGGGGCGAGCATCAGCGTCAGCGAGGCGTAAGGGGGTGAGCATTAGTGAGCGGGCCGTAGGGAAGGGGAGAGGGAGAAGAAGGGGGGGAGAAGGGGGAGAAGGGGGAGAGGGAGGTAGGGAGCGAGCCCAAAAGGAAGGGGGAAAGGGAGAATAAAAGAGGGAGGGCGGAAAAAATAGAGGGAAGGGGGGAGGAAGGGAAGGGAGGCGAAAAGGAGGGGAAATAATCCAAGGGGAGGGGGGAGGGGAGGAAGCGAGGCTGAATAACAAAGGGGAAGGCGAAATGATACAAGTAGGCGAGACGAAATGATATGAGGATAGCGAGCCATGATAATAAAAGGAAGGGGTGCCAGGTGCGCGAAAGAGTGGAGGAGGGAGGGCACGCAGAAGGAGCGAGTGGGTGAAAGGAGGGAGGAGGAGCTCGGGCAACGGAGCGGTAATGTTAGGGACAGATGGAGGGAGGGGGAAGCGCCGCGGTCGCGAGCCGAATGTACGAATGTGGGGTTAGCCAGAGGAGGAGACGAAGGCAGGAATGAATGAGGAGTGGGGAGGTGGGTTAAGCCAAGCGAGGGAATATGGGACGGGGATCGATGGGAGCGGAGAGCGGAGGGAGTAATGGAGAGTAGAACGGACGCGAAGCACCGCGTGCATGGGGATGAAGACGAAGACGAGAAGAGACCCACCTGCTTAAGCTGGAACCCAATCTTGAGCACGTTCCACGTCTCGCCTGCATCGTTCGCGTTAGCATATCCATAGCCATGCGCACGTAGTAGATAACAGTAAAGGAAAGAGAAGGGAAGTGAAGAGCGAAGTGATAATTAAAAGCCCCCATAATTGAAAGCCTCCGCGCCACCCCTCACAAGGAAGGCACACGAGCGATAGCAAAGTAGACCCCCAAAAAGAAACATGAAATGTGTGAAATGGCCGCCAACGCGTCCTCCAAGTGCACGAGTTATTATGCAGAAGAAGTGTGCAAGTTATTATGCAGAAGCAGCCCGCCTACGGCCGCGGTAAATAAGCGCCAAATAAGCGCCGTGACAGCAGACAGCGGGCAGGGAGCCCGGCGTGTGAGCGGCGCGGGGAGTATACGCCGGTCGGTGTCCAAAGTGTCCAGGGCAGAAGTGGGGCAGAAGTACGGAGCAGAACTGGGGGCACGAGACGCTTGAATGTAAGCGCTGCGCAGCACGAATAGGCGCGCCGCCCAAAAAGCAGAGAAATGAAGCGAGGGAACGCAAAAGGAATAAAGAGAAACCAAAATAATAAAGGGATAAGAAGGAAACACGACACGCACCGCTCAAGAGATCGACCCAGGTGCCGACGCCCATCTTCTCGCCTGCGTCCTCGGTCTGCTTCATCATCTTGAGCGTCTCGTCGAGGAGCGTCTCGCCCGTTTGTCTTGTGGATAGGACGGTTATCGGGCGGTCGGGGAGCGGGCTCCTTTCTACCATCCCCCAAAAATAATATAAGCACTCCATTCAAGTAAAGTGAAAAAAGAAACGCGCACTCACCCTCCCCGGATCCCTCACGATCCCAATCCGCCTCCGCAGCGCCAGCTCAATGAGAATACACCCCCGCAGCGCATAGCTGATATTATCGTTCCAGAAGCTCAGATAGCCCTGCTTGTCCTTGATCCCCAGCAGAGCACCTCCTCCATCAGCGTCAACCTAGGTAGCTTCCCCCCACGCGCGCGTCCTCGCCCGCCTCCAATAACAGATCTCTTGGGTCGTACGCGACGCGCGCCCCGCCCGCAAAGGCGCTCCCCGCATGCCCTCCATTGGTTTCGGATTCGGAGGGGAGGACGGGCGGGGGTGGGGAGGGACGAGGAGGGGTGGCTGACGGGGGACGGTCTTCGTCGTCTAGGGTTAGGGTTGCGGATGCACTGGCGGGCGCGCGACGGCGGAAAGGCCCGAAGACGCCATTAAAGACAAGACAGCAGAGAAGGAAGGTGGCAGTGCCCGCAGCGATCAGTGAGGACGTGGCGGTGTTGCATAGCCACACGGCTCTTCCTCTTCCCCCGCTGTAATCCTAATTCCGAGTCTGTCAATACTCCTGAGCATCAGCCTCTGTAAAGAGTTGCGGCTAACGTGAAGTCCTCTCTCCATATGCTTCCTGGCCATGGCATCCAAATACACCTCCCCGTTGGGCGTCCCTCTCTTCTAAATTTTGCTCCGTTCTTGCTCCGTTCTTAACTTCTTCCGTTGCTGCCGAGAAATTTTCTGGCATTACATGCCCCTCATTATTCCAATTACGCTTGCCCTGGCTCTTATCCCTAGAACCAATCATAGCCTCTCTCATCCGGACGGAAGAAGAAGAAAATCCACTGAGTGACTCCTGCTCATATACTATACCTCGCGCTCAGGCTTAAAACAGCCGTATATATTCCTAGCTTCCTCCTTTTCAATTCGCATTCTCTTTCGCCGACCTCTACAGCGCGGCAGATGCACAATTCAAGACATGCAGCAACTCAAGATCAAATATTGATGTTGGCCGTTTAAAAAAAAACATTTCGCGTCAGGCTAGCTCGTGGGGGCCCTCATGATCATTCTCGCCCGTATCATATCCCCTTAGCGCCTCGTCCTCCCGGAACTCTGCGTCGGACATCCAGACCTTCTTGTGGCCAATCGCGCACTTATCATCAATTCACAGCAACGCAAGCCGTGACTACAAAGCAGAATAAAATGCGCATGGCATCCATGATCCGTCGTCCTCATGCGTTGATCCTTTCATATGACTGAACCATGTTTGCCTCTCTTCCAAGCACCAGCGCACTGGACCTTGGGTTCCCACCAAAACAAACAATACAATAATAATAATGCCAGTCTGTGGAGACATTACTCCTTCCTTGAACCACTGTAAATCATGATTCGTTCCCACTGCAGACAGATCTCACTCGTGCCACGGATTCCAAAAAAGCTCAACATCTGCAGTAATGGGATTTATCAGTAGGAAACCTATCAAAACAAATTCGGAACACCAACCGAACAGAGCTGCCCCGGGCCCCGACCTATTCCAGGTTTCTCGACGTCGCTTCTCCACTGGCATCCATTCGTCTTCCGTGTACAATCACCAACCCTCATCATCATGTCACGACATTCCTGTACATGTCAGCCTCTACAAAATTACAGTTCCCTGTCCACCAAATTACAGCCTGGACAAACACGTACACGCCAAACGGGACACTACTTACTGGATTTGAATCCCGCGCTCTAGATCTACTCATACGGCATGGTCCATGGAGACCGGACAATAAAATCAACCCGGGGCCGTGCCGAGTCAACGATTAATATAAAACATCGTCAAAGGGACCTGGGAGACTGGGAAACACACTGCCACACCGGTCCGCCTCGGAATAGCCATCAGCTTCTACATTATGAGAGTACTTAATCCTCGGACCAGGGCAAGAGTCTCCCAAGTTGAAGATAAACGAAAAAAAGAATAAGGGCTCAAAAAAAGGCTGGACTCGTACTGGCATGCGAAGCGCTGACCTCAAGCCACACGGAAAGACCGGGTCCGAAATGTGGTTTCACGGAGGGTAACCCAATTAATCTTACCTCGCAGCACCTCGGATTGATATGATCGCCGCGAGGCATGGGATGATCATGAGTGTACACCTCACCGTATCGTCGTCGTGGCAACCTCTGGGAACACAAAGAGTTCCCTGCTCCTGGTTTGCTCGACTATTTACCATGTCTCCCTCTACGCCTACTGGTGAGCATCACTTTGATCCATCCTCAGAACCTACGGACTCGAAATTATTGAGATTCCTCTGCTAGAGTTGGAATTCCCCATATCCCCGGACATCCATACATCCCAAACCGATACAGCGTAATCCTCCGACTCGGCGAGGCGCTGGACAGGCATCTGGATCAGCTCAAAAAATATGCCAAGACGACGCGCGAGAAAGGTCAGCAGCGGGTACGCGGAGAACACGAACATTAGCGCCCAGAACGCGACCGTGAAGACGTGCCGCGGGCCGAAGTAGCGGATAACGCGCCCGCCGAGGAAAGTCTGCACGACGGCATTGCTGATGCCGCAGAATCCCACGAAAACGAGAACGTGGAATTCAAGCTCGGAAGTGTGATTGACCTCATATCTTGTTACTTCGCTACCCTCCCGCCGGTTATTCAGCAGAGACCAGAGATTCAGTCGATTGAAAAACAGACGTATCATCAGTTGTGTTAACTGCGAACCGAGTTGGAATTTGAACGGTGATTTGCATGCTGGATCGGAGAAATTGTTACCGGAACAGACGTTGACAATGACATAGTTTACCCTGATTCAGTAGCGAGTTGCCCGGGACAAATCTGCCTTTACTCAGTCGGCCCACCTTTTTTTTCTGGGGGGGGGGGATTACTTGAATTTGATGGTCAGCATCTTTGTTTGGATCTGACGCTGCCATTTTCCCTCAATATGCGAGGTACGAGCGCCATTTGTTGAAGCGTCTGTCTACGAGAGACTATCATTTGCAAACCATTTGCCACACAAACCAAACGAGGTGCATTTGAATCCCTGCATCCCGACTCAAGTTCGATGAACCCAACAGTTCTGCTCTCGAATGAACGTGTAAGACGAGAGAGAAATCGTTTCATTCGCATTACATTGATCCACTGTGGACGAATCCCACCTGATAACATGCGAGGTATGAGCTTCATTTTATTTGGAGCGTCTGTCTACGATACACTAGATAACGTTACTTTTCAAGTTCTCCAAGATGCCCGTCCGTATTCTGTTCTGTTCAATCAAACATCTCTATCTTGCCTTTGAAATGTCCCGCACTCCTGTGCACTCACCATCGCCACATTGCGACCTTGCACAGCTGTTTATCCTTTGCGTTAGAACCATTTCAGTCTAGACACCCACTTCAACTTTCCACCAGTGAGCAACCTCGCATTGGATAAATAAATAAATAGAATTCATTTCAAGCGAACTAGGGGAACATACGAGGTAAACTTAAATACACCGAGACACAGATCATTCCGGTATCAACGCTACCTAATTGATGACAATTCAAACCGCAACCAACTGGATACTTTTTGCTTCGTTCAAGTCAACCTTCAGGTCTTCAATGTCGGATACCTGATCCTCGGGATCCTCCACTGCCCCAAAAGGTGCATTGAGCTCTGCCAGAGAGGCCAAATTCTTTCTGTGTTGCTCTAGCACATCGTCTCCAACACTGGCCAGCCTTCCATCAATCTTGTCAACTTGTTTGGCCTGTGATGACCGTTTAAACAATGGTCTTGCCGCTTCCCAAAGTTCCAAAGCCTTGAGCATGTCACCATGGCTCTTGGAAATGTCTCCAAGGCGGAGCATGCATTCGGCTCTGCTGCGATGGACATCCATCTGGGTATAACCCTCCAAGGCAACTGTGTAAAGGCTGATTGCAGTGTCCTCATCAGAAGCAAGGAAGATATCTCCCAGAAATTGGAGAGCCTTATAAATTCCAAGCTTCTCTTTGAACTTGAGGGAATGTATAAAGTACACTGTGGTCCAAGATGATGCATGACCCAAGGTATTCCAGCGGCTGACATCTCCCAGTCGCTCCAGGCAATAGGATGTTACTTGGGGCTCCACGTTGAATGATGATTTGAGACATTTTTCGAGAAGGCTCTCTGCTGCGAGTACTTTTCCTTCTCTCAGATAAAGATCTGCAAGGATGGTTTCACACATCATTACTTGGTTGACATGTCCCATAATACTGAAGTGTTTTCTGGCTGCCTCAATATTCCTTTCCACATTGTACTCTGAAGCACCAATGGAGACATCAATCTCGGCAATATTGAGTAAAGTGTGGGCATGATGATAGGGATCCTGGTCCGTTGGTACCTGTTGAAGAAGTCTGCTGTGTATATCTCGAGCCTCAACATATTCTGACTTCAACTTGTGCACCTCTGCCTGATCATTCATGAGAACACAATCCAATTGACCGTCAGACAGGCCACAAAGACCTAGGAGATGTCTAGCCCGATTGTTGAAGGACATACTTTTCTTGTAGTCACCAAGCATGTAGAGGGATGTAGCTCCAATATTGAGTGCATCTGCCTCTCTGAACAAATTTGCAGAAATGCTGGCCACCCTCTGGCCTTCACATGCATACAGCAGGGCTGCAGAGTGATTACCAAGAAAGCCGTTTAGCCTTGCAAGTTGAATCAATCCTTGAGCATGTTTCTTGGTGTTCCCCATTGACATTGCCAAAGATATGGAAGTTTGACAAAATTTCATTGCAGTGGACAGGTCTTGCTTGAATACCGCATAATATTCGATTATGCTGAGATAGAATCTGCCTAGAAAATGCATGTGAGCCCAGATCAACTATTATGATTAGATAGCATACATTTGAGGTCTGTATCATCAACCTGCTCAAAATGTTTTAAATATTGGGAGATCAGTGTCTCTGGATTGGGAATTTGATAATTTCGCTGTGACTCAAATAACTCAGTAATAAAGGCAGCCTCCAGGTGATGGTCACGAAGCTGTGGAAGCATGTTGTGAACCTGGCCAATCAAAGGAATGGTCCTGTGGCCAATATGCCGACTGAAGGAGTTCAGATGACATATGGAGTAAATGCTATCCTTCAGTTCCTGTGGGAGCCCATTCTGGAGAAGATTCTGAATGTTGGACATATTCAATGAGATTCGAGCAACTATAGCAGAAGAGGATTGAGTTCCATGGGTGTCTACATAAAACTCAAGAAGCTCCTGGAAATGTTTGAGGAGTGGCCAAACAAGGTGATCTCCAGGCGGTTGAACCTTCTGTACATATTCCCTGATTGGTATTAATGCCTTCAGCTGTTTGTGTTCATTGGTGTAGGCCAAGGAGGTACAAATCAAAGCTGCTTTGCAGGCAAGGATATTATCAATTGGAAGCTTGCTCTGCACCAGCTCTGCATCTGAAAGTCCATCTGGGAGCATTGACAGAAGGCTCAGGAGATCTTTTGAATGGGGAAGGGAATTGAGTCTTGGACTTGCCATGGAGAGTGAAATGGACAGATCCAAGTTGGATCTTCTGTCAAAGCCTTCTGAGATTAGAGATGTTTTCTCCTCCTCCCAGCGAGCTAATACATTGGTGGAGCCCTCTGAGTCAGCCAAATTGGCGATGGGGCTAATTGCAAGAGGCATATTGTCTGTCAAGGAAAGGACCTTGTCAACCTCCTCGAGATTATACTGATTATCTGCAATATCAATAAATGTTTGACGAGCAGCTTCTTGTTCCAGAGGTTGCAGGGGTGGCAAAAATGGCCGAGTCCAGGCCACCTTTGCCGGTCTTCAGCCCCTCGCATGGTAATCTGATGCAGTGTGAGTTGAAAGTACAAAGAGGCCCTCTTCCCACCCACCATCAATGCAAGATGATCCACATCAGTGAGCAGTGACAAGAATTCTTCGATTCCACCACGAGACTCTGCAGGCTCCCACAATGTCTCAAGATTATCTAGAATCAAGAGACTGGGTGCACTGCGAGAAAAATATTGGACCACTGGTTGAATGAGGTCTCTGCTGGACTTCAGCCCAAGATGGGCCCCAATCAGAGAAGCGAGTTCTACGTTACTTGCTGCTGATTCACAAGCAACAAAGAATCGATGCTCCTGATATTTGGCAGAAATGTCTGTGTGATGAATGACAGCTCTTGCCAGGCTGGTTTTTCCCATTCCGCCTGCACCCAAAATTGATATCCTTGGAGTTATCTGGTTGAACAGTCTGAGAATGTCCGAGAGTTCTGACTCCCGTCCATGAAAGATCTTTGGCTCTGAGGGTAGCATGGAGATCGAGTTGGAGCTGGGTACAAATGAGATCATCATTGAGAGAGAGAGAGATTGGAAGAACCTACCTATTGTAGGAGCTAGAGTAAACTCTGCTTATCTACACAAAAGTTATTGGCATTCCTCGCAGACAATGGATTTGCACACATAAGATGCTCTATCTGAGCTAGTTGCATCAGAAAGTGCTTCAACCATGTTGAGAACTTCTTGGTGTCTCTTTCGTGCATTCTCCTGCATTTTGGTAATGTCTGACATGATGTTGATAGTGTGGATCTAAATATTATATCTCAATGAGCTGTTACAATGCTAAATATGCAGTAAACCTGAAAGAAATCCTCTGTATGTTGCAATCCCACACTGCAGTCAGTGAGCAAGGTACTGATTTCCCCCTGACGGAAAAATTTCCTGATTTTGCTTCCATGTTGTTGGGCTTCAACAAAGGTATGTATCTTGTGGAGAATTCTGAAGAGTGGTCGTCAGCACAACCACAGAGTTTATAAGTTCAAGTACACAGTGAATCTCCCGATATGCTTCAACATGAGTGGTGGCAAATCTGTGCCGGTGTCTGATTTGGTATAAACAATAATAATTGCATTCAGTAAATTGTGGGTTTTCTCCATCAGATCAGCACAGTCACTCTTGTTTTGTTTGACAGTCTGCATTGGCAGTGAGAATCACTCCAGACAGATTTTGAGGCAACTTACCTCAATAAATTTCAATAGAGACTGAGTTGTGTTACAAATAGGTTCCAACAAGGGGATTTTGAGGTCGACGGCAAGCATTTCCAATGTATCAGCAGTTACGGTCAAGCATGCTGCAACATTTTTCAAGCGGGTCTCAGCGGGATTTGATTTTGGGGGCATGGTGTTGGTGGGTGACTGGAGGATGAGAGATCTCGGTATTTGAAGGCATAGCCTGAGATGTTCCTGTTTGATCGGCTGAATTTTAACTTCCATTGGCTGCTGTCCATCTCTTGATTTTCCACCCAGAATCACCTATGTGATTCTCGCAGCATACATCAATACATCCCTGCCGCTCCACAAAAGGAAGCTGCCGCTGATATTCCTCGAGCGCTCGTGCTCTAAGGCAACCAATCTAGAAATCCAATTTCTTTCCATTTGTGAGGCTACCACCACCTTATTCTTCATATCAGGAAGCAGCATGTTCTTTACGTGACCATTTAAATATAACTGTTGCACTGGGGCCTAGGTGTAACTTTTTGCCGGCAGCTGGGATTCAGCTGGGGCTGTTATTAGAATGCCGCCGGGTTCCTTGATTGCACTCACACCCCGTGCGCATTACATGCAAGCAGATGGAATGAACAGATCTATCTCTAGGTCAGGTGCGATGTCACCTTCTTTTCATAAAACTCTTCATAACTCACGGCTCTCCGCCGGCGGCCTTTGAACTCCATTTAAAGACGTTTGAACCGATGCACCCGGATCTATGGAAGCACCCATCAAGCGCCCGCCGGTGCGCCCAACATTACCCTGTTCGTTACGTTTTTAAAATCCCTGTTCAGTCCTGAGTGTCTTTGAGTTGCCATTGTGAGGATACTATTCCGCCAAATGGTACAAAAATAGCTACATTCGCTTCCAGCTCGGTGACACCTTATCTCCGTCGTTGATTTGGGGCATGGAAAGAAACTGCTGTTGCTTGATATCGAGCGTCTATTTCTTCAAACATAGAACTATACTCGTATTCGAATCCCGAGACCCAGAACAATCGGGCATCAGGCTACCGCACCACGGCCAATCACCAATCCAAGGACCAAAATACACAGGTCCCCAAGTCGCCAATGATGGTGCGTGGAGGACACCAGAAGGGCTGGATGTGGAGAGCAGCATCATGTATACACCCAGCCAAATGAAGGAACCGGCTGCGACCTCACGACAGCTGCATACAATGAGAAATTATAGTCGGAGGCGCACCATGTCAAGTCAGCATTGTTGGCGCCAAGGTAAGCGCCAGCGACAGGTAGATGTGCAGCCTGCGACGGATGCACAGCCATATTTCGAGCTATAGAGGTACGCATCGGCTTGGAACCCGAGCCAAACAAACTCATACTATGCAGAACAGCGCAAGTGGCCACAGAAGTCGGTGCTTAATGGTTCACATCGACTCCGCGTGTTTGAATCAGTGTCGAGAGAATGGGATGCAATGTGGGTAATGGAATTGCGGACGAAGTACCTGACACCGAGCCATTTGAATTGCGCCAGCAGATAAAAGATGGAATGGCAGATGGCCGGGATCCCCGAAACAGAATTAATTGAACTGCGCCAGCAGATGAAGTCACAAGGTGCGTCGAGTCCAGCGAATTCAAGCTCGGAAGTGTGATTGACCTCATATCTTGTTACTTCGCTACCCTCCCGCTGGGTATTCCAATGGCTGCAGGAGAGACCACTGGCAAATCATTTCATTCCCATTAATCCACTGTGGACAAATCCCACCTGATAACAGTTTCCAACATGCGAGATATGAGCTTCATTTTGTTGGAGTGTCTGTCTACGAGACACTAGATAACGTTACTTTTCAAGTTCTCCAAGATGCCTGTCCATATTCTGTTCTGTTCAATCAAACATCTCTATCTTGCCTTTGAAATGTCCGGCACTCCACTCACCATCACCACATTGTGTCCTTGCACAGCTGTTTATCCTTGGCGTTAGAACCATTTCAGTCTAGACACCCATTTCAACTTTCCACCAGTGAGCAACCTCGCATTGGATAAATAAATAAATAGCATTCATTTCAAGCGAACTAGGGGAACATACTAGGTAAACATAAATATACACCGAGACACAGATTTTGATATCAACACTACATAATTAACGAAAATTCAAGCCACAACCAACTGGATATTTTTTGCTTTGTTCAAGTCAACCTCCAGGTTCTCAATGTCTGATACCTCATCCTCGGGGTCCTCCACAGCCCCAGAAGGTGCATTGGGCTCTGCCAGAGAGGCCAAATTCTTCCTGTGTTGCTCTAGCACATCATCTCCAACACTGGCCAGCCTTTCGTCAATATTTTCAACTTGTTTGGCCTGCGATGACCGTTCAAACAGTGGCCTTGCAGTCTCCCAGAGTTCCAGTGCCCTGAGCAAGTCACCATGGCCCTTGGAAATGTCTCCAAGGTGGAGCATGCATTCAGCTCTGCTACGATGGACATCCATCTGGGTAAAACCCTCCAAGGCAACTGTGTAAAGGCTGACAGCTGACTCTTCATCGTTGTGAGAATGAAAAATATCTCCTAAAAATTGAAGAGCTTTGTGTATTCCAAGGTTCTCTTTGAACTTGAGAGAGTGCACAAGGTAGACAGTTGTCCAGGATGATGCATATGGAACTTTCCAGCGACAAACATCCCCTAGTCGCTCCAGGCAGTAGGATATTATTTGAGGGTCTCTAATGGATGATGATTTGGCACATTTTTTGAGAAGGCTCTCTGCTGCGAGTACATTTCCTTCTCTCAGATAAAGATCTGCAAGGATGGTTTCACACATCATCACTTCCATGTGCAGTTGCCTAGTATTGAATATTTGTCTAGCTGTCTGGATATCTCTCTGCACAATCTGTGTCGCACCACTAATTACCACAGCAATCTCAGCACTATTGAGTAGAGTTGCAGCCTGGTGATAAAGATCCTGGGTGATGGAGACCTCTCGAAGTAGTTCACTATGGATATTTTGAGCCTCGACATATTCTGACTTCAGCTTGTGAACCTCTGCTTGATGGATCATGATTTCATGATCTATTTGACCACCTGATGCACCACAAAGGCCTAGAAGATTCCTTGCCTTATTAAACAGAGAGATACTTTGCTTGTAGTCACCTAGTGTGTACAGGCATATAGCTCCATCGACGAGAGCATTGGCTTCTCTGTAAGGCTGTGCTGAAATCCTTGCCATTCTTTGGGACTCATGTGCATACAACTGAGATGCAGAGTAATCACCAACAAACTGTTTGAGTCTTGCCAAAATGTGCAATGCTTGAGAATGCCTCCTGTTGTTTCCAGTTGAATCTGCCAAAGATATGGCCATGTGCAAGAAACTTATTGCACTGGACAAGTCTTGCCCATGTAACTTATAATAGTTTGCAATGCAGATATAGAATCTGCCTAGAAATTTTATGTGAGCTCGGGTAGACTGTTATTAATCAGAGAACATACATTTGAGATCTGTGTCATGAACCTGCTCAATTTTTTTGATATAATCGGAGATTAGTGTATTGTGATTTGAAATCGAATGATGTTGCGAGGATGCCAGGAGTTCTGTAATACAGTAAACCTCCAGGTGAGGGTCATGAAGGTGTGGGAGCATGTTATGAACATGGGCAATCAAAGGAATGGACCCCTGGCCATTACGCCGGTTGAACTGGTTCATGTCACATATGCAGTAAATAGTTTCTCTCGGGCCTATCTGGTCTGGTTGGAGTCTACTCTGGAGGACATTCTGGATGTTTGATAAATTTGATGAGATTCGGGTAACAATGCTAGAAGTGGATTGAGTTTCATAGGTGTTGACATACAACTCAAGGAGCTCCCGGAAATGTTTGAGGAGAGGCCGAACAAGATGATCTCCAGGTGGTTGAACCTTCTGTACATATTCTCTGATAGGAACCAATGCTTTCAGTTGTTTCTGTTCATTTGTGTAGGCCAAGGAGGTACAAATCAATGCTGCTTTACAGGCAAGGATATTGTTAATTGGAAGCCTGCTCTGCACCAGCTCTGCATCTGAAAGCCCATCTGGGAGTATGGACAAGAGGCTCAAAAGCTCTTGTGAGTGGGGTAGAGATGTGAATCTGGGGCTTGAAAGAGAAAGGGAGATGGACAAATCCAG
Source organism: Mycena leptocephala (assembly GCA_029378395.1). Lineage (NCBI taxonomy): Eukaryota > Fungi > Basidiomycota > Agaricomycetes > Agaricales > Mycenaceae > Mycena > Mycena leptocephala. The sequence goes on along the minus strand of JARJLF010000021.1, from coordinate 480,423 downwards.
ATTGGATCTCTTATCAAAGCCTTCTGAGACCATAGAAGTCTTTTCTTTCTCCCACCGAGATAATACAGCAGCACAGCCCTCTGAGTCGACCAAGTGTGCAAGAAGACTGATTGCAAGAGGCATGTTGTCTGTCAGAGTGAGGACTTTGTCAACCTCCTCTGGACTATGCTGATCATCTGCAATATCCACAAATGTTTGATAAGCAGGTCCTTGTTCCAAGGGTTTCAATGGTGGCAAAAATGGCCGAGTCCAGGCCACCTTAGCTGGTCTTTCAGCCCCTCGCAACGTAATCTGCTGCCTTGTGAGTAAGGCATAAAAAGGGGGTTATGACCTACAATCAACGAAAGATGATCAATCCCTGTGAGAAAGGACAGGAACTCTTCAATCTGGTTGCGAGATTTATTTGGTTCCCATGATGTCTCGAGATTATCAAGAATCAAGAGGCTTGGTGGGCTCATAGAGAAATGTTGGATCACTGATTGAGTTAGGTCTTTGCCAGGTTTCAGCCCAAGATGGGCCCCAATGAGAGCAGTAAGTTCCACTTTAGTTGTTGCCGAGTCACAAGCCACAAAGAACCGATGCTGCTCATATTTGGCTGTAATTTTTGTGTGGTGCAGGACAGCTCTTGCCAAGCTGGTTTTCCCCATCCCACCTGCACCCAGAAGTGCTATCCTGGGAGCTTTCAGGCTGCAAAGAGTGAGAATGTCTGAAAGTTCAGACTCCCGACCATGAAAGATCTTGGGCTCCGATGGTAGCATTGAGATTGAGTTCGAGCTACAAAAATAATGAATCTTGAAACCCAGATTGAGAGAAACTTGGAAAACCTACCTATTGTGGTACCCAGAATAAACTCTGCTGATCTGCTCAAAAGTTAGTAACATTTTTGAGAAAATTGGACTTTGCACACAGAGGATGCTCCATCTGAACTGGTTACATCGGAGATAGTTTCAACCAGGTTGAGTACTTCCTCATGTCTCTTCCGTGCATTCTCCTGCATCTCCGAAATATCTGTCATGATGTTGACATCGCGGATCTATGTACTAAATTGTTCAATAAGTTGTTCCAATGCTAAATGGATGGGCCACCTGAAAAAAGCCCAGTGCTTGTTGCAATCCTACAATGCAGTCATTAAGCAGTGCATTGATCTCCCCACGACGGAAGATTTTATGGATTCTGCTGCTGTCTTGTTGAACTTCGACAAAAGTATGTATCTTGTGGAGGGTTCTGAATAGCTATAGTGATCAGTGAACCCAAAAAGTTTGCAAGTTCTAGTACTCAGTGAAACTCCCGATATGCTTCAACACAATTGGTGGCAGATTTGTCCCAGTATCTGACTTGATGTACACAATAATGATTGCATTGAGCAAAGTATGAGTCTTCTCCATCAGGTCTGCACAGTCACTCTTGTTTTGTTTAACAGCCTGGAATGACAGAGTGGGAATCATTGTGAACCACAAGGTTGCTGAAAGGAGTTACCTGAATGCATTTCAGGAGAGACTGGGTCGTGTTGGAAATGGCTGCTAAGAAGGAGATATGGAGATTATCAACAAGGATCTCCAAAGTATTTGCAGTAACAGTCAAACATGTTGTGATGTTTTTCAGGCGAGTCTGAGTGGCAGCCAGTTTGGGGGGCATTTTTTTAATGTGTCATTGAGGGGTGAAAGATGTCAGTATTTCAAGGGATGCACATTGTGGGAAGCTCCTACTTGATCAGTTGAACATTTTCCTTGGCAGCGGTCCATCTCTTGATTATCTGCTGAAAATAGTCACAGATGTGATGCAAATTAATACATGCCTGGGATAGGTGGGTATGATTAGAAGCTGGGGGTGCCAATGATTACCAGGGACTTGTAATTTAAAGGCATCGAAAATGTGTAGGGCTACAACCACTTTATCTCATGATCACATCCTTTGTTTTCACATTCATACAAAGTCAGTTCGGGCCCCTCTCGTCGATTTCGGGAAATCCACTGCTTCTTGATATGGATGGTCTATTTCGGATTCACAGCCCAAGGACCAGGATACTTCGGTACGTAGGTACAATTCTTGGTTTCCACGATGTGGCAGCCTGTCAACTACTGATTCAAAATAACTCAAAACCCTCGAACCACAGGTGTCTTTGAGCCCGGGACACCCATCAAAATCGGATAATTCTATTTGGCAACCCCCCTTGCCGGTGAACCCGGTTGCCAAATAGAAATCTGTTATTTGGCAACCCTCAAGTAAGAGATAAGATAAGGCCGAACAAAGTTTACCGCCGCTTTGAGAGTCAATGAGGAGCACCCATCCCGTGCACAGAGACAAAATGCGGTTGGTTCTTGAATCGTTGTCACCTCAGTTTTTTTCTCGATTTTTTTGGGCTCTTTTTGAAGACTTTTCACCTGTTCAAGCGAGTTGCAGCGCAAAACACCTGGAAATCTTCGGCACTTTATGCAGCAAAGGCCCAAGAAAATTTGAATAGCTGCTTGAGATGAATGTCTATGCGAGTGAATTTTTCGAGTATTTATTTCACCGCATCTTCCTTGTTAGGAGGGACTGGGCCACTTCCCGCCCTATCCCGCCTCTCCCGCCATCAGCCGCCATCACAAGGGTTCTGACAAATCATCCTGTTCTATTTGGCAACCCCTCGATTTACAGTGGGGTTGCTAAAGAAGGGGGGTTGCCAAATAGAATTATCCATCAAAATCGGCTCAATACTTTAACTTTTAGACTTCCTTAGCCAAAGTGCTGGGGCAAGAGAGCTCTTGCCCAGTTAAAATCACATTGGACGACAGAATTCTTGCATCAAATGAGAAGGACAAGGCACATCATTTTGACAAGAATCTGTACACCTGCTATCCAGCCACGTGAAAAGGGTTCGTGGGTTCACACTGCCGGCAAGTGCCATGACCGTGGGTTCATGGCATTTGATTGGCAGAGCACCGACACTTGCCATAGCATTGGCCAGGCATTGCACAAATCCCTTTGTTCCTTTGTCAGCATGGGAAGTTGGTCTGCCTTCTGTGGCTTGCAATCGGCAATCATTCAGCGATCACTTCCACCTTGTAACCTTGAGGCTTTCTGATTTTCTCAACCACTCCTGAGTCCAGAAAATATATTGTTCTTCCCATAAGTTAGTTCTAAAAAAGCTTTTTCTCATTTGTCACTTTCCCGAATACTTCTCAACATGCAGCCAATTTTGCATGGGCACTGGGTTTCAAGCCGCACGCAAAACAAATTCATTGCACTGCAGGGGTTGGTGCAGATAAAGGCCACAAGATGTACCGGTAAGTTCTGCCTTGGGCTCTCCAAGTTTCCCTGATCCAGTTCGGAGTGAGACGACGGCCAGCGAGTAATGAGTGAGCCGAGGGGAGAACTTCTCATTGCATTTGAACTTGAACACTGGACTTTCTCACGCTGACAAAGGAACAAAGGGATTTGTGCAATGCCTGGCCAATGCCATGGCAAGTGTCGATGCTCTGCCAATCAAATGCCACGGTCATGGCACTTGCCTGCACTAGTGTCAATAGAGAAGTGAAAATGCGTAGGCTCCTGTTAAAGTTAACCTGACAGTGTTTAGCTGATATTCTGATCTGGCATTTCACAGTCTAACATGACACTCAGTTGCACAGTGATCACAAATTTATTGAACAACAATACCTGAATACATTTCAACAGAGACCGGATAATATTACAAATGGCATCTGAGAAAGGGGTCTTGGAGCTATGAGCAAGAATTTCATAGGTATTTACAGCCGTAGTCAAGAACGTGGTAATACAATGTCCTCATCGTCGGAAGCACGGAGATATCTCCCAGAAATTGAAGGGCTCTGTGGATTCCAAGCCTCTCTTTGAACTTGAGAGGATGGACAAAGTGCACTGTGGTCCAAGATACTGGGGGGATTCATTATACTTGCATGGCCCAAATGTCTGAACAACGAGTTTACCGAAGACAAACAAGTAGTAATGTACAGGTGGTTATCCTTACATGTAGCTATAGGATGCCAACTGTAGCACACACCATTCCAGGGGGTCGTATATACAAGACACTGACAGACTGTGGACTGGCTGGCCGTTTGAATGGCAGGACATCTGGATAGAAACCTGTGAGACCTGACCACAAGTGGTATGCACAAGGAGGAGTTCCCTCCTCACGGCAAAAATCCCTAGTGTCCACCAGCCCACAGAAGCTGTTGTTGAGCTGTTGTATGGCTGTCTCTTTGCAGAATGCATGCACGACACCACCACGAGTCAATGTGTTCAACTTCCGAGGAAGGTCCACCGCTGACATATACTATATTTTCATTCAATTCGACAGGAGGTGTGACATGTGACATGTTGAACCAATCCCGCATCTGAATCCCGGGCCACCTCCCAAATTTCGCAGTTTCGAACAATTAGAACCCAAGACCAATCGCACTTTTTCAACTCAAGATGTCAAGATGCACATGTGAAGCTATGGAATCGGGTATATATTCCAACTCCAAGATGCGAAATTCACGGAATCGGAATCGCGACCAACGGCGCGTTATTGTAAATAATTGATAGTCACCGAACCAATATTTTTCGTGTGGCCGAACCAACCTCCCTCTTCCAACCACCAATGCGCATGCCGGGTCTCCTCGTCTCCGGGCAAAATAAAATAGAAATAATACGTACAACTATTTCAAGTCGAGGCGTCCCGTTTTCCGTCTCAGAAGACCGACGTCAAAAAAATACCCGAAAGCGCGAATCACACGTAGAACCGAACTCGTGCCAAAGTCACGTCGACAGTCGGTATTCAAGTCCATGGACCGATGCTGCTCCCGCCCTTCTTCCTGCGCCAACCTGGTCCGTAACGGTGGACCCACTCGCGTGTTGAGATCTGAGATCTGAATCGAACCAGGATTCAGATTCCAAGGGCTGAAGAAAAACCGACCCAAAAAGAACTACGGTGGCCAATGGTCATGGCTCTTCTCATGATGGTGATTCTACGAATATTCTGAAAATGCATCCAGCCATGGCATTCATTCTTCCATTGCTGCAATCTCCTCGCGTTACTCACACATGATCGTTACTCCTAGAAGCCTCCACGAGGATTCCGAGAGAGCCGCGGCGCTGAGAGAAAAAACCACCCCAATGAGCTCAATGACCATGCTATCAATGCACCGCAGTGGCACCGAGAGCTCCAATCTCGGCCTTCACGTCAACTTACGGCCGCCATGTTTAACTCCTTTTGTCATAACCCACCGGGCGCCTTGTCGGGCGCGGTCTTCTACTGCAAGTCCTAGTCGAAGATCTTTCGGTCTGTGTTGGTGGGATGATCGGTAGGCACAGGCAACCAAAATTTGTGAACACTTTTCTTTCTCACATAATTCAAATAAAACAAACAGAAAAAAGGGTCGACATTTACATAATACGAACGCGCCCAGACGTAGAAGGTACGTACAGAAAAAATCAAAGACAACAAAAAGTCAAATCTCGACGAAATCAATTTCCCAGCGACAAATCTCCACACCGCTCAGAGCGTGATGGGGATGCAGTTGATGGCGATGAGAGTACCCAGAGATAAATCGCTCAGTGCTCGGCATGGGTGAGGTAGAAATTGATCGGTACATACCCCACTCCTCCTCGGGGGCGTCGCAGGTGACGGTGGTACTTCCGCTGAAATGAGGTCAGATTTTGGGTACATAGATGAATGTCCAGATGGACGAAGTTACCAGTTATTCCCGACGACAGTGATGGGCGAGCAGCTCAAGCCGATGGGCACATCGAGGCCTCTGAGGTCAAGGCCGAGGAGGGCGGCGACGGCAGAAACTGCGGTGCTGGAGGAAGACTCGACGCTCGAACAGCACCGAGGGGAGGTCGGTGGCGTCACCGAGGGAGTGGTGGTCGGTAAACCAGTAAAACAAGGCTGATACTTGACCCGCGCGCCCGCACCAACCGCGCTGCTCCATCTCGGCGAAGACACTCTCGCGTGGTCAAGCGTGCAACCCTCCGTTTCCCTGACGTGTCACGTCTTCCTGCGCGCACGGGCGGACCCAGCGAAGCGACGCCATCGTCTGCCGCAAAATGCTGCTAGGTCTATGAGGCGCTCACCAACTTCATCCAGCAACGTGCAGAGCCACATGCACCCGCCTCTCTTAGAGCCGTGCACCGACCACCCCCGTGAACACGAGCACACGAGCAGAATAGCGCGTCGTACTCCCTCCCCACCCCACCCCACCCCACATCAACGCGTGAATTCGAGGAGCGCAGGGCAATTCCCCAAAAGGAAACTCGCTCTCCCCAGACGTAGAGCAAAAGGAACAGGAGGGAAGAAAGGAAGGAAGGAATGAGGACAAGGAACGCACCACATTCATGAGCAGCGCCACGACATGGTTCACGACGCCGGCTTTGACATGCGCGTCTGCCTACACACAATAGGAAAGAGGATATTAGCGTGTGAAGAGGAAGGGAGGGTGAGAAGAGAAAAACGAGGAGAGGAAGAGACAGACGTGGGCGGCGCCTCGCGCATCGTACTCTCCACCAGACAGGCACCTTCGGTGCAGGGTAGTCAGTAGCGTGCGTCTCAGGAAGGTTCTACGTATGCAGCATAGCCAGGCAGGCAGCCACCGCAGCCGCACGCTCCCGACACTAACAAATCAGCACCCCCGCACGCCTTCCGGGTCCGATCTATCCCGCACGAGTCAAATCATCCCGCACCAGCTTCCCCAGCCCGAGACGGACGCGGGGATGCCCAACAGTCCTGGTATGGGTATTCGCAGGCAGGCAGCGCGAGAATCGGCCCTGTGAGGGGGAATATACCCCGAGGGCCCGTTTCATCTCGCTGCATTGCGAGGCTGCGTCTCCCCGTCGCGAGCGGCACACCCTCAAGACAGCGGCCGCGAGCCCATGTGCGAAGCCGAGAGGCACGCACGCACGCACCCCACCGCCCAGAGCGTCTCCGCTCCCGCATCCCAATCGTATCAGCGAGGATCCACCTGTCCACTTAGCCCAGCGACACGAGAACAAAAGACCCCCGGCACCACAGCGCCGATCCCCCTTTAACCTTCAACGCACGGATCCCCAACGCCAACGCCCACCACGTCCGTCACATCCGCATTCGCATCCGCACCCGCAGATACGCATTGCGCACCCTCCCGATCACCGCTCCCCCAGACAAATTTCTCTGATTTGTCTCTCCAAATCCGTCTGCGCAGTCGCCGCTCCCTCTCCCCTCTCTCTCCTCTCCTCCACCCCAGAAAAAAGAGCAAAACACCCCGCTCGACAAAACTCCCAAATTTACAAAACAAGAAAAAAAAACCCACAACCGGATGCGTAGCCATATCGAACAACAGAAAGTTGCGCTTCTTCGTGCGCAGCAGCCCTTTGTCGACGAGGCCTTTGGTGGGGCGTTCGCAGACCTAGGCGAGTGTCAGCGAGTCCAAAATGGAGCGGGGGTTAGCGATTCCGAGGGGGAGGACGGGGCGGGGGTGGAGAGCGACGAGGAGGAGGCGGCGGACGGGGGACGGTCTTCGTCGTCTAGAATTAGGGTTGTGGGCGCGCCCGCCAGCGCATGACGGCGGGACAGTCCCGAAGACGCCATTAAAGACAAGACTGCACAGAAGGAGGGTGGCGGTGCCCGCAGCGATCAGTAGAATGTGGCGGTGTTGCATAGCCACGAGCCTCTTCTCCGTCTTTCTGTCCATCTGCGAATATTCAACCTGGGGTATGCAAACAATACGACTCCCATGGCCTCGCTGTATCTCTCTGGCATAATCTTTCGCCTCTCTGTCAAAGTGCAGCGATTGATCTTAGGCTTGTCTCGCCCACTTCCAAATCATGCCGACAATTATATTGCAGGTGGGTGTACGGCCAGGTAACCCCAGGTTCTCAATTGCTCCGTGAATACAGAAGGGTAGGTGGTTCAATTACCACCCACTAAACCAATCTTTCCTGCTTTCTGCAAGAAATGGTATTCATTGCCGCCCGGTGAGATTTAGCATTGACAGGGTATCATCTCCACATCTCCGGACGCCATTATTTATGGGCCGAAATACCAGTCTTTGCGGCATCCCCAATAGTACCTTTTTGGATCGTTCTCACACTTTTAATACCTGCTGCGGTGTGGGAACGATGTGTTTTTTTTTTCGGCCCCGGCCCATCCGAAGTAAGTACTTCATAGTGTCTCCAATTTCAATGATATTGTTGACGTATAGGTTGAACCGCCGTGGTTGCGTAGAATGGTTGAGTTACAGCGTCCTGGTCGTTCCTCGCACCGCACGGCTCCAGATGCTTCCAAGAGATGGGTTGAGCGGGAGATGATCAGAACTAGAAGACCGGAATACTGAGATGTGAATGGAGTCCGTGCATCGTCGTGCTTCGAAAAGATGGGTGAGTGGAGTCCGTGCACATCGTTGTTATGGTAAGCTTCCTAGATTCGCACATAGGAGGTCTAATAATACGTGGTCAGACTGTATTTAATCATCTGAACCCATCTTCTCGGTCTACCGATCCCTCCCTCCCACACTATGGCGATAATTCCAGGCACAAAGGAATCATATATAGGGTATGTCACTTATTGAAATTTTTCTCCTCGAGAAATGATGCCATGTCAGTGCCTTCGTTGAATGCATCATCTACGGTAAATAACTCGACTCGAATGAGCTGTTGATAATCTCTTTCACAGGGGTTTACCTCTCAGTTTTCTTCGAGTGTAGTGTGCTTTGCTACAAGAAAAAAGCGCGCGGCGTGGTGCAGGCATACCTACTGATTACAACCATCCTCATGTTCATTTTTATCACTGTGGTGGGTTCATGTCGTGATTGAATATCTGCCTGTATTTATAAGATCTGCCGCCAGCGTTGCATCATCGACATCTACCGCTGTGTCACTGCTTTGAGGGAGTTTTACCTGCCGTTTGACTGGCGGTATCAGCATACTTATCGGCTTGCAGACAATGACGATGTGGACTTCGGACCACCCAATGGCCTGCTAGAGGTCCTCAGTGATGCCTGCTGGTTCCTCGTCTCTCTCGTCGCCGACGTATTCATTGTATGGTCCCTCTGTCCATATCGGAGCGAGTCCGAGCTGATCTCGAAATCACAGGTCTTCCGAACATTCATTGTATGGGATAGAAACTGGCTGGTTATTCTTATCCCATCAATGCTGTGCCTAGCTAGTACCGGTCCGTATGTCCTCAATTGGTCGACGCTTAAGAGCCAAACGCTGCTATATAGTTGTCAGCGTTCTGGGATGTGTCGCTTTCAGTCAATTGGGTAGTGCAGTAAATCCACGGTGGGGTGCTATCGATTGGTTGACTGCAATAGTTGCTCTCACACTTGCAACCAACATCATTTGTACCGGTCCGTCCGAGTCTTTCCTTGGATTGACAGTCCTTATTGATGACCGTTGCTTGGAGGTCTTATATCGTTCAAAATCATCCAGGTTCATCGCCACGTAGCTATGATGGTGTCGAGCACCTCGCCCCGCTCCATCAGTATGAGGATTCCCTCAGTGATCATTGAGTCGGGTCTGCATTTGTATTCAACCCGTGGTGGTCATTTTGACATGGTTTAAAGCTGCAATTTATACTGCTGTGCTATTGGCGACTGTCGTCGTTGCCCAGCCTGAGGTCCACGGCTTTGCGTCATATATCTTGGTTGATTGCGTGAGACTATCTTCCTTGGACTGTTATCCGTCGCGCTGACCGGTCACAGCTCCCAGCTACTATTGTATGTATTCACAGCCTGCCGCTTCAATTATTAACAGCGGGGCCTTGGGCTACCACGGTTTCAGGGTGTCGTTGTAAGTGTGCTAGGTTTTTCTCCATATCTGGACAATAACTGCGCTGCACAGTTCTCCTCCATTATTATTCGTTTGAGCCGTGGAACCTCGTCCGGTGAGAACACGGGAAATGCAGCCATCTCGAGCCTCGGCCATTTCCGCCAAATAACCGTACCTTTGAGCACGAGCTAAGCATCAGTGTGCGTTCCGGAACCAAGAGCGATGTTCAGATCAGGCTGGAGCGGACGACGCACGGATCAGAGGAGATAGAGATGGATGGTTTGTCGGCAAATAAACAGCCGAATAACGCTAAATAAGGCACCTCAGGGAGAATGAAGGGGGAACCTGCCGAATAGGTTGGTGAAAGTAAAATAAAGTACATTTGGCATCCATACTCGAAGACCTTTTAGGCTGTGTTGGTGGGATGATCGGTACGCACAGGCAACCAAAATTGGTGAACAGTTTTCTCACACAGTTCAAATAAAACAAACAGAAAAAAGCTATATTCGCGACATTTACATAACACGAACCCGCCGAGACGTAGAAGGTACAGAAAAAATCAATGACAACAGAAAGTCAAATCTCGACGAAATCGATATCCCAAAGACAATGTCTCCACACCGCTCAGAGCGTGATGGGGATACAGTTGATGGCGATGAGAGTACCTAGAGATAAATCGCTTAGTGTTCGGCATGGGTGAGGTAGAAATTGATCGGTACATACCCCACTCCTTCTCGGGGGCGTCGCAGGTGACGGTGGTACTTCCGCTGAAATGAGGTCAGATTTTGGGTAGGTAGATGTCCAGATGGACGAAGTTACCAGTTGTTCCCGATGAGAGTGATGGGCGAGCAGCCCAAGCCGATGGGTACGTTGAGGCCACTGAGGTCAAGGCCGAGGAGGGCGGCGACGGCAGAAACTGCGGTGCTGGAGGAAGACTGGACGCTCGAACAGCATTGAGGGGAGGATGGCGGTGTCACCGGGGGAGTGGTGGTCGGGATGGCGGCAGCAAGGGTCTGAAATGAACGAAGGTTAATATTCAAACAAGAGATAGTGTTGAGGGTGACACGTACAATGAGCACCGAAGTGACAACGACAGAGAGCTTAGAGAACATATTTGCTTGGAAGAGAGATTGAACTACGAGGGGATGTGTTCGAGTGAGGTTTGAGGGAGGACAGACCACTCTTTTATAGACATTCCGTCCAGCCTTTCCTGCGGTCGAGGAGGTGTGCTCGGAGCCCAATCACCTCCGAATTGTGGAGCAGTGGAGCCATTCGACAACGCAAAACGATGGGATGTCGACTGCACAGAATGGCAACTCAATTGCAATGTCTCACCCTCGGTGACGGAGTACGAGCAGGTGGGGCATCTGTGGAGTGATTCAGGCTCGAGATGATGGATATAAAAGCGTCTCGTACCCCTCTCACGTCAGGCCAAGACCGAGGACGCCAAAAGATTAAAAACCAGCCTTTCGGATCAGAGCTTCAATTTTGATCATGCCGCAAGAAAGGATCCTTGAGGGCTGCTCTAGCTTGCCTAGAACATGTTTCGTCGATAGTGAAGGAAAGTGACAAACTTACATAATGCGACATAAATATACGTCGCGATGTTCCGGCGGAGAAAGAGCGCGGCTCAACAAGTCCAAAACCGGAAGATCTTCCAATCCTTCGCTATTTAGTTTCGACGTCATTGACGTCGGCCGGCGAAAGGTTTCATTTAGAACGATGACCAGTCGCAATCCAACCGAAATCGCTCAGGCACGACGATATATTTGCCTCCTCGACGTCATGGGCATGCGTTCTACTATACCGAGAGTCGGGCTGCGAATTAGTCCGACAAACACACATTTGCCAGGGATCCCCGAGGGCACGACTCATATGATCATCCGAGTCGCCATCCACGAGTCTTGAGAATTCAAAGATTTCATTCTTAATTTCTTAGTTGGAACTTGGAAGTTGGAACCGACACTGCAAAGCTTGGAACAATGTCGAAGTGAAGGAACCTTCCATATCTAAGCTCAGGCAAAGCATGCGATGTGGCTGGGATATATATCATACGCACGGAACACGTTGGAGGTGATGATCGGTGTTTTCTGCAGGAGTATTGTGGGTTCGTGTTTGGCCGCAGCTTCCGATTCCATAATTCTGATTGCATCAACTTTTTCTCAATCGTTCCGAAATTCTCCGAAACACCAAATCGAAACAAGCTCAAAAAAAAAAGTGACCGCTCAGTTAAGCAACATCACATATTTAAGCCATAAAAAGAATCCAACTGTGCTGCAGTGTTCGCCCCATATGAGTGTGCACGTTTAATCCCCAACATACTATAACCCAAAATTGCATTTCTGCACCATTTTAACCTCCAGAAGGGAAACACCGCATCGAATTGAGCCATCTGCCTATATTGCGCGAATTCGGCCTTTCGCGCAATCGGAGTTTGAAAAAGCGCGCAATGTCCGCAGGTACGAAAACCTCGCAACGTAAGCGTGTCCAAAAACGCAAGGAAACGTACAACATGCGAGGCACGAGCACCAAAATTGTTGTAGCATCTGTCTATGAGAGACTAAAGGAAATGTTCGCTGCAGCCGGAAAAGACCCCCGAATTGAGTTAGGAAAAGCACAAAGACTGGCTTCATGTCATGATTTGGCATACCTTCAACACTTTCGCTCGCCCTAACCCCGGGTATCCCGGGTTATCGAGGCAACGAGATTAGCAAATATCTAGACATATTTGCAACTGAAGACAAGACGACACATACGGAATAACCAACCAGGGGTTATTCAATTGGTCTTTATGTCCAACCAAAACGACGATCGGGATACCCCGATCGCCTGTCGCCAGGATCAACCACGCAAGATGGCCTGTTATTTCACAAAGAGTCAACCATCAGTTTCAGGGGAAATAGTATATAAACTCAGTAGAATCTACCTGTACCTTAGATTCTACCTCGTCTAATATCAAGTCTACTTTGACCTGACAACGGCGCAGCGCTTTCTCACTACGACCGCGAACGATGCTCGTACGCACATCATCTCCTCGAGATATCCTTGAGTTCAGTGACTAGGCGGTTACTCCACCGCCTCTTACGAGTCTCGTGACACCCCGCCTCGACGATTACAGCCAAACTTCCCCTGCAGAGCCGGGTTGTTCAGCGCTGCCCTCTCGTTGCCCGTCACGATCACTCCAGACCGGGTTATTCGATTATCGTCCCAGCCGGGTTATTCACTGTCCCGCCAAAGCCAGGTCGACCCAGGGCTTGTCTTGACACTTCGATGCAATTCTACATGGCCAGGTGCACGGGAAGCCCTCCATCTTTTTTGACACTTGTTTTAAACATGGGTTTAAACCGCGTTTAAACTTGAACGTTGCGTTAACCTGAAATTCGGTTTAACACAAATCTCCTCCAATATTAATGCCCCTGTGTGCTCACCGCCAGCCCCTGTGCAAGGTATAAACGTGGTTAAATTAACATTCTCTTTAAACAGCATTTTCCGTTGAGACGTAGATTGTTTGAACAAAGGTGGTTGTACTTCTTGTCTGCAATGAAACAAATAAATTGATACGCACGACCCCTGACAGTGTCAGCGGATCCAAAAATATATCAAGTGCAAAGGAAACCAGATGCTCCGGTGAACCTGTGAAAGTTGATCATGGTTCAACTCACCCCGGAACTCAATCCATGACTGACTGGGCCGGTCTTTTCCCAGATGTGGCATTTTTTAACAGTCCTTACATGTTGCCAAACTCAGCGCCTTGAATACCTCCTCGACGGCTGGTACCATCCAATTACATTTTCAGGCCCGTCCCAAGTCATCCAATTTGAACATCCCATCGAAATGAAATGTCTCCATAATGTCCGGCTCAGCGCAAATATCCGGACACTTCCACTTGCACGCCGAAACATATTCCATCACAGTGCCAGTGCCGGGATTCCATCTCCCCTCGCTGATCAATGTTCAGCGAGCTAAACTGAATTCATAACAGAAGCGCACGCGAAATAATATTATTGAAGACCCTTTTTGAAAGTCTGACTTTGATGCCAGGATCTTTGCCTTGGACATCTCACAAAGCTCAAACCAAACGAGGTAGATTTGAATCCCTGCATCCTGACTTACAGCCGATGTCAGTACCGAAGACGCGAATCAGAAAATTACTGTTTTGGGCGTTTTCTGATGTCCGCGACCGATTTGCCTATATCTCGGTGGGTTCTGCACAGATTGCCTTGAAATTTAGCTAGATAATTCGGGCTAATTCAGCCGCTATTAAGTGAAATGGGTCATTTCGGGAGTCAATTTGGTCTATCGGCAGCTAGGCATGTTGAAATGACCTAGATTTTTGGGAGGGAGGATTTCCATGTGTTATAAATGTTGTGATATAGTCACATTTGCCAAAAGCTTGGGGATAGATTCAAATACTACTATATTTTCTGATTTCAGGGTATTGGATGTCATTACAAGCACAATAAACTAATGTCTCAAAGATTCTCACCCCCTTTATAATGCATAGAAATCCTCCCTCCCCAAAATCTAGGTCATTTCAACATGCCTAGATGCCGGTAGACCGAATTGACTCCCAAAATGACCCCAAGACCCATTTCACCGAGTATGGGATATTTTTGGAGCTTTGTCTCTATCACTAATAGAGGCTGAATTAGCCCGAGCTATCTAGCTAATTTTCAAGGCAATCTGTGCAGAACCCACCGAGATATGGGCAAACCGGTCGCGGACATCAGAAACACCCAAAACAGTAATTTTTTGATTTGCGCCTTCGGTACTGAGATCGGCTGTAAATTCGAACCCAACAGTTCTGCTCGCGAATGAATTCATGTAGGACGAGAGAAATTGTGTCATTCCCATTAATCCACTGTGGACAAATCCCACTTGATAGCTGTTTCCAACCAGCGAGGTTCAAGCTTCATTTTGTTGGAGCATTTGTCTACGAGACAATAACAGTACTTTTCAAGTTCTCCAAGATGCCCACCCGTTTTCTGTTATGTTCAATCGAATTTCTCTATCTTGCTTTTGAAATGTCCTACACTCCTGTGCACTCACCATCGCCATATTGCGACCTCGCACAGGTGTTTATCCCTGGCATTAGAACCATTTCAGTCTAGACACCCATTTCAACTTTCCACTAGTGACCGACCTCGCATTTAGATAAATAAATGAAATAATTCATTTCAGCCGAACTACGAGAACAGACGAGGCAAACTTAAATACACCGAGACACAGATTTTGATATCAACATTACATAATTGACGAAAATTCAAACCACAACCAACTGGATACTTTTTGCTTTGTTCAAGTCAACCTCCAGGTCCTCAATGTCTGATACCTCATCCTCAGGGTCCTCCACAGCCCCAGAAGGTGCATTGGGCTCTGCCAGAGAGGCCAAATTCTGTCTTTGTTGCTTTAGCACATCGTCTCCAACACTAGCCAGCCTTCTATCAATCTTGTCAACCTGTTTGGCTTGGGACGACCGTTCAAACAGTGGCCTTGCGGTCTCCCAGAGTTCCAATGCGTTGAGCAAGTCCCCATGGCCCTTCGAAATGTCTCCAAGGTGGAGCATGCATTCGGCTCTGCTACGATGGACATCCATCTGGGTAAAACCCTCCAAGGCAACTGTGTAAAGGCTGATTGCAGTGTCCTCATCATCAGAAGCAAGGAAGATATCACCCAGAAATTGAAGGGCTCTGTGGATTCCAAGCTTCTCTTTGGACTTGAGGGAATGCACAAAGTACACTGTTGTCCAAGAAAATGCATGACGCGAAGTATTCCAGCGGTTAACATCTCCCAGCCACTCCAGACAATAGGATGTTATGTGGGCATCCACATTGAGTGATGATTTGAGACATTTTTTGAGAAGGCTCTCTGCTGCGAGTACATTTCCTTCTCTCAGATAAAGATCTGCAAGGATGGTTTCACACGTCATTACTCGGTTGACATGTCCCATAATACTGAAGTGTTTTCTGGCTGCCTTGATATTCCCTTCCACATTGTACTCTGAAGCACCAATGGAGACATCAATCTCGGCAATATTGAGTAAACCAAGGGCATGATGATAGGGATCCTGGTCCTTGGGTGCTTCATGAAGAAGTCTGCTATGTATATCTCGAGCTTCGAGATATTCTGACTTCAGCCTGTGCACCTCTGCCTGATTGTTCATGAGAACACAATCCAATCCACCGCCCGACAGGCCACAAAGATCCAGGAGATGTCTAGCCCGATTGTTGGAGGACATACTTTTCTTGTAGTCACCAAACATGTACAGGGATATAGCTCTAAGGGCGAGTGCCATTGCCTCTTCATACAAATTTGCAGAAATGCTGGCTACCCTCTGTGCTTCACATGTATACTGCAGAGCTGCAGAGTTATTACCAAGCAAGCCGTTCAGTCTTGCAAGTGTCAGCAATCCATGGGCATGCTGCTTGGTGTTCCCCGTTGACATTGCCAAAGATATAGCGGTCTGACAAAATTTTATTGCAGTGAACAGGTCTTGCTTGAATGCCTCATAATATTTGACTATGCTGAGATAAAATCTACCTGGAAAAACCATATGAGCTCAACAGAGTAATATTCATCAGAGAGCATACATTTGAGATTTGTATCATTAACCTGCTCAATTCTTTTTAAATATTGCGAGATCAGTGTCTCTGGATCAGAAATTAGATGATGTTTCTGAGCTGTAAATACCTCAGCTATGACAAAAGCCTCCAGGTGATGGTCATGAAGCTGTGGAAGCATGTTGCAAACCTGGCCAATCAAAGCAGTGGTCCCACTGCGGCCAACATACCAGCTGAAGAAGTTCAGATGACATATGCAATAAATGCTATCCTTCAAGTATGGATGGTCCAGTTGGAGCCCATTCTGGAGGACATTCTGGATATTTGCAAAATTTGATGAGATTCGGACAACCATGGTAGACCCTGAACAAGTTCCATGGTTCTCTACATAGAGCTCAAGGAGTTCCTGGAAATGTTTGAGGAGTGGTTTAAGGAGGTGATCCCCAGGTGGCTGACTCTTCTGCATGTATTCTCGAATAGGTGCCAGCACCTTCATCCGTTTGTGTTCATCAGTATAGGCCAAACTGGTACGAATCAATGCCACTTTGCATCCGAAGATATTATCAATTGGAAGCTTGCTCTGCACCAGCTCTGCATCTGAAACTCCATCTGGGAGTATTGATAAGAGGCTCAACAGTTCTTGTGAGTGTGGGACAGAGTTGAATCTGGGACTTGAGAGAGAGAGTGAGATAGACAAATCAAGATTGGATCTTTTGTCAAAGCCTTCAGAGAGCATAGAAGTCTTCTCCTCCTCCCACCGCAACAATACAGGTGTGCAGCCCTCTGTGTCAACCAAATGCGCAAGAAGACTGATTACAAGTGGCATGTTGTCTGTCAGGGAGAGGACCTTGTCAACCTCCTCCAGATTATGCCTATTATCTGCAATATCAATAAATGTGTCTCGAGCAGCTTCTTGTTCCAGAGGTTGCAGGGGTGGCAAAAATGGCCGAGTCCAGGCCACCTTGGCCGGTCTTTCAGCCCCTCGCATGGTAATCTGATGCAGTGTGAGTTGAAAGTACAAAGGGAATTCCTTCCCACTCACCATCAATGCAAGATGATCTACATCAGTGAGCAGCGATAGGAATTCTTCAATATCATGACGAGTCTCTGCAGGTTCCCACAATGTCTCAAGATTATCTAGAATCAACAGACTGGGAGAACTGCGAGAAAAATATTGGACCACTGGTTGAGTGAGGTCTTTGCCAGGCTTCAGCCCAAGATGGGCCCCAATCAGAGCAGCGAGGTCCACTTTAGTTGCTACTGAGTCACAAGCAACAAAGAACCGATGCTCCTTATATTTGGTAGAAATGTCTTCATGATGGATAACGGCTTTTGCCAGGCTGGATTTGCCCATTCCACCCGCACCCAAAATTGCTATCCTGGGAGCTTGGCTGAAAACACTGAGAATTTCTGAAATTTCTGACTCCCGGCCATGGAAGATTTTTGGCTCTGATGGTAGCATTGAGATTGAGTTGGAGCTGTGCTTTCAATAAGATAACATTATTGAGAGGCTCAGGCAGAACAGCATACCTATTGTAGGAGCCAGAGTAGACCCTGCTTATCTGCACAAAAGTTATTGAAATTCCTTGTAAAGGATGGATTTACGCACAGATGATGCTCTATCTGAACTAGTTGAATCCAAGAGTATGTCAAGGACCTCTTGGTGTCTCTTCCGAGCATTCTCCTGCATCTCTGCAATATCTGTTATTATGTTAAGAGTGTGAACCTGGATCTCATATTTCTGAGTGAGTTGTTCCAATCCAAAAACCCAGCGCACCTGGAAAAAATCAATTGCATTTTGCAATCCCACATTGCAGTCAGTGAGCAGGGTGCGCGCTTCTCCCTGTCGGAGAAACTTATTGAATTTGCTTCCTTTTTGTTGGGCTTCAACAAAGGTATGTATCTTGTGCAGTGTCCTGGATGGTGCTGGTCAGTCCAACCACAAGGTTTTCAGGCTATGTCAAGTACTCAATGAATTCCCCAATATGTTTCAGCACAATTGGTGGCAAATCTGCACCAGTATCTGACTTGATATAAACAACTATGATTGCATTGAGCAAGTCATGGGTTTTTTCCATCAGATCAGCACAGTCTTTCTTGTTTTGTTTAACAGTCTGAAATCGTGGCCTGAGATTCATGGTGATCCACAAGTTTATTAAGGCAATTTACCTCGATGCTCTTCAAGAGAGACTGAGTTGTGTTACAAATAGGCTCCAACAAGGGAATCTTAAGGTCACCGGCAAGTGTTTCCAAAGTATCAGCAGTAATGGTCAAGCATGTTGTAAGGTTTTTCAGTCGGGTCTGAGTCGCAGTGGGCTGGGGGGCATGTTGTTTGTGGGTGACTGGAGGGTGCGAGAGGTTGGTATTTTAAGCCATGCATTGCCCAGAGAAGTTCCCGTTTGATCGGACAAATTTCATCTTCATTGGCTGCTGTCCATCGCTTGATTATTTAGAATCACATATGCGATTCTCGCAGCATGCATCAATACATCCCTGCCATCCCGCAAACAAAAGCTGCTGCTGATATTCTTCGAGTGCGTGTGCTGAGTGTAGGCTAAAACCACCTTATCCTTCGCACCTGGAAACAATATGTCTTTGTGGGGTCCACCTAGGTGTAACTCCGTCTGTGGCATTCGGTTACGACCACTAGGCTATCATGGGCCCTTGATTGCATTAACTGACCAAATTACACAAGCAGATGGAATGAAGAAATCGAGCGCCGCGATGACTCTGTATTCCAAATTAAGGGTGGCAATCAAGCCTTTGAACTTCGCTTGGAGATCGCTGGAAGTGCCCACTGCCAAGGCGCCCGCCGGTACGGTCATTGCACTACTTCGTCTACATTTTTTTAAAACTCTTTTTGAGCCATCCCAACAGCTGAGTGTCTGTGAGTTAGCAGCGCTTTGGCAAGGATAATATTTGGCTCGAAGCAACAAATGGCCGACAGACATAGTGACATTCGTGCCAGTTTGGTGTCACCTGAACTCCGCCGTTGATTTCGGCGTGGAAGATTCACTGCTTCTTCTGGACCTCGAGCGTCTAGTTCTCAAACATAGCACGGCACCTGGATTCGAATCCCGAGGCCCAATCAATGTGGGGTCCTGTCAATCACCAATCCACAGTAAAGCCTGCAAGCTGCCGACGGTGCGTGGAGAGTTCTGCAGGGGTTGGACATAGACGCCGGCATTGTGCCTACCCGAACGAACGGGGTGACTGCCGGCCTCGCGCGCCAGCTTCATACAATCGAATAGTCAAACGTGCGCCACGCCAAACCAGCGTAAGGATAACACTGGTAATGGCAGATACACGATATCGAGGCACCAGCTCGAAACCCGAGCCAGACGAGCTCACGCCGTCCAGAAGAGTGGACATACCGGCGCTTAAGGAATCCTTCGAAACGGCATTTTCCCTGCTTCGAAGGTGGGCTGGCCCGGTAGCAACGAGTGCAGCGCAGAACGAGACCTAGTTGGGATGCCTGCCATTACGGGTCCACGTCGACTCCGTGTTGTTAGAATCAGCGCCGAGAGAATGGGATGTGAAGTGGGTAATGGAATCGCGGATGAAATACCTGGTACACTGGATCATTTGTATTGTCACGCCAGTACAGATGAAGATGGCATTGTAAATGATTGAGATCCCTGAAACAAAATTAATTGAACTGCGCCAGCAGATGAATTCACCAGGTGCGCGGAGTCCAGCCATGTCTGCATTTCAAAGCATTGCATTCGACTTGGTGGGTCGTCACGACGCTCTTTGCATGCCAGCATCGACTGCTTAGCTACCACGGCTGGTACGGCTCGAGGACCGAGCCAAAGCAAGGTAGTACTGTAAAGTACAGCTGTATAGGCCGGTCGATAGCAGGAAGAGGGCCACGAATTTTTAGAAGGCGCAGACGGAGGGGAAATAAAGGATAAAATCGAAATCCAGGGCGGTATGAGAAGTACGCAGCGACGACGGGATCATTAAAAAGCTCCCGCCCAGACACAGGCGAATTAATTATTAGGAAGCACCCACCGCCTGCCACTGCTTAATTATGGAGAAAAGCAGAGCGCGTGGTAACGTCGTAGACCCGTACATCCGTTAGATCGGGACAGTGACCAAGCACAGTAGAAAATCGCCGCCCAAATAAGCTGTGTAAGCGTCAACACCGAGGAGAGACCCGTCTGCGTGAACACTGTGTACAGTGCTGAAATGCGACTTCAGCACGTTGACGTGCCCTTACTTGCTGCCGCGTATTGGTGGCCCAACCGTTAGACGCGCACCCGGGACAGGAACAGCGGCAAGCCCTAATGGGTGCTGCCATGACAGCGAAGCGCCGGGAAACGGGGATTCCGGGAAGGACGCTGGCCCACCGCACTCGAGTACTGTGCGGGAAGTGATGGATTTTCGTCGTCTAGTTGCTGATTCGCTGGTGGGCGCACGACGGCGGGACAGTCCCGAAGACGCCATTAAAGACAAGACAGCACCAACAGAAGAAACTTGAAGGTGGCGGTGCCTTCGGTGACATCATAGTGATGGCGGTGTTGCATAGCCACGAGGCGCTTCTCCGTCCGTCTCAGGCGAATATTCAACCTCAGGCCTGGGTGTATACAAACGCGGCCTTGCTGTATCTTTTCGTCAAAATCTTCTTCCTTCTGCCTTTCTGCCTTCCTGGCGTCAAAGCTCCGAGCGCCGAATCCTCGGAGTTAAGTACCTTCTTGTAGATCCTCTGTGAGAAACCCCTCGCTCACATGATTCATCAGGCACACTCTTGTTCTCTATCCAAGTCTTACTCTGACTTGTTCTCTTCCATTCTTGGAATGTCTTACATTTATTGTTCTCTCACTTTGATTGTTATCATTCATTCCGCAGCCACTCTTATTGTTTATTCTCCATTCTAGCCACATCTTTATTGTTACTTCTCCATTTTCCTTTTAGTCTTATTGTTTGACTCCATTCGATCACTTCCTTGTTTTTTGTATAAATACCGCCCAGAAATCCGTAGAATACTCTGTAGATCAACTTTGTCAGTAGTCGAGAATCTATCCAGTTCCTCTCGGAATCCCCCTCGACTCACCGCTCGGTGTCAGTATACATCCTCCCGGTCTACATCTGGATTGCCGAACATTAGGTTCTCACAAGTTTGATCTACCACCAAACCCTCCGACACCGAGTACATCATGTCCTTCACCAACTTCGATGCTGATACTGCCAACCAACCTATTCATCATGATCCCGAGATGCATGAGCAATATATTCCGGCAGCTGATTACCATGATGGGACTAATATCCCTGATCAGCCTCAACCTGCTCCGGTTCCTCAATATGTTTCGGACCTCACCCAGATGATGAAGGCTATCACCGACAATTTTGGTGCTTTTCAGAATGTCATGGCCAACTATGTCCAAGGCCAGGGCAATCCCAACACATCTGTTCCCAACATCCTGCCTGCTTCGGTAGCAGCCGCGCCTCCCCCCCGTGGCACAGCTCGTGTTCGCGACCCCCGCCGCTTCAATGGCAAGATTGATGAGGTTGAACCTTTCCTCAATGAAATCGAGGATTGTATTTATATCCAGCGTCTTGCTCTGCCCACTGAAGAAGACAAGTGTCGCTACATGGGTCTCTACATGGCAGATGGTTCCCCCGTTGAATGGTTCGCTAATATTAAGCGTAACCAACACCATCTTCTCAATGACTTCACTCAATTTGTGGTCGACTTCCGTACCAAATTTTCGGACCCTAACATTCAGTCCACCGCCATGATGAAGCTTGATCGGCTTCATCAAACTGGGTCTGCATTCCAGTACACCACAAAATTCCACGAGATCTGCACCCATCTCAAAATGACCGAGGAAACCAAGATTGACCGTTATAAACGTGGTCTTAAAGAGTCTGTCAAGGATGCACTTGTTCCCATCTTTCCCCGTCCTACTACCATGAAAGATTGGGAGCGGCTCATCCTCGCCATCGACAACAATATCTTCCAGCGTAACAACGAGAAGAAAAGTGGCACAAATCATCAGAACCTCCAAGTCATTAATCCTACTCCTCCGTCCACTTCCACTTCACCCTCCTCTACTGAGGTTGTTCCTATGGACATTGATGCTGTTCGCACCAGTGGTACATTCCATGGCAAACTCACCCCCGAGGAACGCCAGGCACGTTTAAAAAATAATCTCTGCCTATATTGTGGCAAAGCCGGCCATGTTGTCAATGACTGCTTCAAGCGCAAGGCTAAGCATGGCGACAAGTCGGGAAAAGCCACGCCGAAGACGAACTAGTTCCATCGTCTTCGGCGACGGAAGGGACAACTCACAGTTCTTCCCGTCGCATAGAGTCTACCCATTTCCGTGCACTCAATGGTGCATGGGTAGCTCATTCAATTTCTGCTCCGCGTTTTGAATTACCTGTCCATGTTCGTTCAGATCCAATGAATATAGCTCATTTCTTTGTTCCCATTGAATTGAACTTTCCTGGACACAAACCTATCAAGACATTCGCATTTATTGATTCTGGCGCGACAAACTCCCACATTTCCGACAAATTTTCATCTCGACATTCACTTCCACGATCACAGAAATCCATACCCATTCCTGTGTATGCCATCGATGACCGACCATTAAATTCCGGTCTTTTGACCCACGATGTCATTACAAACCTCAGAGTTCGCAATCATAGCGAAAGCATTTCTCTGGGCATTGTTGAAATGCCTTATCCTGTTTTACTCGGGCTTGATTGGCTCAAACGCCACAATCCTTCCATTGATTGGGCCCGCGGTCAGCTCTCGCTGTCCTGCTGTGGCGCAAATCACGATTTTCCTGTCTCGGCATTTGGAAAAGGCTATGGTCTTGCACATTTGCCCCTGTCCTCTGCATCACTTTCCGTGATATCCTCTGTCGGACTAGGCCTTCGTCTAAACGGCAAATCACTCTCGACATCTGTTCGTGACTGCATTCATCGTGCAGAACCCATTCACACTCCAGCACGCGGACGTCTAGCTAACGCCGCTGCAACCCATTCAATTCTCCGTCCCCATAGTACTCAAATTGGCCCTAGTCGAACCGAGTTACTCTCCATATGGACCTCCCATGTTCCTTCTGCCCCGGATCCACTACCTCCCAGTAAACCTCTCGATATTTGTTTCATAAACTCTGCACGGTTCGCAAAATATTCGAAGAACCGTGACACCAATTTAATTTGGTACACCCCGAACGAGGAGTTAAAGGCACGCATTTACGCTACCACAGCTCCTGATGTTCCTCCTGGCTACGGCGATATCTTTACTCCGGCGCCTGAGCCTCCACCATCTGATTCTGCTTCTGCCCCTCCTCCTCCGGACCTGCCTCACGAAGAAGAACCACCCGACCCCGAGGACGTTGTTAGAAAAATTGTTCCTCAGTGCTATCATGACTACCTCGATGTATTCTCGCCCATACAGGTCACCAAACTCCCACCTCATCGTCCCGGTTTCGATATAGAGATCGAGATTGAGGAAGAAAAATCACCACCTTTCGGCCCAATTTATTCCTTATCCGAAGCCGAACGTGCTGAAACCTTCGACTACATCGAACGTAATCTCAAGAAGGGTGGTATTCGTCGTTCCCGTTCCTCTGCCGGTGCTCCGATTCTTTTTGCCAAGAAAAAAGATGGCGGACTCCGACTTTGCGTTGATTATCGCGGACTCAATTCCATTACCAAAAAAAATCGGTACCCACTTCCCTTGACTGCCGACCTCCTTGACCGCGTTAACGGCTGCAATAAATTCACCGTTATCGACTTGAAGGATGCATTTAACCTGATTCGAGTCAAAGAAGGGGATGAATGGAAGACTGCTTTCCGCACTCACCTGGGTTTATTCGAGTATACCGTTATGCCCATGGATCTTTCCAATGCCCCTGCAACTTTTCAGACCTACATTCAGGATACCTTGCGCGACCTTCTCGATATCACTTGTGTTGTCTATCTTGATGACATTCTCATTTATTCCAAACCCGGCCAGGACCACGAGGAATGTGTACGCCAGGTTTTAAATCGACTCCGTGATGCATCCCTCTTTGCCAATGCAAAGAAGTGCGAATTTTCCAAATCACAGGTCGAATATCTTGGCTATATCATATCATCCAAGGGTGTTCAAATGAACCCGAAGAAACTCGACACCATCACTAAATGGCCACTTCCCACTTCTGTTCGCGAAATTCAATCCTTCCTGGGCTTTACCAATTTCTACCGGAAATTTGTTCATAATTACGCCAAAATTACCCTTCCTTTAACAGCTCTGACGACTAAGGAAGCTAAACTCAATTTTCCTGGTCTCAACGAAGCTGCCCAACAAGCCTTTGAGGAGCTTAAACTTGCCTTTACCACTGCTCCTGTTCTGCAACATTTCGATCCTACCCTCCCTTCCACCCTTCACACCGATGCTTCCGATTTTGCGCTGGCTGGTGTCCTTTTACAGCCAGATTCCAACGGTGATCTTCACCCCGTTGGTTATTATTCCCGCAAATTTGCACCCGCCGAGGTAAATTATGAGATCCACGACAAAGAACTCCTTGCAATTGTGGATTCATTTCGCGACATGCGCTCTTGGTTAATCGGCACTTCTACTCCTGTTCATGTGGTTTCTGACCATAAGAATCTCGAGTATTTCATGTCCACCCGCGTCCTCAACCGCCGTCAAGTTCGCTGGTCAATGTTTTTAGCCGAATTTAATTTTAAACTCGACTACTTACCCGGCGCTAAAAACCCGGCCGACGCACCATCTAGACGCTCGGATTTTGTACCTCAAGAAGGGGATGATGTACTCCTCACAATGAGACAAGCATTACTCACCCCATACAATACCGAACATCTTTTCCCCAACACTCCTGTTACCTCTGCTCCCTCCATTTCAATTTCGGCACTTGCGACATTTGCACTCGACAATTCTGAGTCTGTGGACGAATTTAAATCGGCCTATCGCACAGATGCTGAATGGCGCGAATCCCTCGCTTCTGGCGACTCGGAATTCAAGGTTGACACTGACCTTGTGTACCACCGAAATCGTGTTTATGTTCCCAGATCCCTCCGTGCCAAAATCCTGTACCAACGTCATGATTCTGTCCTTGCTGGACATCCAGGCCGTGCGCGCACCTTCGATCTTGTGGAGCGTGATTTTTCATGGCCAGGAATGCGCCGTTATGTCCGCTCGTATGTTGAATCATGCGATCCTTGTGCACGCAATAAAGCTCCACGGCACAAACCTTACGGCCTTCTCCAACCTCTTGACATCCCTGAACGCCCATGGCGCTCAATTTCAATGGATTTCATAGTCAAGCTACCACTTTCCCATGGCTATGATTCCATTTGGGTCGTTTGCGACCGAATGACCCGTGCCGCACATTTTATTCCCATCCGAGAATCCATGGATGCATCTGAACTCGCACGACTATTCCTTGATCGTGTTTTCCGCTATCATGGTTTTCCAGAGTCCATTATCTCGGATCGCGGTTCTATATTTGTTTCCAGCTTCCTCTCCGAACTCATGAAACTTTGTGGTACCAAAATGAAGCCCTCGACTGCATATCACCCTCAAACCGATGGCCTCACAGAACGTACTAACCAGACGCTCGAAGCATATCTCCGCACATACTGCTCGTACCAGCAGGATGATTGGGTTGATTACCTCGCCCTTGCAGAGTTTTCTTTCAACAATGCCAAGAACGTTTCCACCCAACAAACTCCCTTCTTTGCCAACCTTGGTTATCATCCTACCTTTTCTCCCATGATCTCGGAACGTACTACCAATCCCGCTGCCTCCGACTTCGCCACGCGACTTGCTGATATTCAAGCCGAATTACGCGCTGAGCTGTCCCATGCCAACGAGTATATGGCAAAATATTACAACCAACATCATCTCGCTGCCCCCGAGTTTGAGATTGGATCCCTTGTATGGCTCATGCGTCGCAACATTAAAACCACACGTCCAACGGTAAAATTCGACTATCGTCGTCTCGGACCACTCAAAATCCTCGAACGCCGTGGTCTTTCGTCCTATTTACTGCAGCTTCCAGCTTCCATGTCGCGTCTTCACCCAGTTTTCCACGCGTCACTTTTGGAAAAATATATTCCTTCTTCGAACGTCCCTGACCGTGAATCACCAACAATTCCCCATGTTGAGCTTGATCCTCTCGACAACTCCAGGGATATTGAAACTGTTCTGGATTCACGCAAAGTTGGACGCCGTTATGATTATTTTATTCATTGGCGCAACTTCCCTATTTCTGAACGCAGTTGGATTCCGATGTCTGATATTCCAACAACACTCAACGAGCAGTTGGAACAATTTCATCGTCGTAACCCAAAGCTTCCTCGACCCCCACATTTTAATTTCGACCGTGTTATATCACCTATTAAATCACTTTCCGACCCTAGTCCTGAAATCACCGATCCTCCAGCTCGTGTTCCTACGCCACCTCCGGAACCTCGTTCTGCTCTATACGAACCTCCGACTCAAACAACTACGCGCTCTGGACGTGTCGCTCGACCACCAGCATCAAAGGATTACGCCCTCTCCATCCTTAAGAAGGGGATGATGTGAGAAACCCCTCGCTCACATGATTCATCAGGCACACTCTTGTTCTCTATCCAAGTCTTACTCTGACTTGTTCTCTTCCATTCTTGGAATGTCTTACATTTATTGTTCTCTCACTTTGATTGTTATCATTCATTCCGCAGCCACTCTTATTGTTTATTCTCCATTCTAGCCATATCTTTATTGTTACTTCTCCATTTTCCTTTTAGTCTTATTGTTTGACTCCATTCGATCACTTCCTTGTTTTTTGTATAAATACCGCCCAGAAATCCGTAGAATACTCTGTAGATCAACTTTGTCAGTAGTCGAGAATCTATCCAGTTCCTCTCGGAATCCCCCTCGACTCACCGCTCGGTGTCAGTATACATCCTCCCGGTCTACATCTGGATTGCCGAACATTAGGTTCTCACATCCTCCAAGAGATCCTCTCTTTCGATTCTTCTGTTCCTGACGAAGAAATGTCCGGTATACCCTCTGACTTGGCCTCCTCCATTGCTTTCGCCGACCTCTCCAGTTGATTCTGAAGTTAAACCCTACAGTACCGAAAAACGGGCAACGTGAAATTGACGCCAAGTTGACGCCATGTGACGCCCTTGACCCCTGGGGGCGTCACTCGTAAAATATATATATTTTTTCATTTTGAGGAGCTCGGCTGTTATCAGAGCACTGTGTTAGGTTCAAAATCAATGAGACAGACCTTTGACATACATTGAACGCACACAATATACCCGCAGGCCCATAAAACTTCACGATATACCTCAGTGGGGGGCGTCAAAGGGCGTCAATAGTATGTCAGGAGGGCGTAAAGGGGCGGCAATGGGGCGTCAGAGAGGCGGCAGAGGGCGTCAAAGGGGCGTCAAGGGGGCGTCAGGGGGCGTCAATACAACTTTGAGATGGCGTCAATCCAATGGCGTGACAGCGTCAATGTGACACGGGGCGGCAATTGGGACATTGGTGCTGGCAATGGTCCAATGTACTACTGAGCAAAAAAAAAAACTACTCTCAGCTCATGGGTTACAATAACTCATTCCAGAGAGATTTTGGAAGCTGACCTCCAGCATCACTTCAATTTTTGCCCAATGCCGGCTTCAACTGTAATTCACTGAGGTGTAGTTCAAGTTCAACATTGGACTATATGGTTCCTTCTTGCCTGACCCTAGCAGAGCTTGAACCGGCCACTTTATAAACATTCAACTTTGTATGGTACATGACCATGGAAATGATATTTACTGCGCACGGGATGCACATTTGAAGACTGTCAATTGAAGAGCATGTGAAACGGCATTTACTCCAAGGACTTGTATCAATGAATGAAACACTGTCCTACTAGTATAATGGTTGTGTATCAAATATTTGACAAGCTGTGGGCATACAAGTTGCCCAATGCAGCAGCTGGGCCGGACTCTAGGTATCCCGATCTTTTGACTATTTTTGGAATATATCAGCAGAAACACAAACTGAGACAGTTCCACGTGCAGGAAATATATTATGGGCAATATTATGTTTATATTATGACCATTAACTCGAAAACATTTTTTTTCAGGGCGTCACTTGGCGTCAGTTGAAGGTGTGACGTGACATGGGGGCGTCAATCTTCGCCCAACGGGCGTCACACGGGGCGTCAACGGCGTCAACTGGCGGCACTGGCGTCACGCTGGCGTCACTTTCACTGACCCCCCGAAAAACCCCAAGTGAACATCACGAATATGCTTGCAGTGGCTTCTTCCATCTCACGCATAGCTCGTGCTCCTGTAGCGGCATCTGAGTCCACCTCCCAATTTTCGGCCAATTAGAACCCAAGCCCAATCGCGCGCTTTTTCAATTCAAGGCAAGATGTCAATATGCGAAATGGAATCGGGACCAACAACTCGTTACTGTACAAGCATTGCCAAGCTCGTCCTTGGTGCTAAATTCAAAGCCAGTGTCGTTCAGCGACATTCAATTTGTACGGTAATTGATAGTGACCGAACCAATACTTTTCGTGTGGCCGAACCACTACCAGCACCCCCAACCTCTCTCTTCCAACCATAATATCCATGCCCAGGAACCCAGGTCTCCTCGTCTCTGGCAAATAAAAGAAAAATACGCGAAAGCGCGAATCACAGGCGCGTAGAACCGAACTCGTGCCAAAGCCACGGTATTCAAGTCCACCGACCGATCCTGCTCCCACCCTTCTTCCTGCGCCAACCTAGCTCGTAACGGTGGACCCACTCGCGTGCTGAGATCTGAAATCTGAACCGAACCAGGATTCAGATTCCAAGGGCTGAAGAAAAATCGACCCGAACCGAAGTACGGTGGTCATGTCATGATCTTCTGTGATAATTTTACGAATATTCTGAAAATGCATCCAGCCATGGCATTCTTCCGTTCCTGCAACCTCCTCGCGTTACTCACCCATGATCGTTACTCCTAGAAGCCTCCACGAGGATTCCGAGAGAGCCGCGGCGCTGAGAGAACAAACTACCAAATGAGCTCCAATGACCATGTTATTAATGCACCACAGCTTCACGTCAACCTACGGCTGCCATTGTTCAACTCCTTTTGTCATAACCCACCGGGCGCCTTGCCGGGCGCGGTCTTCTGCTATAAGTCCTAGTCGAAGATCTTTTGGTCTGTGCTGGTGGGATGATCGGTAGGCACAGGAAACCAAAATTTGTGAACACTTTTCTTTCTCACACAATTCAAATAAAACAAACAGAAAAAGGGGTTATATTCGCGACATTTACATAACACGAACGCGCCCAGACGTAGAAGGTACAGAAAAAATCAATGACAACAGAAAGTCAAATCTTGACAAAATCTCCACACCGCTCAGAGCGTGATGGGGATGCAGTTGATGGCGATGAGAGTACCTAGAGATAAATCGCTCAGTGTTCGGCATGGGAGAGGTATTAGAAATTAATTGGTACATACCCCACTCCTTGTCGGGGGCGTCGCAGTTGACGGTGGTACCTCCGCTGAAATAAGGTCAGATTTTGGGTACATAGATGACCTTCCAGATGGTCGAAGTTACTTACCAGTTGTTCCCGACGACAGTGATGGGCGAGCACCCCAAGCCGACGGGCACATTGAGGCCACTGAGGTCGAGGCCGAGGAGGGCGGCCACGCCAGAAACTGCGCTGCTGGAGGAAGACTGGACGCTCGAACAGCACTGAGGGGAGTTCGGTGGCGTCACCGGGGGAGTGGTGGTCGGGATGGCGGCAGCAAGGGTCTGAAATGAATGTTAATATTCAAACATGAGATAGTGTTGAGGGTGACACGTACAATGAGCACCGAAGTGACAACGACAGAGAGCTTATAGAACATATTTGCTTGGAAGAGAGATTGAACTACGAGGGGATGTGTTCGAGTGAGGTTTGAGGGAGGACAGACCACTCTTTTATAGACATTCCGTCCAGCCTTTCCTGCGGTCGAGGAGGTGTGCTCGGAGCCCAATCACCTCCGAATTGTGGAGCAGTGGAGCCATTCGACAACGCAAAACGATGGGATGTCGACTGCACAGAATGGCAACTCAATTGCAATGTCTCACCCTCGGTGACGGAGTACGAGCAGGTGGGGCATCTGTGGAGTGATTCAGGCTCGAGATGATGGATATAAAAGCGTCTCGTACCCCTCTCACGTCAGGCCAAGACCGAGGACGCCAAAAGATTAAAAACCAGCCTTTCGGATCAGAGCTTCAATTTTGATCATGCCGCAAGAAAGGATCCTTGAGGGCTGCTCTAGCTTGCCTAGAACATGTTTCGTCGATAGTGAAGGAAAGTGACAAACTTACATAATGCGACACAAACATACGTAGCGATGTTCCAGCGGGGGAAGAGCGCGGCTCAACAAGTCCAAAACCGGAAGATCTTCAAATCCTTGGCTATTTAGTTTCGACGTCATTGGCGTCGGCCGGCGAAGGGTTTCATTTAGAACGATGTATATCATGACCAGTCGCAATCCAAGGGGATCGCCCAGGTACGACGATATATTTGCGTCCTCGATGTCATGGGCATGCGTTCTACTATACCGAGAGTCGGGCTGCGAATTAGTCCGACAAGCACATTTTCCAGGGATCCCCGAGGTCACGACTCATATGATCATCTGAGTCGCCATCCACGACTCGGAGTCTTGAGAATTCAGAGATTTGATTCTCAGTTGGAAGTTGGAACCGACACTGCAAGGCTTGGAACGATGTCGTAGGGCGCCTTCCATATCTAAGCTCAGGCAAAGCATGCGATGGGCTGGGATACACTCACGGAACACGTTGGAGGTGATGTTTTCTGCAGGAATATTGTGGGTTCGTGTTTGGCTGCAGCTTCCGATTAATCATGATTGCATCAACTTTTTCTCAATCGTTCCGAGATTCTCCGAAACACCAAATCGAAACAAGCTCAAAAAAAAGTGATCGCTCAGTTAAGCAACATCACATATTTAAGCCATAAAAAGAATCCGAAGCTTCAATCGTGCGGCAGTGTTCGCCGTATAACTGTCCAAATGCACATTTATTCCCGCGCCCAACACATAACCCAAAATTGGATTTCTGCACCACTTTAACAGAAGGGAAACCCCGCATCGAATTGGACCATCCGCATATATTGCGCGAATTAAGCCTTTCACGCAATTGCACACAGTCGGAGTACGAACAATACGAAAACCTCGCAAAGTGAAACGTTCGTTGCAGCCGGAAAATACAGTGTTAAAACCCGGTTCCGAAAAAAAAAGATTGACCCCGTATTATAGAAGCACCGGGGCGAATTTGATTAATCCAAATGCTCTATGATGAATTAAATACCTTCAAATGTATGCACAAATATTTTCAGATTTTTTGGTACCGTTATTGTGTTGCACAGCGCCATCACTTATTTGGCCGGTTTGGGGGTTTGACCCGGATCCGAAAATCTCGGTGATGTGAGATTTGTGTGAGATCACAGATGTCATTTCGCTCACTCTATTGTCGCCACACTCTCGCAGATGCCTTCCACAGGCAATCCTCCGGGCCGTCCTCGCGGGACAGATGCCCAGAGAGCCCGATGGACTGAACAACAACTTGAATCCACTTACGGACATGCCAAAGAAGACATCATAATGTCGAGCCCATCCCCATCACCCACCCCGCCCGAGCATGGTCAGAAACGTCCAAACAGTACCCCGTGATACTATACTCGTTCTGTAAATGTGAATTGGCTACTACCGTCTTTAAAATATACAGCTCTAAGCCGCCATCAACGAAATTTAGCCATTTTTGGCAATTGTTCGATTTTTCGCTTGCCCCCCACCGGCCCTATACTGATTTTTTGTGCATGACATTACTCATTAACCTTGTGGTTATTCCACCAAAAAGAATCAAACAGAAAACCCAAGAGGTTCCAGCTCAATATATATATATTTCGGATCTGGGCATTTTTCGGATCCGGGTTTTGACACTGTATAACGAACTTGAGTTAAAGACTGGCTTCAGGCTGGCTTTCGAGTTTCAACACGAGCAGACTCAAAAGAAATGGGCGTTCCGGACACGTAAGTTAGATGGAAAGCAGCAAAAATCACGGATCACGTGGAACGCTGGGGATTCCGCGTCAGCATTCATCCTCCTTCCGAAAATTCAATGTAAGTAAAAGACTCCCGAGTCGTGTTGATCGTTTCTGACCTCAATAGAATTTATCAAAGCCCGAGGTTGGTCAATTTCGTCTGACTAGATACTGTACCGGGGTGTAGGGGAGCAACGGTCACGGTAACGGACCGCCCGTTGCGTCGCCTCTTTCCTAGCATGTCACGGTAACGATGAGAGCGGTTGCCCAAAAAAATCGTGACATTCAAAAAAAATCGTAAAAAATCCCAAAATAATAATTTGAGCTCATCTGGCCGTCTGCTTATCACCGTTAGCGTCGTAATCATCCGCTAGAATTTCGGGATCGAGCCAGAACTTATACAAGGATTGGGGCGGATTGAACTACTGGTTGCCTTAATGAGCAACAGTCACGCTCACGGTGGACCCCGTTGCCTGAAAACAAGGCAACGGCCATGTCACGGTCCTCGGGACGTTGCTCCCCTACACCCCGGTACAGTATGTTGCCCGCCCTTGGCCCACCCAGTACACCACACCTTGGCAAGTTGATAGTACATACAACCAACATATAGCAAAGCAGAGCCGATGAAGTAAAACCAGATTCCACAGCGACCCGGTCATTCGGCGCTGATTCCACGTATCTACTATCGATGTCCTATGTTTCATTCCATAATTGGGGGAGTTGAAAAGCTGTGTGACGGCGGGAAATTAAGACTGCCACCCGTGTTTTTACGGCCATCGAGTGGTCTCCCAGAGCTCCAACGGGACGGCACGGCCGCGACGGCCGTGACGGGTCAGTTTAGGTGCAATGAAGAGTTTTGAGGTGGTTTAAGTCCAAATTTAGTCCGCTTCGGTATTAAATCAGGCACTGGTAAATCCTGTCTGCGAAATGACCCGGCCGCTGGCCCAGAATACCTGGAAATATTTTTTTCAGGACAAATATTGTGGCTTTCCCAAAGGGGACGAATACCTCGGCTGAACCTGGCAGAGATTCACCTCAGAGTATAGGGAGGAAGACCAGGGATAGGTCAAGATTGAATTATGGACCTGTTCCTGGGGTCATATACCGCAAGTCAAGCCCCCAAAAACGCACTATTTCAACAGTCACCCGTGTACCCGTTTACCTGCCGCGACGGCCGTTTTTCAATGGCCCATTTTTAGATCTCCGACGGAACGGGCACGGCACCCGTTGAACGAGTGCCGTGGAACCGTGGCGACGGCAACAGGTGGCAGCCCTACGGGAAATGCAGGCTGAACAGCTGTTTTGAACAGCCACGAACAGGGCTGAAGGGAGACCGTATACTGGATGCTTTGCGGCACAAATAAACAGTGTCGAAAGACGGCTCACTAAAACCCAGAAAAATGTTTCTGGCTCAATCCATGACTGACTGGGCTAGTTTTTTCTCCAGATGTGGCATTTTTTAATAGCCCTTACACATCACCAAACTCTGCGCCTTGAATACCTCCTCGACGGCCGGTACCATCCAAGTACATTTTCAGGCCTGTCCGAGTCATCCAATTTGAACATTCCGTTGAAAATGAAATGTCTTCATAATGTTTGGCTCAGCGCAAAATATCCGGACATTTCCACTTGCATGCCGATACATATTCCATCACAGTGCTGGTGCCGGGATTCCATCTCCCCCGCCGATCAATGTTCAGCGAGCTAAACTGAATCCATAACAGAAGCGCACACAAAATAATATTATTGAAGACCCTTTTTGAAAGTCTGACTTTGATGCCAGGATCTTTGCTTTGAACATCTCACAAAGTTCAAACTAAACGAGGAAGATTTGAATCCCTGCATCCAGGCCCAAATTCGATGACCCTAGCAGTTCTGCTCTCGAATGAGTTTGTGTAGGGCGAGAGAGAAAGTGTTTCATTCACATTAATCGACTGTGGACAAATCACACCTGATAACAAACGGGTACGAGCTTCATTTTGTTGGAGTATCTGTCTACGAGACTTGATAACGGTACTTTCAAGTTCTCCGAGATGCCGCCCGTATGCTGTTCTCTATCTTGCCTTTGAAATGTCCCGCACTCCTATGCACTCACCATCGCCACATGGCGACCTTGCACAGCTGTTTATCCCTGCACGGCGGCGATCAAAAAATATTACCTGGGAAAAATGGCCCTAGAACTCTTGTGTACGATTTACGGGTCGAATATAACCTCAGATAAGATAACAGTGATAGCCCGAATTTTATCTGTCAAACTTTCCCAGGTAATAGGCTGGATTTTACCATGAGATAAAGACGTGTAACAGCCAAGCTTTTTCCGTCAGAATGTCTGGCGAAAATAGCCAGGTTTTTTCCTCAGGTAAAAGTCTGGCTGTTACTTTTTCTTTGTTCTTCCTTTGTTCGGTAAAGCCTGACTTTTACCGCGGCAAAGAGCCTGGCTGTTTCCGCCGGACATTCTCACGGAAAAAGCTTGGCTGTTACCCGTCTTTATCTCATGGTAAAATCTAGCCTTTTACTCAGGGAACTTTGAAAGATAAAATTCAGGCTGTTACTGTTATCTTATCTAAGGTAATATTTGGCCCGTAAATCGTACATAACAGTTCTAGGGCCACTTTCCTGGGGCAATATTATTTGATCGCCGCAGTGCTGGCGTTAGAACCATTTCAGTTCAGACACCCATTTCAACTTTCCACCAGTGAGCAAACTCGCATTAGATAAATAAATAAAAGAATTCATTTCAAGCGAACTACGGGAACAGATGAGGCAAACTTAAATACACCGAGACACAGATCATTCCAATATCAGCACTACATAATTGATGAAAATTTCGCAACCAACTGGATACTTTTTACTTTGTTCAAGTCAACATCCAGGTCTTCAATGTCGGATACCTCATCCTCGGGGTCCTCCACAGCCGCAGAGGGTACAATGAGCTCTGCGAGACAGGCCAAGTTCTTTCTGTGTTGCTCCAGCATATCATCTCCAACACTGGCCAGCCTTTCGTCAATATTTTCAACCTGTTTGGCCTGGGATGACCGTTCAAACAGTGGCCTTGCAGTCTCCCAGAGTTCCAGTGCCCTGAGCAAGTCGCCATAGCCCTTCGAAATGTCTCCAAGGTGGAGCATGCATTCTGCCCTGCTACGATGGACATCCATCTGGGTAAAACCCTCCAAGGCAACTGTGTAAAGGCTGATTGCAGTGTCTTCATCATCAGAAGCACGGAAGATATCACCGAGGAATTGAAGGGCTCTGTGGATTCCAAGCTTCTCTTTGAACTTGAGAGAATGCACAAAGTACACTGTCGTCCAGGATGATGCATAGTATGGAACCTTCCAGCGACCAACATCACCTAGCCGTTCCAGGCAATATGCTATTATGTCAGGGTGTGCCATGGATGATTTAATGCATTCTTTAAGAAGGCTGTCTGCTGCCAGTAGATTCCCTTCTCTCAGATACAGATCTGCAAGTATAGTTTCACACATTGTAACCTCCATAGCAAGTCCCATAGTATTGAATTGCTCAGTGGCGGCCTCGACATTTCCCAGGATATTCTGTTGTGGTGTACCAATGGCCAAATCAATCTCAGCAATATTTAGTGAAACAAAAGCATGATCATAGGGGTTCTGGTCCTTTGGTACCTGTTGAAGAAAACCATTATGGATCCTCCGAGCCTCGACATATTCTGACTTCAACTTGTGCACTTCTGCTTGCAAGTTCATGATATCATAGTCCACTTGACCACCAGATGCACCACAAAGACGTATGAGATCCCTTGCCCTGTCACACAGAGAGACATGTTGCTTGTAGTCACCTAGTATACGCAGGCATGTAGCTTTAATTCTGAGTGCCAGTGCTTCCCTGAAAAAATCTGCAGAAATCCTGGCCAGCCTTTGGGACTCATGTGCATGCATCTGAGCTGCCGAATAATCACCGAGCAAAAATTTGAGCCTTGCGAGGTTCTGCAATCCTTGAGAATGCCTGTTGGTGTTCCTAGTTGAAACTGCCAATGATACAGCAGTTTGACAAAACTTGATAGCACTAGACATGTCTTGCTTGCGTATCTGATAATGGTCTGCTACACTCATATAGATTCTACCTGAAAATTCATGTTAGTCCCAGCAAACTGATATGATGAGAGCATACATTTGAGATCTATATCATCAACCTGCTCCAAAAGTTCCAAAATATTGGAGACCAGGGCCTCCCGATTGGCAAGGGGATAATATGTCCAAGACGACAACATCTCGGTAATGAAGTAAGCCTCTACATGATGGTCACGAAGTTCCGGAAGCATTTCTTGAACCTGGACAATCAACTGAATCGGTCCTTGACGACCAATGTACCGGCTGAATACATTGAGATGGCATGTGCAGTAAATGCTATCCTTTAGATCTGCATGACCCTGTTGGAGTCCAACTCGAAGGACATCCTGAATATTGGAGTAGTTTGATGAAATTCGAGCAACTATGCCAGAACCTGATGGGCTTCCGCGGTATTTTACATAGAACTCAAGGAGCCCCTGGAAATGTTTGAGAAGAGGTTGGATCAGATGATCACCTGGTTTCCGGATCTTTTGCATATGTTCTCGGATAGGTACCAGAGCTTTTAGTTGATTGTGTTCATCACTGTAGGCCAAGCTGGTACGAATCAATGCCATTTTGCAGCCAAGGATGTTATCAATAGGAAACCTGCTCTGCACCAGCTCCACATCTGAAAGTCCATCTGGCAGGATTGACAAGAGGCTCAGCAATTCCTGTGATTGTGGGATAGATTTGATTCTGGGACTTGAGAGGGAGAGCGAGATGGATAAATCTAGGTTGGATCTTTTATCATACCCATCTGAGATCAAAGATGTTTTCTCCTCCTCCCAGCGGGATAATACGTTGGAGCACCCCTCTAGATCTACCAGATTGGCAAGAAGACTGATTGCAAGTGGCAGGTTGTCTGTGAGGGAGAGCACTTTGTCGACTTCCTCTGGGCTATGCCAATCATCTGCAATATCAATAAATGTTTGACGGGCAGCTTCTTGTTCCAGTGGTTTCAGGGGCACCAAAAATGGCCGAGTCCAGGCCACCTTGGTTGGTCTTTCAGCCCCTCGCATGGTAATCTGAGATAGTGTGAGTGGAAATTACAAAAGAGAGCCCCTTTCTACTCACCACCAATGCAAGATGATCCACATCGGTGAGCAATGACAGGAATTCTTCGATTTCACCACGAGTCTCTGCAGGTTCCCACAATGTTTCAAGGTTATCCAGAATCAAGAGGCTTGGTGGGTGGCTAGAAAAGTGCTGGATAACTGGACGAGTGAGGTCCTTGCCTGGCTTGATTCCTAAATGGGCCCCAATGAGAGCAGCAAGTTCCACTTTAGTTGCTGCTGAGTCACAAGCAACAAAGAACCGATGCTCCTCATATTTGGCAACTAAATCTGCATGATGGATGATAGCCCTTGCGAGGCTGGTTTTACCCATCCCACCTGCACCCAAAATCGCTATCCTGGGAGTGACCTGACTGAAACGTCTGAGAATGTCAGACAGTTCTGACTCTCGGCCATGAAAGATCTTTGGCTCTGCTGGCAACATTGAGATTGAGTTCGAGCTGTAAAATGAGATTATCATCGAGAGAGAGATTTGGAAGAATCTACCTCTTGTAAGAATCAGAATAGATTCTGCTTATCTGCAAGCAAGTTATTAAGATTCACCGGATATAGAGGAATTCCGCACAAACGAAGCCTGATCTGAACTGGCCGCATCAGAGTGTCCTTCAACCAGCTGGAGCACTTCTTCGTGTCTTTTCTGTGCATTCTCTTGCATTTCAGTAATGTCCGTCATGATGCTGACGGTGTGGAGCTATTTATTATATCTCAATGGGCAGTTCCAGCAATAAATATGCAGCAAACCTGAAAAAAAGCATGTGCATGTTGCAATCCGGCATTGCACTCAGTGAGTAAGGTGCTAATTTCCCCCTGACGGAAAATTTTCTTGATTTTGCTTCCATTTTGTTGGGCTTCCACAAAGGTATGTATCTTGTGGAGGGTTCTGAAGAGTGGCAGTCAGTACAACCACAGGGTTTATAAGTTCAAGTACTCAGTAAATCTCCCGATATGGTTCAACATAGGTGGTGGCAAATCTGCGCCGGTGTCCGATTTGATATAAACAATAATAATCGCATTAAGCAAGTTGTTGGTTTTCTCTATCAAGTCGACACAGTCACCCTTGTTTTGTTTAACAGCCTGGGATGACAGCGTGAGATTTACTGTAAACCCCAGGTTTATTGAGGAGTCACCTCAATGCATTTCAAGAGAGACTGTGTCGTGTTAGATATGGGCTCCAGCAAGGGGATCTTGAAGTTGTTGGCAAGCATTTCCAAGGTATCCGCAGTAACGGTCAAACATGTTGTAACGTTTTTCAGTCGCATTTGAGTGATGGAATTTTTGAGGGGCATTTTGTTGGTCGAGATGAGAAGGGATGAGCTATCTCGGTATTTCAAGGCCGAGAAGTTTCAGTTTGATTGGTTAGATTTGAACATCATTCCGGCCGTCCATCTGCATTTGTCGCACAAAAGTCACGGATGTAAGCTCGGACCGACCTGCCGCTCCACAGAAAGACGCGGATGCCAATATCGCTTGACCACTCAAGATATTGAAAATGTTTGGGGCTGAAATCACGCCGTGCTTCGCACTATGGGGAGTCGCATGTTCCGTACACAACTGCTGTCCTCCACATGTGCCTCCCTCCATTTGTGTGGCTGGCATTCGGCTCGCAGTCTGACTGACATTGGACATGTTCTCACGCACTGCCCAAATTACATGCGAAAGAATCTGTCCGGAGATCATGGTTCTCTTTTAGTCGACATTGCACTGTGTTGTTCTTTGCCTGCCATTTAGTCCTCCGAACTTCGAAGGCTGACTGTGCCTTGATTGACTGCACGGGGGCGCCAGGTCATTTGTCGCCGATCCGGTATCATCTTACCTCCGTTGTTGACTGAAGATCCGTATCTTGACACATGGAACATCCACCTTGTCAAAAAAGGTCAGAATAAACAGGCACGCCGCACCGTCCCTCCCCCCCCATTGTGGTTCCCCGACTCAGAAGATTAATCACCTCCGGTGCTGATCCGATGTGCGTACTACCAGAGAATATAGAGTCAAAGGAGATACATGTTCTCGGTGCATGAGGATGAAATCGCGGATGGCCGAGATCCCCGAAACAAGAACCAATTGGTAGGTTGAGTACGTTCGTTCTAAGCCCACTGTCAAGGGTAGAGGGCTGCAACTTGGGGTTCGAATGCCCCCTCCCGACCTCCATAAAGTGAGTAGTGTTTTTCCCCCATTGTTTGCTGCCGGCTTTGCTGTCGACCACGGGAGCTAGTCGAGATTACGCTCGTACAAATGGGTTTGGACTCTGCTGAAGTTATACTAGTACTCACCTGGATCTTGGCGCGCGGTAGTTCGAATTAAAACTACGGCTGACGTTAGCACTCACACAGACACGCATCCAAGTAATAAATTGGACGTGGTGCCTGGCGTACGGTGGCCTTTCCTTGGCGTGCCTTGGGTGAAATTTCGGCCACTGCAAGACGGGGTTCGACTCCCCGCACCCGTATCACCCAAAAACCTCCACTGCCTCTATAATATTAATATATATCTTCCTGCTCCAAATCCATCTACGTCACTTCGGACACTCAACTGTACGATCCACGGCGGCTTCCATTGCTGGAACTCTTGTGCTGACGGCTGGAAGACGGGGTTGTATTCCGAATGAATTAGTTTTTGTCTTTTCGTCGCTTTAGGGCGCGCTTTTTGCTTGAGCAGGAGGGTGGAGAGGTATATTCGCACTGGGTCTACGATGGAAGTAAGGAATTGTAATGCGTGAGTAACTACATACTGTCTCCGCGTCCGCGTCCTGCGGTCTACAAATTTTCCCTCGTTCGCTCTGCATCGGCAGCGCGGGCTACGAGTACGGGGTGCCGTACCGCGCGCTACGCGAGCAAGCGTATCTTCCATACCGTTTCGGCACCTTGCCGATTTTCGCCCTTCACATTCACATCTCCCGCCTACCCACTCCCAGTATACCTCGCAATCTCCTCGCACAAAAATTAGGGAGAAGAAATCAAGGAAAAGAGAACGGAAGGCAGGACGCACGTCGTAGGAAGTTCCACATCCACGGAAGAGGCGCCACATAAGGGCTCCGATTTAGATGCGCGAGGAGTCCACCGGGATGTTAGCGCAGCTCTAGAACGCGAATCGCGACCTCGTGCGGCGCGTCTGGGTTGCCTGTGCATTCAAAACACACGAGGGCGGAGCCTGAGCAATACAATAGATCAAGTTGGACCAAATGCAACACAAAACACACCGTAGGGGGGGGTAGATTTCGCAGCGAAGGAGTGAGTACCGACCGGGGATGAGCACCATGGAGGGCGCGCTGAGATCGAGCGACCAGGGTTGGCCCACTGCGTGCACAACGGGCAGGTCGGAGGCCAGGTCGTGGCGAAACGAAGACTGATACGCGAGTGTCGGGCGACGACACGAGGTTGTCGTGCGGCAAGCTCTGCAAGATCGGGATAGAGGAGCGGAATCGTCCACGGGAGGCCCGAGGGGTAAACTTGAAGAAGGTCGGTGCCGACAGCGCACGTCACCAGCGTGGAAGCTCAACGTCTAAAAGATGGGGTGGTAGCCGTGAATTGGATTATGCCCAGATACACGGTGTACACCAGATCTAGAGGCGACCGCGGGACGTCGAT
Source organism: Mycena leptocephala (assembly GCA_029378395.1). Taxonomy (NCBI): domain Eukaryota; kingdom Fungi; phylum Basidiomycota; class Agaricomycetes; order Agaricales; family Mycenaceae; genus Mycena; species Mycena leptocephala. The sequence goes on along the minus strand of JARJLF010000021.1, from coordinate 439,342 downwards.
GAATGGGACTGGCGCAGTCTCGTCGCGTCGAAGCCCGAAATGCGCAGGATTTGGATCAGTTCCTGGTGGAGTCCTATTATCGATCCAATTACCTGTAGACAGATGCTAGACCCTTCCGTTTGCAGCTAGCGCTTCAGCTTGCTCGCCGTGGGCTTTGGTGTTGGCAATGAACGTTGGAGAGACATCAAGCACGTCACGATCACAAGTCACGGACCGATGCCGAAGGTTGGCCGAAATGTTTGACTACTTAGTTCGAAGTGATTTCTCCATGGCCATTCACTTCCCGCCTTTCATTGCGTCGATCATGAAAGTCACAGCAATTTTTTGTATCTCATTCAGTACCGTACCTGTCGCCGCATAATACGCAGGTCCGGGGATTCGAAGAGACCGAGAATGATCTCGTACGACTCTCGAAATAAAGATCAGCTACTGTGCCGCAACATGGAATTCTGCGTGCAGGCAGGTGTCTCGCCGTCAAGTTGCCACACACCACACCTAGTGCTGGCCCCACGTTTCCTCATAACGCTGCGCGGCGCCCAGGCAACCGTCGCTCCGTGAAGTGAACAACCTCTTCCTTGTACTAATGACTGCATCAACCAGTAACTCCAAAACACATGCGTGGGACAGAAAAACCTTGAAATAATTATTTGTGCCGTTAAGATGATTGAGACGCGGCTGCGTTCCCAATGAATCAACCGGAACTAAGATGGTTTAATTCCAACTTCTGTTTTGGTTTAATCCTTTGCCGCTACTAAATTATGAACGGAAATTACAACTCACCGGGATAAAAAGACTTAGACTTCATGATCACCCATGGGATGCATGATGGCCCGGGTTCTTGTTTGATGGGGTTGTCATACTCTCACAACTGCTCAACTTTTTTTTGATGTGTGCAAAAAAGTAATTCAAAAATAACATCGGGCGTCCCGGATATGCGAAAAACTCCAAATGTTTGAACCTAATTAGTGATTGTTGTATCTCCGCCGTCACCTCAGACGAAAATGATTAACTATATACTGTAACAATCCAACATTGATCCCATAATACAATTACCAAGCGCAAGCGGGATTTCTGCGTGCTGGGCCGCCCGCCGTCTTGTGTTTCCTCGTAACGCGGCGTACATGGCCTGGTGGAGTAAACAGTCGACCTTTATAAAAGCAGCAGAAACTGAGCAGCGAAGGCAGAGAGCACCCACCACACCCACAACCGAGCCAGAAATCAACCAAAATCCAATCATGTCTCGCCAACCAGGTCCGGCTTCATTTTCCCAGTCAGGCCCCCAACAATCGGGGTTGCCTGCATACCCCGGGTCGGCCTCCGAGCAACCTGCGCCGTCCACATACCCCGGGTCGGCCTCCGAGCAACCGCAACCTGCGCCGTCCACATACCCCGAGTCGGCCCCTGGGCAACCTGAGCCTGCTGTGGAGCCCCAGGAGTCCCAGCCCGCGCCCGAGGCGCCTGCAGACCCGGAGCCCGATACTGATTCTGGGAGTTCGGATTAACGATCCAGTATGTGTCACAGCTACATTATGGTTTTATGTTCATATTTTTTGTTCAGACCAATGGGAATGCATCGATTGCGAGAGGAGGATTCAGAAATACACGTTATTAAACCTTAGGCTCTTGAGAAAATCATACGTACGCTGTGTGTGCGAGGGACAGAGATACCTTGGAATATTTATCTATTTGTGTTGAGAAATTGAGCGGCCGGCCGATCAAGATGCTATTGCGTTCTCAACCGCAACTTGAAATGGCTGTATCCATAATTCCAACTTCTGTTATAATCAGGTTTCAATATTTCCCGGCTACGAACGGAAATTACGACTCACCGGGATAAAAAGAGGTGGACTGTACCAGTTGACAAGCGTGCTTACGGCCAACCCTATGCCGCGGTAATCTTCCGGAGACGCCACCAAGTGTATGGATTTTTCTTGTCGCGGGTATGTCAGCGGAATTCGCTGCATACGAAAATGATTCGATAACCAACCAACAAGACCACAGGTCCTGGGATTCCAGGGGAATGACAAGACATGGGGGCGCAAGTTCACTGAAGATGACAAGAGGTGCAGTGCGCGCACAAGACGAAACAAGAGGTCCGTGCCGCGGGAACGAAGTCTAGAACTAGGTAGTTGCCAGCGAACGATCAATTGAACTCACCACCAACGGGCCCTACCCGGCTCAATCCTTGGAACCGAAAAGAAGGTTTGTAGCTAGACAGCCAAACATCTCCCGTATACCATCACACTCCCAGCGCCAATGCTGCGGAACGTACACTCTGGTCGGGATCGTCTCAAAATGGTGCCGACAACCCTCTCAGTCACCTTCACATTCTCCGGCGCCTTCCTCAATCCGCAAATTTTATATTTCTCTTGGGCGGTATCATTATTCCTGTTGTTGCATCCTTTAACTAACCGAGTCGAGGATTGGCACATGGTAGCCAATACATAGTCTACGATTTAACTGGCAGCGCGATGGGACCAGTAGCACCTCTTCCCATGGTTCAGGGTTTGTTGCCTAAGCGGAACCTGTCACCGTGGACGTCCTGGTCCAGCAGCATGTAGTTCAATCTAGGCGGAATACTAGACGCTTCCGCCGCACCGAACAGCGTCAATCATAGGTGTGTTTTTTCGGTTTCGGAACGAATGGATTATTCACCGATTTATGTAACGGCCGCAAAGAACTTCAACTAGAACCAGGCCAACACCATCTCATCGTTTTTGGATAGCCCAATTCTCTTCCGCCGATCATTAAAAACGACTCTTCAGTCGGCTATTCCATTCCAACATCTGCCAGCGTGCATCTTTTAGTTCAATTCGAGACAAGGACAGATGATTCAACCATTCTCGGCGGCAGACAGTTGGATGGATTTGGTCGTTCACTCAAACGTACGTCAAGCCAGTATTTGCTCCGATGGCAGCAATCCTTATCATTCTAGTCCAAGGCTTGCTGGCTGAAACACTTAAGAAGAACCAACATGGTGAACTTCGCGCTTCGTGTGGTTTAATTTCGGGAAAGTCCATGAATATTAACTGCCGATAGTCAGCTTACCCGAGCAGGCCGAAGTCAACTCAACCTTCCCATGCCAACAAATGTTGAGCCATTTACAGCAGTCAGCCTACAATCGGGCAGGGGTTTAACCAGGGGGTTCAACTCCGACAACCAACTACTGAATGAGGCTCGAGATGGGACTCGTGGCAGCTGTTCTCACCGATAGCGCAGACTGTACTGTCACACTAGCTAACGGGACCCAAAGCCACGAATGCCATTAATTCTGATGTTAGCTTTAGAACGCATCAGAATGCGGGCTAGTGGACGAGTTGGCGAGAAACAAGTTAGATCTGTTCAATCTTTCGCCCCGGAGCTCGCGCGCCTTTCGCTGTGCGAAAATTATTTCCCCGGCATTCGCCCTACTCTTCGAGTATAAAGACCTTAATGGCCATTCCTTTGTACCCCATCTTTCCATGCTCCAAATCGAAATGGCTCCCGCTTCTCCGATTCAAGAAATTCACACCCCGTTGACCAAGCTCTTGGACATCAAAGTGCCCATTATTTTGGGCCCGATGAGCACTGGAGCCGGAGGCGCGCTCGCTGGTCAAGTGGTTCGTCATGGCGGCTTCGGTTTTATCCCTGCCGGTGCGTCCATAATATTTCAATGGAATGGGTGTTCACATCGGCCTCAGGTGATGACACAGTCCAAAATCTAAAGAACGAAGTAGAGACCTTCAAGGAGATCGTGAAGCCCTCGAAGGGTCAACAGGTGCCGGTCGGCGTTGGGTTCCTCGCGTGGTATCTCGACGCCGGCCACAAAGACCTCCTCGTCTGTGCGCTTGACCTCAAAGTCAAAGCGGTCTATTTTGCCTTCAGTGACCACATGTCCCGCTGGGTCCACTTCGTCAGAGGTTACGACCACGCCACAGGTCGCCACACCATCTTTATTGTGGTCGACTCTGCAGATCAGGCCGCTGCCGCTGCCGCCCTGGGGGCCGATGTGGTCGTCGCTCAAGGTTAGGGAACTCTTTTCATCACGATACTCTGAGCTGACGTGCTTCTGTCCTAGGAATCGAGGCTGGTGGGCATGGGGCGAACTACGCACCTCCTCTTCTGGTCCAGATTACCTGCATTCAAAAGGTCATTCCCGATGACGGTCCTCTCATCGTCGCCGCAGGAGCGATTATGACCGGCTCCCATATCGCCGCCCTCCTCACCGCAGGTGCCCACGGATGCCTCCTTGGCACTCGTTTCGTCATGGCAAAGGAAAGTTACTACACTTCCAGTCAACGCGAGATGATGGTCGCTACCAAGAGCAACGCGGCGACCGAACGAACTCTTGCATTCGACTACATGGTCGGATCTCTTGGATGGCCGGAGGGAATCGACGGAAGAGCTCTCAAGAACGGTCAGTTGCGTACTAAACATTTTAATCACGATGCCTGACCGATCTGCCAGAAACCACCGCGGAGTTCAATGCAGGGGAAGATGTGGACGAGATCCGAGCCAAATACGAACTTGCGGCGAAAGAGGGTGATGCCAGTCGTATTGCTACTTGGGCCGGCCTCGGGGTCGTCTTGCTCAACAAGACCGAGGAACCTGCCAAGGTATGGTTCGATTTTCTAACAGGGCATTATTCACCATCTCCAGGACATCATGCGCGAACTCACTGAGGAGTGCTTTGCTAAGCTCAAGGCCGTGTCCATCTCTTTGAACTAGAAATATGGTGGGAACGAGGAGTCAGCGTCGATAATATTGTTCGTGCAACTGTTTCAGAATTGATTTGTCTTCGATTTGTCCGTTTGTTCGCTCCTCGATCATTTCTCTATGTCGCAACCATATTCTGCGCCTAGTCGCTTTATTCGGAGTTTGAACCAGGACCAATAAAACCTCGCGTTTCTAAATTGACCAACTTGTGAAAGACGAATGGGATGAGTGAAATTGTCATGCATGAAGCGAAACATACCCCGGCAGCACTGTCCTCAATCCGCCATAACGATGGATCTGCCTAGTGCATAAAGATCCACACACTGCAATGCAGAGATGTTATAATAGTTTATAAGACCACATCAACACGTAAGACGCACCGATCCAAAATTCGAAACCGAGGCTCCCTCATCCAAAATATCTGTTGCTCGCACTGTGATTTGGCCCTTATTTGCTATCCACTGGCTGCATTGTCATTCCGTCATGTCGTAGTGACACCGGATGTGGCATGAAAAATACCACATCTTTTTCCTCATTTCCGACAGCTTCGTGGAGTTGGTGGAGCCCAGTCTCGACGGTCTGTCAATATCGATGTATCAAGAGCTCAGTGACGTGGCTTACCTCCTCGACGATATCCTCCAAAGCTGTCCTTTTGATGCTGATATTGATGAAGTTGGGGTCTTGTTCCATACGGTGTTATAATGCTTTATCGTGTTGCTACCAGGGTATCCGATGTGATTCTGACAGTATAAGTTGTATCGTCAATGAGGTCTGTGTATTGGGTCATGACATGTGGCGGCTTGAACTTCAAACCCTAGCCTTCGGAAAAGAATTACCTCTATCGGAATAATCTGTGCCTTGTTCGCTACTCCAACGGCCAACCCTGCCGCCACGGAAGAAACAGCCGTCTGAACGGCAAATTATTAGCCATGTAACACACTAGATGAAATTGTGGCTACACCCACCCCATCACCGTCGAAATCATCCGTAGACTGAAAGCCGAGGGTTGTTGGAAATGTATACCAAATGGAATGCTCACGTCGCCGACACCTAGGAACAAATTGTCGACCAAAACGACCGTACTCCTGCATCAACGACATAGATCTGAAATAAATGAATAACTGTAAAAAAAAAAGTGAAAATGAATGGCACTGCAACACCTTTTCCGTCGGCCTCATCCTTAATCAGATATGAGTAGCCCTGGGAAGTTGCCGATGAACCGGCCGGAAGAGCTAAATTCTGCGTGATCCTAGCGAGATTCCTGAAAAAATCGTTGAGCCTTGCGGGAATTGCATTCACGGGAATCCGGATTACCACGGCACTCCCGATCTGAGTTTTGTCGAGGTCCGACTGAACACCTTTCTTGGGACAGGTCCATTGTCCGGATTCTGATCCCCCAATACCTCAGAGTGTTCCACTGTTTGCACGCCCTGAAATCCAGAGATAAATCCAAGCACGCGCCCTTCAAGGTTCCTGCATAACTTCGTGAAGTCCTCGTTGATCCGCGTACTTATAGTGTTGTTCAGTGCTGTGCAGTTTTGTCCCTTGGGGGTGCACCGGTATCTGGGCGTCCCCAGGTCATTAGCTTTTGTTTTTTTGGCATGATACCGCGACGCCGAAGAAATTTCGATTGGATTGGGATTAAACTGTATGTCGAAGTAGCGGTTTCTATTCGCTCGGTCACGGCCTTATGGCTGACTCATACGGGTCTAACGACACCTGATTATTCGTTGTAAGTTCACAGTGCGTATATTTGGGTACGTGTTCCTACCTGGGTCTCCATTGAGTAGATGCTTTCGGATTCATAAGTAGCAGATACATACTGGGCCGAAAACAAAACAAATACTTGGAGTCTTGTATGGGAGCGCGACGACAGGTAGGTGGAGTGGCATGCATGTGGCCGGAACGCAGCGAGAGCGTCATGGCGGACCACCTAACATCCTTTCTTTCAGCATGAAGAGAGACGGGCGTCCTGGGATGAGCATCCTGGGTTAGATGGCTAAGGTCTTTGATCGGCGCTCGACTCGGAGGCCATTGCGATAGCAGATCGGCGTGCGATGCCATTGCGATGGAGGCCGTTTGGGTTGCATAAGGGCTTAAGGGTTGGGTATATAGGTGCCGAAGAGTTAAAATACGAGCGCAATTATGATTCGGACGGACTGGCTCCGAGGGCAAGGAAACATTCGTTGGAGTCGGAAAAGACCATGTAATTGTGTGGGAAAACGCGAGGACTGGCTTCAAGCTACCTTTCAAAAAAAAAAAAAAATGGGGTTCCGAATACTTGGATGGCACTGGAAACGCGGAGGATGGCAGGATGGCAACAAGAAGGTAGGATCACGTGGAACGTTGATGGCAAAGGCGTTGTCATTGACATCAAGTGAGCCATACTGTAACTTAGCTTGGTATTCATCGATATATTTCATTCTCCTTCCGACAATTGAATGTAAAAGACTCCGAGTCGCGCTGATCATTTCCGATTTCTCCAAGCCCGAGGTTGGTTAATTTTATATGTTGCCTTGCACCCCAGGCTAGTACAACAATAATTATAAGTACCGTAGCAAATTTGATACAGGTCGATTGAGTAAACCCAGATTTGTACCGAGCAACTCGCTACTGAATCAAGGCAAACAACGTCCGTTCCGATGACAATTTCTCCGATCCAACATGAAATGAAATCACCGTTCAAATTTCAACTCAGTTCGCAGTTAACACAACTGATGATACGTCTGTTGTTCAATCGACTGAACCTCTGGTCTCTCCTGCAGCCATTGAAGAATACCCGGCGGGAGGGTAGCGAAGTAACAGGACATGAGGTCAATCACACTTCCGAGCTTTAATTCCACGTTCTCGCTATCGTGGGATTCGACGGTCGCGGTCTTGGCGTATTCCTTGAGCTGATCTAGGTGCGTGTCCAGCGCCTCGCCGGCTCGGATTATTACGCTGTATCGGTGTGGTATGTATGGCAATCCGGGGATGTGGGGGACTTCGACTTTCGTAGAAGAATCTGCTCAATAATTTTCGAGTCCCTGGGTCCTAACGAAGGAAGCGGTGCTCACCAATGGAGGTAGAGGGAGACATGGCAGATAACCGTGGAAAACAGGAGCAAGGTACCCTTCAGATATATATATGTTGCCGCGACGACGATACTGTGACGTGTACACTTATCCATTCTTCCCCGCTCGCGGCGATCATATCACTTGGGCGCTGTGAGTAAGGTTAATTAGGTTTACTGTGCCTCCGTGAAACCACATTGACCCGGTCTTTGGGCGCTGATGCCACGTATCTAGACGTATCTACGTGCGGCTTGAAGCCAGTCCTTCGCCGAGTCCGGCCTTTTTTTAACCGTTGTTCTTTTCCGTTTATCTTCAACTTTCAACTGGGGGGATTCTTGTCGGGATCCGAGGATTAAGTAGTCACTTTGCCTTTATTTTGGTAGAATACAGAAATAAAACCGGTAAAATTCCCAGAAACTAATTATTTCGACCAATGCTGGCAAGAATATCCGGGGACAGCGTGATGTACCAGACTCGAGGGTTGGGTTCCTGAATGGCAGGGAGGCGCTGCGTGCTGCGAAAAACAACACAGGCCGTCCTATCACCATCCCACGACAAAGCAAACGGCGCGTCCATCAGATATGGGAAATCCTTAATAAGGTCTTCGGAAATGAGGTCGTCGGCAGGGATCAGAGATGTGACAGGGATGTCGATTGTTGCGAGATTTGGTCGTCCAAGATCCGGAGCAGGTAAGACGCCAAAGCGGATCATGAGAGCCTTTGGATGCGCTGTGTTGAGACTGAGATCAACTGTTGGAAACAGAAATACTGGGTGCGAGGTGGATGGCGCAAGGTATCGTGCCATGTTAGCAACGAAGGGAGCGTCGTCTTCGAATTCCTGGCAGCAAACTTGATTGAACACGTCTCGAGTGGTGGGAGAGTTGGATGGAGACTTCAACGCAAACTGGCGGATTTTGTTAGCGTCGAGTATAATCAGGCCGGCTCTCCCGCTGGGGGAGTCAAATATTAACAAACAGGACGACCACAGGGAGCGGGAGATGGTGTACCTGTTATTCAGGCACACGGATAGACAACGCTTTTCGGAAAAGCAGGGTTCCGAAGTCAAGTAGGAATTACTGAGTTCTACTGGGCGCCCACCTGCAGGCAGGGGTAGTTTAAGGAGGATCGGCGGCGTGGCGGACTGGGTAGATATTTTGAATATCTCCAGCCATAATTCCAGATCGTTCTGGTACTCGGCTGACTCGCGAAGGCGCCCGACAAGATCATCGGATAGAAACACATAATCGAGTGTTTCTTCGTCAGCGAAGTCCTCGCGAATATCCTTAGGTTCCGAGTCGCTTTCGTCGCCTGAGTCGTCCTCCCGAATATCATCAGACTCTGATTCCTCGTCCGAGATGTCCTCTGACTCGGATTCAGCGTTGGTCCCGGGGAGAGACAGGAGTTCTTCCTGAGCATTCTCGAACTCCATTTGTTTCGCAATGGAATCTGGGTCCTGTACGGCGAATCATCAATCTAATGCTTGGTGAAGCATGCTGACACGCACCCAAGTGAGCTCGCTGTGAACGAGTTGCCAATCATTTCTCTCAGAGGTTGGACTCAGCCAGATGCCTGCAACACACTCCTGGCCGATGATCCGCACGATGATACGATGTGGGCCAGCGCATATATGGCCCTCCACTCCTTGGCGGATTCGTAGAGTTTCCCCGAGCTGCAATCCATCGTCCACGGAGAATAGTCGTGCGAGATATGCACATAATGGGGTCTCGTCGTCGTAGTAAGGGTCACTAACAATTGCCTCGCTTGGCCGGCGCTTCCAGGGTCTGATGTATAGATCAACCAGTTAGTTGAGCAATATTGGAAAAATCCCACCGCTTCCAGTGGGTGGCTGTCGGAATCCTTGTCAAGATGAAGATCTCGTCGCCGAAAGTCGCGATATCTTCTATTTCCTCGCCGTTGAAAGATAGTTGAAACAGGTTCTTGACAAAAACCACCCGACTCGGATCCTCAGGATACAACTGAACCAATTGGGCCTTTGTCTCGTCCCATAGTACGGAGACCCCGCTCGCCGTGAAGAAGGTTTTCGTCGTGGAAGACGTTACTAGAGGTGCAGGGGACGGTAATTGGGTCATCGCTGAGTGTAGGTCGGAATACGCCCTTACGGTTGCTATAAGGCCGCGATGGTAGGCCTGGCGACTGAGTTCCGTGTTTTGTACCCTGCCTGTGACGAAAACTGCATTACAACCGTGAGGGTGTTTGTGGGTGTAAGGATAGTATTCAGGTTGAGAAACAAACACCCACGGACGGTCATCCCAGCTGTGGTTTCGCAACGGGAACTACTGCGCAGCAATCAAGTAGCAATGCTTTCTACGCTGTCTGGTCACTGCCGAGATGCCGCGTCCGACGCAGGTGTTTAGACATCACAGATGATGGCCGTTGACGTGCCGAGTTGAAAGAACAACGATTTAAATTTGGCTTCAAAGACGATGCATTAATCAAGGTCAAATACATGGTCCGTGAACCAACGACTGGGAAACGAGCGGAATTTACACATTTTAAACCGAGCCGCTTCCCTGCCGCCAGGCGACAGTTGTTACAATATCGTCGATTCGTAGCAAATAACATTCCAGATATTATTGAACGCTGTATCTCCAGGGTATTGGCTCTCCGTCCGTTGACGTACAACAGATGACTGGTGACTGTTGCGTTGACACTCGCCGCAAGTATGAGTAACGAAGATGGGCTAGCACCAGCCTTTAAGCTCTGAAAATATTGACGTCGCCATAATACTGAGGGAATAACAAGGATGACTGACATTACTAAAGGGACATACTCCACTGACACGTACTACTCGTCTGGTACCAATTTCGACTTCATTATCATGGTCATCCCTGCGCTCTATTTTGTTTCTTTGTTGATCACTCTCATCCATTCGGCCGCTGTCCCTCCCATCGACTCCGCCGCTGTCCTGGAGTCCGATGCTGCCTCCATTGTCTCCTACATACCTGCCGAGCCATTATCAGTTTCTGTCTCCGGGACAGGTTTGGATAGATGGTTCACATCGATTTTTCCCGCCAGCAGCGGCGTCACCACAATCACGGCTCCTTGGGCCGCAGACTCCACCACAGAGCTGGCACCGCCGCCGACGTCAACCGATACCCCGGCCCCGCCGCCTCCTCCCCCAACCACCACGCCAACTCCCACTACCCGCCCAGTAATTATTCAGAGCTTTTGAGTTACTTTATATTGATGCATCTGATTGAACAGGTCGTTGTCCCAGACCCAGGGATAGGACCAAATGGCGATCCTCACCACATAAATTCATAAGACTGGCGCGGCTTTCCTAGCGAATAATTAGATTACTTAGATATATGGACTACCGTTAGGATCTTTGAATGACACGCTCCCAGTTGGTGGGCTGCCCATGCAATTCTGACGACAGCGTGAGTCCTTGTCGTCCATGATGAGACAACAGCAGGAAACTTACGACGGCGTAAGGGCATTTGACTTACCTTGCTGCACGACCAATCTGCAAAAATAGCATTGACGGCCTTATCCAGCACGTTACACTTGCAAGTTGGTTTCGGAGGCGGGTTACTGGGCGCGGGCACGGGCACCTATCACGATGGGTATAATCACGGAGTTTAATCCGGTACTGGTCACATCCACTGAGCGCTGTTCAATTCCACCCCACAACCTGATCTGTATCTTTCAGACTAAAGATACACGGTGGAAAGATTTAAATTGTGAGCAGGATGGATTAGCCGACCGCATATCTTTTCATGGCACTGCTGGCGGTGGCCTCATTCCTTGTCTTCCCAATTTTATCCATTGCAACGCCGGTCGTTGTAAAGCAAGCCTTCCCTACCAATTCCTCGCCGATCAGGCCGAACCTGGACCCTTCATGCGAACTATTACTGAATAACTGCGTCAGAACGGCAGATTCTGAAGTACCAACACACCCTCGAATTGGCCAGAACCGTATTGACCAAATCCTTTACGCAGAATGTCGACTCTATCTGGTCGTTGCGAAGCTGTGTTGCGGCGGCAACGTGTTATGGCCCAAGCAACACTCTGGATCGGATATGCAATCAAACGACTCTCTGCCCGGCATTGAAAGCTCAGTCTATGGCACATTTTAGGACTGTGAGACGTTATTCAACCTCCTTTTCGAGCAATCAATGAACAAAGAACAGATCTACAACATACCTGTTGAGGGTTGTACGTCAACGAGACAGCTGTGCACTATGTCTTTTGGTCGGTTGATTTCCGCATCCCATCCTCCCAAGTCTAAGCCATTATGGGGAGCAGATAACTACACAAGTTTTTATCGAAACAGTCTTGGCTCGGTAGACTTCCAATTGTACATGCGTCCACCAATATTAATGTGATTTGCCTCTAATTTCCTTGTGTAGGGATCCCATGGATGCCAGCGACCACTGGGACAGGATCGTATCCTCCATCACTGTACATCACAACTATACGAAGACGCTATGCGTACTAAAGTCGCCTTCCAGGCTTGCAAACTGGATTGCCAGAACGTCACTCTTCATACGAGGACTTGGATCGATTTTTTCATCTTCCTAAGGTTCACAAATTAACTCACGAGTCATGGGTGGTATTCATTTCTAGCCCACAGTGGTCATCGAACATGAAAAGGGCGGAGACAAAACATGTTTCTAGCAGTCAGCGTGTCTCAGTGAGAACAACAAGATCCCTCTCCACACATCAGCCGTCTCAATCGACAGGAAAACACCCCGTATCCCGAACATCAAGCTCGCCCAGGAAGTCTTTGCCGTCAAGCAGTCGGTCCAGCTCGAACTCGGGCAGGGTTTCATCAACCAAGACGTCGGGGTATAAAGTTCATCAGCCGTCTCAATTAAAAGGAAAACACCCTGCATCCCGAACCTCAAGCTCGTCCAGGAAGTCTTTGCCGTCAAGTAGTCGGTCTAGCTCGAGCTCGGGCAGGGTTTCATCGACAAAGACGTCGGGGTATGAAGTTCCTCCACATTCTTCGAGCGGTTCAGGTTCAAACCTCCCTTCTTCGAGTCACCGATTATCTTCAAAAACCTCGCTTTCCTCCAAGATCCCCGTCTCTGTGACATCGATTACATTCAGTGAGTACTTCAATCAACAAGTTGAGTGGAGAAGTATCACTGAACGCGGAATTTTTTAAATTTAGATCCCAATCCGGTTCCATCCTCCGGCGCAGCCAGTGAAACGTTCATTGCACCTGGCATCACAACAATAATTCCTATTCCAACTGCATCGACCGTCATCAGACTGGGATCTCCTTCAGTTGTGACCAGCACCTCGACAGTGACCAGAGTCCTCACTGGTTCCGGCGTAGAGAGCACAGTGGTAGAGACGGCGACTTCGTCATTCCTGGTGACTCCCCAAATTACCGTCGATGCAGGGGGTGGAGCCATAGGCACCATACCGACTTCGGTGTCCCAACCCGGTGCAATAATTCCAGTGTTCAGTGAGCTCCAGCTCGGAAAACGATGCACAGGTTACCGATATAATATACAGACACCAACCCTATTCCGCCGCCAGGGGCTACCGCATTGTGAGTGATTTAATAGGCTTAAGTCTGATTTATTGAATGTTAATTTCCCTGATAGAACGTTCAGTGGAACGGGTGGTTTCTTGACCGTGGTCCCAATACCGACGGTATCCTCGACAGTCATCAAGCTTGGAGCGGCTGGCGGAGGTGGAAGCATTGAACTTGGTCTAGGCGGAATCATTATTGGAACACTGCCAGCAGGAATCTCTGAAGTGGGTGGGCTCTCACCTGTGCCGGTTCCTGGACCAGGTGGCCCCCCGGAAGATCCCGAACCTTCACCTACAACGAGCGAATCGTTGCCCTCTTCGTCCTCCGCATCTACTACCACGTCCGCAGCCTCTTCGTCAGCGTCCTGTTCTGCCCCAGCAGTAACAGCAACTAGTTGCGGGACAGATTGCGACAGCGATTCCGAGTTCGAGGAAGATGTTTCTGCGTCTACGCCCACTTCGTCAACGTCCAAACGAAGGGGATGGGGAATAACAAAACGAGGAGGAGCTCGTAGTACGTCACTTCCACAGAACTGCCTGACAAAAGGTGTTGATTTCTTCTCGAAGAAATGAGTGACGGTTGCAAGCAAGATATTTTTGTTTCGCCGACCAATAAAGGTCTGGATTTCCACCTTACGCTAGCTTTTATTGAAAACTCGAGCGAACCCAGCTGTCGGCGTATACGAAAGGAAATCTACCCCGCACAAAGCATTCGGCCTTCGTAGTTACACCGGTACCTCTTTCGACATGCGCCAGACGACTCCACTTAGCAAGCCGCGTTCTTTTAAGAGTAATTATTTTCATATTCACGGGACCCCATTGCTGACCAAGTCCACAAAAGCTGAACATGTTTTCGAATTTCAAATTTTCTCCATCTTCGTGCATGATCTTTTGGGCGATCCCCGGAATGCCGCTCTTACCGGTGGCTGTTCAGGAACATGGTAAGACCAGTCTGATGTACGATCCAGGGTCTCAAACTCAGTCATCACTGCGTCGATCCGTCAGGATACAGAACTTTTACAAAACTACAGAAATGCAAAACGTCGTAAATAAGATCAACGACGTAAGAAATCTGGGTAGCATCGACAATATCAGTGTTCATTCTCTCGCTTATTTATATTTGGGCAGTTTTTGCGGATGAGTTTATCAACAGTGCTAAGCAGTACAGGTGAGCCAAGTGGTGAATTCCCGCTACCGTAAGGTACGGGTCTTATAGGGAGCATGATTTTTGGATTTTGGCCGTGTATCACATTTTCGTCAGCAATTTTCGCGTAATCCGCTTTCCTCCCCGCCAAATCGCTTCGGCTTGCCCCAGTCGTTCGCTGCGCCGATGATTGCCGAGTTAAACCTCATAAATTTGCTTATGCATACCGTGGAAAATGCTCTAGATCTTTCCTTTCCTTAAATGGTACACTATGACTGAACATCAAGTCGTGGTTGTCTTCCAAATGGTCGCCACTCTTGAGATTTATACTTTGCCAATATCAAGTCAATATTCTACCTCGGTGGCTTTGTCGGGTAAAGTTGCCCTGGTGTTCTATGGGATTGAGGATCCTACCCTTCCTGATGGGTGAGAAGAGGATAATATTATTGTATGCACATTGACAGTGCTAAGGCTCTAACCATTTGGTTTTCATTTGAAGACCCGTGCAAAACAAGATGGAAACGGTTTTTAAACAGTTTTAAACGGGTTAAGACAGTTTTAAATGGGAATTTTTGGAGCAAGTGAGTCGAAGTGGTCTGGAGGGATCAAATGATGCACCTTGGCCTTCGTGACGCACAAACGAGACACTTTATCGCAATGAGGTGCATCAAGGTGATCATAAATCCGGGTTCAACGGCGGAATGGTCGCAGGATGCAGGCCGCTTGAGTTCGCCGAGATGGCCGATCGTCCATCAAACATAAAAATGCCTCCAAGATATCGTGCATCGGTGAGTAGTTCTTTTGCTCCGAGACTATGCTCGTAGTTTTACCAGTATTGCCAAGCTTTCTGAGACTCTGGGGTTGGGATCCACCCCCAAAGCTGTGGTAAGTGGTTAATTCTTTGCAGCCGTTTGAACCGTTTACAAACAGATTTCAAACCTTTTGTGCTCACTCGCAAACCAAATCGAAATAAAAACGGTTGAAAACATTTTCAGACGGAAATGGTCGGGGCCTTAAATGACACACAGAGTTATCTGATCCCACTGGTGTCCCTGGCCCATCGGAGCTTCTTCTGGGTCGTGAATTATTATACTTTGGTCGGCAAACCATTCTGCACACCTGCAATTTCAACTCGCCACAGTCCTGGGACTTTGGGCCTCATTCTTTGGACAGCAGCTGAAGGAGAGATATCCTCAGGTTGGACATGATCTCTCTTTGGTTCTTTGGTCTTCTAGTCCTCCGGACACGCTCTGACCTCTGGATCCTTTTCTGTTCCCCCACAGTTGCAGCTCTTGTGCAAGTCTGCAAGTTCGCTTTTTTTTTTTGCTCTTTAGAGCTCAGCCTCCTTGAATCTAATATCGTGAACTTCGCCCGAAACAGATTCAGCATTGAAGTATCTAACGCAGACCCGAAAACAATGCTGTCTTTGTCGCTTGCAAGTGCCTACTGTCTAGTTCCAGCGCGAGCATGTCACAACGACGGTCTTTGTATTCAACGGAGATAAAGCCGGGATGTGGCCGATGGGCTCCAAAGTGTGTTTGCCATGCGGAATTGGGCTCAGGGATGGGAGCGGGGCTGATTTTCTCATCTGAGCCCGGATGAAATTTGTCTCGGGTCACACTTTGAACTTTTTCATAAAACTACTGATGCATTGGCACACATTACTCCTACAGCATGTATCGGATTCCGGGTGGAATAAATCCTCGAAAATCTCATCGCTTTGGAAAAACCTACTCTGTGACTTTCTGAGGGATGCGACTGGGTCAAACAATTGTCTTTGCCCGCATGCAATGGTTCTTCCACATTTCCCACCCGGATCTGAAATTCCCCTGACCTTCCAGCACAGCACTTTTTTTTTCCGTGTCAGTGCCTTTCCACGCTGCCACCATGGCAACTCCGGTGAGATATTCGATGGGACACCCTTAGTTCACCTCATGTATGCCGATTTTCTTTTTCGATGGTTGGAATCTTATCTTCTCCCCCCCTTCATTTCTCGGAGTTGCACCTCGTATTTGAATTGCTGGGCAAGTATTTTCAACAGACGTTGAACCATGAAAGTGACCTCAAGTCCGAAGAAAGCTGGACTGAACATGAATGATAAAATGGAGAACTCGCGCAGAACCAATCTCGAAATTGAAATTTATTCAGAGTAGAATAATCCATCTTTGGTAGCGGGCCATGCCGCTCGTCGGCCTTACATGCTTTATCTGTGATGGGACCGGCTGAGCCCCATCGAAACAGCGTGGACAGGACCAAACATATGGGCGGCGCATCAATCTCGAAGTAAGTGCGGCCCTGATACTGTTGTCTGATCTAAATTCTTCTAGATGGACGACACTGTCCCGGGGAAAAATCTTGAACATGATGCGTGGAGCAGCCGCTGCCGTAGATTGTACGAAATCGATTTATGCTCTGCGGACGATATTTCCTGATGGATCGGCAGACCTAAACGACAATGCGGCCGCATTTAAAGATACCGTCGAAGGAGTCATTGAAATTCTTCAACAATATGATCAAAGAACGGCCAGTCAGCTGAGCCCATCTATCGCAGTTCAATTCTACGAACACATGCAGACGGAACTTGTAACTTACCAGACTTCGGGGCAGAAACTTGGCCTTGATTTGGCTAGCAGAACATCCATTGCACTGAGCAAGAATCCACTGACATGCCCAAGAGAGGAGGCTCAGCTGAAGGCTGATCTCGCGCAGGTTCGCCGCTGCTGAATTCCAGCCAACTCGTATCGATTCTCATTCTTTCCACATTCCACAGCTGGTTACGGCTCTGACAAATAATTATCCAACCCTCGCAACCGCCAATTTCTTGCTGGCCCGCCCCCTTTGCTTTCCTAACAAATCACCAGGACAGCTTGAATTCGTACCAACTGACACTACACAACAATGGACAGTTCTGCAAGGGCCCCTTGTCATTGCGAATGCAGGCAGCAACAACAATAACCTGAAGGTCGATCTGGAGTACACAGCCGCAACGAATATGAACCCTACCGGCAACCTTCTTGCCCCGTGTTACTTAATTCCCCGGCTGAATGCGTGGGCGTATACGTGAGTTGTTAGCCTCTCCATTTAATTCCCGTGTTGACGGGCTGGACAGCACTTCCAAACCGTCCCTGCGACCAGTAGCCATATTCAGCTCGACTTTGATTGCGTGACACGGCAACTGTCCATCACCGGGCTTAATAATCCTTCCTGCGCTGTTGTGGAAGTTCCGGGAAGCAACGGGCAGCAATTTGAACAGTTCTGCGGGCCGTCGGCGGCAACTGTGTCGAGTTGCACAGGGGTTGTGATACCGAACGGGTTAGAGTCGGAGGATGAAATGTTTTGGCATCCGATTCCTGGCTGAAACTTGAGGGACGACATTTAGTGTTGAATACTGTGGGGATGTACTAACGTTTTGAATCTAATTAAAGTTGCGCGAAATTTAGTTAATCTCGGTGTGATTATCGCTGTAGGCCCGTGTTTACGAGTATTCGCCGGTCTCGGACTCTCGGCTGATCTCTGCTATTCAGAACGACTGCCAGTGGAATTTATTGGAGTGCAGTCGAAGCGGTTGGCGATGCCGAATGATGCCGACGAGTGCCGTTTCTGGTATTGAATTAATGACCGCAGGCAGCGTGCGCATCAGTGTTCCAATCAAGATCATCACAACGGCCGATGCGGGCCGAAAGGCAAGTTGCAAAACTCGATCCCATTCCGAAAAACAATATGGTTTTATTCAAAGTGGTTCATTAATTTTATACATTGCTCAGACGCGCTAGAGCTGTTCCTGTAAATGAGATCTTCCGTTGAACTTGGCGGACACTAGTAATTCAAACTCCAAGAACCGGCTTGGAAAACAAAAGATTCTAACCAAACCCACTGGCTCCTGCTTCAATTGGATCATAGGACCACATCTCTGCGCAAGAAGCGATTTCTTGTCCTCGATCGACGATCACGGCCCGTTTTTTTTCGTCGGCTCTTCCATCCTTAACCTAGATTCAACGACATAGAGATCAAGTCCTCTCGAAACGCCGTGCAGCATCGATTCCTTTTTTATTCTTTCGCTCTCACCCTTTCGCTGACTTTGTACAACTTGTACCACTCACCCGGTTTAACACCTCTCAATCTCTGTATCTCACGGACTGCAGTGAGGATCCATAAAAAAAGTTCAAAGGCTTCATAAGACGCGATTTTGTTCCTCCAACACAGGACCAGTTTAATGCCAGAGAAAGTAACTGCGTCCTCACTGATCAATGTGCGACATGTGTCCAAAGATCTCCCAGTCCTGCTGAAAAGCCTTTGGCCACGAGAATGGAGTGTTGTTTCATTATTTGTGGTGTGTATTTTACTACTACCAGTCCTTATTATAAGAAAGAGCCAAAACCCGGCAAAAGAGACCAGTCTCGGAGTAAGTGTATCCCATCGCAGACCCGTCTCGCCTCCACCGTCCGTGCGCGCACCCAAGCGTCCGTCATACCGCCTCCACCCTGCTCATGATCGGCCCCCCGCCCGCCCCGCCCCCTCCGCCGCCAAATAAAGCCGCCACTCCTCCAGCAGCGCCTGCCCCACCGTGGGCTCGATCTCCGTCCCGTCGCGCGACACCTTGACCTCGCGGTCGTGGTTCCACGGGTTTCGGATATGCCGCGTGCGCCCGAACGGAAACCGCGCCGTGCAGAGCCACTGCAGCGCGAACTCCTGCCCCCGCCCCTCCGCGCTTGCGCTCGCCTCCGTATCCCCAAACTGCTCGTCCTGCGCGACAGAACCAAGCGGCAGCCCCGCGCGCTCCCCGGCTGCACCCGTCCCGCCGGTGCGCATCGCGCGGAACGGCGCGCTGTCGCTGAGATGGGGCCTGCTCGTATGGCTGTCGTGCCGCGCCCGCTTCACACCGCCGTCGCCGTCGCCCCCACTCTCCACCGGCCCAGCCATCCTGCACACCAATCTGTGAGTATCGCTTGCGCAGATGGCGAGGAGAGGAGGAGACGCACCGTGCGTAGCCGAAAAACTCACCGCTCTTGTTGGCGCTGAAGATGAGGAAGACGTCCGTGGAGGTGCGGAACGCACGGTCGAGGACGCCTTCGTTGTGCGGCTGCGTTGTCCAGAGGCCCGTCTGCACGCTCAGGTCAAGGCCGTCCTGCAAATAAACGCGCTGGTCAGCACACGCTAGCGAAGGGAAAAGAGAGGAGTGGAGCTGCACACCTGCGTGAAGGATTTCAGGATGAAGAACCGTTGGGGAAAGTGCTGCCGCAGCAGGCTCGAGGTGGTCGACGCGTGCGACTGCGAGCCCGAGCTGTCCGAACCCTTGATATGTGGGTGCGGCGGCGGACGCACTGGGGCTTCGTTGATCGATAAGGCGGAGAGGCTCGACTCCAGTGCTGCAGACGTCGATTCGTCTCGCGCAGCCTTCTCCTTTTCCGTTTTGGCCTTCACCCACCGCGTGTGTATGCCCATCCCGCGCTGCCCTCCGACGCCCGCACGCAGCTCGTCGTCCCGCCGGCGTACACGACACACCAGGCGCGCACAATGCGGATCTGCACGCAGCGGCACGCCGTGGAAGCGGGCAATCGCCGCCTGCAGATGCGCCTCGGTATCGTAGTTGACGAACGCGCAGCTCGAGCGCGGGATGAGGAAGATGGAGAGGATGCCGGTCCCGCTGCTGCTGCTGCCCCCCTCGGCGGGCGACTGCGTCAAGAAGCGCCAGAGCTCGTTGTGTGCCGCATCGCTGGGGACATTCCCCACCCACATGGCCCATTCAGAGCGGTTCGCAGGTGGGTTGGGGTGGTACGGGCGGCGCACGAGGGGCTTCTCGCAGCTGGGTGGAACAGGTGGTGGTGCGGGCGGCGATGACGGTGTCGCCGGGCGCGTGTACGTCGGCGACGAGCCGGGAGGGAAGTATTCGCCGCTCGGGGGGTGCTGCTGTGCGGGCGGCGGGAGGTAGAAGGGATACCCAGAGTGGCCCCTCTCGTACTGTGGCGGTGTGTGATGAGGCGGCGTGTGCTGAGCGGGCTGCGATGGGATGTACCACCAGGTGCCACCGTCGCCGGGCGAGGGGGGCGGGTACTGCGGGTATGCGGCGGCTGGGTGGGCGTCGTGCGGGTGCTGACCCTGAGGATACAGCCTTGGAGATTGTTGCGGGTATATGGGGTAGCCTGGGTGCGCGTAGCCGAAGGACGGATAGAAAAGATGGGGGGACGGCGTGTCGCGAGACTGCGGGATGTTGTCGGACGGGTACTGAGGGTGGCTCGCATGTGTGGGTTGGGGCTGCTGCTGCACATGGAAAACGGGGTATGAAAAGGAGTGGGGCGGGGTGCTGAGTGGAGGCTGGATGTGCTGTCCGTATCCGGGATAGCCTGAACGCGGCAGAGGATATTGGACACCGGCGCCGTGAGGGGGACCATGGGGTGGCGGGGCATTGAGAGACGGATACCCGCCGTGGGTTTGTCGACCTTGCGACGATGCTTGAAATGATTGGCGGTGGCTGGAGCTCAAGCCTGAACGGGCTTGGTCAGTCCTCGCTCGCCCACGGAAAACGTTGCCTCAGAAAGAGGACAAAAGGAACAACGAGGACGAGCAAAAGTCTCGCCTGATCCAATTGATCGGCAATCACTCGTTTAGGAGCGGCGTGATGCAAAAATTGAACAAGACACACTGATTCTGTTTTGGCTGCCAGGTGTTTGAGTAAGAGTGCCTTCGTCTGGCGACTCGACCAGGCTGGATATGGAGACATCGGGTGAAACCATGGCCCGTTGATTGGCGATAAGTTGCGAATCCAGGGATGAGTGACGCAGAAGGAATTCAAATTTCAACCAGTTTTGTCAAGTACGAGCGCGAGGTGAGGGCGGAGCAGGTACGCGGTAAAATTGTACGCAAGGCTTTACGGAGGGAGGGTTTATAGGTGCCATCCGTGTGAAATACGGCGTCATAGGAGGTTGTGGATGTGACATCATCGATGTCGATGAGGACCAGACTTGGCGTCGGTTCAGTAAGTTCCACACTTCAGAAGAACCTGGTTACCTGACAGCAATGAAACCGAGCCCAACGTCGAGATCAAGTATCTCAGGTCCACTTGTAAGGTTCTCGGGATAGGTAAATAAACCTCAGCCCTAGCGGTGAGCTGGAGGCGCGCAATACTGAGGTCTAGGAGAGGCAGCAGTGGACTGCGGAAGTACCTGTTCTGAGATCCAATAGAATAATTGAGCAATCGGATGGAAACGGGGTTATCGGGATAGCCAAGTATATAGTGCGAGCTGGCGGCGTTCAATGCGGAGGGGTTAGGAGAGGCACTGACAGTGAAGTGCGGAAGTACCTTAGACTGTTCTGCGATCGAGTAGAATAGTTGAGCAATCGGATGGAAATGGGGATATATGGTGTGATCCACCTTTTCGCGATCGTTGATGTTCGGGGGTTTCGGCTGCTTGAGAACCAAGCCTCGGTGAGGCTGATGAAGAAAAAATAACGTCACAGCATGGACAACAGTTCGATGGCGCCGTGAAACGCTAGCACTCGAGACGGCATTCGATGCAAGGGGCTCTTGATCCAAGTCTCCCTGAATGCGCATAGCGATTCGATCCCAATGCTTATCGTAGACTCAATCCCGAAACTCAGGTTCAGAATCACTATAGATCACGGAATCAAAACAACGTACCTACAAGAAGGAATACGACGACCTGCAAGACGCTGAGGGCGAAGACTACGACTTTGAGGAAGAGATCGAAGAGGAGATAACGCCTAAAACGTGTGTTAGTATATTAAATGAATGAATCCAGCGCAATGGACAGACCAGAGATGAAAACGGAGTATCATCTGGAGAAGCAAATTTCTCATCGAAACACAGGGTATCGGAGCGCCGGGATGTTTTTGTCGAGATCACCATCAAATTAAAGTTCAAGACACGCTCAAGACGCGCACATTCGCAAGGCATGTCATCCGGATCTGCGCCAAGTTCTACGTGGCCGTTAATGGTTGATTCCCGGTCACATTGCAGTGGATATCCGGATGGTGATTCTGGCGATTGTCTGCGATACACAGAAAAGTGTGAGGATCTCAAGCGAATAATATGGACATGACTAACGCGACTGCTTGAAGATGTGCGCAAGGCGTCGCTTTCGCGTGTCCGCGAAGGAACTGCGGGTCCGCATGGTACTATAGCCGCTCAGAGCTGCATCGGGACGCGAGGGCCATAAAACAAGACTCGAGTCGAGAGGATGGGGAGGTTTTGGAAGACGCGTAGTAGATGTGGCGGTGAGATCAGATGATCGTCACAACGGTACCGGTGACGTGTCACATCGCTTGTCGTGTGAACCTTACTTGAACCAGTCGTTATTCTGAGTGTTGATCATGGTTGCATCCGAATAACAACTGTAACGGAATCACCGAGTGGACAATATTTTTCGTGGCCTCCGGCAAAAGCGAGGTTTCTGAAATTTCGATTCACTGACTCGGAGTTAAGACTGCAGTTCAGTTTTGTAGCGCACGAGACGAGTCTAAGACTCGTGGTGTGCTTGGATAATTTTCCCCTAGAGAACTAAGGCATTGGCTGCACCATGAATCAATTTCTGGATGCCAAAAACACGCCAAGATGAGGGTCAAAATCATGGGCCCTCGGCGCCACGGTTGTGGCGAGGCCAATTGACTGCCTATTAAAAGTCTGAGCACATCAGTCTATCGTAGAGGTAAGTACTGAACTATTTCGGTCGAAGCACATTTCATGGTGCCAACTGCGATATTATCTTCGAGTAATTTACTTCCCGCAGGTGCCTCCACAGATAAATTCAAAGTTTTAGCAGTGGGCATGCCATGCTTGATATAAATTTATTAAACTGCTTTCACTGCGTTCCAGGCCCCCGTAGACAGACCCCTGTCGTCGTTCGGCTACATGTGGCTACGTCGGTACAAATCTGGCGATGGGGGGTAGACAGGGATGTAGACGCAGATCTGTCGTCGCTCGGCTACCTCGCGTGGACACGGTCCGGCCACCTATGTCTACGTCCGTTTACGCCTGTACACACACACTAATCCACACAGACGCGACATTGTGAATTAACAAAAAAGCAATTGGTCTACGTGAGTTTTGCCTCAGGCTACCTCTGGCCACCTCAGTCTACCCTCTGTCTACATTGGTGGACTCAGGTAGACAGACATGGCAAACATAGACATACTATGTCTACGAGGTGTAGACATACGTAGCCAGACGGGCTTGTCTACTCCTCTGTCTATGTCGGTAGCCAGACCCTCTGTCTATCAGGGACCGGAACGCAGTGTTTGGCCTTGATTTATGGCTTTTTCGTTATCTTAAAAATCTGCAACCATTGGCGAAATAACCAGAAAGGTTGAAATTCCCTGGGGCTCCTTCCCCCCCTAAGATTCCGAGGAAACTTGAAGCAAACCAAAAAAAAATGAAGCAAATCGTAACGAGGAGGTCATTGGAGCGACCCTACAGTGTTATACTCACTTCATGCTGGTTAGGGGAACAAAATTCGGTTTCCAGAAACCTAACAGAAGATATTGTGATCATCGCGAAGAGCCTGGACTACCATACAGGATTTGAGTGAAACGAGGAAAATTGGAAAGAGTCCTCCCAACCGGGTAGAACATCCTACCAGAGCAATTTGCTGGTCGGGATAAGCCGGATTTCAATCGGGAATGGCCGGGATCGATGAACCGTGGGCTCAGCCAGCCATCAAAACTTTTGCAAGACGATACTGAACCCAAGTCGCGAAACGATGCTCGGGAACTCCGAGTTTTATGTCGCCAGTACTTACTAGCCTGAGTCCCACCAGCATATTGATCGAACTTTGATGCGGTGATGCGGTTCGAGTCTAATCAAATCTCGGCTAGAGCTCCCTTCTTGCATATTCTTACTGCTTCCGGTCCGAGGGGGAATCGGGATTCGAAAAAGGACAGACGTTAATTCCGACAAAAAGACCACACCGAATCATTGAGGATTCAAAACTCGAGCCCTTTAATGGAACTGTACAGTGCACTCAGATGGCGGATATCGATGTTTGAACTTAAACTTTGAGGTTCTGGATCTATATCATCATTACTAGATGCGTATCTGATTCTTCAGTGATCACGCGGCCTTTGGTTGCTGTAGATGGTATTTGACAATTGTTGAACTAGTTTGGATTCGGTTACGCGTGGCCGAATTCGTTCAGTAGATGGGTAGGACAAGAACTCAGGTCTCAGAATAATATATTAGCTTGACTAAGTAGCATTACACGGCACGGTCCCGCTTAGGAACACCGGTTTCAAAAAGTATTCCGGAGTAGTCCCGTCGTCCCTGACGACCTCCATATATCTTCGTAGCCGGGTTCACACTTCCAGTTTATGTAATTCTACCTACCTACCTACCTGTAACCAGTCGACAATATAGAAGCAATTCAGAATGATATCAAAGAAGCGAGTGGGGTAAATCAGAGCGCGGATCGCATCAATTGGTATAAATACCAACGACCATCATCGCGCCTGCGCAAGGCTCTCCATGGACCCTGGACTCCTTCCGGGCATTATCGTTGCGCTTCAGAACGTCGTCACTACCCGCTATGTCAGCGGTGAGCTATTTCTTTCTGAGATTTTCCATTTGGTATCCTTAGTTTCTCTCTAGCTGCTGGTTTTGTGGTGAGTAATTTTTTCATCTTCCGAATGGAATGAATAAACGCATCCAGCTACTTATTTATGACCATCTTCTGACCCTGGGGGACGAGGTGGAGTACATATGGAGCGCGCCTTTTACCCTCGCAAAATCTGTCTTCTTGATTCTGCGATACATGGTCCCGCTTTTCTTGCTGGGAGAGACCATCAGTAAGGGTGTTCCTCGCAACGTAAGTACTTGCTGCTGATACACTCCAAGCACGCAGCGGTTTGGCGGTAATTCCAATGTCCGATACTGTACGTCGGTAGATCTCTGCGCACATTGATCCATCCCTGATCCACATACAGGCGTAAGCGTCAATCCCGCTGTGAAGTCGCCATATTCATCCCATTCCCAGGTGTAAAGCCTTTACTTCGTGTGCGGTATTGCAGGCTCCTGCCTCTCCCCGGGCTTCGTCGCTGATGTCTTGTCACAGACCTACGCTGGCTGGTTCTCAATCACCATATCGAACTTCCTTGTTCTATTACGGATCTGGGCAACGCTTCCACGGGGACATCGCTACATTACCTGGTCTCTTGCCTTTTTCATCTTCGTGCAGGTTGCGAGCTTCGGTGTCACGAGCTGGGGGGTATCCAACATGATAGGTACGTTTTCACTTTCCGTGTTACCTTTGTCCCACAAGTCTGTTGCTTTCAGCCGTTCTTTTCTTCGACCCCGCTGCCGGTTTCTGTTCGTTCAGCTCCAAACCAAATGTCGTTGGTCTCTGGCTCCCTGGTGTACGTCCCATTGAAAAACCTCGCCGCCCCTGAATTGTGACCGACTGCCTTTAGATACTATTCGAGGTGGTTGTCTTTGTCACCGCATGGTGGAATGCGTTGGATCGCCCCCGCACAGTTGGCCCCGACTCGAACAGCCACATAAGCCGCGTCTTCTTCCGTGATGGCGTGGCATATTTTGTAGTACGTTTTCTGCTCCACTTTGGCGATGCTCTGCGGCACTGACCCGGACTCCAGATTCTATTCGGTACGCGGAACAGCCATTAGTCCAGTTTCGACTCTAAATTTCGCCAGTGCTACGTGTTGCCAACGCAGTGCTTGCGATAGTCGCGCCTGTGTCGCTGATGTTTGTCGGCGTTTAGTGAGTTCCTTTTCGCATGCATCTCGAGACGTCAGTTGATTTTTATTGCGACCAGTTTCATTTGGGCGAGCACGACCCTCACCACGAGCCGGCTGATCATTAACGCCCGACGCGAAGTTGGATTGGCAGAGCGGCGGAGGGAGCTGCAGATGCCAGAACCTCAAACATTCGAGGACACGAGCGACATCGATGAGACACGGCGGTTGCGCAGTATGTCTTCTGCACGGTTATCGAAAGGCGTGTCCTTTTGGGTATAGCTGTTATCAACTTGTACTATTCCACACGTAAACGTTCATTGTTTGAGACTGAGAAATCGACGGCTGTCCGAGTCGTAGCACACCAAAAAGTGGACCACAAAGTCATCTCTGACCTGTGCGCTACATGCACTCGGCTTGTGGACGCTCTCCCTCCAGAAGTGAGTGACAAGGTACTCCGTCAGGTACTCGAAGGCTGAAGTCTGCAAATTGAAGACGGCGCGGCAGACACATCCGAAGCGAAACAGATGCAAACCTCCGATTCAGTTGACCCAGCACATTGTCAACGCATGCAGAGAGCGCTCATCAATGGCAGGCGTGCTTGGTAGTAAGTACGGAAAGTACATCCGGTCCAGGGCAACAGATATCATCATTGACAGGCCGTGCTTGTGCAGGCTCGCCGAGACGTGCGCTCAAAAATCTCAGGAACTCTCGTCATCCGTTCCCCAAATACCGAATATTTTTTAAGCGGGACTACGCTGTGCAATTCAACCAACTACCTACCGCTCAGAATATCACACCGGTGACAGGTGGGTCATCGGAAACAGGTGGGTCATCATAACGTGGTCGCCGCCTTAGCGCCATTGGATCGTTAACTTCAAGACCAGCAAACCAAAGACGGGCATACACACTGGTGGATCGACCGTAACGCCTCGATGTACTCAGTGACATTCGGTTTCCGACATGAAGGAACAACAAGGTCAGCACGGTCTTGGAACAGACCACAACAATGTGGCAGTGCAAACCATCAGTGATCGTCACGTCATTGGGTGGCGGTGTATGGTGATCCGAAGTGGCGGTGCACTCCTCTTGCAAGCCAAACCACCGCCTGAACTAAGCTCGTCAAACTGCGCTCAAGGAGTCCCACTTGCTCTCTAAATCTCAGTGGAAATGTCACACGTCTCATAATTTTGTGCAAGGCTCTGTCTTCTTTCTTCCACTTTTGGTTTATTGCCGAGTTCCTGGCAACTGGATTCGGACCATGTTTTCCTGTTCCGCCATTCCATCGAAGTCGACTGGTGCAGAATTAAACGTGCAGAGATTTGCTTCCTGATACGCAAGACAACGAGACTTGCACGCTACATATCTCCTCCATGTCCGATTTTGACACAGATCGCAAGATGACAGGAGCTTCTGTTCATTTGTCGACCCGCCTTCCTGCTCTTCACACTTCAGAGGAGTATCCGATCGAATTCTGGCCTTAAAAACAAAGGAGAAAACAATTGCCTATCGCAGTTATCCGGCTATTGGATTTGTTCCGTGTTCAAATCACCATAGTCCTGCCATGTCATTTTTCACACGAAGCTCCACTGCTTCCCAAATTCACACTCGGTGTAGAACTTGTGCCAAGGGAAGTGGGATATGAATCACAGCCCGAATGAGAATCCCTTCCGTGGCGGGCGTGGATTTTCAGAACTACGGACCATGGTCGTCCAAGACTCAAAATTCAAATCTGGGTTAAATTTCACTAATTGAAGTCCCCATCTCCCAATCACACATGAGGCCGTGGCACCTATGAGCTCTTCGACTGACCCCCCCGGTGGATACGGAAAATCAATCTCACGAAATTTAAATTTAAACAGCCACTTCACGTATCTTTACACGGCAACCATTTCGCCACATTCTCGGGCTCGCCGAGTCGTCCACGTTCAAAAACACATTTAATTACACGTTCTTTGTCCACTAACTTCCGAGCTGAAGAGGATTAGCAGCTTTCTGTCGCGGAACTCGGAGCGGATCTTCGTCGCCGCTGTGCCTCACGCTGACTCTCTTCTCACCATCCTTCACCCGCTGTACGTCGGCAATAGCTTTGGCCGATCTCTTCCCCAACACAACACATGTTTTGTGGGTGGTGATATTACTCTCTGGCAGTATCTGCTTCGCTTCCCAAATAGATATACTTATCTGGACAACGCAATCCCAACGGCGGAACAAAGACATGTTCGCCTTGGCTCTGTCGTAAGCAGTACAAATCCCCGCGACGTTGTTCCTGCCTTCCATTGGCGGGTTTGTGGCTTTGAGACGAGGGGCACCCACATGATAATTGCGCTATAGGATTTGATAGGATCGATCGGCGACTTGGCTCACTGGCAGACCGACCATCGGATTTTGTGTGCCTGCCGTAACTGAAATACTTATCGCACACTCCGCGCTTCGCCGTCAAGAACTGTGCAAATGAATAAATAAATAAAACCGGCTACCGGATCTCCCGTCGCAATTACGGATGTGACGGGCGCCCATCTGTCGCTTGCCCGCACCCAGGTACGGCTAGCGGCGGGATGATGACGTCGAGGTTTTTCTCATGTTATGGGACTCACAAGATTAATGAGACATGCCATAGGACTCGTGTTTTGCACATACCACTTGATTACCCCCGCTGACAATGGATCAAAGAAAATGTATTGTGTTCTGTCCAGTGGGTCCTTTGATAGACGAGTTGCAAAAGACCTCCATGGTCCGGTGGTTTCACGGAGAGGAGTACTTAGCGGTGTCAGTCGATCTCAGCGCTGACCGTCTCAGCATTTAGCTCGGCCCAGTAAGGACACAGCGTGATCCGGGCTGAGCAATCTGTGGAATGCCTGCGGTCGCAAACTCGGGTGTTCGGTTCTTGGGTCGTGTAATATATTGCACAGTGTACGGCAGCGTGGGGGCGAACTTGATACCAATCTGTAGCACGACAAGAGACCGGAGTACCTGCTATTGGCGCTGCGACGCCGCGTGGAATCCAACGACTGTGAAAGATTGTCAACGACGCCCAGACCGCACTTGAAATGGAACAAGTCACTTCGCCGTGTGAAGGAAATATATTGCATCCAGATCTTCCGTAAATGACAACCCAGTAGGAGTAGGAGAGAACCTCACTTCATCATTCGAGTGGGGCAGTGTCGCTACATGTGATCGGAGGTCCGCTGCGAGGTCTCTTCACAGTTGAAGCAGCAAGAGATGATTTGAATCGGAAGTAATTGAACTCGTAGGCCGACATCGCAGGTTAGTAATCATGTTGAACGAGGACCAAGAGCGAGTAGTTAGAACAGCCCTCCGTCTCCGACGGATCGTAAAAGTACGGGTACAATCTCGCAGAATTAACAGAGAAATTACGGCCGTTGCCTGGAGTGTTGAAACTCATTAGCTCTATTGCCCAGAAAATTACGGCGGTCTCTCAAACGCATTAGCTCTGTTTCGTTCCTCTTGAGTGCCCGACGATTTAATGACATTAGCCCGCCACACTCTACAAAGTGACTCCAGGTCCGGCGGTCGCCGGTAATAGGGGCGTAGCGAAGTTAACGGATGCTTTTAGGGTGACCAACATCCAGAAGCCCAAAAGATTCCGAAAGTTATGTCGCTGTTAAGGTTGGATTGTGGCGTTGGGAAACATGCTGGCCATAGTGCAACATGCCGTTGTGCAACAGGTTCGCGGGAGGATGGACCTATGCATTGGGGTCCGAGTTGCCAATATTGTGCCTTCAATCAAGCAAGCACTGAGCAGACCCAGTTGATTCACAGTGACATTGCACGGGGCACATTTTCCTTCTTCTCGTAAGCTTAAAGCATATTCGCTTGCTTGAGACTCGAGTTGGGCCGACACCAAGCATGTTCGCCACGGCCACGAAGAGGGTTGATGGTGGCTGGTGGCGGATGGCAGTGGCGAGTCGAAAAAAAAAGAGATTAATTGACACGTGAAACCACGGAATCAGCCACGGTCACAGGTCCCCAGATGCTGATCTCAGTCAGTGTCCTCGCATGCAAAAAAAATCTACATGTATTCAATTCGTATTGGTACAGGAATTATACAGCTAGCTATGTGTACGGTGATGCGATGCGCGTAGGTGAATTATAGACAAGATCAAATATGGGCATGCAATGTGAATGAGATCGATGAGAGGATGCTGGGATAAAGAATATGAAGATGCGGACAATGACAATGCAGGCAAAACAATTATGTACGAGAAAGCAAGAGACGACGATGAGACAGGACAGATTCCGAATACACTTTGTACGGCAGAGCGAGGAGCGAGGTGATAGAGTGAAGCGAGGGGTGACGCAGAAGGACAAGGGTGATGGAGGTATGGGAGAGGGGATGCGAGAGAATGGCAAGGCGACACGACGGCGGCGCTACTGTACGGCAACACGCCACCCGTAGTCGGCGAGATACTCGCCCGTCTGAGGCTGCGGGTGGTGGAGATACGGCGTCGACGCCACCGTGGGCGCATACGTCGTGTAACTCTCAGGCGGGCGCGCAGGCTGTGCATAGCGCGGCTCGCTCTCTCGCCTCCCGTAACCCGTCAGAGACGACAGCGTGCCCGGCGAAAGCATCTCGCTGTCCCTCCGCGCCGCAACATACCCGTCGCTCATGGACTCCCGCCGCAGCGACGGCAGCGCGGCGAGCAGCAGCGGGCTGTAGGGTTTCTGTGCCGCCGCGTAGCCGTGCGGGTGTTGCTTGCCGTACACCTCGGGCGCCGGCTCCTGGAGGAACTGCATCGCGGGGACCGCGCCGTACGCGAAGTTCAGGGCCTGCCCGCGTCCATCGTACGGAGCGTAGGTTGCCTCCTGCGCCGGCGCCGCGTACGCCTCCTGATAGGCGCGCTCGTCGTGCGAGGCGTGCGCGCCGTAGACCTGCGTGGCGTGCATGGCGTCGTCGTACTGCGCAGGCGGGTGCATCTCCCCACTGTGTACCGGGTATTGGGACGCGGCGTACACGGCGCCAGGCTCCTGGAACGGCGTGTACGGGGTCTGCGGGCTGTGGTGGGATGACGACGGCGGGCTCGGTGTGTTCGGGTGCGGTTCTGCGTCCTGGCGGTAAGACTCGGGCGCGTAGGAGACAGGTGCGTCCTGGTGCGGCGCGGGATACGTCTGCGTCGACTGCACGGAGGGGGGTGGGTAGTGCGGCGTCTGTGGGATGGGCTGGTGCAACTGTATCTGCGCAGCGGGCTGGTGCAGAGTACGCTCGTTCCCGAGCTGCACGGCGCGGGACTGCTGGGCGCGTTGCTGCTGTGCGTGGGCGCTGATGTTGGCAAGCGAGTGCCGCGCAGTGAGGCTCCGTGCGACAGGCACCGCAGCGGCAGCAGGCGAGTGTGAGGCGTGCCGGAAGGTGTGCGGGTGTGGGTGCGGATGAGGGTACTGGGCAGGACCCGCAGCGTATGGCACAGTAGGCGAGGGGTACGCCGATGCGCAGGACGACGGGTAAGCCGTGGGGGACGGGTATGTAGATGCATTGCTGTAATCGTCCGATGCAGTTGAGGCGCTCCAGTACCCAGGCGAGCTGACGCGCGAGCTGGTGTCGATCTGGGGCAGCGCGCGGTGGGACTGGGGGTACGCGTTCACGACCGGCGCCTCTGTCGCTGCCCGATACGTCTCGATATGCTGTGCAGAGTCGGCCAGCAATGGAGGTGTCATTGGAGGTGACTCGATGACCCCACCGTTTGCTGCGTTGAAAAAATACATGCGAGAGTCTTCGAGTGGCGGGGGCTCTAAGGGAGGAGAGTCTTCTCTGTGGAGGTTATCGGTGGAGCTCGAGGTTGAGGGCGAAGCGGCGGGGGGACTCGGGGCCGGAGTGCTTGGGCTTCGTAGAACCGACCGTCCAGATTTCCGCCGCGAGCCAGGCGAAAGGTGAATGCGGTAACTGCATAGGTGTATTAGCTTCCGTATTCTCCACAAAGGTTAACGACAGGGTGAGAGTTGTGCGTCGCCACCCGCATAATGAGAACAAGGGTGGCAAATGGGTCAATGAAGCAGACGATGGACTCACTGTTGCTGCAAATTGTCCTGACGCGAGCATTTGGTCTCGCAGCCGGGAAACGGACATTTGTGATTTCGCTCGCCAGTGTGAACGCGCGCGTGGCGAGCGAGATGGCCCGTCGTGCTGAAGCCGCGCTGGCACACTGGGCAAACATGGTGCTTTTTCGCGTTCGACGCCGAGTCGGCCTTATTGTTTCGCTTGGCCGGTGGCGGTGTTGGGGTCGCGGAGACTGCGGCGGGCGACGACATGCAGAAATGAAACGTGAGACTGAGAGTTCAGGGTTGCGGCAGGCAGAAATACCGCTGGAGGCGAGGGAGTGAAAGGATGGTTTAGATGCCGCTCTCTGAAATAAAAAGGATGGCTGCTGTATGTTATGTTACGCCGATCGATCTCGATACTGGATCTACCTGCTTGTGTTGAGCTGATGTTGAGATTAGAGTTTTGGTTAGCGCCATCAGGCCGGGCTTCTCACTTCTCACCGTTTTCGTCGCTTTTTTCCCATCTCTTTTTTTGGGGTCACTGTCTTCTCAGCGCAGTAACGTGATCCTCAAGGCCTTCGAATTATCTAATGACGAAGACCGACAAGGGACCAATGAGCGCTCGCGCCGTCTTTTGGGCGCTGTTGCTACCCGCCAGCTGCCCGCCAGATTTAGGTTGCATTAGTTGCAGATACAGGGGACAAAGAACTTGAGGCGCAGGTCTTTGTCGGATCCGGGGGTGTGCTTACGTGTGTTAGGGGATCAAATTTGAAGTGGGCACGCCGTTGCCTCGCCCCGACAGCTGAAAGGCTGGTGGACAGGCGAAGAACGTTCCCCAACCAGGCACGCTTCTCCGCAATCTAAAATATTTTTTCCGCCTTTTGGGGTTACAGCATGCCGTTGATGCAGAGAGCCTTTTGGCGCATCGATTTTCGATGCGACTGGCGTTTCGTGCTGACTAAGACGGAGCGCATGATCGGACAGAAAGACAGGAAAATATTCTTGACGAAGCCGCAGCGGTGAGCGCTCGAACACCCACAATATCGTGATTGTTGCAACATGTCGAAGAATCACCCACAACGCATTCTCGAGAATGGAGTCGTCGAAATAGATCAGACATAGAGAATAGAAAGAAAGAAGCAGTTCGACTCTTGATTGAGAAGAGTATTAATGAGACTGCGAGCCGCATGGACAAGCAGAGAAGAGCAGAAATGTCGCTTGTGCAGAAAGCCTAATACTTTCTTGCGAGATGAACGGGTATCAAGGTGTCACACATGTCACACCCAGTCGCAATCCCGCCGTGGCACCGAATTAAGAAATAATTTCAAATTTCCCCGCCATCGACCCTGCGCGGAAGTAAAACTGTGAGACCCCGACACCCGCCAAGCTGAGCCCATTCATTATTCAGGCTTATTTCCGTCGGAGACCGAGCGAACCGAAGCGGGCTTATAATTTCCGGCGCTCCTGAAATCCGTTTGGTAACTTCCCTCACTGGTGCAGGTCTTGTTCGGTCTGTGTGCGGTCAATCGTACGAGTCGCCCCGAGCTCCGAGTGACCGAGTCGGTGCCCAAACAGCCCGCCTATTCGGGGATCTGCGGTCGCTGCCCATGTGTTTTCCCCGGATTAACCTTCCGATCAAAGTCATGGATATCATCGCAGGATAAACCGATTCAAAACACTTTTTAAACAGCGAACGTTGGGCGTCGTCGGTTTGCATCGGTCGGCCGAGATGGCCTGTCCCGTTCGCACCCGTCACTGACCAACACCAGCGCCGTTTCTGCGTTTAGCGACGCCGATCACTGACATTCCCGCGGTTGTGTAAAAACGAAGATTCATTTCCACCGTGTCGAATTCACATCACACAAAATAGCAATCTACAACAGTCTACAGCCCGATTGAATGATGCTGCCACACTGTACTGCTGCTGTCTAGTATGTACCTTAGTGAGTTTTCTTGACGTTGGAGATCGTTTATTTTAATTCGGAGGCGGGATTTAGTTGATCTTCCCACGCGCGCAGCAGATCGTTCCTCTTCCACCGTTCCGTGGAAGCCACATTCTGTCTCACTTCAATATGTGGCATTCAATTGTTGCGTCTTGTTAACACATTCCGCATTTGCCGTTCACATCCATGCTATCCAGTAATTATATGTTCTCCCCGCTAGTGCGTGATTATGTCAACATCGGAGGATCACCCGTGTTGAGATTAGCGTCACCCTCGTCGTGAGGGGGTGGAATGGTGGCGGAACCATACAGTCGGAAGGAAGGAGCCGTCGGTCAGCTGGCTGCTGAGTGGTTATGTACTCCGACTTCGCGTTTCGTGCACGCAGCAAAGTTGAACCAGTGATACGAGCGGCCTACTCTCTTCCACCTACAAAGTCTGTAATTTATGTAAACCGATCTACCAGACAGTGGATGGCTCATGACCAGTGCTGGAGCATATAGCTGCCTAGGATGCGGCCTCCACGCGTTACTATGCCATTGCTAACGATTTGAATTCGAGGCCCGGTCCGACCTTAAAAATTCCAACCCAACCGAATGCCGCCGCCAAATTGGCGCGCTCGATCCAGTAAGGCATCCCGACCCAGCTAGATCGACTATGCAAGGATCATCAGGCACACGATATAATCTGGCCGCAATGCGAATGCAGATGGAGCCTTGGTGGGCGATGTGCCGGCGCGATCGACAAGTGGTGGCGGCGCCTCCAATTATTATAATTTATTGCAGCTCGTGATTATCGAACTAAAACACCAATAAATTAAATTAAACACTGACTCTGGCGGGTCCGCCCTTACGGGAGCGTGTGACCCGCTAGTTCCAAAGCGAAGCTTATATTAGTTAGTTCTCTGCATAAACGTTGTGTTGTTTCTGCCTAAATCGCGTGGCTTAAGCGTCGCGTATTCGTGTATCACTCCCCACCTATTTCCCAACCTCTAATAGATTGGTGCGTCACTCAAACATCACTCAAGGCTACTCAAGGTCACTACCAGTTACCGCGGGCGGCGAGGACACGAATCCTCGGTTGAATACACGGATGCGACTCATAATCATCAATAAAAGAAAAATCAATTATTGAAACCCGCGCGGCGCCTGACACGCGAGGCGGGGAACTCGTGAGTGACATGGTAGTGATTGGCGGTGAAGCGCGCATTGGGCGATGGCTGACCGGATGGCGGCCCGGATGCCGAAGCTGTGGACACAAACGGTGGATATGGGGCGAAGGTGGCGAGCGGAGTGCAAATATTACATAGATGGAAGATTGGAGTGGGAATGTCTTTGTAGCCAAGATCGACATACTTCACGCGAATCCCAGACACATCATCAGAAAACGGAAACTTGAACACTCATCAGAGAAAC
Organism: Mycena leptocephala; assembly: GCA_029378395.1. Classification (NCBI taxonomy): domain Eukaryota; kingdom Fungi; phylum Basidiomycota; class Agaricomycetes; order Agaricales; family Mycenaceae; genus Mycena; species Mycena leptocephala. The sequence goes on along the minus strand of JARJLF010000021.1, from coordinate 403,894 downwards.
ACAGCAGTCAAAACAAAGAACGGCTCTCCGGCCCAGGATGAGATGGGGAAGTGGACGTCCATACATAAGAACACACGTTCCCGGCTTCGCAACACGCACAAAGAGAATCTCCCGCATGTCGCGAGAACCCAAAGCACGCGAGCAATAGCGTTGGGGTGAACGTGTCTTGCCGAGAATGGAGGCAAGGTGTGGACCTCGACAGACCTTGCTATGAAATCCGGCGCAGGCACGTCCATGCTCGACGGAGCTCTAGTTGGGATGGGGATATCCTTGTCTATAAGTACAGTGTGAACGTGGATGTGAAAAAAGATTAAAACAGAAGTCCGGAAGCCGTCCGCGCTAGAGCGCGGGAAAGAAGCGCTGGCAAGAGCGGGACGTGGGAGCGTCCCGATAACTCCGACCGCGCCCGAGAACCCGACAGTCTAGACTTTCCTTTTTTGCTGAGTTTTGTTCGCATGCCATTTGTCATCCCACTTTCCTCGTTTCTTGTGTCAGATATCTACCAGGAACGTGGAGATGCACACTGTCTCCGCCGCCAATGGTGCCTTCGGCCCGTTCAAGTTGCATTTGTCATTTTTGCACAGTAACCCTCAATGAAAGCTGTGTCCACTGTCATCATCGAATCAGGAGGACAAAGGTCCCCGCTTCAGATCAGAGAAAGTATCTGGATCCTCCTACGCAACATCACCGGGATTTGCAGTGGCGCCACTGTGGCGAGATGCGATCAACGGCGAACTGGGAGAAGATAGGGGAAAATTACTGGAAGACTAGTGAGCTAGTTGCCTTGGGGATGCTACTAGTCCTGATCAGAAAATTGAGAGCAAGGTTTTCTTGCTTGAAATTCTTTTGGCACTCTCCGTAGGTTTCATTTATTATTATAGTGGGACTTTTCGAAGCTCTTCCTTCCACACCTGCACCGTTGAACATTCTCTGACACACCAGTTATTATAATCAACGTCACAAATGGGGACTGTTTTGCTCTTTAAAGTTATCCAATCAAGGCAAAGTGCGACATTGCGCTAGATTTGCTCGGTTACAGAGCTATTTTGATGCAAAGGTTTCACTCTGCGTAGGCTTGGGGACCAGATTCGGATGGACTCTAGAAGCTGTTGCGCGAACGTGAAAAAATCCTTTCACAAGTCCCCGTCCAAAGAAATCTTCGGAATTTGGTCAAGTATTGAGTCGGATTACCGCTTTCAGACAGTATCGGCGCCGGCATTCCACTCCGCATTCAAGTTTGATGTGCCTGGGCTAATAGATTTACAGTCGATACGATCGTCGCAAACTTAACGTTGACCAAGGAAGCCGCGGCCAGCTGGTTAAATTGTCAGTCTACGTTAGTGTTTACTGTACCTCCCTCCCACGTTCTAACTTTATATTTTTCACTTGTTTCAGAACGTTTGTTGGTTTCACGCCACTGTTGTCCACGCTAATGCTAATGCAATGATGTCAATGACATTCCGTCAGATTAGATTATTTTTACTTGCTTTCGCAAGAAACCTGCACTCAAGCCTGCACTGCACTCGACTGCACTCCGCTGCATGTTCGCGAATTTAACCAGGCGGAGGATCCGATCATCGTTCATGAATGGCCACAACATTCCGTATGCCGCGGACAGATTCGCCGTCCCGACGAAAGGACCAGACCGCCTGCGATGTGAGAACGTCTTTCCCCAACAGTGTCAATGGTTCTGGAAGGTGTTTTCAAACGTCGAACATCTGCTTGGGTTTACCACACTTCAACTGCGCAGACATAGATATGGGGGAGATTCCATATCCTGTTAAACTGTCATCGTCGACACTCATTGGACCAGGCTGTTCATTTTTCAATGCGGCGGAGGTCCACGAACATCTAGTGGATCTGATAAATATCATGCATCCAATCAAGGTCAGCCAAGAAAGTTCAACTCCGCGGAACCAGAGGTTCAACTTTATTCTTGGTACGCCCCCGCGGGGATTCACAAAGACTTAGATTAGTACAATTGGGAGAATCGAGTGTGAAAATGTGACTTGTACGACGCGTACTCAAACTATGGGCGTCGTCTCTGTTTTTTTTTTAAATGCGCTAGAAGTCCATCAACATCTGGTGGATGTCAGAAATATGCATCTAATCAAGATCGAGGGAAGAGAGTTCAACTCCGCGGAATCAGAATGTTATTCTTTGGTACGCTCCGCGGGGATTCGCAAATACTTCTACTAGGACCATTAGGGGGATTCGAGTGTGAAAAATGCGACTTGTATGACTCGTACTCAAAGTGAATCCGAATCTTGGATGACTGCCTCCAGGCGAGATACGCGGTTCATCCGTCGGAGCGTCTGGCTACGAAAGCCTACATACAATGTTTCATTTGTCTTCTTGGATGAGAAGTTCAAGCCAAAATTGCATTATATTCAAGCTTCGACTTCGGATAACCTCGCATGTTGGTTCCATAAATCTGGTTGAGTTACAATGGCGTTCCATGGGTCCAGGGAATATCCTCGCGTGCGGTTTGATTCCGGAGCGTTAATAGTACGGAATTGTGTGGTGCCGACATTTTTCGTTTTTTTTTACGCAGCGACGAAATAATGGACACCAACCTAGATGCCGAGACGAATGCCGACATAAGTAGATGCCGAGACGTTCCGTCTAAATTCAATCCTTCTGTGTCTGAAAGTGATATGGATCTCTGTTAGGCGCATGTCGGGATGACGATGACGCAGAAAAAGCAAATTTAGATGCCAAGCTCTCAGCATCGCCGGGTTCTCGTCAGCGTGTGCGGGGACCTCTCGTCACCCACCGACTTCCACCGGCATGCCGACCTCGATGGACACATGGGCGAGCCGGGGACGCTCATTTCCCGCCGCCACAGCGTGGCCACTGTCCCCATCGGGAATAATTGGTGTCGTACAGAGACTCGGTGCTGTGCTGCGCGGCCGTTCTTCCTGTATATGATTTGTAATGCTCTCATAATCAGGACAGTGGTGATCGGGAAATGAGCGGGGAGAGTGCGGTTTAAATTTGGGGCTAACTCACTCACGTGCGCTTCAGGGTAGTCAGACTGTGCAGACCGCGCCACTGTTGTATTGGCAAGAGCACAGAAGGTTGTATACAAGATAGTTGTTCAGATTCTGGCTGGAAAGGCATAACATGCATCCTATCAGGATTTTGCTCAAAGAAACTTTGTTTCAACCAATGTTCAATTCCGCGAAAAGAATCAGCTCAAGGTTATTCTGTAACACTGCTAGGTGCCAGTACCATTGGGGTGAATGAAAGACTGTAGTCCTGGAAACGCGACCTATATTAATGGGCTTACTCGCGTGAACTTGAAGTGTGGCGTACTGCCTCGCGAGTGAGGCGTTTGGCGAATTTGGAATTGCACATTATATCCTGAAGTCTCAGCGTCCAATAACCCCGTATGGATTCAGTACTTTTGTTGAAGCGGAATTGCTTGGTGCCAGGAAATTTTATTCTCTTCCTTTCTGGTACGGTGACGAGATAATCCGGCGCCCAAGAGCGATGCCGAGATGGATGCCGACATAAAATGCGAACATGTTGCTTCGTTCTTCTATTCATTGCATCCAGGCACACATTCACCCACCAGGCACCCTCAATTACTCTGCATGTGTCGGGATGACCCAGAGGAAGATAGCTAAAGCAAATTTTAGATTTAGAGGTCTCATTATCACCGCGTGAACGCAGTGTGGATGTCGTGGTGACTTGACCATTCCGTCACTTTGACATCCGACTTGCGGACCTTGACATATACTGTTAGCTCCCGAGATTAATTCCCCAGTGGAATCCCCGTTTCCCCAGCCCACCACAGCACCCGTCCCATCTCGTTGATTAGTGCCGAGTGCCGTACAAGTAGGGGACATTGTACTGTGGGTTCTTCCTCTGAGTAATCAATCATCTTGTAATCCCACTGAGTCAGTCTAACTTCGAGCATGAGAAGTGCATAACGTCTCGACAGGTGATGCTATTTCTCCGGAAACCGCCATAAAGTATTTGAATTGAAGCTGTGGTTTATTGGATTGAGTGGTGTGAGCAACTAACACTCTCAGTAGTTGAGCCTTTCAAGTTTTCCCCTGAAAATATTGGTGAAACACTTGGAATTCCTTCATTTTCACACTCTTTTCACGAAGAAAGTGTCTGAAAAATCCAAAGCTTCTTCTCAATTTTTCACTTTGATTCTAAAAGGTAGTAAAAAATGTTTTGAATTCTTCACATCCTTTTCTCTGAAGAAAATGTGAAAAATGGAGGAAGTTTTTTGCCACCAATATTTTGACAGAAGAAAAAACTTGAAATGCTCAACTGCAATGAGTCTCACTCTGCAGAAATTCCAAAATCATCTGCTTGAGTAGCTGGAATATCAATTTCAACAGCCTTGCTGTCGAGAATGTCCAATTCGGAATTAGAATGACATTATACTTTTTTGCGGTGTGTAGGATTCGAACCGAAGACTATGTATTGTCTTTACGTAATCATGATGGCCTTCGGGCTTTCCCGTACACCCGAGGTATTTCTACTAAGCTACTGGTCCTATTTTGTTTATTTATTTATTTATATATGTAGGTGTTTCAAGTAATGAGTGTTGGTCTGCACTTGTGCAGAAGCACTCCAAGTGGGTTATTGGATTGACCAGTGCTGCTGTGACAGTATTCAAAGACTATTGACAATTATCTGGCAGTTGTGTGGGATTCGAACCCATGGCCATGTCGTAACAATAATGACAGCTGATCATATCCAGCTAGGACTTATGACATATCCGCTAAGCTCTCGGCAACTTTCTGATTCGCGCATTCAGCACTGCCATCTGCTGTAAGTCGCTAACTAGAACAGATCCCGTACTCTTGCCGAGACTCCCTTCTGCCTTACTCCTTGTTTGACATCAGTTTGATGTGGTTTGTAACCCAGGTACCACATACCATTCTACAGCTTTTCAACTTGCTAATCACTAGCTATCCTTTAGAAACCAGAGCCCTCAATTTGGCATTTAACATCATTACCAAGCTTATACACAAACTTGTTCTTCTTACCGGCCCACACAGTGAGGCTCCCTCGGATCACAGTTATCCACGATTGGCAAGGGAACTACTATATACTTGGCTAGAGCAAGAGATCACAGTGTTCGGTTGTCAAATGGAGAAGTCCACAGCAGCCACATAACGGCTGTTGTGCCACAATAAAGATAAAAACAAGGTTAAGCGCCTCGGAAAGAGTGCCGGCGGCACGTTAGCGGTGATAAGGCAACACGTCAGTGATTTGAAGCCAATCATCACTTGGTTGAGTCAGATCAGAAGCCAGGAACAGCTGTCTGAGTCAGATAGTCGCTTGGGTTGTGGGTCCCAGATGTATGAATGGCAGGGAACAAATACAAGCGGTGTCCAATCTTATTATCTGACCCTTGCACATGCCCACTGCCCCATTCTATATCGGGACATTCATGCAGCCAACTCGTGACAGATCTAAGGAGGTCTGAGCCATGTTCTAGAGCACTACACCAAAAGGTAATCAATTCTACAGCTTATATATAGTGCTTTGGATACTGTTGGAAGTTGGCAGGCTTAGCCCCTTCCTAGAACTGTATCTGTTCCTGGGCTCCCAATGCCACCAGAATTCTACCAGAACTCTATAGGTTCTCCAGTGGTTCCAGGTCATATACATTGGCCCCAAGGTTATGAGCTTTCCCAGTGACTCCAGATGGTGGCCAACTGTATTGGCAACCTGCATCCACTTTTGTAAATGGTGTTGCTGGCTAGGATGGAACATGTGTTACTATTCTAATCAATCAATGTAAACAAGTCTGAGCTGTATCCTGGTTTGCTACACAAAAAGGTAGATAATTGATCAGATATCTCTGATCATACTTAGCTGTATTTGCTAGTCTTAGGTTCTATGAAGTCCAAAATGTGGAATCCAGTTGAAGCTTGTAGAATGAGATGTGAAGTCAGCTACAAGGAAATTCAATGATATCTGTGGTGGTTTTGAAGGTAATACTTGTGAGCAGCCAGGAAAATCAACCCTCAAGATGTTATCTACAATATTGAAGAATGACAGAATGTGTCAGGTGTTGGCTTGCAGCCGACGGGTAAGTTCCAATACATAGAGGTACTTACTGATGGTAGATTATAGCTAACCAATATGGAGATCCGCAGTTATGCAACTCAGATGAGTGTGGCCACCATGAATTGAAAGGCATTCACATTATTAAAGTCTAGTACTCCACATCTTTATTTCTAGTACAGAATGATATAGAAGCCAGAAAGACCTGGTGAGGAATTTATGATGCCATCAAATGCATCCATATCTGGATAGGGGAGGGAAGGGGGGGGGGCTGAGCACGTGCAGCTAATAGTGGATCAGATAACACGATTGGACACTGCTTGTGTTTATTCCCTGCTATTCATACAGTCTTGGACCTATGACCCAAGCGACTATCTGACTCAGACAGCTGTTGCTGGCTTCTGATCTGACTTGACGAAGCGATGATTCGCTTCAAAACACTGACGTGTTACCTTATCACCGCTAACGTGCCGCCGGCACTCTTTCCGAGGCGCTTAACCTTATTTTTATCTTTATTGTGGCACAACAGCCGCTATGCGGCTGTTGTGGACTTCTCCATTTGACAACCGAACACTGATCTCTTGCTCTAGCCAAGTATATAGTAGTTCCCTTGCCAATCGTGGATAACTGTGATCCGAGGGAGCCTCACTGTGTGGGCCAGTAAGAAGAACAAGTTTGTGTATAAGCTTGGTAATGATGTTAAATGCCAAATTGAGGGCTCTGGTTTCTAAAGGATAGCTAGTGATTAGCAAAGTGTTGGAAAGTTGTAGAATGGTATGCAGACACACTTCTATCTGGCTTATAAACCACATCAAAATGATGTCAAACAAGGAGTAAGGCAGAGGGACCAAAGGAGTCTCGGCAAGAGTACAGGATCTGTTCTAGTTAGCGACTTACAGCAGATGGCAGTGCTGAATGCGCGAATCAGAAAATTGCCGATAGCTTAGCGGATATGTCACAAGTCCTAGCTGGAAATGATCAGCTGTCATTATTGTTACGACATGGCCATGGGTTCGAATCCCACGCAACCACCAGATAATTGTCAATAGCCTTTGGTTTTGCATACTGTCACAGTGGCACTGGTCAATCCAATAACACATTTGGAGTGCTTCTGCCCAAGTGCAGACCAACACTCATTAAAACACCTATATATAAATAAAATAAAAAAACAAAATAGGACCAGTAGCTTAGCGGAAATGCTCCGGGTCTAGCGGAAAAGCCCGACAGCCATCATGATTACATAAAGACAATACTCAGTCTTCGGTTCGAATCCCACACACTGCAGAAAAGTATATGATTCTGAATCGGACATCTCTGATGGCACGACTGTTAAATTCCAATAACTCTGAACTCAACCTTGGAATGTTTCTATACTGAGGCTCATTACATCAAATGCTCCCATAAAAATAAAATAAAATACAACAGAAATAGCCAGTTTCTGACTCCTCCAACTGATTCCCCGATGAATTCCGCATGGATTGGGATCAGATACAGCTAGCCAATTCAGAGTAATCTGCGTGAATGATAGAATATATATTCTTAAAATATTTTTTCTTTTGCAGTCCCTGTCATATCACGTTTCTTGGGCCATAGCCCCACACCGGTCCCAACAGTTGGATTTTTTTAGAGGGGGGTACTCATATATGTACAAGTAAGTTACATAGCTGCTTGGACCTCTACACTACCCCTTGTTGACATGGTGTGCATGCCGCTCTATAGTTAATGGAGTTTCGGAAAATAAATTGACAATCCATGCCGGCCATATCCACCGCCCATCATATCATGCAAGAACTGCTCCCGGTAAAATGTGAGGCAGAGCCAAATCTAAAATCAGCCTCTCTAAAACTATATCTTACAGTGGCGGAAATATCTGGCATCGCAGTCACTTAAAAACCTCAGAAATTGCACCGGACTGTATTTACCTCATGGGAAGTCGCTCAGATTGTTAGATTTTGGATGTGTCTGAGTGTTTCGATTTCACAGCTGACCCGGAGCACTGTTTCACTGAATCAGTATTTAAAATAAGATACGAGCTTGATACAACACCGAAATCCACTGACACTGTCAACAGATGTCGATGGGTTCAATAGGTTCGGTACACAGACACACGCTTGAAAAGAGACCAAATAATTATAATGATTGACTCACAGCCTGCAGGGGAATCAGCTTTCCGCTGAAATCGAACGGGTCCTTCCGGCATGGAATATATGGTGGTCAATCTGCACTTCATTATCTCCAGGTTGTTTTCCGCTTTCCGGGCATTTTTTGCTTTTGAGCAAGCATAGTGGGTAACATGAATATATACTCGTGTCGGTGTCGATTCCCTGGCAATGATTGGATAATTGGTTCTTTGCAGTGTACACCAGAAATATGCGCGGTGAGTCGCTGAGGTCATAGTGAGTAGTTGAGTTCAACTAAGAGTTGTGTGTGGCTCAAGGTTAAGACTTGGATCAACGGCAGCAACACTAGCATTTGCGACGAAAAAAAAGGTGAAAAACAAATTTTCGAAAATTCGACAGAGGGCTGATAAACCTTCCTTCAGTTGATATTCGTTTGAGGATAATAGACCGTGAGTGGCCAACCCCATCCCAGGGTGAGTGTGGATGACCATCCACGCCGGATGCAAGAGAGTTAGGGCATCAGCCGTGACATTGAGTGAGAGCCGTACCTAAATCTATAGCTAGCTAAATCTAGTGCTTACCGTCACTGTGGAAATCCGACCCGTTAGGAAAAACAAATATCAAAGCCCGACGGCTACCACGGAAAAAAGCGAAAGAACTTCAAAGGCGCAGGTGGAACTCATTGACATCGAATATGTTGCAGTTACTGCGCGTGGGTTTTACGACCTCTTATGGAAGCAATATTGACGGGATGTGCGCCCCAAACCCGAAAATTGAACATTCTATTTTTTGAGCGGACGCCGAGACGGCGAGTTTAATATAAGCAAGAGCAAGGGAACGATTCCCGTTCCCGGGAAACTAAGAGCGATTCCCGTCGAGATGCAGAGCGAGCACCGCAGGTTCTGATAATTATATTATCCAGGCAGTGTATACGAGCGTGTCCAAGACGACGGCGATCCCAAAGGAGTGATGATATCCCCGCAATGCGTGTATACATACCGTCGATCATACACACCGCAACGCACTGATGTTTTTTTTTTGGTTCCGACGGGGTGTTGAGCCGCCCCAACAGCCTCCAAGAAAAGAGGGCCGGGAAAGGGCAGAGGGAGGAGAGAGTGCTTGGTAGGTTATATCCTCTTCTCCCAATGGAAGAATTCAATTTGGGCCGAGCATGAAGATTTTCGGTAGCGGGAGTACCAGTGAGCAAGCGCGCTTTACGCATATGCGGATTTAATTCCCCATTCTTGATTAGGAGAACCAGAACCAGAACATAAAGCTGATGCGAAGCGAAAAAGAGATCTACTAGGCGGTGCGGAGTAAGCATGCGTAGATCCGACTGACTCCGTAGGTAGCGGGGATTTGATGCGGAACGAGAACAAGGGTCAGTGCGAGACGAGAACTACACAGGGCCGGAGAGGTGACTACACAAGGCTGTCGGAGAAGAACAACACCGGAGAATATGCGAGCAAATAGAGCCGGAGGGAACAAAGAGTGAATAAGACCGGGGGGTAAAACCGAGCCAGATAATGGGAAGCGGCGCGAGTTACGGCAACGGACGGAAAGCGGGACCTGCGGGACCTCAAAATAAGATTATAATAATTATACCCAGTACGGGGACCTACATATGCGTGCGTCATGGATGATAGTCGAGACGATGGAGCCACGATGGGACCCACGATTATGCCCGCCGATGACAACGCAGTTGCACGACGTCGGACGTCGCATCAGCCTTGACGCGCGCGCAATATGCCCATATTCGAGTCGACGTAAATGCAAAACGTGCAAAGGGTTGAAGAAAAGAAAGAAAGAAAGCAAAAAACGGGGATGCCTCGAGGCGCCCGCGAGGCCGTTCAATCGCGAGCAAAGACAAAGAGGTTGTTTGTTGCGTGACAGAGTGACAGTCTCTGTCACATCTGTTGGCGGCTGTTCTGGTCACTGCTCTTCCAGCCCCGTCATCCAGCTCACGAGCGACTCTCGGGTTCAGCACTGGTGCTGACCGGACCTTCGCCTCCCCGTCCCGTTCAATTAGACTCGCTCGAGACTCGGACTGCACCCACCGTACGTCCCACGGCCCCACATCACCCAATCCGCAAAACTCACACCCCCAAGCAGGTTATAAGCCCACATTTGGCTCATCGTACCACTTAAGCTCGTCCGCTCTTCGCCTTATATCTATCGCGCCAGCACGCACGGATAATCAACCAAACCATGACGGAATACGACTACTCCCCCCAGGCGTACAACCAGTACCAGCGCACCCAACAGCGCATCGCCCACTGGGCGGACGACACCGCGCACTGTTCGCCGCAGTACAAGTCGCCCTTCGCCCCGCGCTCCGACGTGCAGAGTAACGCATTTTACAACAACCCGCGCTCCGCCTCGTCCTCGCGCTCGCCGCACCACTCGCACTCGCCGTCCCCAGCGTCCTCGCACGGGCGGCGCACCCCACAGCGCTCGGCCACGCTGGCCTACCCGCCCACGCAGCCCGCCGTGCGTTCGCCCCTCCGCTCGCAGACCCTCCACGCCCCCATAGACCTCGTCTCGCCGAACGACTCCATCTCGCAGGTCACCGGCCCCTCGCACCGCCGCACGCGCTCGCACTCGCCCAGCCGTCATTCGTCCTCGCGGGGGCACCGGAGCCACCACCGCTCGCCCACGACGTACGTCGTGAGCCCCACGCCGACGTACGGCGGGATGCAGTACGTGCAGCCGCCACAGCAGATGCAGTACGCGCAACAGCAGCAGTACGCCCAGCCACAGCCGGCGGCGTACGTGGTGTACCCGCGCGACCGGAAGGTCCAGATTGTGGTGCGTCCCGCGTGTCGCACGGATACGCGTATATATGCTAACATGTTACGATGACGGTAGTACCCCGACGCCGCGCAGTATCAGACGCTGGAACACCACAGCGGGGGTGGGCTGCTGCACCGCATCTTTGGGAGCCAGAGCGGAAAGCATGGGAGGAGTCGGAGCGTTAGCGTTCCCCGCTCTAGCTCACGACGATAGCGTGCCCGGTCGAGCTCAACGAGATGGCGGGTTGAAGGGGCGGCGGCGTGAAGTGCAAGGGGAAGGAGGCGGCGGCGGCGCATCGCATGCATATACCCATAGACGGGGCGGGGACGGAGACGGAAACGGGCGGGGTAATTATTTTTAAAATTAGACGAAATGGACATTACTAGTAGTTATTTTGGGTTGGGCTGGTGTGGTGGGGTAATAGGGAAAGTAGGTTATTCGGGTTATATTGGTGTATGGTACAAAATTACTTGAGAGCACACAGTAGCACGACATGGGCGATGCGTACCATATCCTATCCTCTGTAGTGTTATATTTGACTGATAGCGCATAATCATAATGATAAGATGTAGCCCCCCCACCCCCGCATCCGACCATCTATTGGCATGGCGACCCCGCCTTCCCATTCATTGGGTTGGTACCGTGTTAGCCTTAGGTGGAGTCGACGCATGTTCTCAGTCGAGCTCCAACTCGTGCGTACAGTGTACGGGACTCCGTCACGGCGTAAATACTCCAGCCTGTATGTAACAGTACGCGACCAAGTACAAAATTCTATTTACATAAATTCGCCCGCGTGTGTGGTGGCCGTCATCCACCTCATCGACGCATCATCCCTCGTTTCGTTCAAACTTCAGATCGATTCGGATATCCCAATGGCAATGGCAGCCTGTGTTAATTAGATTATCAGGTTGCGGATCAGGTTCCGCGGGTGTTCCCGTGGGCATGTCGGAGAGACTCCCCGTCACCCGAAATAGTCCGAAGTCCGGGATATACGGAACTCGTAGTTTGAAATTGCGAATCGCAAGTACTTACTGTATACTGGGATCCGAAGGGTGTGCAGTACCCTCCCCATCCTCCATCTTCCTCCTGATTTTTTTTTTTTTTTTTCCATCTCCCGGCCAATGTCCACGGGAGCACTTCTGATCCCGAACGGCACAAACCGAAACACGCCGCGGAAGCAAATGCAAGTCCTGAAACGCGTCGCGTATGTATCTATCTACGCGTATATGCGAATCGCGATAATGATACTGGGACTGGGACCCACAGATTTGAAACAGGGCGCAGTAGTGGCGCATCGTCCTGATTGTTTGTTCCTGATCGTACTACGCAGTACTACGTACGCGCTATCTCAGATAGCTGTGTATTATGCCCGTCGGTCATTTTCACGGTCCAGAAGTTGGTGAAATTGCAAAAAGCAGGCTGATTTTAATTTTTGGATAAGATTAATTGCTGCATTGGACTCGAGGTTGAACTTCCGCTTAGTTACTATTGGACCCAGTCTGGATTTGCGCAATTGGCCGTGGGTCTGAATTTCGACTGGTTCCCCTTCTTTTGGTCCGGTTTTTGTGCGGGATACAATCTTTAGGTTGCTTTATATGTTCTCCTGAAATCTCCAAGGCATAGGATGCCAGGAAGGCAGTGCCCGAGGCTCGACAAAGTCCCAGATAGCTTTGATAGGAAATCATTGTTCTATTTTTGCCATAGCCGAGATTTATTAGCAGCTCTTGTACAATGGGTTCCTACCCTCGTACGGTATGTATGTCTTGGGACTTTTTTTTTTTTTGAATAGAAGGTAATTCCACCTCCTTTTTCTCGGGATAAAACTAAATAGAGACGGAGAAAAAAATGAGATTCAGACCCAATGTGCGAATTCAGACCCGTTGGGTCCGATTGTGCCGGACGAAAAAATATCAGAGGGGATGGGCAGTGAGTACCACCCGCTTTGATGTTACAACTCTCAATTTCCGCATTTGCACGAGTCCGGAGATATCTAGTACCTCTCCATGGCGGAGTTACCGTAAACACGGGGATTTACTTACCCCCAACTTATACCCAACAAAACACGGGCTCTTGCGCTGGCTAGTGCCATTGGAGCCTGAAAGGATGATGCCTCGGCAAGAGACTGCGTCATCGATGAATCTGTTTTCAACTATTGTTTCTCACCGGTTGCAAATAACTCCACAACTGAGAAACGTGATCTACCGAAAACAACAGTTGCCCAAGAGACTTCGCTTGTTGAAAGTTCCATCTTTCATTAGTATGACAAGTATCCAGCAATTTCTCTTCCAAAATCCCATTGAGCCTTCAAGCTAGCGAATCAGACCCGGTGGAGTCGACGCACGGTCTTAAATTCGGTGTTCGCTGGCATGTGAGGTCCAGTTTTCATTAACTGTATGCCGCGAAGCTCTGGGATTGACTGATTTTTGGAAAACGGACGAATTTACTAGGCGGGAACACCCGGTATCACTCACGTGCTCGACCGCCGGAATTTCCCGATCGATCATCGCAGGCTGTGACTAAGAACTTGATTATCAACCATGACCACACGTTTGCAATCAGCTTCACTTCTGAGAAGATGGAGGGGGGGGGGGAGGTTCGATTAACGGCGCAAACTACACTGTAGGTAAGAAGCCGGCGTAGTAGGACTACGCAATATAAATAATAACGAATGATATGTAGGATATCGTTTGGCGGTGGGTTCTGCGTAGCGTTCGAAGGAGCCAATCAGCGGTTTTAGTCTGCGATGTGGAACGCGTCATGAGTCTCGGGTAGAAAAGTATAGGGTGACCTTGAAGTAAGTAAAGCATAGGTAGATCATAGAAAAGAAAAGGGAAAGAGAGCATAATGGCCAGTGTAGTATCTTGTGAATCTGACCCCAAGAGAGTCGTTGGAGGTTAAGTTAACCTCCGGCGCATCGTGTGCGTGGCGGTGTCGGCGTCTTGCCGTCTTCTTCGATCATCCATCCCCGTCCTCGGTCTCCTCTCCGTCGCCCCCGTAGCCCCGGTCCGATCCTCCGTCCGCATCGTCCGATCCATCGTCGTCTTCTTCCATCAGTACAGGCTCTGTGGCCCGAGGTTGGCCCGTCTTCGTGAACGCGCCTGTCTTCTCGAGAAACAACGCCAGTGCCCGCAGGCCCTTCTCCGTGCCCAGAATCTCGGGCATGGAGATCTCTTTTGATACTTCCTCCAATATGTCCCGGTGCCACGCGTAGGTCTCGCACTCCCGCAAGATGTGCACCCGCGTCTGGAAAGGTTCTCCGCACGGGCACGCAACGCGTTCTGAAGGGACAAATTTTGCGTAGTACTCACCTATGAAAGCGTGTCCCGTCCTGCATTGGACTAGTCTTCCATAGACTTCCCTCTTGGTGCCCGTGAAGTGAGCTTTGGGCTTCCATGCTGGCGGGAAACGGTCTGCGGGACCAAACCTGCCCGTCGGGTACGTTTTCTTCCATTTTTCTGTCCACTTCGCCAGGGCTTTGTCCTTGGCGGCGCGTTTCGCGTGCGTGAGCGTCGTGAGCTCGTCCATGCACCACGTCTCCGCCGCTGCTTTTGCTAGTTCGTCCGCTCGTTCGTTTCCCTTTATGTCCTCGTGTCCCGGGGACCAATCAGCTTCACTTCTGAGAAGATGGGATACTACTGTAAGTACGAGTGATTCTCTTCTCCCACCGGCAACCCACTGGCATTTCTGTGCTCCTCACACCCGCCGGAAACGTGGAAGTCGTCAGCGCTCTCGGAAGTTGAAGTTCAAAGCAAGTGACTCCGAATCCACGTCCGAATCCAAAGTCTGAATTCATTTGTCCAAACGCCCCGTCTCCTTCTTCCACTACTCTGCAACGTCCGAGACTCGGAGTCCCAAACCATCGATTACCGTAATCATTTCTTTGCCAATACGGGGCTTATTCGGCGCAATTACCAGCTGCGGCCTATCGGCGATGGCGATAGCACAAAAGCGCGTGAAAATTCGAAACTGTCGGTTCTCAGTCTACCTCGCCCCGGAATCTGTGCGGCGTAGCTGCTGCTTGTAGGGTATCTTTATCACTGCAACACCTAATCGATAGTCAGTTAACTGGATCAATTATCAATCGTCTGCTCAACTTAACTGCAAAATTCAAACACGTTGGCTGTCATGACACTCACTGTGGCGCAAAAGACTCCACGTCCGATTTTTGATAAGTTGAATACCTCCCTCAACCTGCCGCTGTTACCTAACCTACTCGGTAGCTGCACATCGCGACCAGGCGCTAGCCCCCTCGGTAGCTCTCAACTCATCGGGCCCCTCGAAGCTGCGATTGTTTCAGCTCCAGAGCGATGAATTACGATTCAGGACAGGATGAACTATTACTTCACTGGCATACGCTCACGAAAAAACGGCAACTCCCGTTCCGAATGCCCCTACATGCACCCACCACGTTCATCGCCTGCACCAGTTAGCTTGGCAGATAGATGTGGCGCCTTAGCACACTGAGCCTTATTCGTCATAGCGTCTGCTTTCGGCTTAACGCTATTTGCTTACTATCTGAAGAAGGTGCGACGGATATTATTAAATGGTTACTCGTCGCTGTGGCCCATAGCCATCGGTGCCTCCCTCTCAGATGGCCAGAGGCGTCGCTATGGACCATCACGCCCAGAGCACTACAGATTGGCTACTTACATATGACCTTCAAGTAGAGCGTCAGGCGTTCTCGGGGTCGAAATCTTCGGCTGAACCCACTGCCACTCGCATCACATATATCATCCCGTACAGAACGCATATGCTCGACGAGGGGTATCGAGTTTCCTTGCAATAACTTAGTGATTCTAGATCTGATCCTCCCGCCGCCTCCGTCGCCGTACAGTCCAAGTCACGCATGATGGCGACACAATCCTGACAGAAAATGTCGGGGATATCATACCATACCATACTTACCACTGACGGGATTGCATTGCTCTCGCGATGGCCACCGACACCCGGGTCCGTGGCATGCGGCGCGCAAACTGCCGCGCCGCAGTCTCAGAATGGTTGTGCTTCACGGCCGCCATCGATCATTGCAAATCCATTGTTCCTAGTCTCACAGGCCCGCGAAAACACAGCACCCTCATTTCCAAATCCATTTTCTCTCCTCTTCTCTTCTCTTCGTCCTGTCCTGTCGGATCCGGCGTCGACGGCGCTGGCTTCGAATTCTCTCCACGAACGCGACCACGAGAAAAAATCTCTGCATTCGTGATTTGAATCCATGGCACGGTGGCGCACACAGGGGCGCAATTGCAATGTGCCCAAGGTGTACAAGGGGTACGACATCCAATTTGGCCATATGGGATTAGGGCGGGGGATGCTGCGGGTGCATTTCTATACTTACTTTCAGTGAGAAGCCGACCCCGGAACAAATTCCGAGCTACTGGGATTCATTCGTGGGTACAACGACGACGAAATTAAACAATAACGAAAGAGAAAATTCAGATGGGCAGCGAAAGGAAACGTCCAACGAAGGGACACAGTTGAGGTAAATTTTTTGATGTCGACGCGGAAGCGGAGCTGGCCTGGATCACTCTCGGTGCAATTATACACCGGACGTAACACCGGCCTCGAAATATCTCTTTAGCGTGCACAGCGCGTGTCAGTACCGGAAGCAATGCTATGTGGTCGGCGGTCATCAAGCCGCTTCGATACTGGAGTCCATAGGGTCGAACAGTGGTGAGAAGCACGGAAGCATCCAACAATAGTCTCGTGCAGTGTCACATTGTGTGTGTATTTTTCATTTCGGCCCAGGGACGGTAGTATGTCTTTCTTCTTTTTGTGATGGTGGAACAGACCAGACCATACTATATGTAGGGAAGGTGATTACAATGGAAGTAGGCTGAAATGAAGAGGGGGATAAATTAAATGAAATGAATTGCTCCCGTCTACGCAACTGTTGAGCCACGTCGATGAGAGAGACAAGACAATAATTCAAACAAACTCCGAAAAAACAGAAATTTATGAAGTCGTTCTATCTCCAAAAATACGCCTGTGCGTCGTTCGCACTGTGTATTCACACCCTTCCCTTCTTTCCCGAAGCGCCCACTGGCAGTAATTATTCCCATAAGCACCTTCGCAACTTCATCGGCGGACTTATTCCTCCGTTCGCTGCAATGCTTTTAAAGTCTGAAACCCGGCGTAATGGCTATTCTCTTTTGAAGACCTAGGTAACTCCTTTGCGTGGGGGAAGGATAATAACGGACCTGGGTTAACAATATTAATGCCTGGACACGTTGGGCGCCTAAATCCGTCCAATGGTGAGGTTTGCTGTCAGGACCCTTGCATGTGTGCGCAATTATCTAGACTTCCTGTAAAAGAACCGTTTAGTAAGGCATCCGTGAGATTTGCACCCATCTCATCCAATACCCGTAGAACAATGGCAACAGGTAGTTGAACAAGGGATAGATAGGTTCAATTACACTGGTTATCCGAGGCTTTTCAAACTCCGGTTTGATTTCCGCCGTCCCAAGCTGTCGGCAAGAAAGGTCGGCTGATGTCGGCGGAACTTGCCGATCTTTCACCGATTCAACACTCCAATCCTGCAGCAATTTTACCCGCATACGTCGCATGGACTCAGTTCAAGTCAACAATCATGCCCCTCTTGGAGCTATCCACTTCCCGGTCTTGGAAACTTGCGATTGCGGCAACCAAGTAAACATGTACACGTCCGTGCGTCCTGCATTTTTCACGTAGTTTGACATTCATTGGCCGGGTCTGCTAATTCCGAACGTTTACAGACAATGTCTATGAAACCATTTATCCTTGTAGCGGAAGCCGGTCACGCCATGGAACGGTATAAGAGCAAGGCAATGGGACATGAAGGACATATACAATGTCGGTCGAAATCCCTTTGAAGCTCTTTAAATCTCTCGCAATTGTCTGCGCCCTCCTCATGGGTGTGGTAGCAGTTCCTGTGCCAACGGTGTGTTGGCTTGATCAACTATGTCCCCACTGATCAAAGATTATGGATACCCTGGTCTCGTAGGCTTCTGCAATTGCCCAACGTGGCGAGGTGCGTATTGTCCGCCCACAGCTAAATATAACAAACTGTGACAAACTCCTTTGCCTTAGATCGTAAGCACTTTGTTGTCCCCGCTGAAGATCACATTGACTTATCAGCCTGCACTTTGCAGCCGGTACGCAATTGTAGCTGACTGAGTTAGGACTCTTGGATCAATATTTTTTTCGTTTCAGCCCGTTAGCGACTTTTGACCCGCACTAGAAAATTGATTGACCAGTCTTGCAGGGTGTAAGTGTTTCGCTATCCCTTGTGAATGACTTGCAAATGGGGAGGATATAGGGAGTACGTTGTATTTTCACAAACTGCGCTGAACCTTCACTGACCAACTAGCCTTACTTTCAGATTGTAAGTCATCCCTGGTCGAAATAAAACTATATAACGCACCATGCGCTGCTCACCTCGCCCGCAGACAGTAAGTGTGATAGTGTGCTACAACTGACTCATTGTTTAAAGTGGTATTTCAGGGGGTGTGTAACGTTACCTTCCCACCATTTAAATCTAAGCAAGGCGGAACTCGATGTGCAGATTGTGAGTAGCCAGCGAAACATTCTAAAAAATCCTTGTTAAATCAACAGCAATCTGTTGTAGCAGGTGAGCAAGCCGCCCTCGACGCCAAGGATACGAATGACGATCTCGGTTCGAAAATAATTTCCCAAGGTGAGTAAATCTCATGCCCTTTTCACTGCGAAAACTGAACTTTCGAGTCTTTTGGACCGTAATCTGAGCTTGGCGTCAGATCGTTTTGGAGTTTTTGGAGTTTCGGAACATGCGTTGATAAGGAAACAGTTATAGTCGCAAGATGCGTATATAAAGAGCTGTGAAAGATGGTCCTGCGAAATTTAGTTAAATCCGGTTCGACAGAGTATCGGGGGGCTTGAAAGAATGGGAAAATTGGAGCGGAAACCTGGCGGTAAATGGAGGATGTTCTCTGAGTCGAGTCACCATTAAAATTCATCCTCTGACAGCCAGTTCAGCGGATCAGGTGGCAAAGAAGCAGACTCGCATAATTTTGTAGCAGGGAAATTTTACAAGCCACAGCCTTGCCGCCGTGGCGTTACAGACTCCCCAGAAAATCGACCCAGGACAGCGTATCTTGACCAGTTCCGACACCCGCATCGGAAGTGGAAATCGGCGGATACGAAAAGAACAGGCCTGCGTCCGAATTTTCGTAGGCTCTGCCCGAGTCCAAGGCAGGCCCTGGAGGTCCAAACGCAGCCGCGACGTCGAGGTACTGGCCGAGGTAGGAGTCCAAATCGAGGGCTTGTTCTCCCGCTTCCAGTGGATTTGTCTCCTGCACATAAAGTGATGGACGGTCGTTCTCACGTTGCAACTCTTGACTTGCCATGTCGGAATCTGAGGCAGGCGCTACATACTGGCCGAGGTAGGAATCAGAGTCTTGTTCAGCTTGCCTCGTGTCCACTTCATTTGTCCCCTGCGCTGGAGGCAATTGCGATGCAGGGTCACTCTCGCGCTCGCGAGGGACCTGTTTACTCGCAACGACCGGTGTGTATCCCGCCAATATATCCAGATCTCTCTCGGTTTCCGGGTCAATGGTGCGCGGCGGGAACAGATAATCGGCCGCTTGACAAGCCGAATGGGCTGCAATGGCCTTGTCTCGCAGTCGGTGAAGAATTGCCTGTCCACATGTTGAAAAATGGAGGGATTCAACCTGGTCGACTTACTAAACCGCTCCGCGCGCGCCGACAAGATTCTGCACCCTTTTCAAAAAGGTCCACTGCCGTCATCAGCGCCAAGATTGCGTGCGGGTGGTGGTGTTTCTTTGGATATCGGACTGCGACAGTCCCCACGATGATCTGTTTTGTGTTTCATCAATGATGTCAGTTGGTGAAGACAAGAAGACTACACCTACAGCCGCGTTGAATACTTCATGCACCAGTGAGTTACACGATTTGCGTCAAATACACTGAGAGGACTTACAACTCTTCCAGATCCCCCACCTAGCGTACGGAGTCATCAGTCTCACTGCGTCCAAGTAGGCAATGGACAACGTACCAGCGTGTGAATAGCAGAGGGTGAGTCGTGAAGTTGCGTTTATTGGCCTCAATAATCCCGGCAGCACTAAGATATGCCGCAATAAATGCCCCAGAATACGAACTTGCGAGCGGATTGAGCGGACTGTCCCGCATGGCCGCGACAAAGTAGCCACCGTGTATGTACAGTATCACTGCCAACGAAGAAATGTATTGTCAATTTCTTTCACTCCGTGGTACAATAAACAATCCAATCTCACTGATTTTCGCGTAAAGCGGCACAAGATGGCGCTGGATATATGCAAATGGGGGCTCGTTCTCCAGCCAGGCAAAGCTTTCAAAGGGACACGAATGGATGTATTTTCGAATCCGTTGATCCATGTCCAAGATCGCGTCGTAGCTGGGTTGCTTAGTCTTGAGGAAAGTTTCCATGATCGGCGCGGTGACCTACGGTGGGTCAGGTCAAGGGCCCTCAAAGTGTGTTGAATTAATACGTATACATACCTCTTTAGTGCCACTCCAGCGCGACTGGCGATCTGCGGTGCGAATATAAGTGGGAATTGTAAGTCAAGGACAACGGATTAATGGAAGTACCAACAGCGACGGAAAATATTCACAAACGGTTGTGCGTCATCAGCTTCGTCCGGCGGGTATGGGCAGCTGATGTCAGAAAGAAAGGTGCCTGTGGGACGCCCAACAGAAAGGCCCTAGAAAGTGTCATCAAGGCGTCGGACATGTTAACAAGATATGGACACACGTATATGATTTCGATCGAGTATGTTTCCCAGAATAGAGTCTATGAGTACTTGAGCGCAAAAATGAGGGAAATATGTAACAGTGCATACTCTACTTCGGGCGCATAACTCAGGTGATAACTTCGAACCGAAGCTTTCGCGGTCTAATTTTCCAATAAGCGTGGTGCGACGAGGCGAGGAACATATAATCACGTAGACCAAGCTGGCAAACTGCTATCAGCGGCGACATCAAGAGATACATACTGCACTGACTCTTTGCGAGAGGCTAGAGGCAAGAGATATGGTGGACCAAGCGCCTTCCACGGTAAAATTAGGGCCACCGTGGCCGTAATAGCAAGCGAGCAACGTCAACGCCTGGACCGCCACTACCGTTGGATGCTCGAAGAACGGTTTGATGGACATTGCAGCACATGCCAGGTCAAAATAGTGGTCAGCGTCGGAATTGTACGGAGGAAGATCGAGATCGACCAAAGATCCTAGTGCGAAGATCAGATAAAGGACTGCCATCCTTTGCGTGAGCGTTGAGGGTTGGCGTTGTTCTTCGCCTCCAATATCGTGGTACATCAGGCTGAGCAGCTCTACGGTTTCGGATTGCATGATGGGCATTCCAGTCCAGCACCCATTGCGATAGTAGGCTTCACAGATCCTCCATGCGCGTTCTTCCAGCGGGAGGTGAGCAAATAATTGGTGGAGAGCGAGATCCACGTCCCATGGAGTTTGATCAGACGAGAAGGGAAATGATTCTGTTATGGCGGCTCGATCGTGTAATCCGGCGATGGAGGCACCTTCGATCTGGCGAAAATTAAGTGAAGCATCGAGAATTGACGCCAACGTGGTGGATGCGCACAGACAAGAGGGTCTCAAAGAAATGTGTCAAGCTAAATTTTAGATTGATTGGTCCTAACATACCTCGGGACCAGCAGTGGGGCCAAAATATATAGTATCTCCGGCCGCGTTGACGCTGAGCGAACCAAGGACCTCAGGTGGTATGGACTTTGCCGGAGGTCGATCGAGAGTCGACAACATCTTGTCGAGTGGTTTGTGCCTATCCAGCGGATGTCGAGCGTTGGAAAGAGCCAACTCCAACTGCCGTATGCGATCCCCCATTCCAGTGATAACAGTATGAAGCTCTGGGACGCCGGACATCATGGCGCTGCCAGCTGTTAGTTCTAGGTGAATCAATTTAGGACAATGATACCGTTTGCCACGACCGATGGAACGCATTGTGCCTGAGTAAAGACGTTAGATGGTACACAAAGACGGATATTATCCACACCTCTTGGGCAGACACTATCACATCCTCGACGAACTGACAAGATTCAGGATTCTGCGGTGGATTGACAGATAGCGTGTACCGCACGATCCACAGGGGACATCCCTGTCGCATTTCAACTTCAATCTATAAGCATCTATGTCACCAGATGCGCAGAATGGTTCGACCAACACCTAAACCTTTGACATTCTGCACATGAGGTCTTCTGGAAAATTAGGTTCTCTGGTTCTACATTTACGAAGCTCGTACCGTCCGGCCACATCTACCAGCCTCTGTCTCGAGCTCCTCTCCACATGGATCATCTGGCGCGGCGCTGGCATCCATGTCGAGTGGTTGCAGAAGGTTTCGAAGAAGATGGCTGACGAATGCAATGCCGAGAAATACGATCATCACACGATCACTGATGGTACGTACGATGATCGTGATGGGGTCCTTGCACGAAAGATGGCGTCGACCTAGGAATCAACTCGGTCCCTAGTACCGCATAATATCCATCACATGGTTCCTCGAAGCGCAGTGAAATTGGAAAAACAAATAGCAAATCCGAATCAAGAAACCCATGGTAAAAGACCGTGCGTTACAACTTCGAGTCAAGACTACTCGAGAGCAGGGCAACTAATTTCAGGAGTCAGCCTCGCCTTGCCAAGTTGAGGTCATTCAGCCGAGATTCACCCCCTAAAATAATCAATTCCAGACCCGGCGGGACGGAGGCACGGTATCCACGACCGAGCCAGGGTAGTTCCTCGCTAGTAATGCCTTATAGGACTCAGGATAAAATTGTTCAGCGCGGTCCCTTTCGGAACATGCCGAGTTGTAGCGACAGTACATCCGGCCTCTAGAGATAGACTACCACTGCACCACAATCCATTTGCCCCAGTAAATTTGGGAGTTGGAAAGTCCGCCATCAGCACTGCCATCAAGTCCGGCGGCGCTTCGGCACCTGTGGGCGGGAGTTTCAAATACATTATCCTCCTTTTCACTCGTTTGCTTTCTTTCCCTTTCAGCTGTTGTTCATCGTAATCGATCCTGCACTTGTTCAGTGTTTATAGAACGATTATATAACTGCCCTGATAGTTTTTGTACTGCTTCTTTGAGATATGACCACAGTAATAAATTCATTTTAAATTGCCTCGGAGTTTTTGGCCTCTCCTACCTCGTGCAGCTGAGATTTATCCCAAATCCAGAGTTTATTGGGGCATACATACAGAGTTAAAACCCGGATGCGAAAAAAAATAAAGTTCCCCAGGTTTCTCAATGGCAATGCAAGCACATGTAAATCAAAACTGGTGGACACAATTCCATCACTTATAGTGTATGCACAAATATTTTCAGATTTTTACGGTAGGTGGTTGCGGAGCATGGCCCCATTATTTTTGTGACCCGTTTTGGTGGAGGACCCCGATCCGAAAAATGGGATCATGTACAGGCGTCAATTGCACCCTCCGGACAATCTGTGGGTGTGCGGGGGGGGAGGGACTGCTGAAGCCCCCTCACACATAATTTCAGGTCTGGAGAATGTAGGAGGCGCTCACAATAATGATTCTCTCCTCAGGACTTTTGGCACAGTCACAAATTCCCGTTTTCGGCATATATTCCATTTCTTATGCTAGCCAACAATTGGTATAGAGCTTTTTGATTATGTAGGATTATTCTTGATCCATATAAGGCTCCCACGAAAAAAATCAGGGTTACCCACATCAAAATTGAGCCTATAATTCCATATTTTTCGTATCCGGGTCTTTTTAGCATCTGGGTTTTACTCTATATTCTTTGGTTGACAACACGCTATACCAAACTGGCAACATATCTCCACGGAAGTAAACCGTGCAGCGTGCTGCAAATTTCCGGGTTGATGTGTCAATAATTCATCTAATGCTTTGAAGAAATTTAGGATGGTTTATTAGATTGAATATATTGATCTGTGAGTGTTTTTACCCCTCAAACCTGCCCCAGGGCCTCGTAGAACGAAATACACTCTTGTTGCACTGTGTTTGGATCGAAGCCATATTTGATCCGTCTTCGGCTTTGCCTCTCTCCATTCATTCCCATCAGTCTGCCGGATACATCCGGTGGACCTGATCGCAGACTTTTGATGGCAGACTTTCCATTTCCCAAATGGATCATTAGGGTCAGTCAGAGTAACTATTTTACGGCGTTTCTGAGGTCGTTTCTGAGGTCGTTTCTGAAAGCGTTTCTGTAAATTGTTGACATCATAAACTATTGGTGGTGCAATCCGGCATCTAGTAGAAGTTGCTGGAAAGCTTACTGATGCTGACTGATAGATTAGTGATCCCGAGAGATATTTGTGATCCGGCCGAATGGCCGAGGCATGGCCGATGAATATTCTAGATAGTTGAGATATAGTATAAATACTTAGGATGAGGAACAGATCCTCATCAGCTTGTAAAACCTGGTCTAACAACCACTTTGTGCAATCTTACCTGGAAATAACAACATAAACGTGAGAGAAACGACCGCTACTCTGACCGACCCGTTTCTGGAGTCGTTTCTGGAGTCATTTCTGCAAGTAAAATACAAGCCCAGGCTAGTACTGTTCAATTATACTGTTACTATTTAAATATACACCTTTCATTCCGATCACTTGGTGACAACTTGTGGTTGTCCAGACCTTGTCATGCCTGCCGCCACCCGACGCAGTGAGCGTGCAAAGAAGCTCTTGAAGTCCTTCATTCGCAACAACAAGGGGCGCCAACGTCGTGCTCTGCTACGTCGACGTGCTGCCCGCCGAGCTCGCCTCGATAATCCCCTACCACGACGTCCATTTGGCATCGACAAGAGAGGCGGACGAAAAAAGGACGGGATTGGCCAGACGCGATCCTCGAGAATAATTAATTATTGTCGTAGGCTAAGTCAGTTAGACGATCATCGAATTAAATGTGCAGAAACGCCTGCAGAAACGACTGCAGAAACGACTGCAGAAACTCCTCCAGAGGAGTTTCTGCATTTCGAGTCGTTTCTGATTTATGGCGTTTCTCCCACGATTAATTAAATCAGAAACGACTGTCAGAAACGACCTCAGAAACGGCCTCAGAAACGCCTCTCAATTCTACTCTGACTGACCCTATTTGCCCGGAAGAATCAGCGACCGAACTCCAAATTCATTTCGAGGTGGGGAAAACGTATCAAATAGACTCCGGTGTTACTGGATGTGCTTTATTCTCTTGAAAGCGGGGGTACATAGCCGAACTTAAGTAAAAGGACTGGAAAGAATCACAAAAATACCATTGCACCTAGGCTCGGGAGGCATGTATTCTCTCGACGACGGTGGGGATTTCCGTACGATGTCTGTCGCGCTCAAGAATGATACCCATTTTCGCAATCTCCTCCGCCGGAGTCATTTGACAGAATGGACCCCGGACAAGTCTACAATTTCGTCCACAACCAAACTAGACTGGACTATGTGCTGCCAACCACACCACACTGCGCAGCGCAGCCCGCGATGCACGGAGGAAACGGGTGGAGTTTGAAGAGAGGAATTACAAGGCTGAATCAGCCCAGATTAATCTAAAACGTCAGGGCGTCAGCACTCAAGCACTCAAGCTTAAGCGTGAATCGATGTTTGAAAAGTCTGTTCCAGACCTAGTTGAAACTCAACCTGATTTTGTGAAAGCGCTCAATGCGTCGAAAACTAGTATTTTGATATAAAAGAGATACAGCGTATACTTGACGAAAAGGTAAAATTAAGCGCAACTGCCAGCCTCTCAAGTGGTGCCCGTGGCATTGAAGTCGAACCGATGGGTCCAAACTTGATGTTCGAATAGGTGACCTGGGCGTTGGCACTGGCAGATTCCACATCTTTGGGAGCTCCAGAACTCGGCGCGCAAGTTCCACGACTGAAATCGAGATGAGGATAATCCTCAGAAAGGCTAGAAGGACTCACGAAACACCAGGAGAGCTAGCGGCTTTGGTCGGCGGGTACGGAGCGTCGAGCCTATCGAAGAAATCAGCATCAACGGAAATTCAGCACACAGCGAAGCCGAACCAAAGCATGTTTGCGGCGTGGTCGTCCTTGAATGATGTTTCAGAGCGTTGTTTTCAACGAGAAGAAAAAGGAAATTACCCAAATAGACATGACGAGGACCATTCCAGCACTGGCGGCCTTCGACATGGTGGCCAGTCCACCCTTGGTAGCAAAGGTGTTGGTATCACCAAAAGCGGTCTTTTCTGTGACATCCGAGTGAACAGCGAGCCAAAGGAATGCGTGGTTCGCGTACGAGCTGCACAGAAGGAATCTGTTATAGCATTCCAGTCACGCCTGGTTTTTCGCCTTTTAAATTTTTTTTTCTCCCTGACATGAGGAACTTACCGGAAACGGTGCTGTTGGAATTGGGAATAACCTTGCCGTTTTGGACGTAGAAACGTTTAATCGAGGTGATCGGCGAACCGACAAACTGGGTGACGACGGTGATCTTTTGGTTGGTGTTGACAGTCAGTCCAGGACCATAAAACGCCGTGTTTCCCATGCGGAACGAGTTAAAGTCACAACCGGCTTGGTCGCAAGTACCTTGAGTGCTGTTGAATCATTATCAGCTTGTGAATGCGGTCGCGTGGGGAATCCGTACGAGTTTGGCGCCGAACAACTGGTCCCAGTGCAAGTACTTTGTCCAAGAGTGGCTAGAATCAAATAAGCTCAGATTTTTTGTGGAAACGATCGCCAGACGTACTGCAAGGATGCGGGGTGAAAGCTGCGGAGACCTGTGCAGAGGTGAGCATCGGAGGACCAAGCTGTCGAAATTTGGTTTCACGGACCTTGTTCGCTTCCTATAAAAGGGTTATGAGTTCAGAGGCGCGTATATATCAGCCTTGAACGCACCCAGACATCCATTTCCGGGCAGCACGTCCCTGAAAAAATCGAAAAACTTGAATTAGCAGCGATTTTCAGCGTTATTTCATCGTATCACCCACCCATGGTTCCAGTGCCAGCATTTGCTGCCGAACTCATATTAGTTCCTTTAACAACCGGATAAGAACGCTGGCGTACTGTCGTTGGGACTGGGAGTCCAGCCTGCCGAGTTTGCAACCCCATTGATAAACTTGATATCTCTGGGGCATTGAGCGTCGCAATAACCCGTCCCGAACTTGGCTCCGGCCTTGTTAGCTCCATTGGATTTGGCAACACCACCGTCGGCGTCCATTTGAGCAAAGTAGAGAGCGCCATTGAGACCACAAGGCAGCTAAAGAAGAAGGTCAGCGTGTAATGTCGCAAGAAACGACGATGGACGAACCTGGGACACATCAACGTCGAATCTGCAGCCATTTAGAATCAATCTTTATCGGTTCGTTTACAAGACTCACGTCTAGAGAAAAGATAATTCAGTAATTGAAAACCTATAATGCTAAAGACTCACGAATTCTTGGTTGTTGAAGTTGAAAGTCTGGTACGCCGTCGTACTGCCCGGAGCCATCAGATAGACACGGCTACCGATGTTGGGCTGTTGGCTGACTAAGAAAGATGTTAGCAGAGAGCAAAATAATCGACTTTCAACTACTAACCAGTAACAAACTTCAGCGTGAGCGCTGAACCGCTGGTACTTATTCCGTAAGTTCCTGAAAAACAATAAAAAAGAGAAGGCGGCGAGAAGAAGGAGAATCGGACCAGCGTAGTCAGCGCCTTGGGGTGCAAATAAGTCTTGGCCCGGAATTTCGAACGGAGGACTCACCATCGACAGCGCAGTTAGCCGCACACGTTTTGCCGTCAGGGCAAATGCTAGTGTCCCAGGTGTTTCCTACAGCGATCTCAGCAAAAAATCAAGATATTGAGGATGTAGAAACCAAACCTGTGTAGCAATTGGTCGAACCGCTAGCGCCTTGGTGAAGCCAGCGCCAATTGGCATCGAGCACAATGCTAGAGGCCTGATTGGTACAGGAGGTCCCTGGATGAGATTATCAGACACCGAAATTGAAGCAATGAACGCTCAACGTACCGCCAGTTCCGGTGCATTTCTGCCAGGTCAGAGTCGGATGGTTCTCTGCAAGGTTGGTTCCAGCCAATTGACTGAGAACGACAGGGAGAAGAGCAGCGAGGACGAGCAAACCAGATCGCGACATGTCTGCAGGATTGTTGGATGCAGAATTACTCGCATCCAGCCTCCTTTATAGGTCGCACAAGGTGAATTGCGGATATTACCCGGGAGACAAAAGCCAAGGACGAGTTGGAAAAGTCCCTGCTATGATCCCGTGGCATTCCAATAATTGACGAAATAGCATGAGATGGATCATCCTCGCAGGGACTCTCCACAAACTCCAGGTCCCGAAATTTAGCCTGTGCTCAGCAATCTAAAACCAACTTCGGGATCTGGTATGGGCTGAATGTCGGGCTCACTAGCACCGGTCGCGCTTCTGAAGCACCAAGAAATCTTCTGGAGTGAACACGAGCTGCATAGCTGGACACGAGCTGCATAGGCTGACGCGTCATGGGGTCAGTTCAAGAAAATTCCGGTAGTCGCTTGGCACTTCGGCTTGGCGCATGTAAATAGCACATCACTTGTTATCACTTATCACACAGAAGAACGAACAAGCGAAGTTTTTGGGGAGCCAATTGTGATTCGAGAACGAATTCCAAATGCACGGGATTTCCTCGTTCATTACCGCACCACGGCCTTTCGTTTTCGCGGCAGGGCAGACTGGTATCAAGCACGACGCCGATTGGCGTCGAAACCTGGGTAATCGGGTCGGATTTCGGACGATTTCATTCTGAATCCAAAGAGAGGGCGCCCACGTGGTCGAGGAGTGGTGGTGGAGCCGATAGGACCGAGGTTCCCACCGCAAACAGGAAGTCGCCTAGTGCAGTAGACCCCCGCGGGCCGAGCGCTGCAGTCGGCCGCCATTGAGCCCACGTAGGCTTATCATCCACGCGAAGAGCTACCAGAGATTGAAGCCTTCATCCAAACTTCTCGATGCTCCTCCTTCCTTCAAGTTCCCCAAAAGTTCGCACTCTCACGGCCACTGTTAATTTTGCCCCCGGGCCTGTTCAAGGCTTCAAGCTGACTCGCGCTCTTCCTAGCTTGACCATCTGTACCTTTTCAAGCTTCGAGCTCTGCACTCCAAGTTGTTGAAGCTTCGCGGATTGTCTTCAAGACCTTCAAAAATCCCTTCCTGGATTTGAGTTCGTGTTTGTGCCCAAGATTCCCATGCGTGCTCTTGCGGTCTGCGCGCGGAGTCTTTTCTCCGTAACAGCCGTTGCTGGGCGACGCTCCATCAACCACTCATTCAATTGCGAAGCCAGATGCGGGGTTACTTGAGTTGGGGGTTCAATTCTCATGGGTGATCATTGGGTGGAGCCTGAGGGTATTTTTCACCTCCGGTCCGCTCGTCTCGCCCGTTTCTCGACCAATTCTCGGTCAATCCGCAACCATCGCGTTTGGCCCCTCCACAGCCTTCTTCTAATATGGGAGTTTGCCTGGTC
The DNA here is from genome assembly GCA_029378395.1 of Mycena leptocephala. Lineage (NCBI taxonomy): Eukaryota > Fungi > Basidiomycota > Agaricomycetes > Agaricales > Mycenaceae > Mycena > Mycena leptocephala. The sequence continues at coordinate 374,479 of JARJLF010000021.1, read as the reverse complement.
TATATCCACCGCAAGATTTCGTGCAATAATGGCTAGCAAGCGAGCCATCTGGCGGTAGGGACCGGGTCCTCGATCTTGAGGTTTTGTATATTTGATATTTCGTCATTTAGACCGTTCCATTATTCTAGGCATTTGATTACTGAAGCACACAAATTCGAATTCTTTTTGGCGCGATTTTGAGGTTCGAGAACAGCGTTAGAAAGCCAAATTGAAGCCGTGGTTTTCTGGGCAAGCCAAGGCCAGAGTATCTCCATTCACCAACAGTCTCCGGATCACGACAGGCAAATAAATGCCCGCCATTAGATAGGTTGCCCAAAAGCCGCACGAGCCGCATGCGGCATTTTGTGCATTGTGCAAAGCCGCACGGCGAAATTGAAATATGAGAGGTGGCAACCAACTATTGTATTTTAAGCTTACCTGAGGCGAAGGAGAGGTGCTGCAGGGAGAGGGAAGATTTTGGCATTGCCTCTGCTGTATGGCAGACGTGAAAGTATGGGAAAGTGAGTGATGCCTTCGTGATTCTTGAAAAATGCGGACCCCCATAGGTGCACATGCAAAACATAACACTCTAGAGAGGGGAATATGAAATTTGGGAGGCATTGAATGGTACTACGAAAGACAAGAACCAAGAACAGCGAAGAAAAAGCCGCGGCATTGCGCAATGCACAAATTGTCGCATGCGGCTCGTGCGGCTTTCGCGCAACCTATCTATTATTCACCATTGATTTAATCGGCTGTTCGAGTCGGCGAGTGCAGGTGCATATCATGACATCTGCGGCCAAATAAAGCAGAGAGATCAGAATACGAGACTTCCAGGAAGGATGGTGAGCTTTTGGATGGGGTGGATATGATAAATACTACGCGATACAAGAATGGCCGTTTATCCGGGATGAGAGACTACCCCGTAATCAATCCGATGAGACGCGGAGAGGTTATAGCTGTCAAACGACGGAAAAAAAGAGGTAGGCGCCAAAAAAATAGCTAGACGCTGACATCCTCTCTAGAACCCAGATTCAAGTCCTCGCTAGTAAGCGCTAGTATCCAGAAACGAGAAGACAATGCTAAGCAGTTCGGGTGATAGATGCAGCATTTTTGCCCTGATGTTCGCTTGGTTCGCCAACGGAGGAGCCGCAAACTTAGAGAGATAGGAGATAAGGGAGTGATAATCGGAGATAACGAAAACAATCAATGATCCATCACAAAGATAATTTATTCTTCCTAGTCCCAGAGAGCAAGGAGAAAATATTTCAAGTACCCAGGGAAGCGTGAAACATATGAAAATGGGAGGGTAGGAAATATTATGGAGCGATTGAACTCCAAATGAGGCCGCAAATCATAAGTTGGTGATTTTTGTAGTCAAAAGCGTTAATGAGCACAGCTTTCCAAATTGGGGCCTTGTCAAGGAGGTGACTCCTGTCTGTCTGTGTGCGATCGGGAATTCCCGCACGCCTCTTGAGTGGTCGAGGAAGAAAAGATGGTGGCGGTGTCCATCACGTTGTCCAACAAATACTGTGCACTGCCTCTCGCGGCCCATACCAAATTTCCTTCTCAATCCCGCGTGTCCAGTCGATTTATCCCGCCTCACGCCTGCTAAGGGGCCTCGCCTGGTGTATGCCGGATAATAGTACAACTTTCGAACGTTCCGCCACGTCATGCACCGTTCAGGACCTGGAATTTGACAGCACACGCAAAGCACCCCGGGCCGTATGTACCTCTCCTGGGCCTCGTCGTACCAACACATTAGCTATTTACAGCAGATCGCGACGTGGAATTAATCAATTCGGCTTGTTCCCCGCTCTGAGGCACATCACAATCAGAAACCTGAACTCAACCTGAACTCATCTGTGCGCGCCGCCGGCGGCCACCGTGGAGTCGCGTTTTTTTTTTTTTCCAAAATGGGACAACGGACCCGTTGAACCTCGAGACGTGTGTCCTGGCGGCGTACATACCGGTGCTGCGGAGGGTCGAGGTCAGAGTATTTATTGGGGGTCGATCTCTGCTTATCCGGTAGTGTGTCGCGCAATCGGCGCTTCAAGTTATCGAGGAGAAGATGCCCTCGTAGAACGCGGGACTTTGGCGGTTACATTTTGAGTGACTGCTAGTGGGATTTTGGTGATTACATTTACTTAATTAAACTGGCGAGAATACTTGTTGTTTTCCCCTGTGACTTGACCCTCGAACTTCCATACTGCACTAACAGCCCATATTTGAATGGATCTTAACCAAAAATTATGCGCACCGTTGTCGTCTTTAAGATGCTGGCCAAGTCGTACACCTTACCAACCATTCGGAAAACCAACCGTCGGACGGTCAGCACCGCTTATGCCAATCGTCGGTAGCCCTTCCGTCCCCAGCTAAAAAGACCTTAACGACTCAAGGCCCTGCAAGTGTCTCTATTATGCCCCCCAATGCCGCTGCCGCTCTCCAAAACGTCTCCCTCGTCGGCCAAAACAAGACTGCGGTTGTCGTGGGCGGGACGCTTGGTATCGGCGCTGGAGTCGCTCGACTCCTTGCAAAGATTGGTTGCAGCCGCGTCTTCATTCTCGGCCGTGACGAAACACGAGGTCAAGGGCTACTGGAGGTTTTGAAGAAACTGGCGCCGAATGATGGTCAGATTGTGGTAGAGTTCATCAAAGGTGATTTGTCGTAAGTGTTTCTTTCTCGTCGACGAGGCAATAAGAGACGTTGTTTGCTTTGTAGAGATAGCAAGGGCATACGAGCCGCAGCAAAATCGCTTCAAAGGGCAGCCGGAGACGCTGGAATTGATTACCTTGTGAGTTGCCGTATACAGGCGCAAGTTTCGGTTTCAGAACCGAATATCTGACTGGTATTTCCCAGATCATGTCTCAAAACGGCAAACCCGCGGCCCATAACATCAGGGAGAACGCGGATGGGTGGATGGGATAAATCTTTTCTGCCGCCCTCCCTCACTGATCAGTCTCCAGGCATGATACTGCCTTCGCGGTACAATGCATCTCGCGCTTTGGTCTCGCCTACCTGCTCACCACCGACGGTGGCCTCGCGCCAAACGCCATTGTCATGTCGATCTGCAATCAGGGTCAATCGCTCGATGACCTCAGCATCGACGACCTCTCGCTGAAGGCCCGCTTTGCGGCAGGCCGCAGCGCGACCGCGCTGTTCATGGACCAGTCGAAACGCGATAGCACTGTGCTAGACTCATGCTTCGAGGTGTGTTCCTCCCTGCTATTCTTCCCCGCCCGTTGAACGACTCGTCTCTATACAGGAACTCAACATCCGCTACCCGCAATACCGCTACTTCAGCCTCTTGCCAGGTCTGTCACAAATGTTTCTACCCAGCTCTTCAATCCCTGTTCACGCCACCTCAATTACTTACTTTCAGGTCTCGTCAAGAGCGAGCAGTTTGACCCGAGCTTTGCCCCAGGGTTTCTCAAGTATGCAATGTGGCTGGGTATCAGGCTCATCGGCCTCACGCCCGACCAGTACGCGAACTTCCCGGTCTACGTGAGCCGCGACTCCCATTATTGTTCTTCATTATTTAACCACGCCATTTGCGTCGTCGCAGATCCTCGCCTCACCTGACGCAGAGCGCACGCTGGGGTCGGGCAAGTACTTCGATCGACAGCTCAATCCTACGCAGTTGGGGAAATGGTCGAAAGACCCAAAGAATCGGGAGATGTTATGGGGGAAGCTGAAGGAGATCATTGGGGAGAAGTGATCGGTACTTCATGATCAACTTGAATTTCTTGGAACTTCGCCGCGACTTGACCGTTTGCATCCCTGTGTTTCGCACGGGGAACCGTACTTCTTGTAATACCATCTGGCCTAGGTTGGGCCTAGGGTCTATAATGCGGACATTTCGGCAGAACAGACAAACATGTCCACAAAATAAAGACAGACAAAGTAACGACTGTGAGGAGGCAATCGGATTTACGCCGCGTACCGTGGCGGTGGGTCATTCGAGAGCCTCAATGGCCACGCCGCGGCGCCGCCCATCTGACTCTCTAACTCCCGTATTCGCGCCCGTAACACCAATACTTCTTCTTCCGCCCCGGACGTATTCAGCCCATCCCTTGAACTCGCACCCTCAGACACATTTTCCTCCATACTAGGCTCCTCCACATCCGATGGGCCCTCTGTCTCAGAGGGGCCCTGCTCCTGCATCTGCGTAGCAGCACCATGCTCGGTCACCTTCAGCGCCGCCGCGCTCGCATCAGGTTGGATTTCGGGTGTCATGGAGTAGCTGTTCATGCCATACGCCAAGCGGACAAATGGCACCGCGCCCAAGTCCACGCTGGTGTCGGAAGCATCCTCGTTGGTGTCGTATCGATTGGGGATTTCGGGTGTTATGGAGTAGTTATTCATGCCAGATGTCAAGCCGACAAATGGCCCCGCGCGCAAGTCCACGCTGGCGTCGGAAGCATCCACGTCGGTGTCGTATCGATTTCGGATTTCGTGTGTTACGGGGTAGTTATTCATGCCAGACGCCAAGCCGACAAAAGGCACCGCGGGCGCCTCCACGCTGGCCCGGGTGTCGGATCCATCCACGTCGGTGTCGTCTCGGTTGTGGATGTCGGGTGTTACGGAGTAGCTGTTCATGCCAGACGCCAAGCGGACAAATGGCACCATGCGCGACTCCACGAATGCATCCACGTCGGTGTCGTATCGATTGCGTCGACGCCGCCGGCAGATGGAGAAAAGGATTATGGTGCTGACCACAGCAACAACGGCTAGGGAGCCACCGACGATTGCGCCGGTGGACAGGGAATTTCTGAAATCCAAACAATATGTAGCGGACGGAGGATCGTATTTATAGAGACACACTTGTGAAAGTATCCGTCGCCGGATTTTGTTGGAGCCGGAGAGACTCGGTTGCCTGTGTTGAGAATGTCGATGTCGGTGCCCCGCCGGGGATGAGCAATGGGGAAGTCGGCCCAGTACCCTGACCCTGTGACTGGGGAAGTTGACTATTGCCTTGCCCCAGTGAGCCCCTTCGTAGTATCAAATTACATTAATCCAGCCCTAGCGACATATGCTTACGTCTGTAAAATAGACGTGGAGCCGGAGGTGTGGCCAGAAATTGCGGATGATTTCGCAGACAATGCGCTGTTGAGATTCGCGCATAAGTGGAATGGAGACGAAAACTGGGAGGCAGGCCTACGACTGTGCGCCAGGTACAGATTCCGCGGAGTTTGATATGGCTCCCGGTCTGAAAATGTGACACAGGCCATCCTGGGTTTGGATAATGTAAACCATACCCTTGTGTGGTCGCCGCGGGGGTTGTTTCCGAAGGCCGGGATGGTAATGATTGCCTGGTGGAGAAAATCGAATCGCCATCCATTAATTTGGAGTGGTTTCACGTACAATGGAGGGCCTGTCGTCGAAGTGCTCGTTCTTGACGATTTCAATGGAAGAGTCGGTGCCACTGGAGTAGTCGGAGCCACTGTAGTAATCGGAGCCACTGGAGTAGGCGGAACCGGAGCCGCTCGAGTTGGGAGGGCGGTGGTCAAACTAGGCTGAGTCGGCGGAGCCGCCTTACTCTGATCCAGACCCATTGAAACTTGAAAGAATGAGTGAAATGAACGTCAGAGGGATATCGCGAACGGGTCGGGTCGTCCACGCAAAGGATGTGGAGGAGGGATGTCCACCATGGGAGACTCTTGTCTGCCGCCCCACAGATATCCACTATATTTTAGGATGCAGACATGACAGATTGACATGTATGGGTATAAGATGATGATATTCGGACGCACTATTTTAAGATATCGTTAGACCGGGTTAAAAAAAAGAGGGTGCGGGTGAAATACGTTAAGCATTGCTATCTTCAGGTTCGGGAGTGTTTGTCCGGAGATGGTAGGATGTGTGTAATATCGCGGGTAGGCAACAATAGTAGACTTTCGCCACTTGCATAATCAGAATCCTGTCTCGACCCCAGGCATCAGTAGATGATCAAGATCTGTTCACATGCAAGCTTCGGAACTCACGGACAGCGTTTAAAGTCCTCCCTGCTTGGGCCGGAGGTAGGCGCTGAGAATTAATGAAGTAAATCATGATACCAAGTCTGAGCTAACGTGTCGAGCTCCTCGCGGTACATTGCGAGGGCCGCAGCCTCAGAAAATGAACAGAAACGGTCGAGAATACCAAGATGAGCAGCGCGGGAACCGTTGGTCAAATAAATGTTCCATGGAATGCACTTGTCTGGGCGGACAGATGCGTATACGACGCGACTGATATGTCAGGCCCGTGCCATTTGGAACCGTCGACAGACTGCAAGATTCTTCCTTTTTAAAATTTAGAAACAAAGGGCGAAAAACCTCTTTGCGCGCGGGGGGAGTTCTCACCACATACAATAGTTCAACATTGCAGAGAGGAAATAGAACGATTGACGAGAGGGCGGAAATGATTATTCAAGTTGAAATCGGGGTCGAATGATGTAAACAAAATGCAAGGCATCAAATCCAGAACGCTTACAAGGAAAGTGGAAGCAAATGCTGTCGAAATAGGATTTCTTCCGCAAGATGTATCAGCCAGTCGACCTTGACGGGGGTTTGACGTGAGGTTAGGAGAATGGACAATCTTTGACCCGTTAACTTTGCAAACGGCTGCCCGAAATGCCCGAAATGCCCGAAGACCTCTGATCAGTTTCCATTCCAGCAACATTCCAAGCTGCTTGCGGGGTAGAGAGTGCACAACAGACGATCGATGATTAATGCGAAGGCAGCGGTGGGTGTGGGCAGAGATGTTGACGCGAACGAGGTACCATCTTCGGTATCTGAAGATTCCTGTGTGGCTAGGTTAATGAGAACGTTTGCCATTACCTCAAAATCGTTCTCCAATCGTCTTGCTCATCGCTACCCAGACGCCGCGGGAGGATCCTCCTCGTCCTCCATCCCCGCTATTTCCGACTGATCTTCGGCCAGGATGTAACGCCGCAGCTTCCGCTTCGGAAACGCCTGCTGCAACTTGGCGTCTGTGCCGGTCAGCGCAAAACGCATTATGCACTTTCGGCGGGTTAAGCCGATTACGCCGCATCGTGTACATCCCCAAGTCCCTGAATATCCGCTCCGGGCCGGCCGAGTCTGGGAGGATGCTCAAAAATGCGCACCGACAAATCCGCCGCGCCCACGCAAAAGACCCCGTGTCGTCCATTCGTCTCCAAAGGGGAACAAGTTCAGCATGCTTTCCATTGGCGTTAGCGCAACATAGGCAAGAACTTGCGCGTTTAGCTCGTACAACTGCCGGTGGCCCTGAATCCACATAGTTTCTTCAGAAAAGAAGCCAATATTATCGCAATATGAATCGAACACGTCCAAAAATTCAGTATCCCTTGTCTGCATCCTGTCGAAGCAGTCGGTTGAATGCGTGGCGAACTAAATGGAAGAACGTGATGGGCGAAAAAGCGGAGGGATTGAAGGGGCGGGAGCGGATGAATGGATTGAAGAACACGGCAAGTATTATCAACTGACGCTCCAGGTTGCCGCCAAGTGTTGTCACTTGGCGATCTAAGACCGGGAGATTTTGGAAGATCCTGGCGTTAGGAGAACCATATCGAGACGGCAATACGGTCCTTGAAGGATATTAGAAGTGATAGCCAGAGGCTCGAGATGGTTTGCGATACTAAATCAGATTGATCGTGAACGGAGGAGACCTCAAAAGAACATACGCACCGCTCCAGATTTTTCCAAAACTGCGGGTCCTTCCACGTTGCAATAGCGTGCTCGGCGATGGCTATTTCTCGGGTTTGCGCCCCCAGACAAACCTTGAGCTTGTCTCGTGCGATAATATGACCAACGTTCTTTTGAGACGACGGATAGAGCAATATCGAGACTCAAGAGAACCAGCGGGTGAGAACAGGAAAAATGAGGGCGGGGAAATGACCGAGCGTTGCTAGCTCTTGGGGCAGCAGCAGGTCGAGGGCTGTTTGATGGTGATTAAAAAAATTGATCACCTCAATCGCCGCCTCTATCATGGCATCATCCGTGAGCCTTGACTGCAACGTCACGGAAGCCTGCTGAGGAGCCTCCCTGTTTCTGTACCAGCGGATCCAATTTGATATTTGGGCGAAAATTTTAGACCTGAGACGGTTTTTACTTGGGGCGACCGTCGGAGATTCCGACGAGGGAGAATGGTGGCAGTGACACGTGTCACACGTTGGTCACACAAAGCTGTTGGGATCAGCTGTTCACTGATGGCCGCTATACTACCGAGATCACATCGTTTGGAGGAGCCCAGTCAGAGCGTGTTCAGTCTCAATGTGAGGTCCCATGTGAGCTTTGTGGAATCGGAAGGTCAATATTTTCCTCACGCCAGAAATTCAGGCGCGCTCTTAGGCTTTCTGCACTTCCTCTACTTATCTTGGTTGATCTTTCTGATTCAACCTGGCTTCTATTTTGCCGACTCTTATTACAGTGACCATTAAAAGACACTACAAATTACCTTTTCTCCAAATGATATTAGACGGTAAAGGAGTTTAAAGCAACGCTCTGGTATTGCGCTCGTCAGATCCGAACTCAGGCTACAGCGACAGATTATTCAATCCCATCCAAGGATTGACTGGGACACGGGGAGTACTTGGAGGACAGGTGGTCGAAATGATTAGTCCACGTGCGAGGAAATTTGCCGCGTCCCTCGGCCATACCAACGGCGTGTGGTATTGGTATTCAACATCGAGACGCCTAAAAGGACTGCCACCGTGATCAAGCCGCTGGCGCGCGAAATTCAACAGATCCGCCACCGCGTTGGTCAAGTCGGGCTGGTAAAACCTAGCCAGCTTGAGTTCCTGGAGTACGGGGCAAATCGGCGGCGTGGTAGAGTTGAAGAGAACAATGAGCTGCCTGATTGTCGCTCCGGCGTCTAACGGACGGGCATTACTGTCTAAGACGACGAGCTTTTGTAGGTAAGGCAGGGCAAGGAGATTGTTGGAAAGGGACTCGTGTGTAAGACCCGTGAGGTCAATGCTGAGGTCTTCTATTAGCAGGGACCGCGTCGCTAGATCGCCGAGGTAGGGGAGGATTGTGGCAGAACTGTCAGTACATGGCAATTGCAAGTGGCGGAGTTGGGGCATGACGAGATGTCGGAGTAGATAAAGGATAAATACCGGGTTGACTGGGCGGCCACAGCGACAGACGATAAATTTTTGTAGTTCAGGGAGCGAAACGGTCGCTGTGGATCGGGGAAGGCGGTCTCCCTGGAAGTTGATAAGATCCGTTTCGAAATGTATGAGACGAGGGCATCGTGCCAAGATTTCGATGACGACGGTCGGGGAAAGGCCTTGCAAAGTAGAACTTCGTTCGCCAATTGTGTCTTTGCTTAGACTCTCAAATTTGAGAGAGGTGAGGTGCGCCCAATGCAGTGGCAATCGAGGCATCCATCGGTCGAAGTCCTTCAATGTATATAATGCCACGGCACGCAAGGTCGGCGTCGTGAGGAGCTTCATCTTAACCATGTTGGATGCATCATGGGTTCGGATTTTGAGGGCCTCTAGCCAGGGGGCATATATCTCGGCGAGTAGAGGGATCTCAGGCTCCTCGCCGAAGTAGGCGGCCAAATCGATACTGCGCCAGCGGTCGGAACATTTTTCGAATGCCCGCATAACTGTGTCGAAATCATCGCCACCCACACTACGGCCACACCGCAGCGACAGCGAAAGGGGGCATCCTCCGGATCGCTCCAGCCACTTCTCCACTGAAATTGGAACACCTCGGCGATGGATAATCCCCATTGGAAGGTGAAGGGAAGCCCAAAGCGCCGGTATGGAGAGTGCGAGGGTCCTCCAGGCGCTACAGATGCATGTCAAGAGGAGCGGCGCCTCCGTGGTGCTCATGACAGCGTTCCGGTCTATCGGAAGACACGCGATGAAGATCTCCTGCACGACGTCGGGTGGTAAACGACGTGCAGGCGTGAGGAGCGCTTTGTGTGCCTCGATATATTCCACTGTTCTCTCTCGCTGGGCGGAGAGACGTCGGATAAGTGAATCGAGTCGCGAAACCTCGAGTACATGGGGAATGAGGTGGGACTGGATGTGTTTGATTTCGGGGTCAGATGGGGCGTAATTGGTATTCAGATGCTGGGCGAATGGCGAGTCCATCCTGCTCCGAGTGGGGGTAGTTCGTGGCAAGATGCAGGCCCTATACTTAAGCTGTGCAGGACGTCGTTCCTGATCAAGCTGATCGGTTCTTCAATCTGTCTTCTGATGATTGTCAAAAGAAATCCGACAGCTAGCCAGTGGACGAGTTCGTTTGGGAGTTTACTTTCATTCCCGTTGCTTATCCCTCCCCAAGCTTTTAGGCATCACGCTGGGGTTAACTGCAGTGATTGAGGCCACCTTTCGTACAAGAAGTGGGTATCTTCCCCACAATAAATCATCAGATGAAAGTCGTCGGAGCAAATGGAAACAGCAGGAATCGCCTTGGATTTCTGGAATGGGCTAGCGAGGACGAAACTGGACCCTATCCTCACAGCTTACGATTTTAATTACATCAAGACACTGACTGAGTATCAAGAATTAGCACCGCAGTCCCGTAATTGATAACCAGCTTTTGTTTCGTCCGATTTTTTTCGTTTCGGGGAAGATGTCGGGTCCAAAAAGACGTTCAGTACCAGATCTCATACCCGAGTCTCTGATTCAATCTCGCCGATTCCTTTCTACCCGCCTTTCGCCAGGGGACGACCAAAATCAAGAGCGTCGGAAGTACTGTAATAAGACAGAACTGAGATACAGTCTCAAAAGGACAATTTCGTTGAATTGGGGGTTTTCAACGTCCCTGATTACAGATACTGTATGTAGGTTGAACTATCAAAAAGCATACCCCCAAAACTACAATCCGAAGTGTTGCGTTTCTACGTTATTTGGGCATATTTGAGGTGTAGGAAAGACTTGCCTTGTTTTCAAGAATTACTCAATGTTGTTCCCAAAGGTGAATTGTGCTGTGGAGTAGATCTCAATTCGATCCAAATTACAATTTGGACCGAGTGGTTTGCGCGAGATTTGGCTCACATATTCATGAAACAGCCTGATCGTTGCGCTTCCTAGTTTGAGACTGTATGTCTACTTCAAGTTACTTCCTAGTGAATGGAAGCACTTAGTTGAGTCATTATAACGGTTAAAGTACGAGACTAAGTTAGGTTCGGGTATCAACTTTTCGAGGGTATTTTTACAACCACTTGGTGAAGCTGAATATCTCCGCAGTTTCGTGATTCAACCTCCGTCCCTTTCGTCTTTCCGCGAAGACGATCTTCTTGCCATTAGAAACGACTCTTGACTGCGGCCCCCCACAAGCGTCGTGCGCACCATCCCCGCTGCGCGCAGATTGTCGTCCGTCGGGTGGTCGACCTGCTGCAGCAGCGTCTCGAGCTCCGGATGGATGCGATACAGCCACATCGGGTGGAGAATGCCGGTGCCCTCAATGGCTGTCCCGCCCCCACGGTGGAGCGACGTGGGCAAGGTCAGGAAGAGGAGCAGGATGGAAATTACGAGGCCGGCGGCGACCTAAAGAATTATCAACTCAACGAGCGGCGTAAATTATTTGCGGTCCATACCGCGATATTGCTCAGCTGCGTTCAGATTGTATGAGTGCTATCTCTATGAGGGATCGAGGTACCAACATTTAGACGAGTTTCTATGGACATCACTGTGACGGTGGCGTTCCCTGCCAGTAGGAAGGGCCGGTTGAAGAACAAGGAGATGTTGGGGTTTCCAGCGAAGCCATCTGGTACAGTTTCGGAGATTGTGTTTATGTTGTGTTCCTCGTCAGGGGGAGGGGGGGGATTGATTATACTCGCGAGGTCCACAACATGAACGACGAGTCTACCGAAGACAAACATGTAGAACATACAGGTGGTTATCCATACGTAAACCTACAAGATGCCAACGGAGCACAAAAATATTCCAGGGGGGCCATGACTACAAGACACTGAGCAACTGTGACCGGCTGGCCATTGGAATGGTAGGACCTCCAATTAGAACCTCGTGGGACCTGACCACCAGTTGAAGAACTGGTGTACGGGAAGAGTTCTCTCCTCCCAGGTAAAAATCCCCGGTATCCACCAGTACACTGAGAAGCTTGTCGTGGGTCCGATTCCCTTTGCAAAGTGCATGCAATACCATCTGCATCCGGAGACACAAACCCAAGGATTTTTGGGAGACAGCCTGGCATGTTCAACTTCCGAGGAAGGTCCACAACCAGGAGTTCAGCATGTCCGACTTCCGAAGAACGTCCACAACTGACGAGAAATAATGAGCAAAATGCTCATGTCAAGATTATCTTTGTTGAATAAGGGTGCGCCGCTCGACACGTTGACTTCGGGCTTTGATTACACGATTGCGTAATAACGTTCCAAAAAAATTGACCCCGATTATGTATCCGTGCGCCGGTGGGATGTTCCCCACTACGATACAACAGAATTAATGCTTATCCTGCTGACACGTATGGAGCTCACGTGTCCAGAACATGGTCCGCATGGGAAAGCTTTTGGGCTCCGAACTGAACGAGGGGAAAGTCACTCGCCGGGATTAGCTGGCACCAGGTGCCCCACTAAAAAGAGGCCAGTAAATCAGCGAGTCGAAAACAACTTCATACGCCACGTACGAAGGTCACAAAAAGATTTCTAGTCGCGTTGTCGAACGTAGATGACTCCGAGTGTCCCCATGTATCTTGAGGCCCCGTATACGGTGACCAAGTGGAAATCGTCTTTTGAAACTCCGGCTCCAGTGTCAGTACTTTCCGAGATTGAGAGTCTACGACAGCGGTTTGGTTGAAGAGTGACTGTGAGCAACCTATTATTTGGATGGTGGAGGTGGCATTGTCTAGAGGTGGCGCGACATTGTACGTTAGCCCACGATCAGCGCTTGAGTCGAGGACTGGGATGGTGGTATAGAAATAGACGGATTTAAAAAATGTACTGTTGTGCCGACGAAGTGAGAAACTATTTCATCACCAAAACGAATGGCGATCTTACGAGTCCGAGGATAGTAACATAATCAGGCGCATACCCCGGCCATGTCACATTCCAAGAAGTAGCATTTTGCAACGGGCTCAGTACCACATCCGTGATATAGCGGCATGTAATGTTGAAGGCGGTACCATTCACCGTAACATTGCCAACCCCTTCATTCGGAACGAGAAGATCATATATTGTTCCGTTGTACAGTCCCAGCGTCGGAATGGCGCTTTGAAACACAGACGGTAAGAGGGATAGTGGTTGCGGTAGGAAGTCGTTCAGGTTATCTCTGTCCGGGCTTAATTTACTGAGTGAACGGAAATCAGTTGAAACTCGGGAGCCCATGCGTATTGACGAAGACGGGGCGGGACGCGTTAAAAGTTTCTAAGGAGAATAGTGCGGGGGTAGTAATGTGCAAGATCAAGACACTTGCGAGATATAGGAACGTGGACAAGACACCGATGAGCGAGGCCGGGACTGCTTTCTGATTACAGGGTTGAACGAGCGCGGAGCCGATGCCCGGCCAGGCAGCAACGTTATCATGCGTCTCCGTCATAGTTTGATCCCTTTTTAGGCTGTGTCGCATGGATAGCGTCTGCGTAATGAAGACCAGTGATGCTGAATATACCTTGAGGTTCGGTTTGTCACGCAGTTAGGTTCTGGTTCTACCGAAGGAAAAGAGGCACACACTGTTCCGATTGTGGTCGAAATCGCAGTAATCAAGAACGACACGATCTTCTGATTTTCCAGAGAGAAGGTGACATGGGATTCCAGCCCTTTCGCCCAAATTCCCAGAAGAATGACATGGATGACGAGAAGCAGGGAATGCAGAACGAGAGATAATAGACAGTTTGCGCAGCAGCCACCGAGCCAGCTGGGGGCTGATTTGCTGTGCGCAACTAGTGGCTGCTGGCTCGAATGGCTAAATTAATGACACATTTTCTTTGGTTTGATTGAATCGTTTTCAGATCCAACTGAGCATTCACAGGTGCATAGTCACTCCAGAGCTTCCAGCTGGCTGAGGAAAGGCGAAGAAATTCTCATTTGAGCCGAAATTACACTGGGTGAGTGTTCAGAGTGGTTGCCGAGGCAGAAATGCATGGCTACCTTTATTACTCCGCCTTTCAGAGTCATTCGCTACCCGGGATTCGAAATTTTCCGGAGCCACCAGCCACCATTTGCGCACACAGAATTAGCCACCAGCTGGCTCGGTGGCTGCTGCGCAACCTGTCTAATAGACCCAAAACACCGGATGTCGGGAGCAGCGGTCGAGTGTGTCCTTTGTCAAATCTGTGTTCGAGCCATGAAATCCAAACCCATTATCTCTCCTACGCACCCGGCTCCGAGCGGAATAAAGTCTGAGACCTGACAGGAGTCGCTGGGTCCTGGTCTGTTCCGAAGGACTCAGTGCTTTCACTTCCAAGTCGATCAGCCAGCTGCAGCGAGGGCACCGCGCGACGACTCGGATCGCGAAGGATTGGGTCGGTAGGTTGGTAGGTAGGTAGTATTACACGGCACGGCCCCGCTTAGGAACACCGGTTTGAGGAAGTATCCCGGCATAATACAGGCTTTATATTTACACCATCGTCCCTCGCCTCTAGAAGCCATCCAAGCCGAGCTCACGCACCCAGTTTCCCGTCACGCTGTAGAACCCAGACGACTAAAAGAAGCAAAAATTTTGAACACCGGAATGAACATTAGTACCCAGCCACAATTATAACCTAACAACGGCGTTCACATAGAAAACCTCAAGAACTTCATGTCGAAATGTACAAGAAAGAAATAAGGTTAAGTACTCCCTCGCATTTTGTTTTCACCGACTCATGGCAGAGGTGGCATGGCGACTCAGAACACAGATCAACATCGCGTACGCCCAGCATTGATGGCTGATGGAGTGGAAACGAGTCAGTTGTGCTATAAGAATCTCCTTAGTGGGTGCGGGTTCATCCAAACATTAGGGGTCCTCAATTCTTCACTCCTTCGCGTTCGTTCGTTCAAAAGGAAATAAAATACAAGTGATGGCACATCGGGCGGTTGACATCACATCAAGTGTTGTGCGATTCATCGATGCCGTTGGCTCGACAATTGACGCTTCCGAGGCGCCAAACCTAAGTAGTTTCCCCCGTCAGCCCTGCCAGTACAGATTATACGCAAGGGTACCGGGTGAAAGAGGAAACCCTGAAAAAATGTGGCAGCTTCTCAGCAAATAATCAAGACAGCTCGATGAGAGGGAAATATTCTATTCCTTTTCGCAATCTTTTTGAGCGAACGACGCAAACGACGGAAGAATGCCCGTATTAACTTACAAGCGCCAGTCGGCGGTGTGTTAATGCTGAGCACATTTGCCTGGAGCTGGTGGCGGAGTCTTGAGCAAGTTCCCTCCGAGTCGTGGTTATTCTTATACAACTTCAAGGTGGAAGCCAACACTCAAGTTCAATTCGAATAGGGCCTGGAACCGTGATGACCCGAAGATGAGGCTAGGCAACTCTCCAGTCATTTAAGTATTCTGTTCAGTAATCCATACGCTGATAGCGCTGGCCAAAACATCACAGAAAAGTGAATACAGCGTCAGACTCTGCCAACGCGAAATACAAATGAAAAAGTTAAAAGGGGAGAATAGTATTTGGTGGTTATAGTAGTTGTTTACATAAATATTGACGAGTCACAAGCGACCATGCTTCTCTTTGTCGGACTAAGTACCATAACGCTTCCTATGCTTTGCGGAATTGTGCTGAAGAGGTGCGTGGCATTAGAGTTGTTCTTCGGCCCGCACTGACCACAGTCCCAGAAGGTGTATTCAAGGTTGACGAGGATGATAACGAGTGTGGGGTAGGTCCCTGTTGAAAAATTGGACTCAAACCAGGGGAGTCGGAGGAGGCTACGCACAATGATCATATCGTATGAGCCGCGAAGCACGGCCTGCAGCACGGGGACCTTCCAATCGAGATAGAAGTTGAGCATGGCAATGACCTGGCGGGGGTAAGAAATTATTCATCGGATATGTCGATTCATTGATAAGTACCCAAAGGCCGAAATAGATAAAACCAGACTCGATGAGGAGAGCCATGATCTTTCCCGCACGAGTGCCTGGACCAGCCGTCGATGAGGTCTGGGTGTGAAAAAGGGCGCGGCGTTGCCTGGTGAGAAATTGATGAGCAATGAGCTGAAATCCAAAGCAGCAGAGCATGACGCACCATGCCTTCCATGATATAAGGAAGGTAGAGAAGAAATTAGTAGCAGCGCTCAGTGCGGCGGTGATCATTGAGAGGTGGAGCGTGGTCGGGGAATCGTAGACGCCGATTGTCCAAGCCGAGGAACTGCCATTGTGAATCGCGACGCCGATAAGGCTGATGAGGCATGCTGTTTCATATGCGTCGAATCTCGTCCATATTCTCATTAACCGAGTTAACATACCGAAACCTCCAAACCAGAGCGTGATCGGGAAAAGGACCAGAAGTTTGCGGTCAGGGCAGAGCATCCAAGTCCGCCAAAGCACAATTGTGTCACCCAAGAGGAACTGCGATCAGGCTCATTAGCATCGCGGGTCGTGAAGGTAAAGGTCGAGAAACACCAAAGAATCGAAGAGGATCTCGCAGGCGAGCTGCAGGCCATTAAAGATCGGGATGTGGTCTCCACTCGAAAATTGCACCAGGTAGATCGCCGTGTCCACCGAGGCGAGGGCGGTTGAGCCAACGAACATAAGGCATGTGGCAAAAAGGAGAGTCTGGCGCGGGATGGAACCGCGGACGCCCTTCTTTCTAAGGGGGAGACCGTCAGCTGGAATGGGGATAGGGATACACCTGACAAGCGCGTCTAACAAACGTCCGACGTACATGAGAAGAAACAAAGATATCGAAAATAACAATGCGTAAATTCCTGAGAAGAGGCGACATTCAGTACAAATGCCGCCCAGAGGAATTTCCTTTGCAGGACTTGCACTTGCCAACTCACCCCAAGCAACAGCCATAGCCATGAGCTGGCCTGTCCCGGATATAACGATTGCGGTGGTGTCGGACATAGCGATATCGAATTACAGCCAAAATAAGATACCGGATGAAGTAAAAGCCCCAGAGGACAAGCCAAGTCCTGTGAAAAGAAATGAAAAGGGAAGCGACGGAGGGAAAGAAAGTAGCCACCAAGCCGCATCAATGAGACTTATAAGTACCGAAGGTGGAGAGATGCCTACTTTAATCACACGCGAATGCCCTGAGTTTTGACATATTGCATTTCGGAGGAAAATTTCCCCGAAACCAAAGGTATCCGTTGGCCCGAAATGCTTCGAGGTTGCCATATACGGCAGCACCAGAGGATTTCAGCTCACTGAAAATGCAAAGTATCAGATCGAACCGATACCTAGTAATCCAAAATTTAATAAATTAGAACCAACTTCGGCTGTGCCGGAATTTCGTCAATGCCGAGTATTTATCATGATTAGCGGCGAGACACTGCAACATCAGATCCCTTGGCAATCCCATTCGGGTTAATAACACCGACTGGACCTGAACGCTGTGTTGTGAAATTGAAAGAGAAAAGATAAAAAGTTTCTGAGTGGTTGGGGCATTGGAAAATCTACAATGCGTTGAATCATCGACACACCCAGGCTTGAAGGGATTACTGGTATTAGTCATTTTGTCGAACTGGATTATAAAAAAGGTCAAGCAACAGCTGCACCGGTAAATTGTGCAAATTCCCGTACTGAGGATTGTAGATAGTTGAGAATTTTGTTTTTTTATTTGTTAAACGGTGACGGACCACGGTAATTTCACCCTGGCGGAGGCAGGCGATCATCCTACCCCTTGGGCGCGGGTACGAGGACTCATCCCCGGATTGGGGTACGTGCACTGAGCGATACCCCAAATGGACACCAAACTATACCACCCTGGGAGAAGATAGAGGCTCGCACATCTTGTCAATGCTAGCAGTGCGAGATGGCACAGTCACACGGCACCAAGACACAGGCCTCCGGATCTTAGTCCACCGGAATCCCTGTGCAATAGACAGGGATTGTCGAGTGGACTCGGAGGGATAAAGCTATGGAGTAAGCAAAAAACAAGCGACGCAAGAAGGCGCAGTCATGGCAGGAGGACAAGAAGCGCATCGTAGTAAGCGCCCGCACTGCCACGTCTACTTTTGGGCGCCTGTGCACCGCCACGGCGCCACCTGCTTAGTCTCTCTTGACAGACGCTCTATATCAGTACTTCCTTGTACCTCGGTTGATATACCAGTGTACAGTACACACCTCTCGGCACTGTCATAAAGCATAACGTTATGCTTGTCTGTTGGAGCTTCCTAAGGCAACTTGGGCACTTGCTACCAACTTGCGACCGAGTATGAACGTTTTCTTCGTTGTTTATTGCAACCCGTACTTTGTAGCCTCTGGTTTTAAGGGAAAGCCAAATTTGTAGCCGCTGGTTTGCATCAAAATCCAAGTCCAACAATCAACTAGTGTCTACGGTATCGCATGCTCCAATTCTTTTGATGCGCCTCTACATCCCGCCTCCATAACCCTGTGGCCGCCATAAGTGTACGAAAACCAGACCACTGAATATTCCACCGGCCTCTTTTGGATATCGTCAGAGTTTGCATGTAGCCATGAAAATAATTAATTTGGGCTAGGGGTGCAAATTCGACTTCCTCCGGACACCCCTACACTATTGTATGGAATTATATCTTGCTCTAATCTCTCTTTATAGCCGTGACAATGATCATTTGCATGGTACTACCCCGATGTCCGTCGAAACATATATCATTTATGTAGAATTTTCCACGGCCCGTCTCATCAACTCCATGTGATAAGCCTCAGAGAATGGCATGGATTTCTAAATCTGCTAATTATGTGGATGATCTGAAGCTGTTGGAACGCAGTAAACACTTGAAACTCATCGAAATAGGGGTCAATTTCCCGTTTAGGTATTCGGAACAGATCGGCCCGTTGTCAAAGTTGATTCTGCAACTTGAACTAGACGGTTGTTTGGCATCACAACCACGTCCTGCAAGCTATAATAAACGGCGATAATAACCGTCATAGCAGAGGCTTGTCAAAGGCCTGTCCTGCCAGTGCTCAGGATGGTCTCTCCTGACACACAATTCAACAATATATGACTTTGTGCCTCAGCTCGTCGAATTCAGAATCAGTCTGAGTCTCACAGCTTGTACTTCGAGTTGTGAACACCGAATGCGTGAGGCACGATGGTACTGCTGCCGACGAGAGATTGCTTCGCTGGAACTCATCGCAGCCACTCCTCGGGCCGGTGGCACTGACAGTGGAGTTTGCACGTTGAATTTTTTTCATGGGGTCACTCTCGTCCTAATATTTGCAGGTTCAAGAGTTCCGTGCCACTGGCTCTCTCGTGTTGTCGCCCTCCCTCTCCGTTGGTCTCCGAATCTACAGGGACACTCCCGACTCTCTGACACTCTCAGTTTGCCGTCCTGCTGGGGCAGCTCCCAGAAGCACTGGCCGTAACTGGTATCGTCCTGCTGAACGACCATCCGCTGAATCAAGTGCTGAAGACGTTTGACGCTCGCCGAGGGGCCGAGAAGCGCCTGTGTATGAGCAGGTGTTCCGCGAGGCGTTGGTGTGGCGCTACTTGAGACACTAGAACATCCCGGCTTTTCTGGGGGTGGACGATGCAACGTTCGAAAGCCCAGCGAATGTCTCTCAGTCGTTTTCGCAGGGAAGTATGGTGAAGTATATGGTGCAGCACTCCCCTGCGTCTGGCTACGGTGTGAGATGGTGAGCCTTGTTGTTATCCTAGAAAACTGTCCCGTATTGAAATATTCAACCATCCACAGCTCTGCGGAGTCATCTCGGGGCTCCGATATCCGCACTCCGTCAATATCGTCCACGGCGTTTTGTGAGCGCTGTCTTTAATTGTGGCCACTTATGATTATCGTTGCAGCGGAATATTTGATAGACGACTACGGGCGTCCGTATCTCAGCAACTTCGGGCTCGCGGGAATAATCGAGGCGGACGCATCACCCAGCGTGGCGGAGAAGCCCAGTGGATCCACGCGCTTGATGGCATCCGCCAGGTGCGAGCTGGTCCTGTCCTTCTTGTATTGAAAGGTGAGACTTTAGCAAATAAAATATCTCGACACTCAAAATTCCTCTATTGTGGGCTGCAATTGCGTGGTACCTGGAGCATGCGGTGGCGATACCGAGTCGGTTATCACCCTCACCGAGCAAATGGTCAGTCATATCGCAGCATCGGATGCAGTTTAAATTTATGACTCTATAGCCATCACGGTTGAGTCTACGTTAGTCTCTCATGGAACCTTCAACATGTACAGATTACCTCGCATGTTGATCTACGTACATGCTCATCATATGACTACTCGGACAACTCAGACTCCCGTTTATTCCCGGTCAATTCAGCTTAAGCTGCAAGTTTCTACAAGCTTTCGCCATGAATATTCAATATCTATTCGGACAGCCACAAACCAGTTAAAGCGCATTTTATCCAACACTTCCCTGGCAGAAGGGCTTGGTGAGCACCTGAAATATGGTGCCGTCGTAAAAAGCTGACTGGACGAAAATCTCATCACATCGACAAGTCCCGCGCCTACATGATGCCCTGCACTGGTCCTCGTGATGATTCCTGTGCCAAGTCGTTCGACGCCTCCTTCCAGAACCACTTCTTAGTTAGAACGTGCCTTAACCGCCCATGACGGCTCTGAAAATTGACGGGCCAAAAATGGGCAAGTGCTACCAACTTGAAGAAAAAGCCCTCCTTGTTACCGAATGAAATAATTCTCTGTCTACGGTGTGGGCTGCCAGGGCACGGTACAGCGCCAAGGCTGTTTATGAGAGACGACAGCCGATCACTGATGAAAGTGACTCCTAAATCGTGGAGGGTTGAGTCACGGCGATCAGTTCGTTGATCGTGGTTCAACCAACGTCTGGTAAGATGGCAAGATGATGCCGGAGGGCAGAACGAATAAAAGGCACGCAGTGTACGCTCTCATTCTTCAGCCTTTCCTTTCCTTCGTGCCCGCCCTCGTTTCGTTCCCTCCCCACTCACCCTCCTTGTATTTTCTCACTTCTTCTTCACTTCCACCTCTTTTTGAACCTTTATCCTGGTCGATATGATGATGAAATTCTCCGCCTTCTTTGGTCTCACAGCTGCAGCTGGCCTGGCAGCTGCGACCGTTAACGTGCCTCGCGAGGCATCCCCGTCAGTATTTATTTCCTTGCAATTTCTCTGTTATTTGGATATTGACGTTCCCCACCCACAGTTCCTGCGTCAGCGCCATCAACACCATTCTGTCGTCGCCCGAACCGGGCATCAACTGCCTTGCCCCCGGCGCACTCAACACCATAATCTCGGAGGCGAGCAAAAACGCAACCGTCGAGGTGCTCGCGGGGGCAATCGACCACTGGTTGGATGAGATGTGCGCAGTTGGGTTTTGCAGGTGGGTCCCCAGTTCCTTGGTTCCCGTGGCTCCACCACTGATCTTTTCGTACAGCCCCGAAACGCTTGAGCACGTTGCGGCGAACATCACTGCTGGGTGTGGTACTACCTTCGACGGCATCGCCCTCCCGAGCGCAATAGGGTTGGTCACTGCCCTCAAGGTCGACTACCCCGTCATCCGCGACATGATGTGCCTCAAAAAGTGGGTTCTCTTCGAGTTCAAGTTTCTTTTATCGTGCAATAACTAAATCATTTCCACTCAGCTCCAACGCGAACAAGCAATACTGCATGACGGAGCTCCTGTCACAGAGCAAGGTCTCTCTCTTCGACATGACGGACCCGGTGGTCGTGGTGGAGGAGCTCATCTTCTCGGCGTTCAACGGGGATTGCAACGACTGCACACGGGCGGCGTTCGGACTCTCCAATGCCCTCATTCCCGGGCTCGACGGGAACGCGCTGCTTACCAGCATGTGCGGCGCGAACTTCACTGGTGAGTTTCCTTCTTTCGCATACTCATTGGAATTCTGGATTCTGATGCCCGCTCAACAGCCTCGCTGAGTACCACCCCGCCAGTGGGGATCATCCACTCTGCGGTGACGTTTGGGTTCAAGAACGGAGCCAGGGCGCTCGCCCTTCCAGCGATGGCAACATTCGTCCTATCGGCGTCCGTGTTATTTGCGCTGCTGTAGGATGGCTGTCCCGTACGATAGATTCTGTTAGATAGGTGGATACCCGCAGTTGTACACGATGTCTTGGAACTGGACAAAAAAGTACATTAATGAGAGGATTTTGTGCAGCTGCCCATCGCCAACGGATCATACATTGTCCACACCCAGTTCCAATAGCTGGAGAGATTCAGGGGACGGAGAACACAAACCAGAGCAGGGTGATAGCAAGAAAGACTAGAGAGCCAAGTCACAGATCAACGATATTAGTTACTTGAAGCTAACCGAATCACAGGTAATGTCGACAGGCAGACCCAGCAAGAAATCACTCCTGACCACTGCCTTTGAGGGGTTCCACACCTTCATTATTCGGGTACCACGTAGAATAGGCTTGTACTTACATAAATCCGGACCCCGTTCAATTTCAATCGAGTTCAACATATTCAACAATTCTGGAGTCCGAACTAGAAATTGCTGGAGTATAGGAAAAAAGGAACTATCTCATTCAAAGAAGGTATAGTCACTAGATCAGAATACTGTCGTACCAGCCAACGCCGGATGCCTGACTCAAAGTTCAAAACTTGAACTTCAAGTTGAACACTAAAATTTCTGGAGAGAAAGAATTAGACCACTATCAGTGACTATCCATAGACATGCTGAAAATTCCCAGAGACGCCTGCTTTTGAAACCATTTCGCTAGTAATATTTTTGGACTAAGCGCCTGGGCGCCAAACATAAGAACGTGATGAAACATAAAGAGGGGGACACAGCCACGCGGCAAAAACCTCCTGCTGCAAACGCCAGATGCCACCTCCGACAATAATGCCCATGCTACTCTCCCCCTCGCCCTCTGAAACCGATTCCGAGCCAGAGACGGACGACCCAACCCTCCTGCTCGCCGCCGGCGCACAATCCCGCCTCCGCCGCCGTCCCGCCGTCGCCGTGCACGCGCGCCTATTGCCTGACAGCAGCGCGCTCGGAACGGCGCTTTCGTGCGGGTCCGAGCACGACGCAGACCCCGCAACGAGCTGGTGGGACGCCCAGCGGCCCGCTATCGTCCCCTTCCTCCCGCTGCCCGTCGACGGAGACACGACCCCACAGTCATCCTCACTAGCGCCGCGCCCGTCCAGCGGCTGCGGTGCGCGCGCACACGCCAACGCGCACGCCGCGCGCGGCGGGGGGCGTTGGGTCGGCTACGTCGAGGGTGTGGGGGCCTCGGTTGTGAAACTGGAGAGCCAGTACTTTGGGGAAAAGGACCGATCGGCGCTGGGGCTCGGTACCGCGGGCTGCGGGTGTGCAGTCGAGGGTGTGGGGTGCGCTGTCTGGTGAGCGATCTCTTTTTGTTCCCTTTCCCCCTCACCCCCGCGCTCTTTTTGCTCGGCGCTGCCATTTTTCCAACATTGCGTAAAATATACGTCAATGGCTGGCAGCTTGCTGTGTTTGTGTCTAGTCTCGTTTTGTTTCCCCCCATTCCGTTCCTCCTCTGTTTGATGTGAAAGCGTCTCTTTGTTTTGTATTCCAAGTCCCCAAAATACTGACGATACCCTGTTTTTTTAGTGGAAACGCCCTGGGAGCTCTGCACACGCCATGCCGGGTACATCAGTCCCGCAAGGGCCAGACGCACTATGTCTTCCTCCCTGGAGCAGTGTCTCCCCCAATAAAAGACGCAGAACCATCCCAGTGTGTACATCTCATTCCTTCAATTTCATCGCACACAATTTCCTGTCATTTTTTTCCTCTTCACCCCCCAACCTTCTTCTTCCTGCTCGAGTTCGATATATTTATAATTCCTCCTACCCTCCAGACCCACCGCCCCCACCCGCGCCCCCGGCCCCCTCCCCCCTCTGATTGACGAAAACACGCCCCCCGCTCGCGCGCCGGAGCAAGAACCCTGGGAGCGCGGCTCCGCATGGTTCGAGCGCACTTGGCGCGCGATGTACCGCGGCAGCCCTGAGCCCCCGCGCCCGCGCACCCCGCCTGCACGCACGACGGCGCGCACGCCTGAGGTCGCGCGCATCGAGGCGCAGATTGCGGCGGTGTTTGGGCGCGTTGCGGCGGGAGAGTCGGAGGCTGGGCGGGTCGCGGTCGCGGGTGCGGGTGCGGATGCACCGTCGACGCCGAGGGAAAGGGACAGGATCGGGGACCGGGGTGGGGAGAGGTGTGTTTTATTTTTGTTTTATTTTTATTTTTCCGAGTTGCTGGCGCGGGGAGGACGTGGCGTTGGGCGGTCGTCTTGCGTGTTTCTCATTTGATATTCTTCGTTCGTTTCGTCGTACTGACTCTCTGCAGCACACAACCCGCACTGCCAGCACCGACGGCGGTTCCCGCACCAGCGGCCCCCGAGATCGCACCAGAGGATGGGGAAGTTCTAGAGCGGTGAGTACCCACTCTTTTTGCCCTCCACCTATGCTGATGGTATTGGAAACAGGATGGACGTCGACACCCCGGCCCCTCAAATCGAGGCAGCACCCACGCCTGCCGCGCCTCCAATCAATCCAGCGACACCTCCTGCTCCTGGTCCCGCAACCGCACCCGCCGGGGACACAGGCATGGCCGTGGAATTGCCCGTCGCGGGCTTGGATTCGGTGCCGTGGGTCCCGGCCAGCCAGCAACTGTACGTCGTCCTTTTCACGCTTGCCCTAGCACAACTTGCTGACGATGGCTTGCATGCAGGGGGAACGTAGACGACGAATCGCTCGAGCCGCTCGTGTTCTCGACGCCGCCGTACGTCCTTCCGCTTGCGATCACTTGAAGAGGGAGAAGGCGCTGATTTCCTTTTTAGGACGATGCGGGTTTCTCTGCCTGGGACAGAAAATGTGGATGCGAATGTGAATGCGAGTACGAATGAGAATGCGGCGCGGCCGCAGTACACGACGATGACGGCGGCGCTCGACGAGCACGCGCGCACAAGGATCGCGGCGATGTTTGCGCATCGGTGGGAGAGGTGCCCTCCCTCAAGATTTTTGCGAGAAATATGTACTGATTCCATGCATGATACAGACCCTCGATCGACTTCCCCCAGGCGTCGACCTCGGCTTTACCCCCGCCCGCGCCCCCACCCCTCACGCGCGCGGCGTCCACCTCCACTGCACCCCCTCAGCGCAGTCTGCGCCGCACCTCCGCCCGCCCCGACCTGCATCGTGACGCCGCCGCGACCTCGCGCGCGCAGCTCGTCGGGCGACGGCGCGCAGCCGCCCCTTCCGCGTCTATCAATACGCCGCCGCCGCCGGTGCGCTTCCCCACCGTGCGCGAGCAGGAGGCGTGGCTCGCGGCGGAGGCGGGGCGCCGCCCGCTGCGGCGCGCGTCGGTGCCGGATCTGCGCCGGCGGACGACGGAGGAGGGGGCGCGCGCCGTGCGGCGGGTGGGGAGGCTGCGGGAGCCGCGGGCGGACGCGGAGGCGAGGGTCGGCGCGGGCGCGGGGATGGGGACGGCGATGGAGGTGGACGGGGACTCGGATGGGGAGACCGTGCGTGGCGGGGGACGACAGGCGATGCAACCCGTGGCGATGCCGCTACCCCCTGCGCCGCCGCCGGCGACGGAGACATTGTTCACGAACGATTTTATCCAGAGCGTGGCGAACGGGCTGGACGAGTTTGTGGACGTGGGGCTGTTCAGGGGGGACGGGGACCTCAACTTCGAGCGGGACTTTGGGCAGTGGTTCAATCCAGACGATGTCGCGATGGACTAGGTGTCCTCCTCCTCCTCCTCCTCCGCAGCAGCAGCCGTCTGGCACGCCGGGGGTGGGGCGGGGGAGGCGCCGCATATCACGCGGGCGCGAGAGAGGATTTTGACGAGGGAGCGCCATCGGGCGGAGATGACGCGCTTGATGGGGACGCAGAGGAATGTGATTGACTATACGGATGTGTCGAGGGTGTCGAGGCCTTCCGGTGCTGGAGCTGCGCGCGAGGGACCGTCGACGGCGGCCCCGCAGGTGCTGCGGAGGAGGACGTGGTTTGAGCGGTGAGGGGTGCAAAAGTCCAAGTCTGGGATGGATGAATGGACGGAACGGAATTTGGGGCGTTTGGATATGGGTGAATGGATAGACGGACTGGCTCCGAACCACAACATGCTCTCGCGCTTTCTTGTTTTTGCTCTCATGTACTATGTCCTTACTTATTGTATTGGCGCCAGCCGTATCGTATGAGTCGCTTTGACCTTTTGTAATAGTTAATTCCCCCGCCATGTTGAGTATCTACTTTCATCAACACTAGCACATTCGATTATCTGCAGGGCCCAGTACGTCAGCAAATATTGAGAAGTTGCTCGTGAGACTCAATTTCGCGGCAAGGAGAGAGATCTAACCAGGGTGAACCTCGCATAGCAAGATCATCAGAGAAAAGCGTAGATTTTGCTGAGAAAGTGATGCATTCTTAAAAAGTCGGAAACAAGTTGGCGCTGTGGCTGTGGAGGGCGCTTTGTCGCCGACTCTCTCCGACTCCTGATCATCATCCACCACCATCCGCACCAAGCGAGTTCACGAGCAACAAAAGCACCTCAGGGCTTGCAACGGCCCTCGGACCAACGCTCTGACCCTTCGCACATTTCCATCGCTCTAGATCTGCTGCTAAGCTGCTCGGGCTGGCAATCATCCACTGGGGTGGGATGAATCGGCCGAGTTTGGATCCTTCGCTAGCCAGGACCATCCACTCGGTGGATATATTATATGCCTATCGATTCGTACTCTTTTGTCTCCCGCGGATCATAGGATATGATCAAGTCTTTGTCTGCGCACGCGTACGGCGGTTCTCAGGATGATGAACTCTTTGTGTGCTTGACCTTTGTACTCAGCCTCCCTTTTGTTTTCCGGAACCGCGATCGTCCTCACTGTGGGTCCAGCGATAAGCTAGCGATCCGAAGTTCTCATAAATATGCGCCTCCTCTAAGATCCAACAAAAACCCATGGCGAACCCCGGCTATCCGAGTATTGAGGAATTCCGCCAGGATCCGGTTACCCTCGATATATCTCGGGACCCAGTATGCAGCAGTGGTTCGAGTTCATCAAATGCCTGGCATCGATGGAGCGCCTTCCCTCAGTACCGCTTTGACGAATTTGATCTTCAAAATCCCCCCCGACGACGATGACGACGAGCATAAGGCTATCGCACAGATCTTTATATCACCCCGCAATTGAAGAAGCTTCAGATCAGAGGGGAAGGCGACCGGTGCGACTGGCTCCACATGATGCCCGTACTCCGCAATGCTCTGTCGGATGCACTCGCGGTGAAGCGGTTGAAGGACGATCGCATGCTCACGGAATTGAAACTGTACAACATCCGCGGCATCCCCACCACCGTACTGCCGCACCTATCCGCAGCCACGAAACTACTCGTTCTTGATTCTGTCACGCTGGACCTGGACGTTTCCACGACCCCCCATCCCCTTCAGCAGTCGACATTCGCCGTTATAGATTTGATTACCGGTGCATTCAATATCTTGACAGACCCCCACACAAGGCCATTTTTCGCGGAAAGCCTTGAGCGGCTGACTTGGAGGCATTATCCCGGTCAAGACCTCTCTGTCTTGAGCGATTCGGCCGGTGCGCTCCAATCATTGTATTGCCACATCTGTCCGATGCAAGGTGCGATTCTACTTTTTTTTTTTGGCGTCCGTCACGGCTGACTTCGTCTCTCCTCCTTACTACTATAGATTACGGGTTTCCCGAGCTGCCTTTGCTCCCTTCCGTCGTTGATTTCGCCATAATCATCGACATCGATAACAGCTGGTCCAGATCCATGCTTTCTCCGGCGATACTTGGCATCATCGAGCAGCTTCCTTCCTGCCTTCCGCAGATGCACCACCTGCAAATTAGAGCGCATTCGAGGCTCGGGATTGATCCACCGGTTACGGCCGATGAGTTGGATGCTGCGGGGTTCACCGCCGTGCTAGAGGAGGTGGACGCCATGTTGGCGAGCCATTCCTGCCTGCGCCAGGTACGATGGGGGATGCCCGGCACTGAAGCCGATTGCGGGTTTTCTGCAGTATTTTGGCAACTGCCTGAACATGGTTGATAAGACGGCAACCCTCATGCTTGGCGTTTATGACCGCGATGAATTCAGGGAGATTTAATGATATGTACATCGAGACAGCAACGTCGGCGCCTACAGTCAAATCTCCCTGCCTTCTGTTATTCATCCTCTCCCCCTCCTTCTCTTCGCGGTACTTGGCATCTCGTCTGGAATACTAGATCGCTTCCCGTCTCAGACATCTTTATACCCAACTTCATTACGGTGCGGTTCAATGGTGCTACTTTGTATCTCGCCTAGAATACATGATGTCTTTTTCCAATGTATCGTCGGCTAACCCGGATGACTCGCTTTGGCCGCTTGCGATGGTTACCCCTTTTCGTGTTTCATTTCTACGGATTCCGGAAGCAACAACATGTTTCTATGCGATCCTTTGTGAATCTCGTATGCAATTTACCCGACGAGAGACCTGTCGAATTCAATTTCCGTGCCTGAATGATACGATTCTGATTCAGACTCAGATCCAGTCTGCTGCATTGATTCCAACCTCCCAATCTTAACCATTCTCCTCACATCCTAGTAGAATTTTGGGCCCGGTATCTTCGTATTCGTATAGAATTTCTCGAGGATAAGGCGCACGTTTTCTTTTTCGCGTTCTTTGGATGCGATGAATGGAATCATATTTGAACCAACAACATTAATAATGCTTAGACTCTAGCGCGATTCACCGTTGCTCCACATCATTGGATGGAAACCTCGCAAAATAAAGCACTGATTCAGCCGTTCCCAGCATATCTGGATATTAAACAAAGGACATTTACTAATACACGCTCCCGAACACCCCAAGTCATACACATCCACATATCACTATCCCGACACAGACATACCGGCGTACGCGGCCGCATGGCCACAAAGCAGTGCTCTACAATAGACCCCCCAAAAAGAAGAAGTTGAGTTCATACTGCGACGATGCAGGGAAGGAAAACGCGCGCACCGATAAGCGGACTGTACGCCGCCAGCGACGCCATCGCGCCCATCAGGCTCCCCAGCCGCGTCTCGAGCTCCCGGGCATGGGCCTGTGTGCGGGGGCTCCGCCCCCCGTGCGTGAGCGCGATGATCTCGTCGATGTATACGCTCGCCACGCCCGCGTAGATCGGCTGTGGGAAGAATGAATCGACAGCAGACGGTGGTTAGATTCGGGACGCCAAGAAAGGACGGAGGGACGACGTACGCCGAGCATGGGGTCCGTGTTGCGCGCGCCATCGAGGATGCTAACGGCGCTGACGCCGCCGACGACGCGTGCGGCGGCGGCGAGGCACTTCCCGCGCGCGGCGTCGGAGGTGCGCGTGTAGGGTGCGTGCAGGCGCACGATCGCGAGATCCACGAGCGCGTGCGTCAGTACGAGGGTTTGCGCTCCGGGCAAGGCGGGAGCGCCGCCTGGAAGGTGTGGAGGCGGCGGTCGAGGGACGCAAGGGACGTGGGGTCGGGTGGCCCTGTCAGGAAGAGACCAGACGCCTTGTGAGCAGGATTGACGATGGATGGGATTATGGAATGACGCGTACCAACAGTGCGGGCGGAGAATGCGATAATGCGTTCGAGGAGGATGGATGCCTTGGTGAGGAGCGCCACGGCGGAGGACCCGTACTCGTCGTTTCCGTTGAGGAACTTTGTGATTGTCGCGCCGCCCTGTGCATATGTTCACCATGCGCGCAATAGCCATAATCAAATGAAAGGGATTACGTGTGAGCTGGACGGCCACGGAGAATCTATCGTTATCCCATAGGGAATCGGAGACGGGGATCCCTCTGCACCGACCCAAAAGCTATTTATGACCACTACTGCCCAGAACGCATCGGCCTCCTCAGCAGCGTTCCGCGGGGGTGGGAGAGTCGACTCGAGCGTGAAGGGCGGGTACGGCGCGTGGTGGTGCGGCGAGCATACTAGATGAAGGTTGGCTCCCATCGAAATCGACGCTGCCACGGACGCGTGGTAGCGGCCCTGGACCGGACACGCGGCATGGAGATAATAGAAGGACAAGAGAACCTCGGCCTGGATTGTCTCTAGTACGAACTGGGATTTCCACCAATGCTGCCGAGATCCTGAGGTATATTTTGCAGCACACAGACGAGGAAGGCGTCCGGTGTGTACGGGTCGCTGGGCGTAACATGGGAGAGAACGCAACCCCAAAGGTACACTGCACTCAGAAGTGCGGGGGAAGGACGGTTCCGATGACCGAATGGCAAGGGGAGGAGTGCGGAGTGCTGAAATCGGGCTGGGTCGAGAAAGAAATAGCCGCTATTCGTGAAGCGTTCCAGAAATACGTCGACCCTTATAAGAGATAGTCGTCGGACCTGCATGTAAAGGAAAAACAAGGATACTCACAAGCCTGCGATAATATCGGACGGAGGTTCCTTGAAATCATTTAGCTCCAGTATATAATTCGAACGAAGGAGGTGAGGATACCAGCATATCGATTGGACTTGAACTGCCGGGTGTCAAGTGCAGGCCGCCCATGTCTGTTAAATACATGAGTAAATCATATTGGGAAGGGCATAGAAGCGGTGTCGCACCGGGAATATCTGGCGTGTGGCTTCCCTGCGATCTCGATGTGTACGGCTCGTTCAGATAGATGCGCGTCGGGTCGGGAACAACGAGGTATTCGAGCTCCTCTATCCGATTCCTCAACGCGTTGATAGTCTCAAGCATCTCCGAAGGAGATCCTTCTGGTGGATTCTGTGCATCCGGGCGCGGATACTGGCATGGCTCCTTTGACCTTGGAGGACGGAGGCGGCACTGGTTGCAAATTGGACGCGCAGCATCACATTTCTAGAACAGAGGATCAACATAGAAGGGGACCAGAAACCAAGTGTAAACGTGCAATTTTTCGTCGTCTGGCAGATATAGTGAGATTTTATGACCAAAAGAAAGATGGAATTCCACTACCTGCAGTTCGTGCACGCCTTCGGTCCCCTCTGAATTGGAGCAGTGGACGACTCGCTGTAACGTGCGAAATCGGTCATTGATCGTTACTTGGACCGGACTGAAGATCTTCCTTACTTATATCTAGCCGCGGGCATGCATTGTGCCCGACAACAACCCACCTCGAGCGGATTCCAACTGTGCTATGACGCTGCGGAAAAGAAATCGGCCCGTCAAACAGCACAGCCTCTCCGGTGTCTCAAGCGGGTTGAATCTGATCCGTCGGTGATGCGTCGTTGGCCACACGTCCAACATTGAACAAGCATATCCAACGGCGACTGCAGCTGAGTAGTATGCTGTGTGAAGAGTCAATAAACATGTGGGCATGCGAAATCCACTTTTCTTCACGCTCCGCGGCGGCCCTGCTGACAAATCCGCAATACTGCGCATTCAACGTACTGCGGAATGAACGTTAAACTTCGGGAGGTTGAATTTCCGACGTGGAAGCCTCAGCCGGATAATAATGGCTCTGTAATTGTCAGATGTTTTACAATCAGGTCCCACACAGGCCGAGCAAATTCTGTCGTGGCTATCCTGCCAGGCAAGGCAAAATAGTTGGACCAAACTAATTCAGACATAGGATGTCGATCATAATGAATTAACGTCGGCAAATACTCAAGACTCAGAGTGAGTCGTGCTGTACGTGAACCTTGAATGCGGACTAATTAACCACAAAGAAGATGATTGCGGAGTATCTGGAGTAGACTGGCACAGGCACTGCACAGCATCAACCTCAGGTAAAGCAACATAGCTCTCTATATATTGAGTCAAAAAAATGAATGTCGTTATCGTTCCCCGCTTGTGAGGGTAAAATTAATGCCACTAAAAATAATAGGCTTGAACTTCTTGATCGTGAGTAATATTTTGTCCGGTTTGTGAGTACTAGGTGGAAGATTTGTCTCAATTAACTGGTATTAGCTGTTGGTTTCACCCGATAAAGTCATGTATTCTATCCTCCTGGAATGACGTATATCAGGGGGCGGGAGTGGGGAGGGGGTTTGTATACTTACTCGCGAGATGGGAGTTGAAAAGGCCGCCGATCTGACCTTATTAATTTTCAGGATAGAATCGGAGAAAAATAATCGCTCTTCTTTACCATGATCCCCCGAAAGCTGAACCAAGCAATCACTGAAAATGGACCAATCCAAATGAGTTGCAGGCGATGATGAGTGCATCGCCACTGATCCTGATAGGGCCGATGGGGCCTAAGTTCCAACGCCGACGGATCAAACCTTAACTCTTGCTGCCTCCTGGGCTCGCGCACAGCCCAATAATTCGAACTTCTTTTTCTTTGGGGATGAACTCAGAACTGCGGAACCCATCGGGATCGACACCTGGCATGGACACGATAAACCTATGGCCCTGGTAGGCGGGTAGTTCAACAAGCCGAGGTGCGAGATTGAAATTGTTGAAACGTCTGTCTACGAGATAGTAGCAGTTGGTAGGTAGGCAGCAGAAGGCCCACGAGCCTCGCAAGTGTCTCTTTGCCTGCAGGGAATGGGATATCTACAGCTACCTGTCCTTATCCGGTAAGTTCCGATACGGTCACCTATCTAAAGCTGTTGCACAGCCATATACTCGACACTGCAGATCCTGGTCAACCCGGGGTTGGAGGTCCCACGAGGCTCTATGTGGGTTGTCGAATCCCACGGATGTTGAGGTACTTAGTATGAGATTGATTGTTGAACAATAAGGTAGGCGGGCGGACTCAAGCAGGAAGCCTTAGACAATTTATTGGGTACATTACAAGCTGTATAAATACTGAAGCCAAGCTGTGCCAAGGATAAGTAAGTATCTAGTTGTACTGCATAAGTCAATAGCACGGGATGTAGGCATAGAAATAAACAAAGATGAACACAACCGCAATCTGGTATGTTGCCAAGTGTGGCTGTGAAGGTTGCGCCGGATCATAAATCCAACACTCCCCCGTGATACGGTGCGACCACCAGTAAGTCCATAAAAAATATGTAGCAAGATGAGAAAAAGAGAGGGGACCAAAAATTTCATCAGGGATTCCCCTGGAAAGCCAACGTTCATCGGGGACTCCCCCGGAAAGCCAAAAGTCATCGGGAACTCCCCGGAATCCAAATTCATCTCGATCTGCCGTGCCGAGGAAAGCGGTCAATCAAAAAAATCCAAAGTCATCAGGGTACTCCCCCGGAACCTCTACCAAACACCGTCTTCTTCTTCATCCAATTCCTCGAAGGCAACGCCGGCCTTTTCGTTTTTGGGAGGGGATCGACAGTTCCGAGCCATGTGGCCCACTTTGCCGCAGTTGAAGCAAGTGAACTCGCTTCGGAAGGCAACGTCTAACTCGCTCCGCTTCGGCATCTCGGTGCCGTTCTTCCGAGCCTCTTCATCAAGCAACGCGCCGGTAACGTCGGCGACGGTAAGATCACCCTTCGTGGCCATGAGGGAAGATGCGATGCCGGAATATGTGGTGTGAAGATTAAAGATGAGGACGTCGGTGATGTCCGTGGCGGTGAGGGCGGTGTCTTTGCCCAGAGATGTGAGGCGAGCGGCAAGAGTAATGATGTCGTTGATGTACTCCTGCATGGGGGCAGACGGGTCGTGCCGATAGCCGAACAGCTGGCGCTTCAACATGATGCGCGTCGAGCGGCTGTTCTTTTCGTAGACCGTGGACAGAGCGGTCCAGGCCTCGGGTCCGTTGGCGCAGTTGCGGATGTGCACGTATTGGCTAGGAGCAACAGCCAATCCAATGAGAGTTAAACTCTCCTCTGCGGCAGCTATCCAAGCAGCGTCCTGTGCACTGGCGGCAGGGATCGGGCTGATCACAACCGTATACACACCAGCCCGCTGTAAAATCAATTTAATCGCGAATTTCCAGTCGTAGTAATTCTCGCCGCCAGTGAGCTTTGCAACGGCGTGCAGCAGCGCATTAACATTCTTGGTCGACATGATGATGAAAGCGGATGTGGGGAGATTTATCAGAGGGGGGCGGGGCCCATAACCTGTTTAATAAGGTAGGCGGGCGGACTCAAGCAGGAAGCCTTAGACAATTTATTGGGTACATTACAAGCTGTATAAATACTGAAGCCAAGCTGTGCCAAGGATAAGTAAGTATCTAGTTGTACTGCATAAGTCAATAGCACGGGATGTAGGCATAGAAATAAACAAAGATGAACACAACCGCAATCTGGTATGTTGCCAAGTGTGGCTGTGAAGGTTGCGCCGGATCATAAATCCAACAACTTGTTGGTTCGCTACCCGTGCCATTGCCACAGCCCATTCGAGTAATTGTGGGTCACTGGGTGATGGGAACCACAGATGTTCCCGGTTCCGTCACGGCGGTGGACGCCATATTACGTTAGGTCTCTACTTTGAGGTTCCTTTAAGATAGCTGAAAGTGATAGAACAGCCTCGAAGTGACCACAACTCAGACCAGTGCACGGAAATAGGATCAGCGCAACTGAATAAAACGAAGTGTCCTGTCGAGTTCCTACTACAAGCGCTCCAATATCCTTGTCGTGTCGATGATGATCGTGAGTAAAATGAATCGGAACCGTGGATCTACATTCCATCGTACATATTTAGTACGCGTGTTTATTTAGTTCAGCCTCGGGCACTGCTGATCGCTCACTCAGAACGAGCAGGAAAATGATGCATTACATGTTTTACTGCGGAGGTTCCTATGACGAGTGCCTGGACCTACTATTACATCCACTGTGGATATCCCGAGCATGCTACATTCACAGTCGTCAACGGCCCAGTCCGAAGTCGGAGAATATAAATTATAATTTAGACATCAATGTCTGCCAGGCAGCCGCAAAAACGTAATTTAAAGGTAGTCGTCGAGGGATGAGAAGCCAGGATTGTTGAAGTGTCAGAGTGTGATCACCGCAATTTGTCCTCCATGACCACCTCCACTCCATCTCCATTCCAGCTCCTGTTCTTCAGCAGCGAGGCTTCAACAGCCGCTGAATCCCGGCACTGCGCGGTAAGTGCTACGTTCTCTAGCTCTCACCTTCGTTATCCCGTCTTTCAACTCTATTTTGAGCTTCAATGAAGCCCACTTTCCTCTTGTGGTCATAGTAAACATGAACCGGGAAAAGATCTTATTTTAGTGTTCCCTCTTTAAGAATACTTCCCCCAGAACCCACAACCTTGAAACAGTGTCCCAGACCCAACTAATTCTGATTTTTCCAGATTTTTCTTGATTTTTTCTCGGCGTTCGGAAATGTTGGAAGTTGTTCATTCAGTTCCGCGTTGAATCGCATTGGATGTCCTCTTCGAAGGGTTCGTGGCGTAGTCTCTCGAGCAGTCAGGCTTATTCCCGACCTTTCGGTTGAGGTCGGTCCGGGTTGTGGCTGTGCTGAACTGTCCCGGATTTGGAACCCTATAAAGTTCCTCCACGTCCCGCGCTGGGATTAAATTCTTCTGAATCAGCGTTCAAGAGCTCGATGGACCTGGATTCTGGACGCGACAGCGTTTCCGACTGCGCAGTTAATCTGATCATCAATCTTAACATTTTGACCACGGATCCGGAGAGAAGATATGCTGGTTCCACCGATGTTCGCTCTGGCTGCGCCGCATTTTCCAGCTGCCGATTCCGATATCTCCCGACTCAACAGCACATGGTTTTTCATTGGCGGCGTGTGCACATGTGGTGCGTGAATATTGCCGTCCGAGTCCTGTTCCTGCTGCGCATCTGTACATGTGCACAGTGAAGCGAGGCCAGGCGAGGCCCGGGCTTGTAGCGCGTGAAGATTTCAATTAAATGCTCCTTCAGTTGGGAGATGCACTGAGCTTCCTGCACCCCGACTTCCAAACGAGTATTGACGAGAAGAATGGGAATGGGACTCGCTGATTCGTCGGCTAACCTCGCTTTAACTTAAACCAGTTGATGATGGGAGTAGTCCCGAGAATAGGACTCGGGCTACACTCGAATTTAAACCCCGCCTGCCAGCACCACGCAGTGGGCCAGGCGGCGAGCGTCAAGCAGGGTCTGCCCACGCTAGGTTAATTTTTTACGGCGAGAAAAGCGAGAAAGCGGCGAAATGAGGGGAAAACATGTGATGCCTTATACGGATGTGCCGTCGGGCCAAAAGAGGGGCTCTGGGGAGCTGTTCCACCCAGAAATAACCATAGCTGCAGGAAACATTCACATTTAAATACCCAGTATACCTTGAGAGAACACTTACAATCGGCTGCAGAATGCCGATATGATGGATTGATTTGAATGATCGTATTACCATCAAGAATGGGACTCGCTTAGATGATCCACTCTCATTCTTCTCGTATTCCTTCCACACGATGCCTCGAGCAAGCCCTCACGCACGACAGGCATTCCAGCGGTTTGTTTAAACTATCATAGAGCTGTTTATTGGCTGTTTACAGCCCGAAACAAACGCGGGACGACACTGCGGAGAATACTGCGGAGGACACTGCGGAGAACGACAACTTCTGTCAAACCTCAAGGCCCGTGATCCATATCATCTCTTTGGGTATAAAACCACAACCTAGCTTATAACTGGGTCGTCTTTTCAAAAAAAAGGTGCTGCCTACCAGACGGCACCAGGTCGCGAGGACGTCCACAATGTCGAAGTTTGACGGCGAAGCCGGTGCTGGGCTCGTGTTTATGATTTTGGTGGGTTCTCCTACCTCAGTCCTCATGAAAAAGTTTGACACTCTTTTTGGGATACCTGGCAGTATTTCGGCGTATTCTCGTGGCTGCTCTTCGCCTATTTGACCCACCGCATCAAATGGCGCTCCCGCTGGTCGATTCTCTTCTTCCACGTCATGGTCCGCCTCGCGTCACAGGCATGTGGGATGGTTTCGCCATCCTGGGCTTCAGCAACACAAACATCTTCCTCGCGTTTCTCATCCTTGGCGCAGAAGGCTACTTCACCTGGTAAATGCCACTCTCATCACTCCCTTGCGAATCAACTCACTGGCATAACCCAGGTCCTCTGCGCCTTCCGCTTCATCATCTCCTGGCACCAGCACAACCTCCCGGGCGGCATCTCCTGGCTCGAACCGCGGCGCGAGGCAGGGGCGATGCTTGATAAGCGTGAACGCATCCGGCGCACACTCGCGTTCCTCTTCCTCGGCCCCTTCGCGCTCCTGTTCTACCGCGACAACATCATGGCGGCGTTTCACATCGTGCTCATCCTCGCCAACTCCGCCATCATCGTCGGCGGCTCCTTCCTCGCGAACGCGGACTTTTCGCAGTTTGACTCGGCGGACACGCAGCACAAGCTGCTGGTGTCGCGCACCGTGCGCACGGCGGGTCAGAGCGTGTTCCTCGCGTGCAACGTCGCGCTGTTGGGTATCATTCTGATCACTATGCGGAACGACCGCCGCTCGGTGGGCGGAAGGGCGCGGTGCACCCGACGCTGGTGTTATTGCTCATCGCGTGGATCCCGCTCATCGTGCGCGGGACGTATGGTGTGCTCCAGTCCGCCGACTTCGCGGTGCGTTTCACCTCGCCCTTTCTAGGTTGTTCTAATTCTGACTGCCTTGCTTGTTTGTTCTCACAGCTCTCGTATTACAACCGTGCGTTGCCTTTCACTCGAAATTCTTGCGCGACTCGGCTGACTCCAGCTTCGAATTAGCTAGCAACTACGGCCTGAATGGATTTACGGCACACTACACCCTGGTCGAGTATCTGATGGGCGTCACTACGAGTGGCTCGCGTGAGTTTCATTTCCTGTCCTGACCTCGATCAAGCCAGATAAATGCTGATTAACCTGGATCTCCCCTTCCATAGATGTGTGCTCCTCAGTTGCACGTATATCACTCGAAGCGCGATCCACCGAAGGCTGAGATCAGGGCGGGAGGGGAGCTGCAGGAGCTGGCTCGGATGTAGAGATCGGATCGGGTTCCAACTATCTACTCACTACAGGTGTGTATTGGCTGTGGACCGTGGCATGTCAATGCAATGCCAATATACCCTTGGTCTTGGTCGCGTCCTTCTCTGTGAGGTTTTGGTTGGTGCGAGACGTAGCTTGAGTACCCGAATTCATGAGCTCCAAGTTGGTCTCCTATGAGAACGGTGGTCGGGATGTCGAGAAGGGGACTGGGAAATCGGAGTATGCAGT
This sequence comes from Mycena leptocephala, assembly GCA_029378395.1. NCBI lineage: Eukaryota > Fungi > Basidiomycota > Agaricomycetes > Agaricales > Mycenaceae > Mycena > Mycena leptocephala. Next base: position 336,482 of record JARJLF010000021.1, on the reverse strand, counting down.
AATTATTTCTTGAACTTATCCGGCAAAAAGGGTTCAATCGCCAGCTCCTCCGCTAAATATTCGCACCATTCCAGGGTGACTCTATGTGTCAAACAGAGTCTTTGTTGTGAAGAGGTAAGTATGACGAAATAATTCGAAAGTATGATTACCCCGCGGAGGATCGCACAAGACGGCCCCCCAATGCCTCACAGTCCAGTCGGTCCGTCATCAAACTGAATGAGTCCCGGAATTTCAGAGCACCGGGGACATATGGAATGAGTGACGTGGTTCAAGCCTACTGCACGGTTGCGAATTTGGTGGCGAGAATCTACCGGCGACATAGGAATTTGCAACGCACGAAGATGGATGCAGCCAAATGTAGTCGGTGCAATGAACTAGAGGTTTTTTGTCTTCTTTCTCTTTGAATGGAAAAGCCGGGTTAAATGTCTTGATGGAAACGTCTGGTGGCAACGACCCGAGAGCAGGAATGAATTTCGAGAATGCTACTGATATCCTTTACAGTAAATTCTAGACAAGAATACTTAACGTCGCAAGACACAAGAACACCCGGCAAGTTCGGAATTTGAATGTCGGGGGTTGAACTCTCCGATATTCAAGAATATTCATATCTGACAATGAATACAGATCGATGTCCATTTTGAGGTCTTCAATGTTCCATATCTCCGTGGTTCCTGATCGTTAAGCATGCGCCAGATCAAGAACTGTGCTGTACCTTATTCGGATGCGGAGTTGGCATTGGAATTGAACTTTGAGCGGAATAACCCCCTTCTCGGCGCAATGAGCGTTCTGTGGAACATTCCTATAAAAGAGGCAAGCGTAGCCTGGCATCATCCCCTGTTCAACGATGAAGTATATTCTCTCTGCAATCTTTCTCTCCATCGCGGTTCGTTTGACCGATGCATCGCCTCAAGTATGTCAATTATATTCCACCGCGAAACGCTGTTGACCTGACCCGAACACGCAGAAAAGGACCTGTGGAGATCCAGCGAATGCCCTCCCTTTCTACAGGTGCTATAACCCGACGGGAGTCGACCACTACTATACCGCCAACCCCAATCATGTCAACCTGTATAACAGCGGGTGGCCTTTCCAAGAGGTCGCCGCCATGGTTTTCATCACTCAGGAAGAGTCGACGGTCCCATTTTATCACCTATATAAAGAGTCCGTCATGGACAACTACTACACGACTTCGATGGCGGAAGTGCAGGCTGCGTTGAAGATTGGATACGTGAACGTCACCACCGATCCTTTCACTTACATCTATCCGACTCAAGTCTGCGGAAGCGTCCCTTTCTACAAATTGTACAGCGCGAGCAACACGGACAACTTTTATACGACCTCGGAATCGGAGAGACAGGCCTTTATCACCAGGGATATACGGACATTGAGATTGCGGGATATGTGTTGCCTCTGACGCCCTCTTCATGCAATTGACCAGGTGTGTTCTATGATCTTCATGGCATTAGCGGCACTAATGTTGGATTATCACAGTTCGATTCGCCTTTTCATTGTTCAAATCACCGATTTTCGTAGTTTTGATGAATGGATTAGGAGGTCATTCGCGTTAGTTCAGAAAATTTTCGAACCTTCCATTGTGGCAGCTTTAACGTAGACCACCTTTCGTGTGCCTTTAATGCAGCCTGAGTTCGTTTCAAAACGAAACCTGAGGAGTTCGGCCCGTTGATCCGTGCGACGACAACAAGACCACCGCCTGTGTAGCCAAACAGGGATAACTTCGGCTTACTTATGTCGGCGTCTCCCTTCTTGACATCAATTCCTGCTACAGCCCTACTAGTGCAAGCTTCAATGCAATTCGGTGTACTTAATACTGAGATGACTCGGACTTGACTCGGACTTGACTCAGACTCTTGAATCTTGATGACGTCACGGTCCGAGTCGTCGTCGTTGTCGTGATTCGTGAAGCTGGCAGCTTGAAGCCAGCTCAAAGCCAACTGCGGTCCTGCGTGCCGGTGCTCATCCCCTCCCCCTCCTCGCTCTGTTCCGGGCTGCCAGCCGCAGCCTTTTGGATGGTCGTGACTCGTCATTTGCGCGGCGGCCTAACTGGCACTGGCGCTGTCGCCGAGTCGCGGAGATGACGAGTCGTGCTCTTGGTTTATCTATTGGCTTTACAGAAGGGTGGTTGGCTATGTGTGTCACTCTTCTTCTACTCTCCGAACTCCAGACGCAGGACACGGGTACATTCTGCTTGGTGCCGGCACGCAATCATGATAGTCTCATCTGAGGCGCTGGAATTCAAGATCTGTGCCTTTACTGCATTTCTTCCTTATGCCACGCGGATTTCGGTTCGATGCTACTTTCCACGCCTCGTATTTTAGGGCCACCAATGAATAGATGACTTGCAATGTATCAATCTCGTATTACCATGGTCTCAGCCGCGCCAGTTGTAGATCTTGCTTCGCTTGCAACTTTTGACATATCCACTGACAATTTCTCATCATGTATTTCCGATCCGCGGTTCTTTCGATGATTGCAGACAACCCTCACAATCTATTACCATCCAATTCGATTTGCTGCATGTTTTACGTGATACCCTATATCATCGGAGCCACTTATACGTGCTTGCCACTAACAATTCAGGCTGTCAAAGCTCCGATGGAATCATAACACAATGGGATGCAAGTCCTTCCATACGTCTCTTCTCTGGCCCTTTGAAAGTCCGGCCCGAATGCAATTGAGTTTTGGTACATCTGGCCTTCTTCTCGCTGCCTTGTACCGTTATATATGGATTATAGAGGGGATGAATGAAGTGTGGGCGGTTTCCGGTTGATATTCTGGTTGTAACTGACGTCCTGGATATCGTAAATCCGTACATTTTGAGACTTTCAGAAAGCTATCATGAAATATCAGCGCCGATGCTGTCACATTGGATTCAAAACAGGCTTCTCGCCTCGCAAACCCGTGCTCTCCGTGGTAGAGATTTCCCCGGTATGGGATTATACATTCAAATCAATCATCCCGTCCTGAACCGCTCATTATCCTTTTCAGAGTCCGCATCTTTCTGGGGTGGGACACCGACCACAAACCACCGATGATTTTGTATATTGTTTTTGGCCCATGTCCACTCGATGCCTATACGTCATCACTATAAGAACTGAGCACTTCCGACTGCTGTCCCATCACTATGATGGCCCCGTTTTGTGAGATTCCATATTTTCCCTCCCCCAATTCACTGACTGAACTGTGCCTTAGTCCGAGTTGCTCTGCTATCCTTGCTCTTCACCCCGTTCTCTTCCGCTGCTGGTGTGTTGTAGAGTTTGCAACACCTGCTCACTGTTATTATTAATCCGGCAGGAAATAATGCCGCCAATCGCGGCCTTGCCTCCCCTGTGACTCGTGCGCTTGATTTCGCCTCGTCCGACTGGATCTGGACTTCCACTGCAAAGGCTAACGCCTTTGTGGCTCTCCGGAAGGACTTCACGCCGCCTCTCGGAAAGGCCCTCGTCGCGGCAGAGATTCTCATTGACGCCCGGAACATGTTCACTTTATACGTGAACGGTGACCTCGTTGGATCGGCCGCTTACCGCATTAATTTCCCTACCGCTTTTGTGTGGATCTCCTCCCCAGTTACAACGTTTTTGCGGTTAATGCTTCCACCGTTACTACCGATGGCGCGCTATTGGCGAGCATCCTCCTCACGTATAGCGACGGCACCACGGACACGCTCGTGAGCGACAGCACATGGCGCGTGAACAAGGGGCTCCCCACCGGGTTCGAGCAGTTGTCCTTCGACGACACCGCCTGGCCTGGCGCGACGGTGGTATCTGGTAGCCTCCCGGATTTCATCCCCTCAGACCCGCCGGTCGTCACTCTCGAGCACGGGGAGTGGGTGTGGACAGACGTTGTACCTGCGAGTGGCACGGTGCCTGCGGGCCAGCGCGCATTCCGCCGTACATTCACTCCCGCGCCCGGCCAGATCCCCGCGTCCGCGACCATCATCATCACCGCAGACAATCAATACACGCTGTACGTGAACGGTGTGACCGTCGGGAGCGGCACAAACTGGAGGGTCGCGCAGCGGTACACCATCAACTTCGCTACTCCGACCTCGGAGGTGGTGCTTGCCGTGCTCGCGACGAACAATGCTGCAAGCGCGGCCGGCGTCCTCGCAGTGATGGAAATAAACATGCAGCCCACGGGGCGGAACAACTGTACCGCAGGCGCCTATGTGTTGACTGATGCGCGGTTGACTGCTGAGCAGTGGAAGTCACCAAGGGTGCTATTCCGGCTGGATTCGAGCAACTAGTTTCGACGACGCAGAATGGCCCGTCGTGGTTCGGAAGAGGTGTATGCTGTCGGACCAACCTGGGGCACAGTTACAATCTCTACAGTTTCCACCCCCGTCACCATCTAATTTTTGCCGAGAAATACCCGGCAATCCCGTTGTATTTGGACCTTCAATGTGTCGTAATAGCACTTTGGACGTGTTTAAAATTCACTTCACTTTCTGGATCAATTATTGGGAATCAAATGACTTACTCAGGGAGGAAAACCTTCGGTCGTATATCCGGCGGTTTCACACATGTTCCTCCGCCGAATATGATGGCCCATCGCACCATTCTGGTACCCAGTGTCGCTCTGATTTCGCACATCGCAATATGCAGGCATAACATAGTATGTTCCACGCTGACCTCAGCTAGAACTTAAGTTGAATCGGTCCGACCTCCGACCGCTCATGTTTGTTGATCGGCACCTCGGCACAGCCGTACCGAAAATTCACTTGCGTCTGAGGCGCCCGCCGGACCAGTTTGGAACGGTCTCAGGCACACCATTCATCATTTCCTACCCCAAACCCGAATATCTGGGGCCGATTCCCCATGCAAACTGTGGCGTCAATTGGGCGCCAAGCTACCTGTCGTACCTGCCAGGGCACAGGTGGGTTTCACACTCGCTTTGTTAGACTGTGGTTCAGTAACCGGACGGCATTTCGTTCAATGGCGTTCGTGATTCGATTTGATTTAGACATATGGATCTCACAAACTGAGGTGCGAGGTTACCTTCTCTTGAAGTGCCTCTAGGAAAGACCAGCCTCGCGATTCACCTACCAGCAACGTTTTAATTCACCATAAATATGATTGATTGATTTCACGGCCCGTCTATGTTTAGACTAGACCTTGCCCCAAAGGGTATGTATAACTCCGTAGCGCCTTTCCGTATAGATCTTCACGTGCGTATGTCCCGCTTGTCTCAAACGTTCATCTTCCCCGCAACTCACTACATAAGGCTATCCTATCCGCTCAGCATTTGATCTCAGAGCACCTGAAAGTAGGGAATGGGGAATGAAATGTTGCCTTCGGAAGCGCACTCACCTGAAACCGCCGATGTCGCAACAATTTTAACGTATGCACGCCTATTCTGGTCCCTTTCCAAGAATGAGCTCGGTCTCCGACGTTCCACAGAAACTCTATTCTCAAACTATCATCAATAATTGATGAACAAAATATTCTCCTTCGACGACAAGACCACAGGAAAGAATGGGCAGGTTTGTGTTTTGAGGCCGACGTAATCGGGTTTTCACCACATTCTCAGACAAATCACGTCAGCCTATCCCAGAGGTGCCAGCCACTAGCAGCAGCGCTTGGAATGCCTTGCTGCGCTCGACTATGGTAGATGTCATTCAACCAAAAGCCGAGGGATGGCGTAGCGGGCTTGATGCGCTCCTCGTATTTGTAAGTCCTCATTCTTTGTTTTTCTTATTATTAACTCATCCTGTGCCGTTGGAGCTGGGTCTATTTTCGGCGATAGTCACCGCTTTTATCGTCCCGTCTTTAGCCGCCCTCAAACAAGACGAGATGGCCAGAACCAATGAATTATTATTGAATATCACCAACATCATGATACTCATTGGTGGCGCAAATGTCACCAATCTAAATCTAACACACCCAACCGTGTTTGTCCCTGCGGCGAGCGATGTGAGGCTCAATGTATACCTGACTCTCTCGCTTATAATCAGCGTGCTTGAATTTATTTTGTTGTGGAAGGCTGAAACTAATTACCTCGTCGATAGCTATCAATCGGAGCCCTCGCTATTGCAAGCCGCGGATTTCTCAATCTTGTTTCCTGGTCCCAGCATCACAAGGCAGTCGAGCGATTGACTGACATTAGGACACGATGGAAATCGGCCGAGAAGTTACTTGGCCCGGCCATCGAATCCCTACCCCAGCTACTAGTCATCCCAGTCCTCCTTTTCATTCTGGGACTTGTGGATTCTTTATTTTCTACTGCGCTCCAGGTTTCCTCTCCGCCACTTTCAATACTCGTTTCCTCCGGCCTTTCGGTACTCTTCGTTGCCCTAGTGGCTTTGGGAATGATCTTCGCTGTGGTTGACGGGAGCCTGCGTCCGACAACATCCCCCTTCCAATCCCGATTGGCCCATCTTCTCAATGTCTCTGTCGTAAAACGTATTGAACCGCTGCTGGCTCGCATCCGCACTGTGGCTTTGACTACCCTCCAAGTCGAAGCCTCCTCTACAAAGTTGTCCCTCACTAACCCCACTCCCCCATTATCGGCGCACGCCATGAAAACTTATCACGAGGTGTTGCAAGCTACTCGGGACGACGACATCCTCGACGAGGCCTCGGCAGCACTCTTCCATGTCATCGGCCAGAGGACCACTTATCATTCGACTGCTCATCGTTTTTTCAGAAGATTCCCGGTTGATCTCCTGCCACAGGAATGCGCGACATTATTACATCTTTTGTCTCCGGAGGCCAGTCTGCGAAGCCATCGCACGGCGGCACAGGTTATTGTCGATATAGCTTCAAATGGTCGCGCACGTAAGTCTCACCGCCATTGTACTGTTTCCTTGCCTGACTTCGTGTCAGGCCCCCTACGATACTCCCAGAATGACATCGGTCGTCTGCTCCCCAGTCTCTCCCAAGCAGCTAAGCGAGCGGACCCCGGAATGTCATTCTCAGTGCTGTGGAATTCGCAATTCCTTCGCGCCATGGGGATTGTGGCGACTTCCGGCGCCAATATCACCGCATACCCACCTGCCATTGTATTCCTCGGTGCCAATCATTGGTCGTGGAAGTATCTCACCCCGAGCGAGCTGGCCGAAATTTTCGCATTTGTATTCGAGGTGATGGATAAAAGATTGATGACGAGTTGGCAGATGTGGACGACGACATGAGCGGCTATAGTGGACGAGTCCTCTCGACGCCCGACTCGCTGGATCCAGCACACCATCCTGGTTGATCCTCGAAACGTTCTCGCGTCCCTTCTCTACTTGCACCGAGATGGGCATGCCTCCTGGGCGCCTCGTCTCGTGGCTGATGCGCATACACCTCCGGCAGACGTCATCGCCGCCGCTCGAGAGCACATCGCGACCATCAGCGCTCCGAGTGGTTGCACCTCCTGGGACATCACGAGTACTCGATGGTGCCTCGCCTGGTTTCGTGCTCGTGGAGTGCTGCTTGGCTCTTGAGGAGTTCAAGGAACACGAAATGCTGACGCGCATCTGCGTCATGTGCCTCCTTCACACTCCCAGTATCCGCTCGCGTCCACCAGCGGGGTTCGTCTTCCATGCGCGGCCAGTCTTGAAGGTCCTTCTTGAGGTGCTTAAAGCACCCATTGACTTGGGCATGCCGAATCCTCCGATATGTTGAACGATTTGTGGAGCATCCGCCGGTGGGTGGAGGACGATATGTTATGGAAGGAGGGCCGACTCGAGATGCTACAGGGATTCGACGAGCTGCTGCGCTTCGGTATGTCAAGCCGCGAAAATACGAATTTGTTGCAACTAATGCGTGCTTGTCAGGTCAACCCCAGATTTTTTACGGACCTGCATTTTACGAGGAGTCCACCGGAACAGACATTTTCCCGCGCCCAGTATCTCCCGAGGGGGAAAAATATGAGGCGGCTGAAGCCGGGCGGTATGGAAGGCTCCTGGAGAACAGCATGTAGAACTCGCGTGGATGTGTAAGAAAATTAAACAAATGTATCTGTTGGAATTTACAGCGCCAAAATCTTCGCCGTACCGTGCTCAGCTGCGGAAATAATCACGCCCACGGGGTCAACGAATGATGGACGTATCCAGGTGAAATCAAGTTTCGACGCTGGGCAGCGTAAACACGCGAGGCTCGTGGTGTTGAAAACCTTCACGCTGACGTCAATAGCGGGGGCAGACGATGTACCGATCTTGTTCAATCTCAACTACAACCCACCAGCGCATCATATCAGTGACGCTTGGTGTTGATGCTTCCACCACCATGGATTCAATAGGCAGACTGCGCTGTTGAGGAAGCCACCGAAGCAGAGTCAGACACCGTCGACGAAGTCTTCGCCTTTACTCACCGTTGCGGCACCAGTACGAAGGGGTCGGCCCAATGTCTTCAAGACGACCTCGAAATGATTCCATTGCCAAGCAGCCAGTGTAGATTTTTGACTCGGAGTCGGACGACGGAGACTTGCAGTGGCACTCAGGTATGTTGGGATATGTGCACTCGGGCACATCGCCGGATATGACTCGGATATTTGGAATCATCGCGAGTCAGTACGAGTCAATGGAAATGACTCGGACTGTGCACGGACCAATTGATTTTAGTATAAATACTGTAGATACTGAGGAGTAATCCTCACGAGCTTGTAACCTTGGCTTTACCGCCGCGTGTGAATCTTGAACTAACTGAACTAAATACTCGGGTGAATTGAACGGACCGAACTCCGAACGCCCCAAACTACAACAAGGTAAACTGATATTCGTCGTAAGGCAGGGGCGCTGATATCCGTAATTCACGACAGCGCTGCAAGGCCTGAGATCGCATAAACGGGGAGTGTGAGAGATCGATCAGTCATAGTTCACACGCACATTGTGACCCGGGGTGATCCGCGTCATCCTCCATACCTCTTATATTATTTTGGCTGTCCAGGGCAGGTAGATATGTTTTTAACCCACTTCAATCTTAGATCCCCTTTCAACCCTTTTCGATTGGACTCCAGTTTACATCTATATTCAATTCAAATGACGCGGTTTTCACGCAGCGCAAAAGAATTACTTGTTCCCTGTGGACGAGGATTTAAATCAAGCCCAAAGATTCGCATTTCAAGACTCGGAGTAACACTTTCGGGAAAAATACTTCCCTACGTCAAATTTACTGTGCAGTAAGACTACCGACACTGTCCCAGAAGCTGAAAGACATTTGATTAAAGCGAATATGATGGCGACGTGAATACATACCCACAGCGCTCCAGTAGAGCATCTGAAGTGGTTACCGGTTTAACCACCGGCAGACCATCGACAGCCGTCTGATTGAAGAGCATCTCTGTGTGCTGGATAATATTAAAGGTATTCCAGTAGGGTGTAATCGTCGTCGGGTCCACCTTGACGTTGGGGTCGAGATTGACGATGAAAGAGGTGAAAGACTGCGCAAAAGCGTCGATGAAGGCTGCATTGTTGAAAGGCGGAATGTTGTTCCCAGGGAAGTAATATGCCTGATCACTTCCATGTAATCCCGGTGGGATCGCGAACTCGCCCTACAAAGATGAAAGTTATTTGTGAGCGGTGTAGGGTATGGTGGCAAATACTAACCTTGAAAGCACGTCCTGGGAAGGCATTTAACAGATAATATGTCGGGCAGATGAATATCGCTGGAAGATTCCCATCACGCCCCTCTTTCGCAATTCATAAAGAACTCGAAAACCTACATTCTCCCTGAACAGCATTGACCTGAAACAACTCAGGCCCAAGATTGCCATACAAGAAACTGACAGTAGCCGCCTGTAGGGTGCTGAACCGAGGGAAGAGGTCCAACGAATATTGTGCGGCCGACACAGAGACACTTTGATTGACAAAGATTGTGCCCTCAAAGGCATTGGTGACAGCCAGAAGAGCTTCCTGCATTAGGGAAAAATAACTATGCACATATAAAGGCAAGTTGAGCAGCTCACCCCATTGACCTTCCCCTCCAACATAGATACTGTCGGCCGCTGCGTGATGAAGACACCGTCGACGACCGGGACGAACACGAATGTCCCATAAAAGGCGCTGAGACTGATATTGGTATTGGCCGCTTCCAAAATGGTCGCATCCACAGCTCGTAAACAGGCCATCGAATCCGTCGCAGTCGCGCAACTGTTAAAATTCAGCAAAACATTGAATCTCCGGAAGTGATAGCGTACTTCGTCTGAGCCAAGACTTCGCTGAACAGTCGCTGAAAGATGTTTAGGAAATGTGGGCTGATCAACGAAAGGAACCATTACCTCCGGTACAGGGTCATTGAATTGATATTGAGACGGCAAGAAAGTTGAGCTGGTAATTGCGCCTCTGAATAGCTGGGGTTCAGTTCTACCGTTATTTGCTATGACATGTTGGAGAACAGAGCCGGCGCCTGCATCGACAGTCAGATGTGCACAGACCAGGAAAACAATTATTTATTCACCAGCAGAGACGCCCCAAATGGTAACCTTTGACGGATCTCCACCGAATTTTGAAATCTGGAGCATCCGTTCATTAGCGAAGTAACAGCGGCTAACAGACAACAAAATACATGTTTGTTCACCCATCGCAAGGCGAAATCTTGGTCAACTTGGATACCGACCATGGTCAGCTATCAGAACTCAAGGAAGACAATCAAGAACATACGCAAGCCCGCATTTAATGCTCCGTTTTTCTTCACCGCGGAACCGGCAAGGAAGCCTACGATCACTGGTCAGCGTGGGGCGCCGCCTAATATGATGACCTACCGAAAAGACCCAGACGATACTGGATGAGGACAACGACAACTCCTCTGCTGCTCTGCCGGATAATGTCCTCTCCGTTGTGCTCAGTCGCGCTTCCACCGATATAGCTAATCATTCCGAGTGAGTGTACGCCTCAATTTTTTTAGTTTTGTCTCGTACCCTCCTCCATGAATCCAGACAACGGTAGGGAGGTCTTTGAGTGGTGCACCGCCTCCGTCGCTCGGATAGTACACACTTGATGGCTCGTCAGCGCGCTGCTCAATATAGAAAGACAAAAATACTTGAGAAACAAGCAGTCCTCTGTGCTATCAATTTCGGTCGCGCGCGTTTCCAACGGGTTGGTGGGCGATTGTCCAGCTTCACCCTGGAGACATGCATTGGGCTGCGATGTGGCTAGTTGCACACCCGACACGTTGGCCGGAGGTTGCGGGGCTCTAAAACGTAAATCCCCTGTGTTTTCATTAAAATTAACTCTAGACTCGGTAGGAGCGATGGATTACCTAGAGGCGCAGCAGCATATCGAATTCCCAAGAAGTTTGTTATGTTGTTGGCAGTGTTCACAGTCCCTTGGTAATTCGCATAACCCAGGTCGACAGTGGGAGAGGTTTGGCCTATCACAAGGGGAGCCAGGAGCACAGCGACTGCAATTGCTCGGCTCAGAATGTGAAGATGTCGCGAAACCATGTTCGAGGTGACACTGGATGTGCCACCTCTTGAAAGCGTCTTCTCAAATACTAGTGCGGGCTCCAAGAGCGGGCTGTCTTGCTGGAAGAGAAATGGTACGTTTTCCGTTCAAGCCGCCAGTCCGATGCATTGGTGCATTCCATTAACATTGAACCTGCTCCGGACTCCGGAGTTATACTTCTCCTAGAACCCGAATGGGACAAAATCGGAGGACGGGCCGGGGGGTAGATTCTGGTAGATCCCATCAATGTCCTTGTCGATGTCGGGAAGCCTGAAGTCACCAAGAAGCCCCGACGGTCTCTCTGACCCGCAGCGAACCTGAGCTGCACTGAGCGTGGAAGAAACTTCGAAGCGGTGCCGCAGGCTTATTGGTGTTGATGCCTAACATCACCACACACCGGCACACGCCTTTCTTGCTTTGCATTGTCATCATCTTCCAATGGGAATTGAGCAAATAATAGACCTCCGTGCTTCTACGTTGAAAGCTGGCTCTCTTAGTGGATGTGCCCCAAGGCTGCATGGTAGCTTGTTTCAAATTGCGACTGCCATCCTGTCTCGGTTAAGTCGGTTTGGTAAGCTTGGTCTCGCGCGGTTCATCAAGCATTCTGCCATTCTCTTTCTCAAAAAAAAAAAACGACGGAAAGACCTCTGCCTAGATTTGGGGTTTACCTAAAATACAACCGACATGCGCACTGCCAAATATGAGGTTTCTGTCTCCGTACTTCTCGCCCACGTTGTCCTCCCCGTGGTCATCAACAGCAACTCGTCTACAGGCTACATACACCCACTTATTTTGAGCTCGCCATCCTATTAAATCATTTCATTTCGGAGTGCTCTCATGCGTAGCACTGACTGTCCTACCTAAATTTTGGTCGATTATTCACTCAATTTTGCTTCACTTGACCCGAGTCTGATCGTTCCTCTTGCCTATGTAAAATTCCGGATCGTTCGAAACGGTCAGAAAATCTCTCCAGAATGGCAAAAGGAGCAGATCCTCTACAGAACAACAGATATTTCACTCGGTATGCTCAGCTGCCTCGTGAACTGATTCAGAAGGTAATTGGTTTGCTGGTGTAGCCACACACTGAACCAAGACGTTTAGGAGGACTTTAGCGACTCGGGTCCTTTGAGCGTCTCATGAAGTTTTGCGTCCTCCTGGGTCACGTTAGCCATTGCCGGCACTACAGTGCTAATAGAATCTCGTAACAGTGCTCCATGTGTCCGTATTGTCGATCCGAAGCTAGTCGGAACTTCCATCTAATATTGGATCACCTCCATAGATGTGGATCTCGACTTGCCCCCCGTCGCTCTTAGCGCGCCGTAGATCTCCATTTTCCGCCATCATTTTTTGCAGTCCCTAGCTCTATAAGACAGCTATATCCGGTTGGCACTTCTACTCGAGCCGTCACCATGTACTCGACGAACGCTACAGCACAACATCGTCCGCTGCGGGTTGCTCCACATCTTTAACTGCTTCCGCCGATCTCTTTCCCTTACCCATCAACACAAATTCAGAAAACATTTTAAAATCCGTCATCAGAGGCCGCAGGGCCTGGAAAACTTCGCGCAACGGTGAGGCTGTTTGGCCGCCGGAGCTCGAGGCCGCACTGCTTGAAGGCAAGCTTTCCCTTCGCAGTCAGTTTAGCGACCCCTAAAGTTCGATCATATAGGCTTAGAACGATACCAGCCTGACGATTATAGGGCGCCCCGGAAGCCAGGGCGCTGTCCATGGCGGAATCGCTTTATTTCGGATTATATTTTCGACAAGACTGGAATTCGGCGTTCCTCCAAACAGGTTGGCAGTCGTCTCCAACAACTACGGAACTCCTGTGGAGGCGAGCGTATGTCATCGCGAAGTTTCTGAGCAGCAACGGTCTCATTCCTCTGAATTCTGCAGTGCTATCTCTCCTATCTCCCATGCGAAGGCGTCCTTCTTTTTCCTTGGAATTCACCTATAACAACTTTCTCAATTCCCCAATCTCGCCCGTCAGTGACGGACTCTGCCCCAGCTCGTCAGCTCACGACGACACGGTGATATACATCGACATCCTCCCAAAGGTTTCACTCGATAAGACTCGTCCCGGATGCAGCTCGTCGGCTTGGTCGGATACTGGGGATCTTGTCCGCGCCTCAGATTCACCACACCTCGAATCTATTAATCCGATTATTGCCTTCACTTCCCTGTCACCTATTATCGCACACTCGCGTTTCACAGTGTACTCAGAGGACCTTATCCTCCATGCTGAGATGGTCCCACTAGTGCTTCTGGTAGATCTGAATCAGGCTCCTGGGCCCTCGGGTTTCCTGTACACTACCCGCCTGGTCCCAAAATATTGGGACGTAATATCGGATAGCCGAGGTACGGATAACCGTTGTTGGTCGTGGTCCATGAACTGACATTTATTTCAGATCCCACTACATTCACAATATTTCAAGAAGTCCTGAAAGAGAACGACTCGTCTATACTCTTCTCCGCGACGTATAAATTCAGATATCCTCGATATTCTAAAAATCCATCCGAGTCCCATCAGAGTCCTTGCAGGCCATATAATACCCAGCTGCCAGTGGACATACCTTCCTGCCATATCACGCCGTATCGATGCCCTATGGACAACGGCGAAGCCCAGGAACTCCCGCTGCCCCACGTCCGGAAGAATTATCCTCTGGAATGCTACCCCAGTCGAGCGAACGACTCCTGCTTCCCTCTTGAACTGTCGAACTATGTGCGTGTGACGTTTCGCTTCCATACGCTGCTAAAATACGTATCCCAGGTATTATGACCGCTCTCCCCAGCCACGTTTTATCACAATTTCATACATAGTTGTCGATTCGTTTACCAGACTGATATTACAATCCCTGTTGCGCAGTAGTTACTTCTTGGCGGTAATCAGATTTTGTTGCTTCGTGGAGTTCATACAACAGATCCATACCCTAACATCACGCAGTGTACCCTGGCGGAGCTTCGTCTGAAAGCCCTAATGCCCATGAGGACTGCATCTGCGCCTCCAATTCCTGTATCCGTGCGATAAGCTGATCGTTATGCGCGCGTGCGGCATCCAACTGAGAAGTGGCAGTGTCGAGATTGCGTCTCAGTATGGAACCATTAGGTGGTATGAGGCGTAAAATGTGGTTCCTGGAACCCTGGTCGGACAGCATCTGGCGCTCCATGTCGTCCACGTCCACGATTTTTTCTTGTACTGCACGTAATTCCTGCTGCAGATATCTCTGGCGGGCATCGGAGGCTTTACCGGACGTCGGTGGGATAATGGGCGGCGAACCTAACGGCGGAGCACCTGAAAAGGTTGTAATTCGTGACGAGCTTTCTGGGTCCGAATTTGGCCGTCTTCTTCTGACCCAGAAGAAAAGTAACGCGACTACGCCAAGCAAGCACACGGATACAACTGTCCCTAAAATTATATTCGTCCTAGATTTCGGGACGTCAGGTGATCTCACGGGGCAACGCGTGAAACCCACCTGTGTGCATTCGAATGGGATGACGCAGAAGAATTGGACACCACGGCGGTTCTGTAAAACAGCCATGTTGAATGTCATTCCCGTGAAATTTGATTATCGTTCGTACGTTTGAACCGGAGTAGAGCCAGTACTGAAAGCGCATACATGTCAGCCACCACACGGTTGTGAAGTGACGTATCTATCATACCTTGAAACAGAGCTGCTAAAAGTGGAGAGCCGTGATAGGTCGGTGCTATCGGGTTGGGTGTAAGATCAAGTCCGGGAAGTGGGTCTGTACTTGCCTGTAGCTGATGGAGTCCAGAATAACGATCGAGGGCAGTCCACCCGAATGCCCATTCGTAATTGTGAGAGTGTGGTTTGCAAGGGGCAGTGGAATTATGCTATTGAAGACCGTCACGTTCGGTTGGAACTCGCTGGTCGCTGCTTGTGCATAGCCAAATGCCGCCACTGATTTTCCGTCGATTGTGAAAGTCATGTTGGTCTGTCCACTGCGAAGACGGGGAATTAGCATACGCTTCGACCGGCCCTTCTTGGATAGGAAAGGCCGCACGCAGGAGTGGTCAGTGCCTCCGATATAATAATCGATACATTGACAGCGGTCCCTGCGAAAGGTTCAAGACGGCAACATTCATTGAACTTGACAAAAAGTGCGCACCGAAGAATGAAACGGTGGCGGTCGGCGGTGAGAGCGATAATGACCCAGTAAGATTGGTAAGATCCTAAATTCAGTTTTCAAGGACGGGATGAATAAAGGGTTCGAGAAGACGAACAAATAATGAGCCGTGAAAACTGCCTCGATATGCTATCCCGGAGGAAGGAACCGCACATTTGGGACATCCTCCAATCGCTCCCAAGGCCCAAGCATCGGCAGGCGAGTACACGATTTTATTTCCTGTCACTGGGTCTCCATCCTGGTCATCGATGATAACTATTAAGTTTTCAGCTCCGGGAATCGCCATTATAATTGAGCAATAACCAATATCGGTGGTCATATTATTAGACAATTCGATTGCCGTGTGCGGAAGCCTCGTCAATCAACAGCCTGTGGCTGGTGTGCTTCCAGTGCACAAGGAGGTCGACCAGCAGAGAAACCTCCTCAAGAGGTTGATTAGGCTGTCAGGGCGTTGGGGTGGGTCGGAAGATGAAGAGAAGAGACAGACAGCTAAGACCGATATCTCACGGTTGCCAGATGGTGGCGTTTGGTGATTCTTGTGACTCACTGCATCAGCAAACCCTGATTTTGGCCGTAGTGGCTGTAGTTCGGCTGTAGTTGCTGTAGTTTCGGCACTTTTACGTAGTGCTCTGTAGTTGCTCTGTAGTACTGGGCCTCTACGTAGTTCCTGTAGTTGGAGAGGTACTATGTAGTCCTCTGTAGTATGGTCAATCTATGTAGTGAGCCTGTAGAAATTCTGGTTCTACATAGGTTGGGCTGCTACCTAATAGGACACACTTTCTATCACACGCAAACAACACGTCTCGTTTACTCTGCGTGGGAAAGTAACGCATACGTGCTTTTGTGACTGGACGCGACAAAAATTGACACAATGCGTCAGTTCTCCAGAGGGCAAGAGAACTTTGCAACAATGCTCTTGAATGTATTCCTTTCCATGGGATGATATTTCACCTCTCAGATGCACATTTAGGCCAAATTCTAAGGGTGCAAAATTTCCAAACCGCCGGCTCCAGGAAAGTATTTTGCGATTTGCGGCTTAACAAAGCCAATTCTTGCAAATTGACCTTAGACAAGTCATGTAGCTCTTGTTGAGCTCTACAACTTTGGTTTTGACATCTATTTTTAGACCAATGACCACAAATGTCCATTTTCAGTTGTATTCACCCAATTCATGGTCTATTTCCCTCTTAATAATATTTTCTTCATGATACACAAGAAGGATGTGAATCTTTGCGGTGAGGTAGCAGTTGAAGAGTGTTGAAGCCTGGGCAACAATGTGGACCCCATATCACGCTTGAGTTTCTACATGTATATATGGTCACTTTGAGAGAATGGTTATTTTGCTCACTTAAGTATTTTGTCTGTTCGCGCGAGGTCATGAGTTCGATTCCCGCCAGAAGCAGTTCAATTAATTTAATTTAATTTGTAAATAACAGTAGTCAGTAAAAATATGTTATCACAGGTCAGTTCATTAGAAATTGTAGCTAAAGTCTAGAAGCTTAAAGCAAAGAGTGCAACAGCAACAAATTTTTCTGACGGACTGCGGGTAAACTACAGAGTACTACAGAAGAACTACAGTCCAACTACGAGAGACTACGTAAACTAGCCTGGACTACACAGAACTACACAGGTGGTGCCCTAAACTACAGTGACTACGGCCACTACAGAGACTACACCAACTACGTAGAACTACGTAGCAAACCCAGGTTTTGCTGATGTGATGCGTCACACCGGCGCTTTGATCTATTACTGCATATCTCCTCATGTCCTACGCCAACACTTATGGACGAAGCCACGAACCATTTTGAAAGATCAGAAACGAGAGACAGCGGCCAAGGTAACGTGGCAAATCAGGAGAAGAGGAAAGGCAAATACATAAAATTATTGTGGATCTGGTTTTCTCAACTCAACTCAACAGGTCATCATGATCTTGTCATCATCCACGGGCGTTTCTATAGTTTCATCGTTTCATCGCCTGTAAATTTGCGGCGTAATCTTGGCGTCAAGACTCAATGCTATCAACACCGCTTTAACAAAGTCGAGTTCGCGTGGCCTTCTTGCAACTTTACTCAGTAGGCAAAGAAGGCCTTTCGTTCGGGGGCGTGCACCAGTGGCAACGTCGTTTTCCAAGGTGGTGGTTCGTGAGAAGAGCAACTGGGTGGCGGGCGATGCACCGCCCCAAACACCCTTCAATACCGCCACGTTTACTTGGGCCCTTTGCTTTGTTTTTCCATCGCCTCAAGTCCAATACAACTTCGGCCCTCAGGATCGATGCATGTGAGCCAGTATTCTTGTTTCGAGTCTGTTCGAAACCCCGGAAACCCTACAACATGCGAGGTACGAGCACCAAAATTGTTGTAGTGTCTGTCTATGAGAGACTACGGAAATCCACGAAGAACTCTGCCGGACAATCGTCTCTTATCTGTGCGATACTACTGCCAATGGACCGTATTCCTTTTTGACGCCTTCGTAATGCAGAGTGTATCGCAGGCAACAATTCTGAGTCTCTTCGGCATGGTCGCGGCGATGCTTTACAGCCCAAGGAGGATTTAACCCATTCCGACGAACCGCATCGCGCGCGAATGCAGCCTTACCTATGGTTCCCAGCTTGAGCCACATCAATATCAATGTAATCGACAGCAAAACTTGCTAACGCGCTTCACTTCTGTGATATCTTCTCCCCTCCGCAAGTCCACCCACTCCGGATGTTGCCATGAGGAGATTTACCTGGCGAACGTAAACCTGATACGCGATTTTCATGCAGTACTCAGAGCATGTGTTAACTTCATTCATGGCTGGGACGTCGAACAACCTTCGAGGCTGGGCGTATCTGCGCCATCTCACCATTCAAGTCCGTCAAATGTTGAAATTTACCGCGCAGGCCTCACCTCCATCGCTGGTTCTGCATGGTCCGGGTTCGACTACTTTCCCAGGCTTGCCTCAGTTGGATCCGAAACTTCACCATCAATTCGACACTCTCCTGCCTTTCTGTCGCTGCACGTTCGTTCTTCATGCGACCTCGAACACCTCCGCTTTGATTTTGGCTTTAAACCACCACAGCTTGCTCAGCTGATCAGTTTTTTCCTGGTCTGTGCAGAAGCCGCGCTGACCCTTGAAAAATGAGGACTGCACGTATATGTAATATTTTCCCACTACTTGTGGCAGGCCCAAGCGTATGGGCTGATCAAGATTTGAGGGCGAGGTGAACACCGTCCACACCATTAATGTCCTGATGTTGAGTTCGTGAAGACAGGTGAAAATCTTGATTCGGCATTCGCCGCCGGGAGCAGTAAGATTTCTCCTTCTGTCCAACACCGTCGTCATTTTCGCACACCTCCCTTGGAGCGAGCGCGCTATAAGAATGCGCTCCACCCATGCGCCGCATCATCCTTCTTTCTCCTCCTTCTCCCCGTTTCCGCCTTGAATTCTCCCGCCGCCGCCATCATGTCTTCCACGAACCCCACCGCGCGCCCACCCAAAGCCCCGACGCTAGCTTCTGTGCCGTCGACACCTGGACCTGAAGCGCCGGGTGGCTACCCGCGCAACAGCGTCGTCTTCGCGGATAATCAATGGGATCGTCCAACAAAGACGAAGAAGCCTGGTCTGCTCGCGGCGACAAAGGCGGCGGTGGCGTCGTATTTCCGTTAGTCCCGTTCCTTCTCTGCTTTTTCTTACTTTTCGGCCTCGCGTCATACGATTTTCCCCTCTCTTCCGCATCCGCATCCACATTCCCCCCCCTCCCCCTCCCCTTTCCCGCTCTTCATGCCTTACACTGACCTCACTTTCCTATAGCCCTCCAACCCTCTTCCTCCTCCTCCACAGTCACTCATTCTCCTGAGCCCAGACTGAGATCTCCTGGGCATACCCCCGGCGTAGCGCTCCGCGGCCCCAAGCACAGAAGCGACCTCAACGCCCACACAGACACAGGCTCGGACTCCTCCCGCGGGACGGTTACGCCGACGCCCGGGGATTTTCCTACGCCAGGTGGACGGACATTTTCTTCCCGCTCAAATTGGAAATCCGACTCTAAAGGCACTCAGTCTGACGATTATTTCAACTTGACTGTGAGCCCGCCCGTGGACCCGCAATCGGCCGACGCCTCTTCTGCTCCGACGCGGGTCGCAGACACCGATGCCCCGCCCGCGCCCGCTGGAGAGGAGGAGCTTGCCGATCCTGGCATCGTCCCGCTGCCCGGCGTCGCGCCGTTCACGACTGTCCTCGTGTCTACCGGGTCTCACTCGGCAGCCGAATCCAATTCCACAGCTGATCCAAAAACTGCGGTGGAGAAGGCTACTCTCGCCGTGCCCCAAACCCTCATATCTCCCGCCTCCTCCGCCTCCGACTCCTCGGGCTCGCGCTTCTCCACCTTCAGCTCCAACACACACTCCACCGCGCCAACTTCTCCCGCCTCCCCAGCCTCCCCAAAATCCCACACGTCGCTCAGCACCTCCCCCGATTCGAAGCCCGGCCCCGTCATCACGTACGCGCCCTCCACTTCACCCTCGCGGCCCGTAGTCACCAAGACCGGGAGCGCCGCAGGGCGCAGGCTGTCCGTGACGGTGCGGCGCTTCGCCTCTGTGTCGCGGCGCCGCGGCGCCGACGGGACGGGCATCCCGGAAGAAGGACCGCCGCCGAGTGCGCTTGGACACGGGCGGGGTGTGAGTTTGGATTCGTCTGCGCGCGCGGCGTCGTCTGCATCTGGCACGGCTGTAGACACTGGGAAAGCGGTATCGGAGTCGGAGCCGCGCGCTGGTAAGCGCTCAAGGCGCTCCTCTCTGCTGCGGACGCTCCGCGGCGAGGCGACTGTGTTTGCTGGGCGGGTGAGAGGCGATAAGGAGAGAGTGGAGCGCGGAAAGCGGATGCTGGCGGGGGAGGTCTAGCTCCATTTTGGCGAGGCCTCGAACATGGTAGGAACGTGGTAGGAACGATGGATTCAAATAAACAGCTGAGGTAAAATCGAGCGCCGGTGTGGACTGAACACGGACTTGTTGTACAACGGACATATCTTAAACGATGGACTTGTACGTTACGACCCTCCTTTGTATTTTA
The DNA here is from genome assembly GCA_029378395.1 of Mycena leptocephala. Lineage (NCBI taxonomy): Eukaryota > Fungi > Basidiomycota > Agaricomycetes > Agaricales > Mycenaceae > Mycena > Mycena leptocephala. The sequence goes on along the minus strand of JARJLF010000021.1, from coordinate 315,904 downwards.
CCATACGACAAGTAGAAGGTAGATGTAGACGGAACTTAATGGTACTAATTGACACGAACATTTTTGTTTAACCTGATGGCGGGAGGGGAGCCAAAAAAAAACGGAGTAGATCTCTCGCCGAGGGGGATCGAACCTCGCAAGCTTGAAAAATGATGCGAAGAGGGAGGAGATTCCAGAAGGTCGCGTCTGGAAGACGCACCAAAAAGGAAATCTCTTGCGACAAGTTGAATGCTTGGCTTCATTGGACTTGTCCTACTGCAGTTGGGCTATGACATCGAAGCAATGACCGACATAGATATATACCTTGAAGGTTCGGTACAAGTTGTTCTCCGCGACTACGAGCATGAGAAAGTCATCAGCGATCTTCTCGGAGGTTCGATCTCGTAGGATTTATATCAGGCACTGTATTGCGGACAAGCCTTTAAGTCCTTGGCATTGCATGCCAGTGGGCAGGTAAAATGGTAAATATTCGCCACTGTATCTCCTTCATGCACATGGTGATCAGAGATTCTTGTACCTCCACTTGTTCGTGACTTGATGATTGAACCAGACTCAGATTTGTCGGGTTCCTTCAATTTAGTATAAATACTGGGCGGTACTGTGTCTCGTCCTCAGTTCTCTCAACTTCATCTCTTACCCAAAATGTTCTCTGCTAAATTCATCTTCACTGCACTTGCCTTCGCCGCTGTGTCCTCTGCGGGACCCACCCCCGTAAGGAATTTTCCATTTGCTCCATGACCTGCAACTCACATAATTGTAACACAGCTCGCCTCCCCGACGATCACCGTGTGCTCTGGGTCGATTAACCCGCGCAACGGTTGCGTCGATCTCCCCGTCGTCTCCGACAGCTGCATCAGCTTGACCGGAGGCCTCAGCTTCCTCAACAAGGAAATAAGCAACGTGGCGGTTCCTGGCGGATTCATCTGCACATTCTTCGAGTAAGTGGCCTCAAGGGTCATACAGCCACACCCTGAATCTGAATATTTTCTCAGGGACTTTGGGTGCATCAACGGCGGCGTCAACACCCACGACGTCGCGGTGCTTACCGGCGGAACTTGGGACATGTTCCACGTGCAGGGAATTGCGGGGGCCCAGAACTTCAACGACTTGACCAGTTCTATTAGCTGCTCGCCTCTTTAGGGAGAAATTGCGAGCTGAGGTGTTTGCTGTCCTTCGCATTGGCCTTTGTTGTCAGATAGTTATACAGCCAGGAATGTATCATTCGACAGTATTTGCATCCTACAGCTATTGACCAGCGTTCAAATATTTATTAGTCACTGAAATCCAACTAATGAGCGATATGCCTCCATTATTATGATTCTTGTTGGAGTTGGTACCATAAGAGGCAATGCGGTATCATCGCCGAGGTATGGCCGAAGCAACGAGTAGTATCGAGTCAGTGCAAGGAGAATAGCAGAGAACACGGGAGAATAATATGGAACATTCTATTTTCGTTGGACGTTTAGTATATAAGTAGCCCAGTTTTCTATGTATTGCTCAAGCGTTTGCAGAACTCAGCCACTCATTAAATCATTATTGGATTCCCTCGCTAAATCTCGTCTGATTCCATAAGAAACTACTTACAACAGTTCTCTGCCCGAATATGACAACCATCGGCGATGCTCACGGAATTCGAGATGCGAGGATTTCGAGTAAGCACCGTCAAGGGGGAATCGGGATTCGAAAAAAGGATATAGGGTCGAAAAAAACTTTTCGACCTTCCTTGGGCCCCCCGCCCCCTCCCCCCTTTCATAAAGGGAAGGAGTTCCCATCCCTAGCGGCGGTCCGTTCTTTCCGGTCATGTGCATCCTCACCGCCACTACCCCAATTCGCCACAAAATTCCAACAAAATTCACGATTTGTTTCCACATCATTGAGGGCATTGTTCCAGTCCTGTCCAACTATTATGTGAGGACTAATGCATTAAATTTGACTTATTTTCGTTGTCATATGGCCCACTATTGGTCTACAAAACTGAATTGAACACTCCTCAGCTTACCACAGCCCTCTGTTTGAGCTCCCAACAGTGAACTTGAGCCCTTAAAGGCTCATAGACATGTTTTAGAGGCTCTTTCCCCTCCCTGCTAATATATAGGTAGAAGTTTTTTTCAGCCCTCCCGGGACCCTCCCTCCCCCCTACCCCCTGTCGGAAATTCGAATCCCGATTCCCCCTTGAGCACCGTAATGCCGACACGTATTGAAATCTAGACACTATGGGCAGTTGCTCAAGATCCGCAACTCAATCGCCTCAAAGTGCGTGTGGATCAGAGATTCTTGTACCGTGACTTGCTCGCTGAATGATGGCTGAACCAGACTGGCCGAGTAAACCGATCAAGGCCTGCACACCGTCAACGTCTTTGCGGGTGCGGTGAAGGCACTAGATGCCATGAATTCCGACATACGTGGGCCAAAGGAGCCGACAGAAGCATTTACGGGTTGAATAAACCTCAACCAACACCAAGTGGCAAGTAGAATATATTGGGCTCGACCGACCCTACCTCTTGGTCGGGCTCGGGCACAAGCTCGGGAATTTATTCCAATTGTGGTGCGGCAAGTCTCTGAGTTACACAATATCATCTACAATGTAGCTGAACTCCCTTGTTGTCACTGACCATCTTCCCTCAGCCAGAACCGGCGGCGCGAAGGTGCTTGATGATATTTCAAATTCCATCAACGCACCCGGCATGTTCCGTCTCGCTGTTCAAGTGAGCTGAAACATTTGCAAGGTTATTCCAGATATTATATCAACCACACATATTGATAACATGAACATGAAGTGGTATTTTCTCATCCCATTCAGATGGATGTGATTCACACAGCCGGATCCAGGCTAAAGCCCAAGTCGCGGGGTCGGCCAAATCCTGAGCCCGACCTTGGGCCCTACTGGGCCCGACTTCGGGTCGGGCCTGGCTAGGAGCCGAAAATTTATGTCAAGTTGAAGGCAGGTCTTATTGTATGGCGACCGGAGGGGTCTTGTTGCGGCACGACCAGAACACCTAATTCGTTTCTCTTGGGGTTATTCGACAGCAATCTGTGGATTGCTGCCATTAGGGCGCGCCGACCCTCATCCAGCTGAGGATCCATCGGTAACGGGCCGTGCCGCTCGTCGGCCTTGCTTGGTTTATTGAGAAGTGTCCCTATCTCGCACAACAGATGAGTGCCTGATTCTGTGGCAAATCCTCACTCACATTATGTAGAATTTCACCGCAAGCGCAATATGAAACACGCTGCATGAGAATATACGCACCATGTGCCCAGAGTCCCAAGTAAATGTGGGGATCAGACCGTAGGGAGATGGTGTTGAGAGCAACATTACGGCTTCCAGAGCTGGGTTGATAGGATGGTCAGAACTGGATCGACAGAATGGTCAGAAATAGATCGACAGAATGGAGAGAATCATTGGATCAGTGTTCTTTCAACGGCACAGATCTGGATGGCGCCGACGAGTGCGGAATGCTCATGATCAGTGTCAAGATCTTGATTCGGTGTCGAGCAAACTTATTTTTTTGCCAAGCCAAACCAATCGGATCATCGGATGGGACGCTGAACGGTAACCTAAAAGGCGAATGTCGACCCGATGAGACCACGGGAAAGAGAACCTCAGAAGTGATCGGTGTGTGAAGAAGATCCGGGCTGGAAGTATGAGGAAGGAGATCACCAAAATTCCAAATAAGGTCGTTCACAGAGACAGTAACCTGTTTCCGCTCCTTTTTCCCTTCTTTCTTCTTCTTTTTAATATTCCCTTCGTTTTTCTCCGGATTTCTCTGCCCTTTAACTTCAGTATGGTATAAAACTGATAGTCCAACGTACAAAACTGGAAGAAAACGAAATAAAAGGAAGTGAAAATGGGTTGAAAAGAATTCGACTGTGAAGACTCCGGTTTGCATGTTTTTCGTTCCTTTTTCGCTTTCCTTGTAGCCTCCGCCCTTTATCTTGTGCAGAATAACTGGTATCATCCATCAAAGGTTGCATACTACATTACGGTAAAATCGTAGGCAGCATATGCCATGAAATTCGTTCAAGTTGATTGCAACCGGTCATATCGGCCATGGGCGAGTCTCTCAAACGCAGCGCAGCGGGTTTCGGCACGATTTCCGCCCACAACGAGACCCGGAAAAATTATGTTCTTCGTTCAGTCCATCGCTTTGAAGTGTGGATGATCCATTGATGTCGGAGAAAGGACTGAGAGAATCCGGATATACAACAATTCTTTGTTTCATTCCACCTGCCTACTATAGCGACTTGCGCTCGTACGTTTTGGGCGCTGACATCGAAGTAATGAACGATCCGCCTGTTCCTGAGTACCACATGACTACCTATTCAACACATGCAGAGTTTGATTCAGTTGCTTTACGTGCAGGTTTACCGAGGTTAAAGAAATTGGCCACTCAATCCCCAAGAAGCTCCTGGAGATATGAAATCCCCGGGCCTCAATTCCCTCTCTGAGTTGATTAGAACTCTCTACGGACAGGTAGAATGATTATTGCGGTCTATAAAAGCTGAGCAGTATTGCGTCTCTTCCCCAGTTCTCTAAACTCCAACTCTTACACAAAGATGTTCTCTGCCAAATTCATCCTTACCGCACTTGCCTTAGTTGCAGTGTCCTCTGCGGGCCCCACCCCCGTGAGGAAATTTTTGGTTACTCTCTGAGATGCGACTCATATAATTGCAACACAGCTGGCCTCCCCGACGATCACCGTGTGCTCTGGGTCGATTAACCCGCGCAACGGTTGCGTCGATCTCCCCGTCGTCTCCGACAGCTGCATCAGCTTGACCGGAGGCCTCAGCTTCCTCAACAAGGAAATAAGCAACGTGGCGGTTCCTGGCGGATTCATCTGCACATTCTTCGAGTAAGTGGCCTTGAGGGTCATACAATGCCACACCCTGAATCTGAATATTTTCTCAGGGACTTTGGGTGCATCAACGGCGGCGTCAACACCCACGACGTCGCGGTGCTTACCGGCGGAACTTGGGACATGTTCCACGTGCAGGGAATTGCGGGGGCCCAGAACTTCAACGACCTGACCAGTTCTATCAGCTGCTCGCCTCTTTAGGGAGAAATTGCGAGCTGAGGTGTTTGCTGTCCTTCGCATTGGGTCTTTTGTTATCAAATAGTTATACAGCCGGGAATATATCATTTGCCGTTCAGTTTGTTTCGGCTTGAAAGACATTCAAAGCAAGATGCGAATCATGTGATATCTTCGAAGCCAGTTTTCAGAAGGGACTTTGGCTGCCTCAACGGCGGTGTTAACAACCACGACGTTGCCGCGCTTACGCGCGGGGCTCGGGACATGTTTAAAGTCCAGGGAATTGCCGGCGCCCAGGACTACGACTTGACCAGCCCATTAGCTGCTCCGAGCCGAGGCGTTTGCCGTCCTTCGCATTGGTTGTCAAATAAATGTACTGCCGGAAATGCTATATCATTTTCCGTTCCGAAACAAAAGAAAGTAAATAAGGCTTGAACCCGTACGTCAAACGGCACGGCCGTCGAAAAAGACGGGTACGGGTTGACCCGTCCCGTCTCCTGGGTTCTGAAATCGAGAAACGTACGGGTCCCGGCCGTTTCGACGGGTCTTGATGCACCCTCGAATCGTGCCATAGACCTTGCATAGACCAGCGCGACAAGAAGGTGACTTGTAAGAAAATGATCGCGCCTAGCAGGAATGAGAATCTTACCCGGAAGAAGCTTGCTGGGGGGCGACCATCATAGTGGATGAGATCTACTGGCATAGGAAGTGATTGGGCGCACCACAGAGAGGAGTCCGCCTCATAGGTGCAGGCGGAATTAGTATACGAGGTTACGAGTATTAGTCTGTCTAGAGAGACTAAGGCGGAATCACAAGGAAATAAAATCAAAGATATTGCCTGCTCCAATTTGCAAAGTGCTGCATAGATTGCAGGTGGGGAAATGGCCCGAGGGAGGGTTTAAAGTCATGACACTTCGTGGAGAAGCCAGGGATACATGGCGTGGGCGTGGGAGGGTGTAGGAGGCGCGAAGCAAGAGCATTGCACATATCTGCCGAGAGCATCTATCAAGCGGCAAATCTCCGGCACCCATGGCACCATGTGGATGTGCTCACTGGAACACATTCTGAACGGTCTATTTTGAGCCGCACGACATCATTAGGGTGTTTCAGACATCTCCTTTTTCATCCCAACTTGGGTCCCAACTTCGTCCCCAACTCGAGACTCAACTTGGATGTCAAGTCGTGGTCCGGTCGGTCCCAAGGGTCCGGTGCCCGACTTGACATCCAACTTCGTTCCCGAACTATTTCAAGTTCCAACTTCGAGCGAAGTTGGGGCCGAAGTTCGGACCTCAAATCGGGATGTCTGAAACACCCTATTTATGTGCTTGAGGGAGACCCGTCGAAGCCGTCGAACGGCCGAGTACGGGCCCACGGGCCAACCCGTCCGTACCCGTCCCTGCACAGGTAGGCTGTGAGACCCAAACCCGTCCGTCCCGGCCTTCGACCCGTCGAATACGGGGACGGGTTCAAGCCCTAACAGTAAAGAGGCTTCGGCATCTTGGGCCGTTCGGCGGAAACAACAATCTGTCACACGTGACTCGATCAAGACTTCTCGCCATGACGGAACTTCATCCTCAAGACAACAGCACAGCCGCGGCCGTGTCTCCTCTTGATCAATCACCATTCTGCTCACGACACAGGGCAACACTAAGGTAGACTAAGGTAGCGTATCGGACTCGTACTGAGTCCGCCAACTGCCAACTGCCAACTTCACTCAAAACTTCACTGAAAGTGAGTCACTGTTCGACGACGTCCCGGTTTATTTGGCCAGTTACTGGCTCACGCATCAACATCTGTTGCATAGCGGTGACTTGAGACTTCTCCCGGTCGACATGCAATGTCATCGCCATGCGCGCAGTGGGAGTATAAACGGCGACTCGCTATTGCACCCCCGCAAACATCCACCCTTCCTAACTCTCATGTTTCTGTCGTGGATCGCGACGTTCACAGCGATCTCGTCCGCCCTTGGTGCAAAAAGTGCTGGCCAGGTCCCGATTCGAAATGGAGTCATTGGCGGCGTGGCCACCACAAAAGCGCCAACGGTCAAGTCGGAGACGGTGCAGTCTTTCGCGACTACATCGGGTGCGCTGCGGGTGGTGGAAAATTCCGGTGTCTGTGGTACGTGCTTTTGAAAGATACATCGCTCTGTGCTGATCGGTGAGACCGTCAGAAACGACCCCAGGTGTATACCAAGCCTCTGGGTATGGGGATCTGAGCTCCACCAAAAGCATTTTGTTCGTCACCACTTGCCCGTCTCTTTGCACAGCACTATATTCAAGCCACATACAGCTTCTGGTACTTCGCGGCCCGGAACGATCCTGCAACCGCCCCGCTCTCCCTTTGGTTCAACGGCGGTGTAGGTGCTTTCATTGCGCCCTACGAACGCGACTCAAAAAATTCTCGCCAATAGCCCGGCAGTTCGAGCATGATTGGCTTGCTGCAGGAACTCGGTCCGTGCCGCATCAACAACGACAGCGCCTCGGTCACGCTGAACCCCTTCTCCTGGAACAACAATTCAAACATGCTCTTCATCGACCAACCTGTCGGTGTCGGCTTCTCGCATGGGACCGAAAGCGTCGGCTCGTCGCAGGACGCAGCGGCGGACATATGGTCGTTCCTCCAGATCTTCCTCAAAGATTCGCGCTTTTCGAAATTGGCTACGAATGACCTGGCTATTTGGACCGAATCGTCAGTTGTATTTTGTTATTGGATTTCATTCATGCTTTTTACCCCGCGGCACCCAGGTACGGCGGCCACTATGGACCTACGTTTGCAGCGTATTTCTTGTCTCAAAACACGGCCATCTCCGCCGGTAAGGTCACTGGACTGCATCTGAACCTCAAAACATTGGGTATAGGCAATGGGCTGACGGTGAGTTTTTTCTGTCCTTGACTCCCTGCTTCTGACTCACCAACCCACAGGACCGTGAGCTTTTTCTGTCGATAACTGATACTTTCCTTTCTTACCGTAGCTCCTCGTCAACCCACAGCGTTGTCCCAATACCCCGACTACATCAGCTTTTCTCAATCAAACCCGTACCACCCGCTCGTGGACCCCTCCGTGATTGCGAGCGCAAACACATCCTGGAATACCCCGAAAACGGGCTGCAAAGATCAGGCGCGTCTCAGCCCTTACTGCGATACCTGTCTGATCGTTATGGCCGTTATATAGATCATAGCATGCAACAATGGAGGGAACAACTCCGTGTGCTCAGACGCCCAGTCCTTCTGCAACGGCTTTATCCTTGAGCCGCTCATCGGCGAATTCGATGTAGGTACATCGTGATCTATATACGTCGTGAGGTTAAACTGTGACGGTGCAGGTCTACTACGTTCCCTCCAGCTTCGCGGACCCCTACCCGCCCGACATCACTTCGTACCTGGACTCTATCCAAACCAAGATCGGCGCCGAGGTTGCGTGGGAGGAGACGAACGACGAGGTCTATAATAATTTCTCTGATATTGGTAAACCTCTTTTTTTTTCCTTTTGGCTGATTCGTTCGTTTGGGCTGATGGACGCGATGTTTCCAGGCGACTGGATGCGCAGTTCCCTGCCCCATCTCGAGCAGGTCATTGATTCGGGCGTGCGGGTGATGATTTATGACGGCGACGCGGTACGTTTGGGTCATCTTTGCATTCTGGCTTTGTTCAAGTTTTCTTTGGCCCTAAGGACTACATCTGCAACTTCATGGGCGTCGAGGCGATGGTAATCCGCATTATTATGATTCCTTTGGGATTAATTATTCTGCTCCCGCAGACCACAACGCTCAAAACTAAATTCAGCGCCGAGTTCAGCCAGCAGGAATTCGCACCGTACATGGTGAACGGCCAACTCGCTGGGCAGTTCAAAACAGCTGGAACGTTGTGAGTCACAATCACACCATTAATCTTTGTACACAATTTGATGCAACACCCCGACAGTTCTTACGTCCGCATCTACGGTGCCGGACACGAAGTGCCCGCGTACCAAAACGGGACGCTGGCGGTGGGAGAGGCGGCGTTCCAGATATTTTCGCAGACGATGAACAACCAGTCTGTGACATCGACCGGGCCCAAGGGTGACAAGTCTACGACGACGACCACGACGACTGATCCCAATGAGTCCACGACGGCGACGGCGACGACCAGACCCAGCGGAGCCCGTTTGAGCTGCACTCTACCAGCGGGCATAACTTATCTTTATCTTTTGATTTTGCTCGTGATTGTCCTAACTCACTAGGAGCATATATACCAAAGGCAGACGGAGTGACTCCAGTAGTCCTAGATCGTAGACTTGATTTTGGTTGGGTATATGTTTAATACAAGGGTGGGTTCATCCAGGCGAAGTGCTGTGACGCACTGCCAACTCCTCACAGGTTATACCACCTCAGATGGCTCATCCGACTGCGTATATTATGGGGAGATCACAATGTACCGATTCGCGGGCCTGGGCTGCATCATCTCACCAGAACAGTGTGCAAACCGCGGATCTTGAGCTTGTAGACATGGCTCGCCGCTTGAAAATCGTCGGAAGCAACCAGGAAGCAATATTACGTTCAACAATCCGCATGGGTGCCAAACAGGCGACGAATATTCGGAAAGGGGCTTCGAGGTGATAGGTGCCTTGAAAACAGGACGATTTCAAAATTCCCGTGATCGTCGTTCAATCCACCTGTTCCGCAGTGTTCGAAGTCCGAAAGAAGCTGATCTAGAACCAGGGTGGGAAAATACATTGCTGCATTGGACCTGCCAACTACAACTTGTGATCAACACTTGAATACTCTACGGCGCTTGAATGAGGAGAAAGTCTGTACGAAAATGACATTGCCTGACATTGCATCATTGAACTTGTTGGTGACCAAAGAGTTTGATCAGCGGTCGAGTTCAGGCCCCGGCATGGACGCCATGGACGACGTGGCGATCGAAGTATCTACCTACAATTGCTCTGGGTCTGCCTATCGAGACTGGCATTGCTGAAGGAGGAACCAAGAAAATCCATATGGTGTTTTTAAAGCACCCCTAGAAAAGATTTGGACACCTGGAGATGGAACGCGAGTCCCCAGTGGACGTGGATTCTCAGAAGGGACTGTAGTTTGGTGAGCACCTTCACTGATCAGACAACAGTACGGCAGAATCGAGACTACCATCACGAAAGACTTCTATGAAGCGGTCCTGTTGCATGGGGCCGACGAGTGCGGGAGGATATTCATCGTATGGAGACATATTTTTATCCTAAGAAACCAGCGGGATGGAATGCGGATACAGAAGAAGGGTCGCAAACAGGAGAGCCTACAATTCAGGCAAAATCGACCGTGAACAAAATCCGATCTTCGTCTTGGTCGCCCGCTGTCGCGAACTTGGTTCAAGCCGTCCATGTCGTTTCCCAACCTCGATTCTCTATTCAACAGCCCAAAATAAATTTCTGGAAGAGGCCATGCTCTTCTTGGATTGCGATCGTCTGGGTCGTATGCCATAACACGCTTTCGGTTGGACTTGTCTTCCGTCCGCCGGTCTGTCACAGACGGAGATTTCTGTTGAGCTACCCAATAGCCTGTGAGGTAGAGATGTTATGATGCAACAACGATACTCACAAGGTTGATTTTCCACGTTCATTCGCCGAGTTAAAGTCTGGATGATACTCGCATCTGGCGAAGGTTCAGGAAAATTAATTCGGCAGTATTTCAATCATACAGCTATTGACCAGCGCCAACGGATTTTATGCGCGACATCAAACAGCAATGGACGACATGCCTCCAGTATTATGGGTCTCCGCCAGATTATGACAGAGTTCAGAAACTATCATCAGCGATGTTCGCGGAATTCGAGATGCGAGGATTTCTAGCAAGCACTGTATTGCCGGAAAGTATTGAAATATTGACAGTACCTGGCAGGTGGGATGCTCAAGATCCACCACTCAATCGCCTTCATGCGCGTGGAGATCAGAGATTCTTGGACCTCGACTTGCATGCTGACTTGATGGCTGAACCAGACTCAGATCGGTTGAATGATTCTCGGTTTGTTCAATTTTGCTATAAATGCTGGGTCCACTTCGTCTCTTCCTCAGTTCCTCAAACTCCAGCTCACTCACCAAATATGTTCTCTGCTAAACTCATCCTCGCTGCTTTTGCGTTTGCTGCCGTGTCCTCCGCGGCGCCTCCCCAGGCTGAAAAACCCGCCCCGGTGTGTACTTCGTCACGGAACCGTTTACCGTGCGACTGATAAATCGATGCAGCTTGCCGCCCCGACTATTGAAGTTTGCACTGATGCGAGGGGCCCGCCCAACGGCTGCGTTACCCTCCCCGGTCGTCTCGGACAGCTGCACCAGCTTCACTGGTGGGCTCAGCTTCCTCAACAAGGAGCTGAGCTGGGTGCAAGTTCCTGGCGGATTCATCTGCACATTCTTCGAGTAAGTACCCTTGAGGGTCATGCAATACACCCTGAATCTGACTATCTTCCTAGGGACTTTGGGTGCATCAACGGCGGTGTCAACACCCACGACGTCGCGGTGCTTACGGGGGGCACTTGGGTCATGTCGAATGTGCAAGGAATTGCTGGCGCCCAGAACTTCAACGACTTGACCAGTTCTACAGCTGCTCGCCTCTTTAGGGAGAAATTGCGAGCTAAGGTGTTTGCTGTCCTTCGCATTGGGTCCTTTGTTGTCAAATAGTTATACAGCCGGGAATATATCATTTGCCGTTCATTAAGTTGTTTCGGCTTGAGAGACATTCAAAGCAAGATGTGATATCTTCGAATCCAGTTTTCAGAAGGGACTTTCGCTGCCTCAACGGCGGTGTTAACAACCACAACGTTGCCGCGCTTACCCGCGGGACTTGGGACATGTTTAAAAGTCCAGGAATTGCCGGGGCCCAGGACTTCAACGATTGACCAGCTCCTTCAGCTGCTCGGCCTGTTTAGGGAGAAATTGCGAACAGAGGCTTTGTTGTACTTCTCATTGGGTTGTTCGTTGTGAAATAGTTGTACTGCCGGCAATATATGGTTGTCCGTTCAGGCTGTTCGCACTAAAGACATGCAAAATAACATGTGGCAACACAAACGACTGAGTTCCAAACGCCACTGGGGTCATAGACATTCGGATGCGCTTTGGTCAATGGCAATACAGCTAGCTCGATTCTTGCCGCCCACCGTAAAATCCAGCACAAATTCTTAACGAGAAAAGGACCAGAAACCATTCCCAGTATGACCGAACCCGCGCAGAGTAAAACGATTAAGGTCTCCACGCGTTGACGTCTTTGCGGGTGCTGTGGAGGCACTAAATGTACATGAATTCCGACGTAGTCATTACCCCAAACGCGAAACATTTCCGCTGATAAAGTGCTTGAAAGCGAGCATGAAGACGTTGGGTCTACATTCAATCGAGGGGAGGAGGGTCGCTTGTGATAATTCCTGCTTAGCTTGGCTTAAACCAAGGTGTTTGGCGGGAAGTTTTCTTAAACTGTTTAACCAGTTTAAGCCGGTTTAACCATACTATGCTATAAATCCTGCGCCCTAAAATAATTACTAAACTGAATCAACCCATTCAACTTGGTTCAGCCGATTAATCTGTTTGACCCATTTCAACGTGTTTAAACCAGTTGCACGGATTTAGCTGTTTAAGACGTTCAAGCCAAAAAAGCCAAGTAGTGGCCTATAGTCGCGCTGGTTGAAAATGGGTGAAAGCTCTAGAGACATCGTACTCGCGAGAGCTGTAGGTGGATGCCAGGTCAACATTGACACCTGTGAATCGGGATTACACCGGGCTCATAGGGACTCACAAAAGGATGTGAATTATTCACTGAATTTGTGTGCTGAGGTCGGCTCGGGAGCAGCTGCTGCAGCGTGCTAAAGGTCAGTGCCACTGGTAGAGAGGCAAGTGAGATGATAATCGGTGGCACCAACTTGATGTATTTGGTAGGCTTCTTTGTTCAGTGGCTGCGTTGTTCGTTATTGTTTCGATGCCACCGTGACATCGTGACTTCACATCTTTCCTTTCTCCCCATCTTCTTGCTCTCCACACTCACATAATCCGCCCTCTCGTTCTTGGGTCTCGCAGCCTCCGATACAGAGTGTAATCTCCCCAATTAGGAGAGCACTTCAGATTCTCTGTCCAGGCCGTCCTCACTCCTTGTTATGCCACCGGGAATGCCGTATCTCCCGTCTCAAACAACAGTGAAAAGAATCTGAATGGGCACGATCAGCACGATCACTCGCTTTCTGTTCTTTTGACTCAAATAAAATCTGGGATTGCTTGGTTTCAGTGGCGTTATAACATGGTATACTGTACTATTTCGACCAAATGTTCATTATTTTTAGATTTTCGTCGACCGAGGTGACCGATAAATTTTCTTTTGAATTATAGCGATTTTTAGGCACATCAAAAAAATCGGGTGTCACTGTCACCTGAACATTTGGTCGAAATAGTACAGTATTCACGACTCTTATTATTAATTTTAATCCGCCTGTTTCGACCGCAAGTCAACACCATCATTCATAATCCTCGCATCCCTTTTCCTCGTCTCCGGCACACCCCGTACCGCGTCCCCCGCGGTCAATATGAACTGTTTTGTGCCAACACATAAATTCGATCGGTTTGATGGGCTGAATCGGTTTATTGGCTCAACGCGGCAGCTGAAACAGCTGAATCGGTTGAATTGGCTTGATTGGTTTAGCTAGGCTAACTGGCTCAATCGGCTTAATAGGCTGGTGGTAGGAATAGTGCATAGTCTGTAGTACTAGCCCAGTTAAATTGGTTTAAACGGCTGAAATGGCTTAAGAAAAGTTCCCGCGAAAACACATTTGGTTTAAACCAAGCTGAGCAGGCGACAGGTACCAAGACCTATGTCGACGATCTACTTCGTAGATTATCATAATACGAGCGAACCCTCGGTGTGTTCACAATTTTAACGGGCAGTCGGAGCAAATCGAGGTCTCTTCCTCTAAGAGGGTCTACGTTCTTGCGCTTAACTGTCTTTTCCTAGGCATAGGGAAAAAAATCAAGTGTTCACATACTTGCGGATCTTACAGTCCCGGACTCGCAGAAATAATGTGCAGTCTTAGTTTGTGTGGGACTCGAGGACTACGATTAGAAGGATTGAATGACGAGTTCAGATATCCACCGTAGTGCAGCTAATGAGCAACACATGGATGAGAATGACCTCAAGGGTAGATGGGGAATCTCTCACTTGATGGGCGAGCAGCTGATCGAACTCGTCAAGTCGTTGAAGCTCGGGGTCCCGGAAACCCCTTCGACCAGCACCAAGTTCCAAATGCCCCGGGTTAACACGGCGACGTCGTCGTGGTCGGTTCCGCTGTTAAGGCAGCCAAAGCCCTAGGATGATGCTTTGATGTGTAATGCCATTGAAACCCTATGGGCACTCACTCGAAGAATTTGCAGGCGAATCCAGCAGGGATCTGCGCCCAGCTGATCTCCTTGTTGAAGAAGCTCAGGCCTCCGGTGAGGCTGACGCAGGTATCGTTTATGAGCGGGATATCGGCGCAGCCGTTCGGCGGGCTGATCGAGCCAGAGCAGACCGTGATGTTCGGGAAAGTGGGCTGTATTGCGACTGTATCAGTCGCAAGCCAACAGAAAGACGATAGTTGTGTACCGGGGTGAGATTTGGCGCTACAGAAGGTGCTGCGGAAGACGCGGCAGCGAAGGCGAGTGCAGAGAGGATCAGTTTGGCAGACATCTGAGAAGGAACGCTGGAGTTAAGAACTGAGAACGGGATAGAATGCCAGCTGGGCTCTTATAGAACAATCTATCTGCCCACAAAGTTCAAAACCCCACCACCTGAGTCGGTATCAGAGTGCGGAATGAATGGTCCTCGGATGTCCGATTCCGGACCACATCATCTGCAAACCACGTATCCCCAGTGTTCCCGGAGAATTATCATACCGGAGGCATGTGGTCTATCGCTTCGATGTCTGAAGTAATCTGTTAGGCAGGTTCCCAGAAGCAATGTATGCCACTGCCGTGTATGTGGATTCCTCCCATCATTCATCCATTCAACTTCACACTGACGGAATGAACGACGAACACGGAATGTCCCAGAGGCATATTGTTCGCTGAGATTATTCCAAGGGACTATCAAGCAAGTCAGTTCGGGCTTTTAAGATCTGGCATATGTAGCAGAAGGCAAACATCTTCCAACTACCTATACACTATGATCCAAACTTGGACGTCGCTTTTACAATCGTGTCGGTCGTCGCTGCAGCCAGCGTATGTGTGCAGGTGCCGAACAATGGAGTTCACCTGGCCATCTTGCCCCCGTGCGGTACCTTTGGAGGGAATGTCACCAACGTTAATGCTGGAATTGATACCGCTGCGATCAAAACATTGGTGGCTTTCGGAGTATGTTCTGGTCATATTATATACACCAGACCATTGACAGCCACATGCAGGACTCATTCACCTTTGGTGGGCGTAGCGACGGCGGGCCCCTTCCGGCGGCTGTTCTTACAGGCACAAACCCGAGTGCAGCCGGTCGTGCCACCGACGGGCCTGTCTGGGCTGAGGATCTGGCAAGCGACCTAGGTGCCACAATCAAGGACTACGCCGTGCGCTTCTTGTCTATTATGTGGTCTCACACTCATTTCGATCAAGGTATCCGGCGCAGTGGTAGATGTGACCCTTTGGCCGAGCAGAGCAGGCGGATCGGACTTCCTGCACCAAGGTATGCCTTGCGTCTTGGCCAGTGGAGTAGATTGGCCACTCACAAATAACCATAGCCGCGCTCTTCCTCGGTCAAAACAACAACCTGGATCCGACCACCACACTCTATACCGTTTTCTTCGGAATCAAGTGAGCGGTGATACTGCTAGTTGACTTCGTAGATTGGTCATTAATATTTACCTAGTGACTTTGGCGCTTCTTCAAGTGGGTAGATCTCTGCAAAAAAGTTACAGAATCAGGACTGACGAGGATAACTCCGAAGTCGACGGAAACCACCTTCCACAGGCCGCCACAGAGCTCCTGGCCCAGATCAAGCAGCTTGTCGCTCCGCCCACAAACGCGAAAAATATCCTTGTGGTTGACGACTACGGACGTGGAGTACATGCTGCGACTGGAGAGGCCTGGAAGCAAGCTGTTTTCAACGGTGTAAGTGCTCTGCGCCCCCAGGGCGTCAACGTTGCCTACGTCGACTTCGCACCGCTGTGGGATGCCGTCCTGGGAACATCGCCAGGATTTGCTGCGTTCGGATACGAGACCTCTGGTAGTTGCATCCCGGCTGGAGGAGACCTCTCTGCGGAGTGCTCAACGCCTGGAAACGCGTTTTACTGGTTCAGCCGGTGAGTGAATCATTTCGCGGGAAGAGCAAATGGCTAAGCTTCGCGCCGTTGAAAGACACCCTTCCAAAGAAACGCATCGTATCATGGCTGACTATATTAAGTTAGTACTGGCCACCTGCGAGGCTTGATCTATGCAGGGTAAACACCTTTTCGTTGTGCATTTACTTGTATTCTGCAAGTTGAAACGAATTTCCATGCTCTGTTATTAACCCCACAATAATCAAGAGGTGCCGACTGGAGACTGACCACGGCTGGAGCGGCTTTTCCGCGACAGTCAAAAAAAGAAGGCGAGCTGCTTGTGAACGCAGCAAGATCGTGAGAGAAGCCGGCGTGCAAGAAAAGGAGCCGTAAAAATGCTGTTGGATGTGATAATTATGACAAGTAATATCTGAAAAGCCGCAGGAAGTCACTGATGACGGAAGATTCGGCGAATCGTTTGTCGAGCGCGATTGGGGACTTGCGCGCATGAAATTCAACCCAGGGATTCTCCAAGAGCTCCGAAGCAATTTTCTGTACTACTTACACTCTGAGAGCGTGGGGCTGAGCTCCTCCCCGAGACGAGTCAGAGTCCAAGACATCGAGAGCGCAGGAGCGACTTCCACAAGAGATAAACGCTATTCAACGAATATTCGCCGGAATCTGGGCTGGGAAAGGATGAGGCATTGCGGCTTGATTGCGGCCCATGTGGTAGTGGAAAAAAGTCGGCTTTGTTTGGGCAAGTTTGACCTTGCTGTGCAGCCGGATCAACCCGGGCCGTTCCACATCGGATGCGACTCCCATTCCATTCATCTGAGCAAACACACTTTCCCAGACCCGACCATCGGATATCAAATCTCTATCCGTTGTGGTGTAGCGTAGGACTCAGGGACACTACTCAAGACTCGACAGTACGATTTCGATTTTGAAGCGTGAGCTAGTGATGTTCTGGCTTTGGCCTCAGGCCAAAAAGCCATGGCTTTTTGGCTTTGGTACCAAAGCCAAAGCCAAGCCTCTAATTAGCCGAGGGCTTGGCCTGAGATTTGGTCAAGCCAAAGCCAAATTTAGTCCAAATTTCCCGCTAAAAGCCATGACTTAGTTAAGTTAGGCCAAAGCCGGGCCGGGGCTTCGGATTTTTGAAAGCCAAAGCCATGGCTTTCAGGCCAAGCCAAAGCCAGAACATCACTATCTCAGAGCCAGGCATTACTCTTCTGAATGTTGGCTGGGACATTCCGTGTCATTCGTCTTGTCTTTCACCGCGCCTCTTCCTGAGCAAAATCGAACAGACAATGATATTATGTAAGCACTAAACAGGCGAGCAACTGATCGAGCTCGTCAAGTCGTTAAAGTTCTGCGTCCCCGCAATCCCCTGCACGTGAGACATATCCCACGTTCCGCCAGTAAGCACCGCGACATCGTGGTCGTTCACGCCGCCATTGCGACAGTCCAAGTCCCTGCGTAGATAAGTCAAATTATTGCGATCCACAACGCCTTGAAACGTGATCACGGACTCGAAGAACGTGCAGACCAATCCTGGAGGAACCTGTGCGGAGCTGACCGCCTTGTCGAGGAAGCTGAAGTAACCAGTGAAGTCGGTGCAGGTGTCAGCGACAGCCGAGAGATCGACGCAGCCGCTTTGCGGTTTGTGCGAGTCCGTGCACACTGTAATGGTCGGCGAAACAAGCTGTGTTAGGATTATATCAGTAATCCGTCGGCGCCGAAAGAAATTGCACACATGGCTGGGTGCTGCGAAAGACACGGCAGCGAAGGCAAGTGCGATGAGTATGGTTTTAGCGGAGAACATCTTAGTGAGAGCTCTGGAGCTTGAAGAACTGGGGCGTTACGCCGACGCCCGGATTTTATCGCACATTGAACGAACCGAGAAACATTCAACCTATCTGAGTCCATTTAAACAGGTGTCGTGCATCAAGAATTCCTGATCTCCATGTGGATGCGGGGCATCGAGGGACTAATATTATTATTATGCATTCCAGGTGCCCACTCTCACATACGCGTCGGGATTAGAGTGGTCAATCGATGGTGAATTCCGAGAACACCGCCGACTTTGTCAGATTTGCCGCGGCGGAGAACAATAAACCCGGTCCAGGAAGCATGGCATCCGTTACTTCGATGTCATAGCATGAATGGTTTGTTGTCAGCGCCCAAACAAGGCGAGCGTTGTAACATAATGGCTGTAGCATGTCCAATGAACCACGGGACAACTTCAACTTTCAACGGCGTGATATCCGTGAAGCCACGAGTTAACCACAAGACGCCGATTGTAAATCCATATCGACTAGTAGCCTGGAGAATCATAACACCCGCCGTTCAATCATTTCCACGTCCCATTCTGACACGAGGGTTTTACGCCTCGGTCGGGTCCGCTGGGGGCGCAGTCTATGGAGGGCTGTTGTGAAGCCCCTAACATTATTATTTTAAAATGAGGACCAGGGTGCCCTCGGATAATATCTGCTCTTCCTGCAAACAATTTGACATGTCACACCAGGAACAATTCTTGAATATTTTACTTCAGACACCAGCAGCTGCACAAGCTCCGGTAATGTCATAGCAGTAATTCTGGGTCAATAGTCGGAAAGATATACGCATACATTGCCGTTTCAGAAATCCCTCAAGATTTGAATTTAAAACTTGCCTGGAAGGACTTGTTACAATGTTAGTCAGTTCAAAGTTGTGTGGGCCGGGGCAGCAGCCACACAGTGTGGCTGCTGCCTTGGAAGACAGTCTGATAATCTGCTCGGGCGGTCGGAACTAGTCTCTCATAGACAGACGTTACAGCAATTTTGGTGCTCGTGCCTCGCATGTTGTAGTCGGTTGATAAGGTCGATCGCTGGCCTGCTTATTACAAATCACCAAAAATAATTTGGATGCTGGTATGCATTCCGAACGTGTTTTGCGCAAATGTGAGACCTTATAGTATCTACTAGCGTAGGTTGAGCAACTTGTTCCCCTCAACTCGCATCGACAGAGTGATTCGAACTTTGATGGGTCAACAGTCGACAAATCCTGACAAATCTGCTCTCTGTATTCCGCGAGAATGGAAGTTGAAAATAAATGATTTGAAGAGCTATTTGGGGTCAGACATGCATTCAAATACCCTTTCTCTCTGGAAGTTTGAAGATAGAGACCCTGGAAGTGCTCAATGTGCATGGCAAAATTTCAAACTCCGATGATTTGTAAGAAGCCGGCCACCGATCAACCAGAAGACTAGATCGGAAGATTCGGAACCTGAATTAGCGAACACGTGGCACCTTTTTCTGATCTTTGCGTCTTCCTTCGCAAGCTTTCGCGTTGGATTTCGTGTTCGTCTGGCAGGAGCCTGTGCTGGCATCCCCACTGAATAGTAAAACCATGGCTTCGCTGGCTTTGTCCACTGGGCGCGCCGCGAAGCTGGTCTGGTCAATACTTGCCCTTGTGGGTCTCCTTGAACTTGAAGCCAGGAGCTGACCATCTCTTCATTTTGTGGGAGATTTTCATTATCATATATATATCCGGCCTACTAGTAGTTCTCTCCTCGCTTTCTCGACTTAGCTTTTTGCGCGCTTGGTATTGGCGATCACCGATCACTTTTACTTTCTCTCTCTCGCCGACCCTCGGTGTGTCCCAGCCTTTACCGTGGACTTATCTTCAACTAAATGCACTATACTCAAAGTTTGTGCTCTGTAGGATCTTCTCGTGGCTCTGGTCTTCTGTTGACAGGTTTCCGTGGCACCCTCTCCCCTGAAAAAACCTGGAAATGCTGATATCGTCTTGTCACTGTTTCCGGTCATATTCTGGTTCCCGTTCCGAACCATATCCCCACAGGAAGCACAAATTATACTCCCGCCATTATCCGACTAATTGAATCGATCTTTTTCCAACGCGCAGCGTTGACCTTTCTCAACGGCTTTTCTCAATCAAACCCGTACCATCCGCTCGTGGACCCCTCCGTGATTGCGGGCGCAAACATATCCTGGAATACCCCGAAAACGGGCTGCAAAGATCAGGCGTGTCTCAGCCCCTGCTGCGATACTGGTCTGATCGTCATGGCCGTTATATAGATCATAGCATGCAACAATGGAGGGAACAACTCCGTATGCTCAGACGCCCAGTCCTTCTGAAACCGCTTTTATTTTGGTTGGGTATATGTATAATACGAGGGTGGGTTCATCCAGGCGAAGTGCTGTGACGCACTGCCGACTCCTCATACCCCAGATGGCTCATCCGACTGCGTGTATTATGGGGAGATCACAATGTACCGACTCGCGGGACTGGGCTGCATCATCTCACCAGAACAGTGTGCAAACCACGGATCTTGAGCTTGTAGACATGGCTCGCTACTTTAATACCGCCGGAAGCAGCCAGGAAGCAGTATCACGTTCAAGGATCCTCATGGGTGTCAGCGGGCGACGAATGCTTCGAGTATTCGGAAAAGGGCTTCGAGGTGAAGGTGCCTGGAAAACAGGACGATTTCAAAATTCCCGGGATCGTCGGTCAATCCAGGTCCGAAAGAAGCAGGCCCAAAATAAGTGACATTGCTGGGGGATCATTGAACCTGCCAACTACAGCTGGTGATCAGCAATTGAATGCTCTACGGCGCTTGGATGACGGGACAATCCGGACGACACGGACTTCAGCCTGCTGGTGACCAAAGGGTTTGACCAGCGCTCGAATGTTTAGGCGCCGGCACGGAAGCCATGGACGACATGAATCGAGGCATCTTCCCCCGACTGCTCGGGGCCTTGCTGGCATTGTTGAAGGAGGGACCCCATACGGCGTTCTTTTCACGCGGCCCTGGAAAAGATGGGACATGAGTCCCCAGTAGACGAGGACTCTCAGAGAGGAGGGAGACGCTGCAGTTTGGTGATCACCTTTACTGTTCAGAAGACAGGCTCCGCAGGACCGAGACAACTGTCACGAAAGACTTCTATGGAAGTGCATGGGACCGACGAGTGCGGCAAGGATATTTACCATATGGAGAGATATTTTCATCAGAAACCGGCGGGATGGACATCCGATCTCCGTCTCGGCCGCCCGCTGTCTTGAACAAGGGTCAAGTCGTCCACACGCCGTTTCCCAACCTCGATTCTCTATTCAAAATCCCAAAATAACTTTTTGGAAAAACACCATGCTCTTTGGATAGCGATCGTCTGGGCCATATGCCATGATGTTTCGACCAAACTTATCTACCGTGCGCCGGTCTGTCACAGACCGAGATTTGGCCAATATTTTTCTTCAGCTACCTCATAGCCTGTGGGGTAGATGTTACCATGCAACGACGGGATCCAGAAGGTCGATCTTCCTTGCTCTTTCACCGGGTTTAAAGTCTGGATGATCATGTGGCGTGGGATCAGGAAAATTAATTCGACAGTATTTCCATCATACAACTATTGACCAGCGTTCAAATATTTTTCGGTCGCTGACATCAAACCAATGAAAGACATGCCTACATTATCATGGTTCTCCGCCGTAATATGACAGAATTCGGAAATCATCAGCGATGTTCACGGAATTCGAGATGCGAGGATTTCTAGTAAGCACAGCAATGTCAACACGTATTGAAATCTGGACATTATGGGCAGGTAGGATGTTCAAGATCAACCACTCAATCACCTTCAAGTGCATGGTGATCAGAATTCTTGTACCTCAACTTGTTCGTGACTTGATGATTGAACCAGACTCAGATATGTCGAAGGTTTCCGGGTTCCTTCAATTTGGTATAAATGCTGGGTGGTACTGTGTCTCGTCCTCAGTTCTCTCAACTTTAACTCTTGCCCAAAATGTTCTCTGCTAAATTCATCTTCACTGCACTTGCCTTCGTCGCTGTGTCCTCTGCGGGACCCACCCCCGTAAGGAATTTTCCATTTGCTCCATGACCTGCAACCCACATAATTGTGACACAGCTCGCATCCCCGACGATCACCGTGTGCTCTGGGTCGATTAGCCCGCGCAACGGTTGCGTCGATCTCCCCGTCGTCTCCGACAGCTGCATCAACTTGACCGGAGGCCTCAGCTTCCTCGACAAGGAAATAAGCAACGTGGCAGTTCCTGGCGGATTCATCTGCACATTCTTCGAGTAAGTGGCCTCAATGGTCATGCAATGCCACACCCTGAATTTGAATATTTTCTCAGGGACTTTGGGTGCATCAACGGCGGCGTCAACACCCACGACGTCGCGGTGCTTACCGGCGGAACTTGGGACATGTTCAATGTCCAGGGAATTGCGGGGGCCCAGAACTTCAACGACTTGACCAGTTCTATCAGCTGCTCGCCTCTTTAGGGAGAAATTGCTAGCTGAGGTGTTTGCTGTCCTTCGCATTGGGTCTTTTGTTGTCAAATAGTTATACAGCCGGGAATATATCATTTGCTGTTCAGTTTTTTCGGCTTGAGACATTCAAAGCAAGATGTGATAACTTCGGAGCCAGTTTTCAGAAAAGAAACCATATTATCACAGACTGTTTCTACTTTTTTGGCCGATGGAATTTTCCCACTGGCTCTCCAGGCCTTGCTTGAGACACTTGGGATATATTGTCATTTTACCCAACAAACAAGGTAAACCCGCTGGTGCCCAGGGCCCACTGTCATAGAGATAAAATATTTCGGTCCAAGCACATTTTATGGTGCCAACTAAGTACGAGGTTATCTTTGAGTAATTTACTTCCCACGATCGCGAGTGCCTCCACATAAATTCCGTATTTTAGCAGTGGACATGCCATGATTATATGAATTGTTACGTTCCTTTGATTAACAACTTCTTCGTTTATCTTGCCGTGGCTAATTACGAGCGAATCGAAGCAATCTACTCTAAATGCAGGTGACGAGGGGGAGGGCTGAAATATACGGCAAACAAGGATAAAGTTGTTGAAAAGTGGCCGGCACTCAGTGGTTCTCGGGCCTGAAAAAGACCTTCAAAAACGTTCAATTCTCTAGATATCGCGTTGGAAAGTGGCCCAAACGATTCCGTTCTCTAAGCCGATTCAATTAAGGAATACTGGATCCAAGTTTAACGTTGCAGGGAAAAAGGGTCAGTACTGTTAAGGAAACTACTGGGGATTAATATTTCTCTTCCTACGTCGGTCGGATGAGCTCGCGCCTCATCTCTTGCAGTACTATCGACGGAAATGCCCTTCTGCATACGGTGACTACTGCCATCCACACTCTCTGGCGATGGTCTTTCACCCAGCGCACTCTGCCACCAAGACGCATTTCTAGGCCACGCTCGTGCCTCGCTTCAGATAGTGGGAACATCTTCGGCATCTCGGCAAAAATCGGAAATATCCGAAACAGACATTTCACTTGTCACCTGCGTGACGCGTCTCCCACCATCATGGCGGTCATCGCAATACGCAGGCTTCGCCGACAACGCCGACCTCTCCGATCTGACTCCGAACAGCAATCATTTTCCCGGGCCCAGCAGCTGCGCGCAGATCTGAATGAAGTCGAATTGACAATCTTGCGGCATATGGCATATCTTGGCGTGTTGGAGGTGAAGCGGCGCGAGATGGAGATGGAGCTCATGCAAACTGTATGCCCCGCCCTTACCCTTCCCCCAGAAATTGTCTCGCGGATTTTTGTTGAATGCCTCCCGGGTCATCGGCCTAGTCTCTCACAGACAGACGCTACATCAAAATGGGGCACGTACCTCACATGTTGTAGGTGCGGCCATCTCCTGCCAGGCCTCCGCTCTCGCTAGCGCAGATCTGTAGGGATTGGCGAGAGATCGCCCTCTCCTCTTCTGAGTTTTGGAGCTCTGTGGATCTCTCCTTTCCTCTTTTTCGGAATGGACAACTGTACGAGAGTCCTAACGAAGGGGCATTCCCACTACTTGAGAAGTGGTTTGCACGGGCGAAGGCACGGCCGCTGTCCGTGACAATACGGTCATCACACGAAAAAATCCCCAGGCCGATTATCTCCCTCATTTCCACCGTCACTGCCCAAATTCAATCCCTAGAGCTCAACCTTTCTCATAAGGATTTTCGATTTCTTCGACAAAATTCCCTCGCATTTCCCTCCCTTCGGCACCTCGCCATAATCGCAAATGACGGTCCCTCCAACTACCTGTCCATATTCAAAAACGCGCTGTCTCTATTGGCACTCGGAATCTGCCACGAGCCGGGCTCGGTTTCCACCCTCTACCCATTGTTGGCCAGCATTGACTTTGCCAGTGGCGTTCTACCCCATTGGCAGCCCTTAGGAGTTTACTCTGGGAGACCCCCAGCTCTCGCGTCTCACAGCGATTGGGGACACTCGATCCACACTTTCGGACAACCAACTCACAACAGCGCCGCATCTAAAATCGCTGATTCCCCATGAGCCCGGTCTCGAACATCTAACTCTTCCCGGTTTACGCCGGCTGGAGATGGGTCTCGTTCCTCAGTTCCCTGTTTTCGCAGCCTTCCCGAAACGTTCTGCCTGCGTTCTCGACCACCTCGCTCTTCGTTTGGGAAACGCTTCAGAATTGGAGAAATATCCTCGGGCTGTTCCATCACTCACATCGTTGAGCATCAATGTTGACGCAGGCATGTCCAAATTCTTGAACTGATGAACACGAGCCCTCCACTTCTGCCGGCTCTCCGCATCCTGCACATTTTCGCCGCATTTAACCCCGAATACTGTGTCTTCATCCAGCTTCTACAGGTGCGACGCCGCCATTCTGAAACTCCTCCTCGTCTGGTGGCAGTACAGCTCGCTCTCGATTCCCGCGAGGATGAGGATTGGTTACCAGACCACGTAAAGATTGAGTTTGACAAGCTCGTTACCAAGGTTTGAGGCTTCGAGTCATTTACGATGGCGTGAGCTGACCGGATGGAATAGTCGGTGAGTCCGAACCTCCCAGTTCTCAGTCAGAATTTTATGAACATAGATGACTGTGACTTTTCCCTAGCTGCAGAGCACGCCACGAATTCCGCGCCCGTTCCGTCGCATTATGTACCTGCTTGTTTCATATGGGGACCTCCGCAATAATATAACCTCCTCCTTGACGCCAAAGTCCCCCCCGCCCGTGACGGCTGACACACTTTTCGATTCTCAATGACTGATGTTGTCTTTACATTGTCGCTTTCGTGATGCGCTGCTTCGCAGGATTTCAAGATTTTTTCATTTGGCATCGATGCTTGGGTCGCGTTTCCGCTTCTGAACGCACGGAAGCAGGTCCCATCCGATCCATACTATGTTACACTTCTATTCGATTTTACAGTTTTAGAAGACTCAATACCACAGCTCAACCATCCCTAATACAACTTACTTACCCTTCAATTCCCTCCTTCCTTGAAATCTAGTTCCGACAACTGCACCGCGTGGGTGTCCTCAGGAAAGGGAACATGTCGGTTGAATGTCATTATACTTCTGCTCGCTGTACGGTCATAATCGACCGTATTCTTCAACCCAACATACACCAGCGTGAATGTTGGTATGATGTTCTGGAGGATGGGTGAGCCAGGTCGGGCCCCCACACAAGATCTACACTGACCACCAGCTGTCCCCCGATGCCGATGACCGTGTAGTGGGACGTCAAATCTCGAAACATCAAATCCCCTTCCGATCGCGAGGCGGTGATACTGAGGAATATTGCCCCAATGCAATATATTGCCCCGGACTCGAGTCTATAAAGATCAAATTCAATATGAGGGATAGCCAGCTCCTTTATACTTAGTTTGGACGTACATGATTGTCATTGCCATGTTGTAACGTCTGTTGACCGTGTTGTCAAGACTAGTATGCGCTGCTGCACGCTGAATCCATAATATCCGACCGGCTAGATGAATCGGTCAGAGCTGAACATCACGACAAAGTCGACTTGCCCGTCAAACCTGTGAGGAGTAGATTTGTTGCAGCGCCGAGGCCATACGCGATTCGTACGTCTCCAATGTGGCTGACTGGCGCGCCCCACAATATCCCCAAAACTACACCACAAAAGTCAAGTATTCACAAAGCTGTATGAAAATCAAAAGTGACTCACCAAGGGTAGATATCATGAGAACCACCGGGAGGATAAGTATCTTCCAGCGGAATCCCCATATCACATAGCACCGATACAACTAGAATCCCACATCAGGCGGCATACACGGTGGATTCAAAGGACGGAAACTCAACGAAGAGGGAGTCTGCTGCAAAACTAGGCCGTGGGCTGAGACTTGACTTTTGAACCAATGGAGAGATATCACACACCCATTGATCGCGAACGTCACACTCGTTGCCCTCCCCAGCGTTAACAGGACGCCGGGTTGATTGGAGGCTTGCGCAGAAACAACTCGTTGAATGAAGTGCGCATTTATCACCGTCGCAGCAACAATGACGGCCACTTGCGTCGTTCCCAAAGCCGCCATGACACAACTCAGGACCATGAGGATTTTTATTCCGGGGACTCTCCGGCGACGAGAGAGTGTGTATATTGCAAGCAGGAAGAACGCGAGGTAGATGCCTGTCATTGGCCCCGATTTAGCTTTGATCAAGCGTAAAAGCAGCAGGTTGCCAACCGTAAAGGAGAAGTGAAACCTAGCCGATATCAGCCTTCGGACATGATCTACATATTTTATGGGACTAACCGCTGTTTCTGAGAATAAGCTTATCATTAAACGCCAGGAAGAATCGAAATCCTCGGAGTCGACGCTGTAAGACATCGTTCTGGAGAGAATCGCAGGATGGACCAGCAGCACTCCAGGACCACAAAAAGAGGTGGGATCAAGTTGCAAATCGCTGGCATCCCGCTGCCAGACTTCAAATGGGAAAGTGAAAATAGACATCATTTACGGGAAGGAAGATGACAGGCCACATCTAGGAGAGTCATATTACTCATCTACTACATTTATACTTTATGTCCCATTCCACCGTGGAAATCCTTGGATCCTCAGAGCCCCGATCAAGTACAACATCCGAGGTACGAGCGCAGAGCTGCTGTAGTGCCGCTTCACGTCCCCGGAGCAATAGTAATACATCAAGTGATCCAGCCTTTGATCTGTCGCCGCAATTCCTACCAAGTATCGTATTACTCAGGTCTTGAATATGCAGTGACAGACACCCTGAATCCCAAAATTTTCGACGCGACGTGAGAACGGAGGATT
The DNA here is from genome assembly GCA_029378395.1 of Mycena leptocephala. Classification (NCBI taxonomy): domain Eukaryota; kingdom Fungi; phylum Basidiomycota; class Agaricomycetes; order Agaricales; family Mycenaceae; genus Mycena; species Mycena leptocephala. Next base: position 288,580 of record JARJLF010000021.1, on the reverse strand, counting down.
TTCACCCCCGGCTCTCTGCCGTCGATCTGCCCGCGAAGGAAATGCAACAGATTTGGAGAATTCTTGTAGGTAGTATGTGTGAATGCTGAAAGTTGGTGCGCCCAATTCCTTGCCCACGCGTGCTACATATATATAATTGGGGCCGAACTATCAAATGATCGGCAATGCTTGTCATACGAGCGCCTCATGAAACTGAATATAGCTGTTGCTATGATCGCAACTGAGTCACTCCGAGTGGCGATGTGTAGCGCCCAATGGCAGCTTCTCCTTGAGATCTTGAACCGTTGAACCGTTGATGGCAAAGGGGTCGAAGCATATATAAACAGTGGTCCTTCGAGAGCCACGCAGAATTCTCCGACCACAGACAAGACCAGAAATCAGTAATCGGTCAATCTCACCTGCCCATGATAAGTGCCCAGTTTTCTACTAGAAGTGGAGACGAGATATAAATTCAACTCGGGAGAAGTTCATCCTCTTAGACTTCTTGCACGGCCAGGCGCGGCGGTCAGACCGTCGGGCGCTGTGGACTCAGCGCTGGCATATGAACAAAACTGACAGATCAACAAGATGAGTCTATGCCGCCCATGAACTTCGAAGTTCCGGCGACTTTAGAAACCGCCTAGACTCGTCACCAGTCTGCCATGGACGGCAGATCTTCGTGCAAGCACGTTGCCGTAGGCAGACTGGTAGTTCTCGGATGCTGTGCAAGGGCTGCGCGCGGAGTTTGAAAATTTTCCTTCTCTGCTGTTCCGAGCTCAATTGTGGTTAGTTTTAAAATTTTCAAAGATACAGGGCGTGTTTGTTCAACATATCTTGAAATCTGCCTCCTCAGAATATCCAGAAAGTGTGCCAGAGTGCTGTGGGAAACAGACGAATTTTAGCAGGAGCTGCACAGCCCTCGTCACGCCGACGATCGGCACCACTCAAAATTTCAAACTCCACGCGCACAGCATTGACAACTACCTGCCTACGGCAACGTGCTTGCACGAAGATCTGCCGTCCATGGCAGACTGGTGACGAGTCTAGCCTCGCAGGATATTATCCGAGGTCCTATTGGCAGACGCCAAACTTGGCGCCACACGGCTATGAATATTGTACCTGCGGGGCTAGCGGAATTGTAGCTTGCAGGGATGGCGGGCAATTCATGATCACGGTTTTGCAAGGCTCTGGTATTCTTCCTTTTGGTCTAGTTAAGGCACTCGTAGGCATCTGTGTTTATTATCTAGATGAATATATTCGAACTCGTCCCACTGTTGTGCGGGAAGACTGAGTGTTTATTCATCTGGCTCTTGCACACTTGGTAGTTTCACCCGTATATCGGGACTTGGTGGTATTCTTCATTCAAAGCAGCATCAGAGAACAACCAAAAATTGGCAACTGCGGTACGGATCCCGGACACATGCGAACAGTAGGCCCCCGGTCACTACCTTTCGCGGCGGTCCGCTTTTGAGGATTTCGCCGGATTTACTCTATATTTTGACGGTAATCCGGCCCTGGAAGCCGCAAAAAACCCGATTTCCCTCCCATCTACTGGAATTATCTTAGTTTGATGTCTCCGCATCACTCCAGATTAATCAAAATGGCTGGTTAACAAAAACAAAGTACCCTCCAAAAAGGGTCGTTGATTTACAATGCTTGGACCGCTCCGAAGCAACCGGGAGCCTCGAACAGTCATGACTCTGAAACCGTTCAATTGAATGTAAATATGCAGTTCGCAACGGGCGCTGTGCCATTACATAGACGCCGACCAGCGCTTACTCGCGAAAATCAGCCGTATTCGGCAGATCATCCGGCCTGATATTTCCGCCCATTTTCAGCATCTCTCTTGGAGTCCCAAGTTACCGGGATCACAAAAGAATGGCCGGGAGACGTTGTTCAATGCATCGCCCGCCCCCTTGGTGCCATTCCGTCGTAGAATTTCCTCATATGAACACGGCACGGGTTGGTACTCCGACGGCCCGCGGCAATGGGAGGTGAATTTCCACGAGAACTCGGCAATGATGGCGCAGTTTTGATCTCCACCTTCGGCACATCGGCAAACCGTTGTCGCGTTGTGACAGGCGCTAGTCGAACCAACCCAGAGCATTCGTCTTCGCTTGGAGGAATAGACCGTGGAACCAGTACCACTTCGTCTTTCCCCGTCCCTGAGCATCGATGTGGCAGTATATAGAGCAGGGTTCGTTGAGGTCTTCAGCGCGGACCCACCGCTTCTCCCGCGTCTCAGCACGCTAACCGTATCTGTCTCTTATATCATAAATTCGAACTCCTCGGCTTCATCCAGCTTCTGCAAGTCCGACGCAGGCCGTCTGCACCTTTCGCCCCACTGGTGTCCGTAGAGCTCAATTTCCTCGTTCGAGGAGGACGATCACTGGCTCCGGGTCTCCGTAATTAGAGAACTCGAGAAATCTACGGCAAAGAGATCGAAGATTGGGGCTGCTTACAGCAGGAGTGCAGCGGGTGAATTTGAACGTTTGTATTCGGAAACACTCTTCTGACTCTCTTACGTTCTCGTCTCTCATAGACAGAGCTACAGCAATTTGGGGGCTCGTACCTCGTACTTGGGTTCAGAGTTCTGCGAGACCTCATACTTGGATTTATTGCACATAGGAGGAGGTGATGAAATATGGGTAAGATCCTTTCTATCTGTGCCTCGTCGGGCTGGGCACCAGGGGCGATGTTGACGAATATAGCAATATTTCAAAGTTGAAGTATTTATAGCACGATGTGGGCAAATGAATTTCCGCGCGCATTTGGACGCCGTGATTGTTCTTGAATTTAATTAAGGAGACATCACGTTTGACGATTTCCTGCCCTGAAAAACCCCTGCGAGATAAGGACGTACATCTCGCTCACGTAATTGCAGACTGAGAGGAGTAGTTGAACTAATGAGGGCCAGTTTTACGACCTCCCGATCAGGGCTAGCGTCGGTGGTTAAAGGAGTACCTGACCCTGCGGGAATTCTGATGAACTGACTTGCCCCAATACGGTAAGGCAAGGTCATCAAATTTTTCAACCTACGTTGAACCTACGAGAAATTTACTCAGCTGGGAAGCCACTCATTTGCCCGGAACGAGAAGGCAAAGCCGTTTAAACGCGACCGACATCGAAGCCTGACCCGAGAAGAGCTACTTAAAAGCGCCATTCAAGCGCCACAAGATTCTCTGCGGCGGTTCTGTTGTCCACATCAAATTCTGCAATATCGATCCGCATGCCTCAGAACCGCCCAATTCCGGCTGCAATACACACATGTCACGTAGCTCCTCGACACGGGACCCCCTAAACACTAACCAGCCATCCATTTGGTTCATCGGGACCCAAATCGTTTGTCAGTATGTTAGGTCTACCGGCGTACTACACAGGGTTAGGCACACAGAAGCAAAACACGATGCATGATGTTTGCAAATTGGCCCCTCTCGCGGGGACACAACAATGAGAGTAGAGTAGGAAGAGGAGTAGAGATACAGTGGGACGTCGGTCGTCCAATAGTTGAAGAATAGGAGTGTTGAGGTAGTTAGGGTACATACATTGGACGGCATCTAGGATGGCGATAGGAAGGGCGCCGGCGCGGAGTGGGACTTAAACCACAACAGAGGTAGTTCTGGGTGGGGTGCGCAGGGGGATCACACGAACTCGGCGTGCTTGAGGTGTTCGCGGATGATGCCGTCGCGGACTACACGAGCAAGGATAGGTTAAGTAGTTGGACGATAAAATCAAATGTAGATGGAAGGCGCGTACCGATGTTGAGGGTTGTCGCTGTGGCTTTTGTGTCCTAACGAGCGAGAAGCAAAATATCAGTCGTGCGACGACAACGCGAACTCGGAGAGACGCACAGTAACAGATGTTGCGTAGAGGTAAGTGGTGCGCGGCTCGGACGCATCCGCGCGGATAATGTCCTTGAACTTGTCCTTGAGATCTGAAAGCCCAAGCAAATTAGTCGGCGTCCGAATGTAAAGGTTTACCACCGCTAAATCCGAGGAGAGACTCACATTTAACAACGACGCCGACCTCGTTCTCACGAGTGCCAAAGCTGATCATGTATTTGTTCACCTGAATACCGCTCTGCAATTTCCTACGTTGGAGTTGAGCGAAAAATAACGCTAGATCTAAAAGACCACCGACCGTTTGAGGAGATCGCATTTGTTCAAGAAGACGATGAGCGTCGTTTTCTTGAGGAGGCTGGACGACACGATGGCTCGCCACAGAAGAAGGGTGTCCTCTAGCCGATTGACCGTGGGATCCTCATCAAGACGCTCGTCGAAGCATGAGATGGCTGTGGGAGAAGAATGTCAGACTCCTCCGCGGACGAATCCCTTTGACTTACGAGCGACTATAGAATTCAAACGTCAGCATTGATGATGTGTGATCAAGACAAAACCTACGGAAGATGATAGCGTTCACTGCATCGAAGAAAGGCAACCACGCGTGGCGCTGTATTCATGCAACTTCAGCACAGGTGTCGGAGATGTCGGTGAACAACATACCATGGAGCGCGAGCCTCCCACGTCGTAGATGACCCATTCAGCACCAAACGAGTCGCCTGAGACACACGTATAAACGTCAATTTGGAAAATGATGGAAGGGAAGACAAGCGCGACGGCGTTTTATCGCGCTAAGAGTAGTCGCATCGCCCTAGGATCCGCCGCGGATCAATGATAGGGACTCCACTCACTTTGTTCCAGTATAATCCTCCATTCTTGAACGCCCAGTGTACGAAGACGAGCGCGCACGACGTCGTTGTCCGAAGGAACATAGGTTCTGGTCGTGATTCGCGCGGTGTCGGATAGGAAGCTAGAATACGTAATGTGAAGCAAGCGCAGCACGGCAAGCCAAACAGACTCACAACCCAGGACGGTCTTCAATGCGGACGCCTCTCACTCTGAGCAGGTCGCGGACGTCGATGTCGTCCCACAAGGAGATAATGTCATCCCGAAGTGTCGCAAGTATCTCCGTGGGCTCGTCGACATCCATTGGCTCGTCAGACTTCTTTGACCCGCCTGTTGGCAGGCCCAACGCACCGATCCAGCCCCGCACGCCGAATTCGCGAGATGTCTTGCGAGGTCCGTGCTCCGCGACCCCGTTCATGGCACCGTCGCTGCCGTTCGCAAACGTAAACTCGGGGTCAGCGGCGCCGAGTCGCCGTCGCAAATCGTCGCCAACCTCACGCAGCGGAGATAAGCGAAGGTTCAGGAGTCGGTGCTTTTGAGTGAGCACGATATTCGCCGAGGTGCGTCCAGACATCGAGACAGTGATATCCGAGACCGTCGAGTCGACAGAGGTGCGCCCCGCCGCCCAGGACGGCGGCGTGAATAATGCGCCGGGGGAATTAGTCGGCGTATCGAGGAGGGCGAGGCGGTCGTGCATCACATCGAGGATGGTAATCACATTCTGGATGAGATTCAGCTGGATGACCGCGCGCCAGGAGCGCAGCTCGGCCTTCCACTGCTTGGACGCGTATTTGAGCCGGAAGTCTGCGAAATGTGAGCCGAAAAGGGCGGCTGCGCGACACGAATACGCACTCTTCAGCACCGTGCTCTTCCCGCTCTCGCTCTGCCCGAGCAGCAGCAGCTTGACCTCCCTCTTGGACTGCTTCTTCTTCTCCGCGCGCTCCTTGCGCAGGTCATCGTCGATCTGATCGCTGACACGCTTCTGCTCTTGCTCTTGCTCGACACGTTGTTGCCGCTCTGCTGGCGTTTCATTCGGCGGCGGCTGTAACACGACGGACAACGGATCGGATGGCTGGGATTTGTGCGTGCGGGCGACCATGGATGGAAATTGAGGGAAGATGAAGGATCCAGCCAGGCCTTATGGATGGTAACGAATAGGGCTGACCGACTCCTGAACGTCAAGCGAATACCGTCCGACGTCTGGTCACGCGGTCGCTGTCCGACAGTGTCCGACGCGAAAACGAAAACCAGGGCGTCTGGGTGCGGAAGAAGGAAAGAGGAAAGAGGAAAGACCAGGTAAGAGGGAAGTAAATATACACGAAATGGAGGGAAGAAGGCAGACGTAAGAGACGGTATTGACTTCGTGTAATTCCATTGGGAAGCGAATCTCACCATGTGGCCACATCAACAACAAATCAATCAGGGTCGCTTGGTTGCGGTGTGTTTTCTGTTTTCTGCTTCCGCCGCGGCTTGTTAGACGAGAGGGAGACAGGGGTCAGAAAAGGGGGGAAAACAAAATAAAATAAAGGAACTAGCGAATAAATTCGAAGGATGCTTCTAAATGAGCGCATCATAGAAGTTTGTTGGCCGAGGCATTCTGAATAGCGTACACGATTGGCGCTCGCTGGCATTCTCACTGTTGGCGTGAATGTGGGCCTGGATGGACCTGGAAGTTAATGCATAGTCGGCGATGTCCGCGGAGAAAGGGGCGTTGCGTACCTCGTTGACAGGTGAAGAAGAAAAAAGAAAGGGAAAAAAATCGCTGTTAGCCGTGAAACAACGGAGAGGTTGATTTAGATCTATGTGGCGTTGCCTTGACAGTCAATCTCTGCGGCACAAAAGACCGGAGGTTGGGAAGAAGAGGTGGAACGACGATTCGAGAGTTTGAACTGTGGGTTGTTTTGTTATGTGAAAGCGACATAACTTCAACCCACGTCGCCGCGGACGTGAAGGTAACGCTTCGGATTTCGTAGCTGTTAACAATCAGTAAATGCGATGCAATGATAATTATGGAACGGAAGCCTCCGACTACATTAATAACGTCAATCCGGCGCTGAAGACTTGGCCTTGGCAGTGGGTCCCGCGAGAGTTTCGGGCCAATTCGGACCAGAGACGGGAGAAGCACAAGGAAACAACGGAAGAAGCATCGCAATATGGGAGCAGTGTAGTTCTTCCTTTGGTCACAAGACACGACCAACTTCTGGCAGAAATATTTCATGGACCAGCGGGGCGTAGCGTTGTAACATGTATATTGTGGCGAAGGCAACGAAGATAGAAATGGCACCCACTGCAGCCGGCCGAGAGAAAATGGGCCGCCGGGTAGCCGAGTGACACTGATCGACACAAAAAACCGAGTCGGGATAACCGAAGGAGCTGGAATATGGGAATTCACGGAAAATCGCGCAGCGCGAATCCGGAAGGCGGGATAGACAAGAATAGGTGAATGTGGCACGTAGATGCAGCCTAGAAGATAGAATTACTGCAGAAGGGTGCCGCAACGGGATTCTTGCAAATCATCCTGAGAAAACAGGAAATCCTTCGGGACTCCGGATGGAAGGGGTAAAGATGGTTTTGAGGTCGATTTTCGGGTGAATGATCGAAGAGCTACAGGTCGGTCGGAGACCACACGGACACTGGCAGACAAAAGACCAAAAAATGACAAGCAGCAAACGCACGACATCGGTCAGATCGAGCCTGAGGGCCAGTGGATCCTAAAAAAACCTCTGCGGTGCGGGGGGTCGGGATTCGACGCCGCATGGGGTTGTCGACCGAAGAAAAAAACGGAAAACGAAAGGAATCCGCATATATCTACCCTGCATGGACCATATGCCCTCCCCAGTACCGGAAAAACTGCAGCCGACCACCTACCGCTTGCTTGGACCGAAGGTATGTACTGCTCCCGGGCCGGGGGTAGGCAAGGAGGTTGCGAAGGCAAAGGCCCGGAGAATGGACGACCGATGGATCTGCTCGTAATGAAATGCAGGACGAGCCGGTCAACGTGGACGTTGGCGGAAGAGGACGAGATATAAGACGAGGACGAGACATGTCCTAGGCGTTAGTAACAGCTCCGATCAAGAGCAAAACCGCACCCAAGGACGCGTTATCTGTTTTGAGCGTCCGATTTCTTTGTTTGGATAGGGATACTAGGAAGAAAAGATCAGCACAATGCGGATGAGGGCAGGAATGATATGCGTACTGAAAAACGCGTCTCTGAGGCGTAGAGACGCGTCATCGCGGAATCTGTGTTGGTGCCATTTTTTGGCTGAGTAAGCACCGAGAAGCGCCGTCCGATTCTGAATGGTTGCTGAGTCTGGAGAAACGATGGACTTTGTGCATCGAGTAATATGGGAGCGTTATTTTCAAGGATTACTGAGTGACTGTCGAGAGAGAGGCGAGAAAGGGCCGGAACGATAGAGCGGAGTTTGAATGACCACGTGTTGGCTGCGACCTTGGCGTGACACGAGCTCGTAACAAAAACAAAAAAAAACAAAAAAAAACTCCACGGTTAAAGTACCGGGGTTAGAGGTTAGCGGTCCGGGTTAGAGGCTCGGGTTGGCGGCTAGAGATTAGCCGTTAGGGTTAGCTGTTTGCTGTTCAGTGTTCGACTTAAGGGTTGAGCCTTAAGTTAAGTTAAGGCTTAATAAGGCCTTAATGTCAAGCTTAACAAGGAACCAGAATCGTCCAAAGGCTTAATTAAAGGTAATGATGGCATCAGATATTGTGATCCCATCCAAATATTTTCCTCACAACCAAGACCGTCCACGACGAACTCCAGCTATGCCGCTTGAAATCTGGCCTCTGAGCCTTCTTCCATCTTGTTGAGAAACAGAACTCGGCCCACTACAAGGCATACATACTGTCTTGGCTGCATCCGAACTCCGAGTCATCGTCCCGTGGCTGAATTGGCTGGTAACATGTAGACCCAGCTGATATTTTTCAAGGGTTTTGATATCCCGTTCAACGACGCGCAGGTGGGTCCGTACCCAGTTCCATTCTGCAACGCCCTGCACGTGCACCTCGCAAGGCCTCGCAAGGCCTTCACTCTTAAGGTCGAACACTGAGCTGTTAGTGTCAGGCGACGACTTTGGTCAATGTCACCCGTCACAAGGATGGTTGAATTAGTCTCAAGGTTCGTGTTGTATACCGCTAGAAAATTCGTTAAATATTCATATGCTGCAGGAGCTCAAAGTGAGACAATACGACATTTTTACCCGCCATCTCAAGGTCGTAACCCAAGTTTCGAGCCAAAGTGACCGGGTAAACCTGTATTTTCAGCTCTATGCTGATGTGAAAAGCAAGCAAGTGAGTTCAGAAACAGCTAAAAAAATCCCTCAACTGGCTGAATTACCCCAGAGTAATATGGGGGTCTGCCGAAATTTTCATTCATGTCATGCTCAAATCGGCCGCTGACGAACTCAGTGACGAACTGGTGCGAGATGTCACGCGTCACAGCCCTGTCGAATTGAATGAAAATATGCAGTATATTGTAATGCTCTTGAACTTTTGAAGGAGGGGCTTGGGCTAACTGGTGAAATGTACATACTAATCGATGACTGATCAAATCGATGCCGACATTGGATGGGCACTTGAACTCAAAAGCGGCATGTTGATAGCAAGTGTGCCGCATCTGAGGATTCTGAGCACTTTGTGCCGCATTTGTCGAGTGTCGAGCTGCCGCATCTGATACGTCGTTTGGTTTGTACTTGCCAGTAGTACTAGTAACGTCAAAAGAACCGCTTCTCCGAAGAGAAGTCCAATGTAAAAGGATTTGAAGGGAACCGGTAAAAGGCTGTAGGATAAATTACGCATCGAGGTGAGCTTGTCCGCATGGCGATGCACCGCGGCGCCGCAACAGCGAGGCAAGTGTGGTGAAAATGAGTTAGGCAGAGAACATTGATGAGAGGGCTCGTGCTCAGAGAACCGGGGTTCGACATATCACTGCCGAGCTTTTATAGAAAGGGACTGACGGAGAACCACTCATCCTGTTATTATAGCCGAGTTCATCGGCCATCGGCCATTGATTCGAGGAGTAGACGGTCAAGAGTTGGTGATGTCCAGCAAGGCACCACAGAATCTCAATGGCCTTCTGAGCCACAGGAGGTTCCCTGACGAACAACTCCGACAACATCGCGAAGGCAGAAAGGCACATGTGCCCCATATAGTCTGTGATTCCGGCGTCGGCGCCGAAACGAGCGGTAAATAGCTGTGGTCGACAGGTTCAATGGAAATTATGAAGCGAGACGCAACAGAAAAGAGAAGCATCGTGATATCGTCAGTGTTCGCAGAAGAAAACCACGAGGGTGCGAAAGAAGTGTGAAGTGACTGAAATCAGGGACAGAAGCCGGTTCACATTGAATATCTGGAGCCTGGAGGCGGGTGTTTGTTTCCCGGTTTCTTGGTCCTGACAGAGAACCCAAACGGGAAAAAAAAATCCACGCGCCATGTTTGAGAAACATTCAGTCCCAATTGAGTCTCGCCCTTGGATTGGTGCTCTACTTTGACTATCCCTTATCCCAATGGCCACGGACGGACGATGAAATACTCAGAGTACTGGAACAAATATCGGTAACAAATAGCCCATCCATAATGGCGCTAGTGGCATGATTCACTAATCAGGGAAGCAGGCAATCGAGCTGGTCAAATCGTTGAAATTCGGGGTCCCAAAAACTCCCTGCACGTGGAACAGGTCCCAGTCGCCGGTTTGTAGCGGAACAAAGTCGTTATCGGTGCTGCAGTCAAAGTCCCTGGGCCAACAATCAGAATTGCGACAACGCCACTTCTAGTCGCGTACTCGAAGAATTCGCAGATGTACCCGTTGGGAACTTCAACCCAGCTCAGCACATCGTTGTAGCGGTCGAGGCCACCTGTCAAGTCGAGGCAGGTGTCGTCGACGATCGGAAGGATGATGCAGTCTTCGGGCGGGTCGGTATCACGAATGCAAACCTGGACATTCGCGAAGTTGCGCTTTATCGCCGTTAGATCAGTCGGGCTGCACTGAGTAGCGGGAAAATAGCACACCTGGGTGAGCTTGACTGCGGAAGAAGGTGCCGCGGCCGCCACGACAGCGAAGGCAAGTGCGGTGAGAATGAGTTTGGCAGAGAACATAGGTAAGAGGGCTGGAGCACAGAGAACTGGGGAGAGGCGATGCAACACGAAGCTGTTATAAAAGAGAGAACGAGAATCATTCACCCTGTCATTCTTTCGCCGAGTTCATCGGCGGTTGTCCATGGAGCCGGAGATCAGGTTGGCGCCCAAGAATTTCTGATGAAGCCCATTAGGACGCCACAGAAGTTGAAAGCACTTCAGCATAGTGCCTCAGAGAGGGTTCCCGGACGACAGATTCCGACATCATCACGCCTCAAGTGTCAACCACATACAAAATACCGGCTTGCTATTCGTGGTGACAGAGTCTGATGCCTCTTGTCTTCGATGTCAGCGGCTAAAAAAGCCATAGTGAGGGCCTAAAAACGCGCCAGTCAATGGCAGTGGTCACAAATTAAATGAAGCGGGAGGCATATGTCGCACATCGTACAGCTGTTCGATATCGGCGGCTAAAGATAACGCGAGTCTATACGAGAAGAGTGGGAGTGGGACTCGCCGAATTTAAGCGAGTCCCACTGTTGATGACATTGGCATCAACCGCATCAGTTACATCATTTCCGGCACAGCGCTGCGTTGGTCGCGGTTTTTGGTATTCTGAGGTATTCTATACCTAGGATTACTACTGGGGGGAAAATTGTTCCCCCCAGACCCCCCTCCTTTTGCCTGACGGCCATACAGATATTTTTATTATTAGTTTTATCCGAGTTTAATCATTTTTCTGCTTATTTTGAGTCTTTTTATTGTATCTAGCGCGGGGGAGACCCCCGCAGACCCCCCTTAACGCTCGCCGCTAGGGCCCACTGCGTGGGGCTCTTCAATATTTTTTTAAATGTGTGTATCAATTTATTTAAGCTTTTACAGAGTTTTAAAGGGTACCTAGCACGGGGGAGACCCCCGTGGACCCCCCTGACACTCGCCACTGGGCCCGCTGCGCGGTGCTACGCTCGCCGCTGGGCCCACTGCGTGGGGCTTTACTCATAGCGGAGTTTAAAATATTTATGCTGCCGATCAAGTGCCGATTAGGCGAGTTGCACTGATGGGATGTGAGTCGCACCGACGGCACTTAGCCGAGGCTCGAGTCCCACTAACGGCCGTTAGCCGACGTTTAGCCGAGTCCCACTCCCACCCTTCTCGTCGCCCCTCAGATAACGCCAATTGCAATCCAGCGGGAGAATCACTATTAGACTGACAGCGTCGGGCGACGGTCCAGATACACTGAGGTAGTAGAAATTGTCATTGAGCGTATAGTTGAGTGTCAGCGAACCAGGACGTGTACCCTTCAGGGCCTCAAGCTCAACTGAGTCTTGATCATGAGCGTGGGCATAGCTCCCAGACAGAAGTTAACCGGAGCCGGACTGTTCTAACGATCGTGCAAGCAAGGGCAAAGAAGCAGCTGTGCCGGTAGCAGCTACAAGAGAGAGATCTTACTGGTACTTCGAGCAGCTTTCGCAGTTGCCATTATGGTAGGATGTAGGCAAGCGACGAGTGGTGCGGGTATGTCGGATCGTGCCGAAATGCCGAAGGGCTTACGAGGCCAAAACCACAAAATGGAACTTATCTACAACTCGGATTTGGGTGTAGGGCCATGGATTTTCCCGACTCGCACTTAGGTTTTTTCTAAATAAAATAATAAAACCGCACTTTGACGGCCATATGGGATCACAGCAGACAAATTGTCACGAAAAAGAGGAACGCCGCTTCTAAATAAATTCGCGTTGAATCTTGGACAGTGGAGATGTCGCGTTACACGGCGTACAGCCCAAGTACAGCCTATGTCAATGGTCATTGAGAGTCGAACTTGGTGTCGAATCCGTTACGGACTTAAGGCGGGCGGATGATGGGGGGGGGACCGCCGATTCAAATCTCTTGTCTGTGTGTCATCTTGTCTCGCTTCCTGTCGTTCCGACCTTTGGATCCTCCTGGTCCGTGCGCTTTGATGTTGTTATGAATCATGGCTTCCGGCAAACAAATCCGCAATTGATGATTTCCAAGACCAGGTACGTAAATTCTCCTTCCTTGTTTCTCCAACAGTCGTGCACTATGAATAGCCTTCCTCCGTCTCACAGCTCACCGGAGTGGCGCCAAAAGCAACGTGATCGCCTTGCTGAGGTTTATGTCAGGATCTCTCAACTGGACTCAGAATTTCAGGCGGACATTCCGGAATCGATCGATAAAGAGCGTTTGGAACTGAAAGACATCGTGTTCTCTTTTTCTTACGATGTCTCGACAGTCCCAATAGAGATTGTCTCACACATCTTTACACTCTGTCTTCCCGCCGACGGCCGCGTGCAGCCTTCACCGCACGCCGCGCCTTTGCTACTCACACAGATCACCAGCCAATGGCGAGAAATCGCATTGAACACCGTCAAGCTCTGGAGCTCCTTCGACTTCATATTCCGCCCTCGTAAAACCCCGTACGATGGCGCATACGCCCTGCTCGAAACCTGGATCAAGCGAACACATGGTTCTCCCCAATCGATCACTCTGCGTTGCTCCGCGGATCGTCGCCAGATTCCATCCGTATTCCTCCGTACCATATCTCAATATGCGCCGCAGTGGGAGCGGATCGAGATTACCTTCCCAAGAAGCGACCTCCATCGTACTTTATCCCAGTTTGATGCCACCGTGGGTGGGCCATTTCCAAAGTTGTCTGCATTGGCGCTCAGTATTGCCGACATGCCCATCCGGATACAACCAGCTCTCAAAGCCTTCCAACATGCGCCGCGGCTGCGCCAATTGCGGCTCTTCTCCCCTCTACGCTTGTCCAACATATTTATCCCTGCTGCATCTATAACAACCTTGGAGATCGAGACCCGTTTCCCGATTGAAGAATGCGCTACGATGTTCCAACAATTCCCAACCCTGTTTAGTTTGAAACTCCAGTTCATCGACATCGACCCGGAGGAGGAGACGCCTGCGATGAGTCACGCTCCCCCGTTGCAGTCCCTGGATCTTGCGGAGTGGGGATTCGCTCTCCTCTCGCTCGTCACCCTTCCCCATCTCCGTCATCTTTACTTCACAATAGAAGACGGCGAGATCGAGACCCTCCTTGCCTTCCTTTCGCGCTCCCGCTGCACGCTAACCCAGCTCACCCTGCGCATCCCCTTTCGTATCGAGGACTTCTCCCTCCTCGCCGTTTTTGAAGCGGTGCCCCTCCTAGAGCATCTCCACATCGAATACTGGGAGGGCGGACCCCGAACTCTGTACAACCACCTCCAGTCCTGCACACTCCTCCCCCAGCTCCGTGCCCTCTCCGTCTCCGAGCGCATCGCGCACGATCACTACGCCTACCCACCCGTCGTAGACATGCTGCGCGCCAGGCGGCTCTCCCAGGGTCATCCGCATGCCCATGCCTGGCTCTCGTCCTTCGACCTGACGCTCAGAAGTGTGCGCTCGATCGTCGTGCCGCCACCCCCCATTGGCGCGAACGCGGACAAACTCACGCGTCTCATGGAGGGCGGGCTGCGATTGCGGCTTCATGGCCCGCGTTGGAATGGCCTGCAGGCCAAGCGAGAGGTGCGTGTCTGACTTATCTCTCGACTTTCGGTAGCGTATTCACAGCGCGGCCTCCCAGACGAGCTACTTGACTTTCCTATTACAACCTTGTTGCCGGTGTGACTTTTTGTAATTTTATCGTCCTTCCTCGGGACAAGAAATGAAGTCCATCCAGGCATCTCCGAAGAGGTCTTGCACCATTGCATTTTTGCCACCTTCTGCTTCATTTTTTCACTTACATAATTCATGAAATTACTCTTCCTTTTGGACTCTGGAGTCCACGCTCAAATGTTTATTTGGTCCTGAAATCAACAGGACGCATACAGTAGAACTGCTCATATGGAATACCATCGGACAGGGCCCGAGGCCATTCCATATGACGGTTATTCCACAGCAGATAAAATCAATAAAGAAATGAGTTTTTTTGAAACCTCTAGCACCACTGTCTAGTTGAAGAACAATGAGGATTTTGTTTAAATTATCATGTTCTCAACTTCCTGCATCCTGTCAGCACAGAATTCATGCACATGCATCCCTTTAGTCATTTTAATGGGCATCATGATGGGAAAAGATAGCAATAAATCGATTATTTGGACACAATAGAACTATATAATGGTCGAAACAGCAATTTCACCACGGAAGAGATTCCCAAAACGGCAAGTTTGGCTCAAATTTACCATTTTGGCCACCCGCACAATGGAATATCAGCCTAAACCAAGGCTCCAGGGCTATTCCATATTCCAGATGATGGTGGGTGGAATATTCCCCTATCCAACATGGATATGCTTAAAGGTGATTCCATATGACGGTTATTCCATATGATATTATTCCACATGAGCAATCCAACTGTATCGGCTCGGTGGCGGACAGTCCGCCTTTCAATGAGTACTTATTGCTACAACTCCTTCAGAAGGTGCCGCTGGACCCGAGCCATGAGCTGAGATGGATTTATTTCCTTCGGCCTGGTACGAAATTTGTGGATCAACAACGGATGCAAAATCTATCTGGTAAATGGTCGATTCCAGCCCATACTGTTCTCCGCGCACACGGGGAATTATTTACTCTTCTGGGATCTCATTGTTGGGCTCAAGTTGGATTCCCAATCATCCTTGCGGGGTGTTGGTTTCAACAAGCGAGGTACGAGCTTCCCATGTTGAAGCGTCTGTCTAGGTGTTGGTGAGGTCTTACTTACCCTTTTTGCGATATTCTTTGGATATTGCCTATGTACATTCCGTCCTTCAGGGATAATTCTAGGGATGCAAATGTTGTATACCTAAGAGTATGTCGACTTTTCTTCCCGATTTCTTCCTCGTATCACTGAGTACCGAGCACTTGGGCACCGCGAGCGCTTTTTTTTGTATATCTGGGTTTTACAATTGGATCCAAATAATATCAACGCGGCTTTGTCGGCGAAAAGCCCCTCCCATGATAGCTCGATATCTCGAGCGGCGGTGTCTTCGAGAATTCTTGTTGTCGCTTCTGCGGTTTGGTTATCCCCTTCTTTGGCAACTCTACTCAAACTAAGGCAATGGCGCCATGATTTTCTGGCGATCACTGTGACATTTCTCTATCTATTGGCCGCTTGGATTGGCGAGCGCTCGGCGCCGGGCGTTCACGCTCCTTTTCGGGAACTACTGTCTCGGAGAACGCGGAGTTTCTTATCAAGATACACCCGGAATGTCATTATTCGGCCGATTGATTGAAGAACGCCGAGTTTCTGCAATTCCCGGTCGCGCGGGAATTGTCATAGTAGACGCGCGTCGGTTTCTGACCAACTAAATCGCGACTTGATCAATAAATGTCGTAAACTTTTCCTCGGGCTGGCGCCGACAAGATAGTCAGCCGTTCAATGCGCTGAATCATGCCATTATCAATTGGGCCTGAATCGCGAGCTGCCAATAAGCCTTCCTGGCTATAAGTGTGGGCAGTTGAACAAAGAAATTATCCAAAAACACTCCCTTCCATGTCTTATCCAACGTTCTCATTCGTTACTACAGCCGACGAGGTTGCCGCTGCCTTTGCTGAAGAAATCAAAGGCAAAAATGGTGCGCATATTCCACAGACCCCGCCTCTAAGATTTCTCCAACTTCATCAGTTTTGATAACCGGCACGTCCCTCAATGGGATTGGCTTCGATACTGCGCGTACCATCGCAAAATACGCTAAGCTTGTGGTCATCACTGGCTACAATGCCGAGAGGTTCGTTTGCGTGCTTTGAAACGTCCATCAGATTCACTGATTCAAACACCGAATGAAATGCAGACTTAAGCTCTCGGAAGACGCCATCAAGAAGGAAGTACCCACTGCCAACATCCACCGCCTCACCCTCGACCTCTCGTCCCTCGCCAGTGTCCGCGAAGCCGCCGCGACGGTCAACGCAAATCCGGAGCCGTTGCACGTGCATACACTTTCCTCTCCGTCCTTTCCCGTTCATCGCCATCCACATACTTACAAATAACGTTATGAAGGTGTTAATCCACAACGCAGCAGCAGCCATTGGATCCTTCAAGCTCACCACGGATGGCCTGGAGAGCCAATTTGGCACAGACCACGTCGGGCCTTTCCTACTAACAAAGCTCCTCGCCCCCAAGTTGCTCTCTTCCAGGACGCCAAGCTACACCCCTCGCGTGGTTTTTGTGGCCAGTTCCGCCCACACTTTCGGGACCGGCGTGGACTTTGCCGTCCTCACGCACCCCGATCCGGCGAAGTATCAAATCTCCGATGCGTACTTCCAGGCCAAGTCCGCCAACATCCTTACCGCCATCGAACTGTCGAAGCGGTCCAAGGGCGCGATCAATGCGTACAGCCTGCATCCTGGAGGTGAGCAACGGGGATATATACAAATGATTACTTTGTTTACGGGTGCCAGTCATCTCCACGAATATCACCCGGAAGGAGGAGTCCATCCCGGAGTTGCAGGCTATAGGTTTGTCTTTGTCCCTCATTCGATGAAGATTTATTGATGGTCTTGCAGGAATCCTCGGCCCTGACGGACTCCCGAACCACGAAAAGTTTGATTGGAAGACAACTGCTCAAGGGGCCGCGACGTGAGTTGGTTCACCCTGCCTCAATCTCTTCGAATCTCGTATTGATATGAATTTAATTCCCTAGGACTGTCGCCGCGGCGTTCGACCCTCGGCTCAACGGTTAGTCTCGTTATGAGTTTCCTCTGAGGAAGTGAAATGATAATGCGACACAGACAAGCCCGGGGCCTATCTAGATGATTCTATTGTCGCAACCGCCTCGGTCGCGCCTCACAGTTCTGATCCCGTGCGTCTCCTTTCTTCCACACCGTCAGAGTTATGAATATTCATTGGATTGGAACTCAACAGGGCAATGCTGCAAAATTGTGGGCCGTTACTGAGGAGATTATCGGGGAGACTTTTACTTTCTAATGTGGTGGGATTCCAAGCACTGCGGATGTATACCTAGACGCTGTGAAATAATTTTAGACTTCCACATCTAATCGTCTCGCAGTCATGAAATTTTGGAGAGTACACTCTGAAGACATTTTTCACAACATAATAAGGGAGTTTCTCCTCATAGACATTGAACGGACGGAATGTGAACCGTTTATTCATAATCATTTTCCACACCTTTGTATAGGAGTATATATTCAACATCGCGCCAATCAGCAAGGAGATTTGCACATGTGGTGCCCGATATTATGTGTGGCGATCACGCATGGCCAGAGCTTGATTCCTGTGACGCTACGGAGTTTCAAGATGAAAGCCATAAAAACGAGAAGTTGATTCTTGATCTTGCGTACACTTGCTGACATTGAGCAAGTGTTGTAAGTCTTCGTGTTAGAGAATAACTTGCACTACTTGGTTTTCTATCTAGGTTTGTATATCTATTGCTAAGTCTTTTAATCTGTCTAAATGAGTATAAGAGACTCGCCAAGTCCATGAATTTATCATCTGGAACAGG
This sequence comes from Mycena leptocephala, assembly GCA_029378395.1. NCBI lineage: Eukaryota > Fungi > Basidiomycota > Agaricomycetes > Agaricales > Mycenaceae > Mycena > Mycena leptocephala. The sequence goes on along the minus strand of JARJLF010000021.1, from coordinate 270,390 downwards.
CGAGTTGCCACTTGCCGGACTCAGTGGTCCTATATGGCACATATAGTGTGCAAAAATTATTTGCTTACAACTTCATGTTGAAAACGAGGTTTTCGATGACATTTCTCAATATAACCACCACCAAGATCACGTGGAACCATCTTTCCAATCGGCCTGTAATCTCTTGGTTTGACAAATTACAGTTTGAAAGGTTCGCTTCTGCGGGACTTGGTCGTGAAAGAGGTTTATGTTTTTTGATTGGATTGATCAAAACAAAATCCACAAACGGAAGTTAACTGAATTCTCCGCCTCTGAGTGCCACTGCACTCCTAAACCAGGACTCCTTGCATGGAATAAAATGTCGTGAATCATTTGATGTAATATTCATGAAAAGAATGAGAATACTATACGTTCACAGGGCTTATGCAAAAAGACGGGGTTAAAAATGCGACTTTCACCAGTTTCTTGAGGAATAACCTCTCAGTGGGATGTTGGAAACAGTTTAAAAGTACATAGGTATTATCCGGTACAGCGAGTAAACTTCTGAGGCGTGAAATCAAGTGTGGGGCAGCGCGCCGCGCTGAGCCGAAAGCCGAGCTGATCCCAAACAAATGAATTCTGATGCCGCCAACAGATGTAACCTGACTGGTCTCAGATGTAACCCAAATGAAAGAAGTCAGTCAGCATGAGAAGTTGTCACCCAAGTTCAGATTGCAGTTGCAAGTTGTCAGCAAAAACCCAGAAAAATAAGGGTAATTTTTGCACAGTATATCGTCCAGAATCCTGTCCTCCAAGGTTGGTTTCCTGCCTGGTTCCCGATACGCAAGCTTGAGCTTGAAGCCCTTGTGAGGATGATCATGGAAGTTTCGCTGCTTGAACCGTTTACCCCTGGCCATCAACGAGGCAAATGTCGGCGGCGATTACCACTCTCGGTGTACCCTCAGGCGTCTGCATTCGTGCCACTGGGAATCTCGCCGGCCTTAACGATCAGGTCTCCAGCATCTCGGTGTCGAGGCGACCTGCACTTTGTACCAGTGCTTCTTAGCATGGATGCTCACAACCTTCAGGACGTTTTCAAAGGACTGGGACTCTAAACCGTGCAGGTTAAGAAAGGTTCAACCCAGGATACAAAAAACAAGACCCAGTGGCTAGCGGTGGCGCCCGCACCAAATGGATCGTTATTGCTGAACCTGATGTAAGCGGGAGGTTCTGGTTCGATTCCGGGCTGGTCTTGCAAGAATACCAGCGGCTTTTTTTTCTTTCTTACTCCGTAATCGTAAACAAATCCTAGAATCAAACCAACACTCCCCGTGTTCATCCAGGATGAACAAGACCTAATGGCCGATGGTGGCGAGCGCATCGCATGAGGGTAACGCGTTTTCGATGTAAGCGGGATGTCCTGGTTCGATTCGGGGTTGGGTCTGGCAAATGATGAGAGGCGTCATTTTTTTCCTTCTCTTATTGGCTGGCTGATCCCACACGCGCTCACGCTGGCACCGTTCTTGGGCCACGTATTCAAACAAATCCCAAAACTCACCAACTCAGGGTTGATGGGATGTAACCCAGGAAGACGTGATCTCCGGAGTCTGGATGGCGATCCAGAGCACGTCGGGCGAAGATCCTGGGCTGTGAACGGTTCATGGAAGGAGTAAGAGAAGAATAAATTTCAGGTAGCGCTTTTGTTTGTCGTGCTGTGACTCTTGTTCAACACAGAGTATCCTCATTCAATAGTTATCCAAAGCTGAACATTTTCCACCGTAATATATTTCGCGTGTCTCCACGTCTCTCTCGACAAAATAAATAGCTTTGTTTGTCCCTTGTACTTGTACATACATATTTACAAACCATCTCAGCAACGTGCGCATTGAACCTCCACACGGACTTCTCTCCACACCTCCTGCTGCACTACCTAAATTATTCCAGCAGTGTCGCGGTTCGCGTCCCAGCATGGCGAGAATCCATTAATTATACGTATCGTCCCACGACATTTGAATGCTCCCCGTGGAAATCCAAGTATTTTGAGTCATCTGGCACACACAGGTATCCCAGGCGTCCTTCTGCACGACATCTGCTACCATAGCCTCGATCGACGGCACAAACCCGTTTTCATTGTCGTACGTCGATCCCAAGTCGGCCTGGAACTCCTCTATATGCGCCTTTGTACCGTAGAGGTCGAAGCCGTAGTACATGGTTTTCGGAGCGTTTGGTGGGACGGTGGCGCCTGGCACGACGCATTCGGAGATCTGCCCCAGGACAGCGCCAGAGCAGACACGAAGAGGAGCAGTGGATGTCGAGGTGGAAGTGGCGTTGGAGTAGGGAAATGCGACCGTAGAATGAAATCTAGGGACACCAGAACCTGGGTTGGGCAAACTCAACCAGACATTGACGGCATGCGAATGGTTTGCTCTAAAGGCCCGATTACTATGCAAGACGGTGATCGGGTGCGTGGAATTGGCCCTGGCAACATCCCACAACGTCACACCCTCGCCACTGGTATGGTGGTGGACGCCAGGAAAAGTCCAGTTCCGAATAAGGGTGTGATACTTGGTGACGGCTGCACTGAATTTGGGATCATTCGCGCGCCTGTGTAATTCAGTGCTCGTCCCAGACTGGGACCAGACCTAATCTATCATGTCGATGACGTCGTTAGCATTGACAAGGTCCGAGACTAGCGAGGCCGCGACATGGGTCTGGTATAACTCGCCGAGACCATACACCGTGGTGACGGCGCCAGGGATGCACGCTGTTCCACCAAGCGCTGATACCCCGCCTGTTATCCACTCATAGCTGCATTCGACCAGGCCGAAGAGGTCGATGAGCGAGCTGGCGACGGGCGCCTACTTGAGCAGTGACTTGGCCCACGTGAAGAAGCCTCGGCGGTAGACGATGGTCGACAGTTCGGTGTGATTGTCACGGAGCTGAAGGTCAGTACGGGACGAGGGCTCGCGGGGCAATGCGCGTGTGGTGGACCGGTCTGTGCAGGTCAACGGGATCATTTTGAACAGCCGGAGTGGCCGTCGCTGCCGTGGAGGGTGGCGTTGTAAATGTCTGCCGTGGAGGAATCCATCACGACATGAGTCCTGGTTTCACAAGCGGAATTGTCGCGTGGGGCGTGAATGTCTGTCGCGAAGATATGGTGGCGCCAAGGAAGGCAAGGAGTTCAGGGAGAAATAAATTTTCAAGGTGTACCGAGAGGTCGAGGCCTGGAAGGGACGAGCCTCAACCTCTACCATTTATATAGCAAATCTGTTCCAAACACCGAGTATCAGCACCTGGCAGATGTGATCTTCGTCCTTGGCGAAAGAAAATCTGATCTGAACTCTGACAATCTTGAACTTCAATACATTCGCAAAATGCGATCTCTTCCGAGTATCAGTAGCACTTGGCAGTTGTGATTTTGTCCCTGGCTAAAGAAAACCTGGTCCCAAGACATTTTTTTCACGAAATGCAATCTCTTTCTTGTTGGTTTTCTTCCTTCAAAGCCGGCGTCGCCGCGTCTTGCATTCAGAGGTGTAGTACCTGATTCGATGTGGGCTTCCCATTCTAGCGTCCAGTGTCTAGTCCCGCTCTTGGTCCATCTTGGCATATTGCCCCTTGTTTCTTTGTTGGTACAGTCTCAAACTAGGAAGCGCAACGACCAGGCTGTTTCATGAATATGTGAGCCAAATCTCGCGCAAATCACTCGGTCCAAATTGTAATTTGGATCGAATTGATATCTATTCCACAGCACAATTCAACTTGGGAGCAACATTGAGTAGTTCTTGAAAACAAGGCAAGTCTTCCGACACCTCGAATATGCCCAAATAACGTAGAAACGCAACACTTCGGATTGTAGTTCTGGGGGTATGCTTTTTGGTAGTTCAACCTACATATCTGTAATCAGGGAGGGACGTTGAAAACCCCCAATTAAACGAAATTGCATATGCCAGCAAGTACTGTGAACACAGAAAAAGGGAAAAGTCTGGTAAGTCAAGATTCGAGGCTGTGAAATGCGGCCACAAACAGCGCAATTTTGAGGCTTCACAGGAGCTTTTCCACAAATCCTTTTGTGGGCAGGATGATATGATACCCTACTATGCTCCTATAAATTTGGGACCTGGTCGGAAGCCTCAAAGATACGTAATTCCTAGTGTTGCGCTTCTACGTTGTGTTGTGCTTCCTAGTTTGAGACTGTATTACTTCCTCTGCCGTGATTAAAATTTCCCTTTTTTGCGCAGGTTGCTGGGACTCGAAGGGCCGCTTGATACGTGACCCCTGCCAGATTAACAGTTCTTAACGATTACTTGGGCGATTCTTTGATTTCATCCTCATATAGCTTATCTCCTTCCTCCCCACTCCCACCTAGCTCCCATTCCTCGACATCAAATGACCTCGCGCAGTCTGAGCGGTTTCAACCATAATAGTCCGCATTGACAGATCTTGTATTGCATCCTAAATTGTCTTAAAACTTTCCCTCAAGAACCCCATCCGGGTAAACACTGAGTTGACTCTCGACAGAACGCAGTTGAGGAGTCCATTTGGAAATGGAAGTCTGCCATCAAAAGTCCGCGATCAAATCGAAGTTGTCTCACGAGGCGGATCAACCGGGCCGCAGCTTGCCCGGTGATGCGTACGGCACCGCCACGTTATGGTCTCCAACGACCATCACTGACTCAACTAGTAGGATTGCGTCATGGATTCTATCGCCCATATTTCTGTGGATCCTAGGCTTCCAACTGACCTAGAATGCGTAATCTTCGGCATTGCGGCTCTCTCATGTCCAGCCGACATCCCAAATCTCATGTTGGTAGCTTGGCGGGTTAGGGAATGGTGCGTGACAGTAACTGGCAAATAAACAGACTATTCAAGGGAGACCATGGCTCAGGGTTGAACCTTTCTGTATCGAATAGTCATAGTCTCCTCCACACCTATACGCCAAATTCCCCATATCCGCGCTTTCTCAGCGGATGTTTTGCTCCGAATAATCGCGATGAAATCGTCGGGATTTCTCCAGAACGCTGTCAAACATCTCTTCATTGAGGAAGCCACGAGCGCCGAGGCGGAGACCATCTTCACGGCCTGCAGTCATGTCACGAACCTATTCGACAATGGCACATATGCCTCGAATGTGCGCGCGCTACTCACCCTGCAGTATATCCGACGGTTCGCGGTTGTCATCTGGGTGTTTGCAAAACGCTACACCATTGACAACACGCCTTCCGTTTTCCGCAATATCACCCATTTGGAACTACTCGGCACCTGGTGGGGCCACACGGATCTCAATGATGTGTGTGTACGCCTTGGCCTCATCCCGAATCTTACGCACATTGCATTCAATTTTGCGCCGCCTCATGAACTACTCTACACCACATTGCGCGCAGACACGCGGCTTCTGTGCATCGTTTTTTTGTCTTTGGATACGAACGAGGTGAACAACACCAATCTGCTGGCAGGTGATCATCGCTTTATATGCATTGACCAACGAATGCCATATCGCTTGGACTGGCTGCGCGGCGCGGACACCAATGATGATTACTGGGCGCTTGCAGATTCCTTCATCGCAGCAAGACGAATGGGTAAAATCGATCGTAAGTTCAAGCATTCGCCAAGTTTGTTTCCGGCCCTGAATCTTTTGTAGGTACACTGTACCACATCGCGGATGTGGACTCCTGGTGGAAGATTTAACATTTTGTATAAATTGCTATCGGCGCCTGTTTTGCCCGTAATTTCGTAATTTCTCTGCGTATCCTGGCTTTCACTTGATGCGAATGTCGTGGTTTCTCTCTCCAACGTCAATCTTCTTATTTTGCGGCTCCAAATAAATTTCATTATAGCTCTGGCCAGTGGTCTCCATGCGCCAAACCGGTTTACCTGTCTACCCACCGCACTCTCATGACCTATTTTCTGCTAGGCCAACGCCATACGATGAGTGTCTGTCCCTCTTCGCCGGCAGTTTCGGTGGTGCCGGTGGTGTCGTCGGTTGGCAACGCCTTACTCGCGCAACTGTGAGCGGGATGGCTCCGCTGCGCCTGTGGATTGAGTCGCCTTCGGCTGGTCTTTCCCGTCGCGGTCCTGTTCATCCTTGCACGTCGGGTGTCCTCCTCATCTTCGTCACCGAGTGCTTCGAGCTCGCCAAGTGCCTCCGGGTTCCTGCTCTCCTTCCTCTGCTGCCGTGGTATCTTCTATCGCGCCCTCCGTGGCTTCTATCTCTTTGTTTCGCGCTGACAGGCTGGCGCGGTCGTCTGAAGGGAATTCTGGTCCTGAGGCGACGAGCTCGAGGCCTTCCCTTTACCGTAGGTCAGGGTCTTGGTTCCTCTCGAGGCCATCTCGGCAATAAGGAGTGCGCTGACCAGTCAACGCTCAACGCGTCAGAGAGAGATGGATGTGGCGAGCAAGCAGAGACACGCGGGCATAGCGCTTGTCTATGTCGTCTTTGGCGACACGCTCCCTCGCACGCTTCGGGCCGTCTCTCTGCAAGAGGCGAATGGCTGTGTAGACTAGATCAGATAACTTGACTCAACTTCACCACAAATCCTATCTACGCTCTCTACCACCTTGCCCGAGCTTACACATGGCCCAGCGCCGTCCATTCTTCGTCCACTTGGCTGGGAACCGTGCGGAGCCTGTAGCCTAATCGAAATCGAAGTATCCCCACGCCTGGCCTTCGATATGATCATCTTGCTGAACTCCGAGTCGACACCGTACCTTCTGATCTTTGCTGAATCTGGATTCTTCAGCACACACAGCCAAAATGTCCCTCCATGCGAGTCATAGGCCCTCACCACGTCGCTATGTCCCCGAGGTGTTAACTCTACGAAGCCAGAACTTTCCAACATCTTCTTCGAGGGCAGATGAGCGTGAACAGGATCTTTCTCTGACAGTCTATCTGACAGGTCGTCTCGTTAGTCAGATAGGCCCCACTGATTGACAGGCTATATTATGCACTCACCGCCAGTTAGCCTTTGCTGGCTAGCTTTCTCACTTTTGTCCGGTCACCCACCACCCTAGAGCTCGCTCCGATGTGGATCCTCCAGCTCCTGACTGCGGCGCTACTTTGGAGGTTGGCATGGGCAGCACTGGCCAACTATACCGTTGACGACGCCAGCTCGCTTGTCGAGTACCGCGCCGCACTGTGGGCTCATAATCCGAATCTGACCGCATTCGACATTACCAAACTGAACAACGGCACTGTGACGTTCATCCACCCAGACCCCAATGGGACGCCGACTGTCGCTATGAACTTCAGCGGTGGGTGTTTATTTTATTTTATTGGCGATGTATCGCATCTGATTGTATTTCCCGTCTGTGCAGGAACTGCCATCTATATCTTCGTCGCATATCCTTCCGGAAAGACAAACACCGTGCCATTGGGCTTCGTGGCCTTCATCGACAATTTTCCTTCCGGGCAGTGGACGGCGGACCAAATTGCTCCTCTGAGCAACTTCCTCGCATTCTCTAACACCACGCTCACGAACAAACCGCACACCCTCCAACTTCGGCTGCACCCCGGGGCCTCCCTGTATTTCGACTACGCCATCGTTACGTACGTCCTGGGTGTTATTTTTACTCCGAAGACTGATAACCATCTCCCTCAAGCTCCGACGTCGATCCAAATTCGTCCCCAACAGCTTCGAGTTCCTCTGCAACGAACAGCAAGAAGAAGAAGGCTCCCCTCGGCGCCATCCTCGGCGGTGTTCTTGGAGGGCTCCTGTTTGTTGTCCTGGTGTCGACACCACTGCTCTTGCGCAGGCGCGCAATGGCGCGCAAACAGCCCATCCCATTCATCACGGCGTGGCGGGGCGCCCGGGAGAAGGAGGCGGAGAAAGACATCCGTCCCACGAGTGAGGCGAGAGGCCTGTCCCCGATGCCATTCCCACCGACGGCGCGCAGCAGCAAATCTGCGCTGAGCGTACGCATCCCCACCGTGCGCGCCGGAGATGCACACAGAATGCCTATCGGGGAAGGCGCGTTGTCCACCGAGATGCAGTATCCTCGCTCGGCCGTGACGCAGGGCCCAAGTTCCATTGAGCTGCAGAGTCCGCTCTCCCCGACGAGCCCCGCGCTAACCCGGATGGCGGAGAACATGCATCGTCTCACGATGTCCGTGCAGCGCCTGGAGTCGGGTATGTCCGTGCGGCATCTATCCGAGGCAGAGGACGGGGGCCCGGTGTTGCAGCGCCCACCGGCGTATGGGGATCGGCGTGTATGAGTTTCGTAGTGACTCAACGTCCTCCGTCGGCGACCGCTGACAATACTTCTCTTCAAGCACCCGTTCAAAATGTATTGTATCACCATCGGTTCTCTGTTCTCTCCGATATACTGTTATTACTCCCGATCCTCGTTGCGTTTCCATTTTGGTATACAGTGCTCTGAACATATCCAGCGTCCGAGATGCCCAGCCCGGCTGGAATTAGACGAGTTGCGATCACAATATCTGCCGCAGGTAAGCCAAAATTCAGACGTATCTTAGGTTTGATTTGAACATAGTTGAATATCAAAGACGACCCGCTCCTCAATGTTCCGGGCCTACCGAACATATCACTGAGAGAAAAGTTTCCACTGAGGATTTGCAGAAGTGAACTGTGCCACTGGACCTTTGCAGTATGGGATCAGAACACATACCTAAGTTACCATCCGATCGACCGTCCTAAATGCAGTGAAGTAACGCTCATCCTTGTGATTTGGTCGGAACATCAGAATTGTCAGCAATTTTCGGGCTGCCGCCCGTGACCATCGCCACCCGTGACACGTGTGCCCGTTCCGTCAGCCATTTTCTCGAGCCCCCACAGCCTGTTGAATCACGTACGGCCGTTGAACGGCCCATTTTTTTCTACCCGCAGGAAGGTAAAATTTTAATTCATGGAGTTTATGGCTCATATGATAACATTTGTATCTTGTATTGGATCACGTACCACAACTGACTCGGGTCGCTGGGAGAACGGCAGGAAACGGCGACGGTGATGTCGGGATCCAGACAAAAGGAGCGGATTGACTACAATCTCACGGAATTCTGCTCGAAAACTAGGTTGAAATCCGGCGAAATCGGCCACTGTGATAAACCCTATTATAACTAGGTAACACAATTTGACGAAAAATATCTGAAATAAAATGGGGTTTTTGTTGACGTATATTCAACTACCGGAGCCAAAGCTGCCGAACCAACGTCGTGTATCGTGTCAGGCTTCTTTGCAAGATTCCACTCTCAATAAAATATTCCCAATGCACCGTCCGGCTTCGAGCGACATCGTGTACTAGGCTCACACCTCTGCGTTGGGCTCGATAGAATGACGTGAGAAAGTAACAGGCGACACAAAACATAGAGGGGCACCTTGGAGTCCACAGAGTCCGCACTCTTATAGATAGGTGACATTTGAACGACAACGTTGCGACCATTGTGAACGTATGGGATTGTGCTCGACAGCGTGCCTTCGCCGCGGTGATTACCTGTGGCAGCAGAAGCGAAAAGCGGACTCGTGCCAATATTCTGTTCCAACTGTTCAGCTGAGCGAAATCGTGCTCGGCCATTGAGACTAGTTCGTGGGAATTAGGGGAATTCCGATAAGAGGTGATGATTAAGGTCTACACCGCAAGCATGGAGTTTGAGAACACTGCAGACACACAATCAGGGCTGAGAAACTTGTCCAGTCTCTGCTGATCCATACCTTTGGGCCGCACGAAATAGAAGACGGTCCAGACGACTGTCCCGGTCAAGGGTTAGATTGGGGTCGGGAATGATGGCGGGAATAAATGCGACCTACAATCGCGGCGTACTAGGAACTGTCGACTGTAAGTGAGAAATAGTGCTGGAAAGTAATGGGATCAGACTGACAAGAATGAGTTGCATGAGGCCCGCAAAACTGGAGAGCGACTGCATTGAGATGGGTCGAAATAACTGAACTACGGCCACACCTTGTGAGAAGTGTTGTTTCTGGAAATCCGAGTCTCAACGGGACTTGCATTAAACTCGACCACATTCACTCACCCACTGTCCAAATGATCAGAGTATCCACTATTGTACGCGTCCTGAATCGGCATCAGAATGTGAGCCCTTCAATATTCCTGCTATAAACTCACCCATTGAATTGGGATTTCCGAAGACACCAAAGGCAATAACACATGCTGAAAGCTATAACAAAATCTGCCGCAGGACCTACGGAGGAGGCCGTAATCATTTCCCACCGTGCTTTGGTGGCTATAATCAGAAGGCCCCCGTCGTGGGTCCAAATATTCGCCAAGAGGATGATGTCGCAAATCATTCGGAAACCAGCCATGGCGACGCACAGAATAAAAACATGAGGACGCCCAGAGAGCACTCGAATCCGGTTGCCGAAGAAGATCTGTATGTGCTTGGATGAGTCATGCTCAAGATTTTTTAAATACAAACTGGGACCTGAACCAACCCTTCGATTCCCACCCCGAATAAGAGTGTAACGAATATTGACTCTGGGGGTTCCACGATAAATGCAGTCGGAGGTCGGCCGGCAGTTGTGACGGTGATCCAATACATCTTGTTTCGATATGAGAGTAGGTAATCTGACGTGCAAATTAAAGCAAACCAACATACTGCATGTAAAGCACAGATCGTATGCCCAAGTTCGAAAAACCTGCTCAATGCACTGATTAGTGGACGCTTGAGCTCCGGGGTATGATGATGACCAGACTACAGCAATCTATCCTCCGAGTCCGTAAGGCCTCATGCCATTCAGGACAGTAGAAGACCGTACCACAATCTTCAGAAGAATTGAGTCTTTTGGAAATTGGCGGTAATAGTTGAAGGTTTGTAGAGTTAAAATCCCCATCGTAAGGCGAGCAGAGAGAGTCTTGGGCTCTCCAGCCATCCAGATGAACGTATGTAGGTTTTCCAAATGTCTGGAAGATGCGAGTTGCTCAAGTACGTCGGCAACCCAGGATCCTCCACGGGCTTCTCGTTACCCCAGCGTGACGGATAAGGAACGTGCTGGAGACGATACCGATCTCCAGCGCCCCCAGTGTGTCGTCAAGTACGGAACTGGGGGTGGTGTCGCTGGTCGCCATTAGGAAGATGAGGTGGGAAAAGGGAAAGGAGAAAGATGGTGCAAACCCAGGCCCGAGACCGGAGGTTATACGATCTGTCAGAATCTCACTCGAAGCCCGCATACCTGATGAAGCATTTGAATGATCATACAACCGGCTCCACCGTCAATTCCACCATACGTCACGCGGTAAATACAAACCTAGCGGTGATCTAGCTGGAGTGCACATATGGCTCCAATGGCGCCGGGGTTTGTTCTCGTGCGGTATTCTGAAAGAGAGGGGGAGGGGGGTTTCATCATGTCTCCCGCCATCACCGCAGACGGTCAGACCTTTAGGAGTTTCGCCACGACTCGACAAACGATCCCCGATGAACCTGAAGGGCTATCCGTCCTTATACAACTTCGCTTCGACGAATCCGAGTGGCTGCTGGGTTCTTATCAGGTTCTGTGTCAATTTCACCATGTCGTAACAAGGTCGTGCGAAGACTCTCATTCCAGTGGAAACCGTCCCCGAGTTACAGCTGTGGAGTCACCTTAGACTCATCTGGATTCTGCTGTGCCCCAGATGTTGCAACGTCACCGCTCTACTACACTCCTAAATTAAGAACGCACGTTCGATGCTATGCTTCTCCAATTATAACTGCTTGGCCGTGATGTCAACGGATATAACGCGGACTGCTATTGGAAGCGGTCCTCTCCCACAGGGCTGCTCGTCCCTACCGCCCTGCCATTGAAGGCGATGGGATTGCAAATTTTGGAGACCGATGGCGTTAATAATTTTTTTTGTGGAGTTCGTGGGGTCAGAAATTAACTTTAGATCAAAGAAGGTGCCCCGGAGTTATCAGAGCTCCATTCGCTGTAGCGATGGTGAGTTCCTCTTCGCGTATGTTATGTAATTCAGCAGCGCACAATCTCTCTCATGGGACTCTCCATGTACCCTCTGTTCATATGGAATAGCCCTGGCTCACACTTTCACCAGTGTTTACAGGATCCAGGAGGCGTAGCAACGCAACGAGGTTGATGATCTCATCCCAGCATCACCCTGCCACTGTAACGCCCTTCAATAGCAAAGTTAGATCGCTAGTAGTGCCGGGATACCACGGCGCCATGGTTGATCTCCTTCACCGCAAGCGTAACCTCGGCATTCATGCCTAGAATACTGTCCTTCCAGCGAGCCCGGTGCAGAATCCTGTAAGAAAATCAGACCTCCAGGTGCGTTTAAAGAGCTCACCATTGTTACAGCATCTTCGCTGGATTAAAATTACCTCAGAGATAGATCATCTGCCCGGTGGGCTTCCCGTAGCAGTGCAACAGTGGTGTTGCCGTCCTTTATTATGGGCCAATCATGGACATGGAGTGCGGGTCTTCATCTGTTTCACGAATCTACGCTCCACGATCGCTCTGATATCCAGAGATAGTTCGCGAAGTCTCGGTACATTTAAATGACCTCGTACGGCCTCGCTCCTACTCATCCTTACCATGACCTCCAAAGTAATAACTGCTGCGACTACTCAGTATGTGCATTTCTTTTACCTCATCGGTACGTGAGAGCTTACAACCGCTTGAGCTTCCTCCAGTTTCGTCTACAATACTCAAGCCTCGGTACGGCGCCATTTTTACTGTACGCGGGGACGAGCTAACGCATACATTTCGTAGCCCTGCTCTACTATGATTACGCCTTAACGTTTCCGAAAGAAGTAAAATACATATGGAAGGAGAGATTTCGATTATCGACGGTGCTCTACATCGGCTGCCGCTACGCCCTGGTGGCGAACGTGTTGTATCTCCTCGCTATCGCGAACAAACTGGGCTCAACGGTACGTTCAAGCCTCCTTTTTCTGGAGGCCCAACCTGAATATCTTCTCTCAGTTGGTTTACATCCTGGGACACTGAGGCAGTCGACTAATCTTTCATGTGTCCTAGGTGCGACGTGTGGTACAAGGTCATTGGCGCTCTGAGTATCCTGGGTCGCGCCGCCGTGATCGGTTCGTGACATATCCACTGCATTTGAATCAAGTCGTGCTGACTACATGAGCAGCTGTTTTTACTATGAGAACCTATGCGGTGTACGGGAAGAACAAATGGATTCTGACGTACATGAGCATTGTCGGCCTCGCCTGCGTCGCTCTTGATATTGTATGTTTTTCTCTTGTATGTTCCCTATTGTTTCACCTACTGTGCGATGAGACCCACGTACCGGGCATGCGTTGCATTGGATCATCGAGTCTTCCCATGTGCGTATAGAATCTTCAATTTTTGGATTGACAACTATCGCTGACCTTGTATTTATGTATCCTGATTCTTTATTCAGCGGTGGGCATGGAGATCACTTCGCACGTACCCATCTGAATGATCACCAGCCCCAGAAATGCTGTCCGTTTTGATGGTGATATTTGAGGCCTCCTCGGCGTTCTTGACCACCGTGAGATGTGTGATTGCCTTCCGAGCCGCGGGAGGACTGGAAAATCAACGACACGGGGTCATGTTTATACTTTTCGAGCAGGGTGCGTGCATCCAGTGGATCCTCGTCCATCGCGTTAACACACGGTCGCATCTTCACAGGTATCCTGTATTTCTGGTCAGTTTTAAAGAAAAGAGGGCCAGAAGGGTGGGATTAACCCAAATTAATAGCACAATTTCTATCTTCACCGCCGCCGCCGTGATACTCAATTATGTAAGTCAGGCCTCTTGAATTTTCCCGGTATCATCAGTAATCAGTAACTGGTACACAGCGAGCACCGGTATGAACCCTTTTGATTGAAATGCGCCAAAGTCTGATGATTTCCAGCCGGGATTTTTCCAACGCCTTCCGAACGCATTCACCCTCCCGTCAGTTTTCGCCCGATCACTCCTACTTTACTGATTAATTAACCCCATTTCAGGCTTTCCTGCATCCTGACTGCCCGCTTCATTCTGCATCTCCGCGAGTGGGATGCGGAGCAGGTAGGCGAGAAGAGCCACGCCACAGATGTGAGCGTGGCGGAATTCCGCGCGGCGTCGCGGTCCGGCGCGCTCTCCAGTATCGTCGCCATGGATGATTTTGGAGTGGATCCTGTCGTATGGGCAGCCGCGAATCGTGAAAAGATTACGGAGCCCCGGGTAGTCAAGCAGCTTCAGTCGGAGAGCGAGATAAGTGGTACAGAGACGGAGGGTGTTTCCGCAAATGGTGAGAATCCTACTGAGGCAAGTCAGAGCTCTCGGGAGAAGGGACACGTCGAAATAGTATGAGGCATGTTTTGTATAATTCGGTACAAGGTCCGGCCTCCGGACGTCAGCGGGGTGATCCTAAACGAAAAAAAAACCTTCAGCATCTCTCAAGGTTGTAAACCGTCATAAAAGGAGAAGCTTTGACCCGTATAACTCGGTACGAGGAACCAATTCCAACACGATTGATTAAGTAATCCACCGATACACTGCTCAACTAGAATGTGTAATTACTGTAATCCCTGCTTGAGGTATGTAGTCAGAAAGATTTCTATCTAGGAAGCGTCCATATGACTCTTCACGGTTGCTTCAACACTCGCAAGCCAAGCCTCAGTTTGGTTTGTCTCCTTTGCCTGCAATGCTTGTTGAAACAGTGGTCGAGCTTCAGTCCAAAACTTAACTGCGCTGAACAAGTCTCCCCGTTGCATTGCAATATCTGCTAGACCAACCATGCAGTCACCTCGGCTCCGATGAACATCCATTTCAGTGAAACCCTCCAAAGCGACCGTAAAAAGGCTGTGTGCTGTGTCTTCGTCATCTCGGAAAATATACACTTCGCCTAGAAAATAGAGTGCCTTGTGAAGTGGCAACTTCTGGCGCGACTTCTGTGCATATGCGAGGTAAATCACTGCCCATCTCGATGTCCAGCCGAAATCCGTAGTGGGCCAGCGACGAACATTGGCAACTCTATCTAAGCAGTATGTTATGGCCTGGCTTTCCCTCCCCCAATTTGCTTTCAGACATTTCTGAAAAAGATCCGTGGCAAATGCAACGTTTCCCTCTCTGAGAGCAAGGTCTGCAAACACCATATCACAGGAGGTTAGTCCAGAGAGATTTTGAAGGTCACTGAATATCGTCTTGGCCGTTTCTAGCTTCTGGTGTATGTCATGTTCAGTTCCGCCAATTACCACATCTATCTCGGCAATATTGAGCAGGGCAGAGGCATGGTTATTTATGTGGTGATCGATCGAGGTGTTTAGAAATATTTCAGTATAAATGTTTCGGGCTTCCCGATATTCTGCCTTCATCTGATGCAGCTCTGCCTGGCTGATCATGATATTATAGGCCAAAAATCCAGCTGACATTCCGCACATCCTCAGACGCTCTCGAGCCTGCTGCAACAGCCAAAGTGCACATTTGTAGTTGCCAAGAAATATGAAGCATGAAGCCTCAGTCTGCATTGCCCTTGCTTGATGATATGAATCTGCAGACACTCTTTGTGCCTCGCGCGCATGCTTCTGTGCTGCAGCGTAATCATCAAGCCATATCCACTCAATTTCCGCAATGAAATTTAGAATAGAAGACTGCTCTTTGGCATCTCCGGAAGCTTGCGACAGTGAGAGGGCCTTCTTAAGAAATTGCATGGTCTTCGGTATATCATGGTTGAAAAAAAAATGGTGCATTCCAATGGTATAGTTCAATTTTGCTACTTCTTTGATCAGCAAACAATCATGAAACGAGGCTTTAACTCACACTCTAAGGCCGTATCATGCAAGTCGTGGAAGTGGGATATGCCCTGCGCAATGAGGACTTCTGGATCGGCCATGATACGAACCCTTGAGTTCCAAACGTCGGTGAGAATGTGTTTTTCTAGCCTATGGTCACTTGGCTGCGGGAAAACCCCTGAGATATAATCCACCAAAGCAGTGCGACCTCGACCTGTCAATCGACTGAAGGAGTTAAGAGCAATTGTGCAGTCCATAATCTGTGTTAGGTAGGGATTATCTGGCCTCAACCCCAGGATCAGCAACTGCTGCAAATTCCTGAAGTTGGCATTTATATCATTGGCCGCTGTTGCAGGCTTGTACTTTTGGAATGTATTCAAGAGCATAAGAAAGTAGCAACAAAGAGGTTGGATGAGAGATTGTGCAGGGGGGTAGAAATGCTGCATATTTTGTTGAATAGGAATGAGAGCCTTCAGCCGCCGCTTGTGGTCCTCATAAGCTAAAGATGTGCTGAGTAATACAGACTTGCACCCCAGAGGATCCTTGATTGGGAGATTGCTCTGGAGAAGCTCTAAATCTGAGAGCCCATCTGGAAGAATTGATAGCAAGCTCAGCAAGCCTTTGGCGCCTGGCCAAAATCCTAGTCGTGGACTGAAAAGTGACATAGTGATGGAAATATGCAAATTCGATGTCTTGTCCCAACCACAGGAAAGCAAGGCTGTCCTTTCTGTTTCCCATCGCGTTAAAACACTGGAACACCCTTCAAATTCCACCAGATGTGCGACCAGATGGACTGCCAGGGGCATGTAATCTGTCAAACAGAGAATTTGGGTGATGTCTGGGTTATCACGAAAGTTATCTGTGATGTCGCTGAACGTCTGCCGAGCGGCATCCTCTGAAAGTGGCCGCAGTGGTTGCAAAAACGGGCGAGACCAGCGGACCTTGGCTGGCCGTTCAGCACCCCGCATGGTGATCTTTGTGAGGACTTCAGCAATGAATTTGGAAGAAGCAAAGATTTTCATTTACCACCAATCCGAGGTGTTCCACACCAGTGAGGAGGGAGAGAAACTCTTCAACCCTGGAACGTGACATCAGTGGCTCCCATGGTGTTTCCAGATTATCCAAAATCAGGAGACACGATGGCTGCTCGCTGAAATACTGCACCACGGCGGTCGTGCTGTTTCTTCCAGGTTTCAATCCTATGTGACCTCCAATGATGGAAGCCATCTCCACACTTGTAGCGGCTGAATCACAGGCAATGAAGAATCGGTGCTCATATTTTGCAGCAACAGAAGGATGGTGGATGACAGCTTTTGCAAGGCTGGTTTTTCCCATTCCACCGGCACCCAAAATTACTATCCTGGCCGACTCTTGAGAGAGGATTTTCACAATGTCTTGAAGTTCCGATTCACGGCCATAGAATATTTTTGGCCTAGGTGGCATCATGGAAAATGATCTTGAACTGGACAAAAACAAAAAGTGTGTATAAGCATCGATCCAAAGATTCGCCGTGGCCATACCTATTTTGCGTAACATGTCCTTGGTAGATCTGATGATTGTTGGTTGTGTTGAGAGTGACAGGTAATGGTTCCACATACAGAAGATGATCTGTCCGACGTCGTTGCATCAGAGAGTGTTGAAATCATTTCCAGCAATTCCTTATGCACTTCTTGTGCTCGTTTCTCCACTTCAGTAACGCTGCCGAAATTGTAGGCACCAGTCTCAATCTGAATGAGGTTTCTCATTCTATTCCCACACGATGCAAAACGAGCACACTTGCCTTGAACACTGTCAGGGCTTGTTTTATTCCTCTATGACAATCCTTGAGCAGGGTGTTCATTTCACCCTGCCGGAACAAATGTTTACAGCTGTTTCCGAAAAGCTTGACACTCGCGAATTTTTTTGCTCTCAACCAACTTTTGATGGAGGGCTAAGGATTACTACTTTGGGCTAGCCGAGCGTAGCCGAGATGCGCCCAGCCGAGGCCACAAATGCGAACTTGCAGTCAGCTATACAATCCAAACGTTTTCTTTCCCAGGGTTCACACACCAAAGATCTTCTGTAAGTGTTCTGACCACTTTTCAAGCAACCAGAATATTTTGAGGGCAAGTTTTGAGGTAGGCTGCGAACAGCAGCGAGAGCACTGCCGACGGCAATCGAAACACATGACTGATTGGAATACCAAACCAGGTAATCCTTGGCACTCAATCAAAAGTTGGTTGTGAGCGAAAAAAAAATGCGAGTGTCAAGCTTTTCGGAAACAGCTGTAATCTTGTTTGAATCCTGCTGCTCCTTGACAAATGTATGGATCTTGTGAATTGTCCTTCAGGTAAAGCAGATTAGTCTGGCTCGTTTTTCCCCAACATCAGAGATTGATACTTGGAAAGGTTTTCAATGTGATACAATGTTGCTGGAGGTAGAATCCCAAGAGTCTCAGATTTCAGGTGGATATTGATGATGGCAAAAAGGAGCGTGTGAACATTTTCCATAAGCACAATACATTCATTCTTGTTTCTCTTGACGTTCTGGATACGAGGTCAGATCAAGACAACAAAAATGTATTGAAATTCAAAACCTCAATTGCAGTAATGAGAGAGGAAGTTATATTTGTGATTTCTGGTAGAAATGGGGTCCCAACTGCATCATGAAGGTTATTCAAAATCGCTACAGCAGGAATTAAACAGGCTGTGATGTTTTGCCTTCGGATGTCGATCATGGTACCGTATTGTGGGACCAGTTTGTCAATGGCGGCCTGCAAGCGGAGGCACCTTTATACACAGAGATTTGCGCAGGCATCTTCCGATCAGTCAGGCCCTCTCCCAAAATTAGGATCGGAATTGAATCAGGCCGAGGCATGCGTCTCGGCTTATGCTCACGTTCTGATCCATCCTTTTTTTGTTTGCGTTTCAGGGTTCTTCATTATTTGCAGACTACCCCTTTTACCCTGGTTTTTCTCTGGTTCTCCTGATTGGAGAACAATGGAAACAACGATGATGGACTGATTACCGAGATAAGATCATGCACAGTTCTTCCATTTGACCTTGTGGCAAATTGAAGCATGTTTTTCTTGAACGTAGAGGCAATGGAATCGTCCGTAAAGGCCGTCGCAATTTCTAGGACAAAATATTTGGAAATGGACGGGTCCGTTTCACCCGTTCCCGTCGGTCTACCCGTTTTCGATGGGTGCATTATTCTTCGAGGTGGGGGACTAAAAGTAAGAGGTGCGTCAATTTATGTGCAAACCTATGTGGTTTGATGCTTTGAATCTTCAGGAGCTAGTCTCAGTGCCAGCCTGCCACGACATCCCAATTTGGGAACCCTGTCGTGTCGCCGGCACTGAGACTATTCAGGAGCACCTGAATGAAGGCTGGTGATGACAGCGAGGTATTGACCAACCCGTTTCTACCCGTTTTTTAGATGGGGAAGGAAATGCCGGGAGCGGAAACCGTTTTGACGGTCCGTTGACCCGTCTCAGACGGGAACGGGTCGGGGCCCAAAGAGGCACCACCGCTGATGCCGGAATGCACATTATATATGACGTTGATGCGAGAGTGATATGCTGACAGAGTATGTTGGCCCACCGGCAGAAAAAAACATCTCTCTTTCTCTTCGCCGCCTGTCCTTACCCTCTGCATGACCAGTGCTTCTCCTTGACTCGCTTGCTTATCCAGGAAATTTTCGCTGAGCTCATCTCTGACATCGTCAGCGTCGGATGCCAGAAAAGTGAAGATAGTAATCACCCTGGAAGATCGCGGGAATAAGAACTAACATTAGATGTGTGAGACGTCTCGAACTTCCATCAATGATCCAGCGTCAAATTCTTCCCTCTCGGTCCCTCGTCTCAGTGCAAATATTACGCTCACTGCCCTTTAGTCCACCTCGACATTGGTGCCTGGCCACTCATTACCACCTTGCCATAATTGCGTGGTGAATAGTCAATCCCGTAGATAAGTGAGGCCACATTCACTGACCGGAGAACTTGAATGAACGTCGCACTTCCGTCATACTTCACGTACATAAATGGAAATCTTCACCCAGTGAATAAATAAAGTAACGATTTCTAAACATCCCAGGCTACGCGCGATCCTTACCAAGCGGTGTGATACATGTCTTACCCGCGATAGACGCAGTGTATCATGAGGCGTGCCACATATCTACGCAGAGACCCTCCCGCCTTAAATGAACTTACTTCAGGAGGCGGGGGAAGACCCGGTGTTTTGCGAGGTGACAAATCCGAATCCCGTCGGAGACCATTTAAGCCCGAGCACAGATGAATGCCAATGCAGGTACGCAACCAAGCTCAGATATGCGCTGAATGTTTAGCTCTGCCCCGTATTTACCTCTGTAGGCCAAGAATCGAGGGGTGCCTGCAAACCCCATCAGATATGTGCCTTGATCCCAGGCAAACAGTCTTGTGGGCAAATTGGCTCAGACAGGTTGCATTGTGAGACCAGGGTAAATCCGACCCCACGAACGCCGCACTTTCTCTGAGGGCTGAGCTGTAAACTCCATGGATAGGGAGGAATATGGTTCCACGATCTCACGAGCCACACAGAAAGGATACTCCGGCATCAACAAATCCGGGAGGGCGGAAGGAAGTAGACCTCATATTCAGGTAGAGATCTAGAAGGGATTACTGGGCGTGGACGCTGAAGGAACATCCATATTATATTATTCCACGAGATATACGAGATTTGGCCATGTCACAGTTAATGACCACCGGAATCACAGCCCTCTATTGAGCTGGTCAACCATCCACTACGGTCCAAGCCTCTTGCGGCGGCGCCAAAACGGCACCAAGCGAAGCTGCACCCGCTATGTACGTCAATCAATGACGACAAAAGCGGCTCCGTCACGCACCCTGTCCGCCGAAATCAACCCAGGAAATAATTTCATTGCCTGTTCCTGCCACCCAACAGATATCTCGAACGTAACGGCAGGTGGATGCTCTACGGGCAGAGTCGCTAGCATACAATCAAGCTGCATGCATTCCGTATTGTCGAGACACTCTAGACGGGAGGGTTGAAGGAGATGGTGATCGTGCGGATGGGATGCGTGGGCACGATCGTGGAGAGTATCGCGAAGACCATCGGGGAGATGGATTCGACGAGAGTCAGGCAGAGGTGAAGGAGATTTGGGAAACACGCGAGGTCGATTTGGTCTCCGTTTTCCTGATCATGATGAGGAGTGTGAGCAAACGCGTCTACATAGCGAGGTACACACAGTGGCCTCGATGTCCAGAACTTCTATGAGTGGAATGGCGAATTCTTTCCAGGGGACTCCCATATCATCGAGGATCGCGAGGGCCCGAAGCTGCGAGAGATCGAATAGGCAGAGTGCGCTGTGGTACAGTTCTCGTTGATCACAGCCTTTGGTTCCCCAGAATGCCATCCGCAGCGAGCGCAGCTGGATCGGTGCGGCACAGACAGGGATGATAGACGCACGGTCAAGTAATGTTCCAGGTCGAGTTGCCAGCATGCGAACACTAATATCGAGGTGTCGGAGTGTCGAGGTACACCGCTCCCAGATCTGAATAAATGTGGACAAGTGGCGGAGGGTCATGTTTAATTTAAGGCGGCAGAGAGTGGGCGTGCTCAGCAGCTGCTGAAGAGCTAACGCAAGCGGAATCGAGAGGTGTTCCGTTACAGAAATGGATGCACTTTTCAGGTGCGTAAATCGCAAATTACAGAGCTTTGCGAATGTCGTCTCGGTAATCACGTGGCATCCGTCCCCGTCTTTTTCAACTGCAAGTTCGCGTACGTGCTGAAGAAGATGCGGAGCAGCGAGAAGTGTGTCGTGGAGCCGCAATAATCGACGATCCGAATACTTTACAGCGCGCTGGGTGATGTGGGGTGCGCGAAAAAGATGGGATTGGGCCACGACCAGCCAAGAGCGGGCGACCAGAGCGCAGGCTCTGAGATCGGGAGTCGATTTTGGGAGGAAGCTGACGCAGTGGTCCAGCAGCTCCTGGATATCCAGCGGGCTGCAGGTTTGCATGGCTGGGGGAAGGAAAGGACGCGACGATGGCTATCAGTTTGAGTCAAACTTGGTCGAGATGCCTACCGTAAAACTGTGCCGGCGCTTGCGAGCCTTTGATTTATATCACCCACTATTGCACATAGGGAAAGTTAGATTCTTCTCCACACGATTTCTTAGGCCGACGGGCCCAGGAGCCTGCACGACGTGATGCTAGAGGGTAAACAAACGTCAAATACTTAGGTTAATCTGACATGGATGGGACCAAACGCTTGACCCTACCATGAAGGGGCATTATTGAGACAAGTGTACGGTGCCTGGAGATAGGCTATAGCACAATCGTCGATCCAAATGGAGACGACGGACGGACACGAGCTTGCGCGATTCCTTCGGCGTCTGCAAGGCTAAGGAGGAGAAAGACGACGTTTCGTTAGTTGTGAAGAAGTAGAGCCATACCCGACTGGCCATTGAGCAGTCGTTCGAGGCAATAGGTTTTCGGCGAGAGCTAAGAGGCAGTCAACGGCAATCACCGGATCACTGCATCCGAAGTGATACGCTCCGGCGTCGCGCTTACGTGCCCTAGCACCGCCTCTTTCTTTTTGTTCTCCCAAGACGCTTTTGTTTCTACTACAGCATTGACAACAAGGCGGGCATGCTATGACGACCTTCTCAAATAAGCTACTAGTAAACGTTCGCTCTCCCTACCCCGTCAATCCTCCGGGAAACCCAAAGGCCAAAATGTGACTGGAACGATTTGGAAAAATAGCCGTTTGTCCGCTTTGTGTGGCGGCTTTGCGTTTTTTTTTTGCCGCAGCTCATAAGCGATGTACCTTGGATACCTTTCTCTTATCTGACAGCCTTTTACTCTCACGTTTGTTTCACAAAAGGCCAGATATATACAAACACTGGGTGCGTCCACACACTACACCCACTTCTCCAACGGCTATGACCTCCTTCTCAGAAACTCGCAATACCGCATTCATATTCTTCCTCGCAGTACTACTCATCGGCCGCAAATGCGTGCCGTCTGTGGTGCGGAAATCGCTCCATATGAACTTTCTCATCGACATTGTCGCCACTGCCAGTTTGGATCGAGCCTTCTGCAGCCTAATGTCGCGCAAGGATGAATTTAACCATGATTGGCCGATAGACTCATCCTCTGACGAATCCCAAAGCGACGACGGCGCACCATCTTCGCCAGGGACGGACTCCGAGTCTTGTCCCAGCGCATCATGTGGCGCAACAGAGCCACATCCACTCACAAGAAGTACGAGACGGCCTCCAACCCGGCTGGCAGAATACCTTCCCAGAAAAACAGTGAGGTAAGCCCAAATCTGTAACCCGCGGTCCATTTCCTGACAACGCTCCAGCGTCGCGTTGACACCGTACAGATACACACCATCCTGCGGGCGAACCCCCGACATTCAGCGTCGCACTCCGCTTCCGCCGCCACTAGTTATCATCAACTTCTGCCGTGCGAAGCGCCATCCGCTGATTTGCACGACGACATTCTCCCTTCCGCGAAATGGACAATCTCGCGCTTTCGCTCTCTCGAAGGCCGGCGTAGACCCCGCGCCCACTTCAACGTCCTTCATATCAGAAGCCCCGTTACCTATCATTCCTCCGCGCCAGCTTCCGTCTCACGAATGCCTACCCTGATCACACCGTCGCCCAATCCCCCGCGCGTAACCATCGCCGCCCCCGTAGCTCCCGCCATAGACCTCGACGACTTCGGTTCTTCGAGCCCGGCCGGCCCTAGGCACGCCGTTCCACTCCCACCGCCCTTCCCCCCGCCTACCAACCGTCTGACGACACCCGCACGCTTCTTGCGCAGGTCCGCATTGCGCCGGACCAGTTCTACGCGGCGCTGGGCGCATTGGCTGCAAAAAGGCCTCTGTTTGTGGGGTTGGAGGTGATGGAGCTCGATTGACGTTGGGGTGGGGAGCGTTCGGTGGATGTCCTTTGGATGCATAAGGTTCCTTAAAGATCGGCGTTCCACCCGCCGTCTCCACTGTCCAAGATTCAACGCGCATTTATTTAGAAGCGGCGTTCCTGTCAATTTGTCTGCTATGATCCCATATGGCCGTCAAAGTGCGGTTTTATTTCTTTATTTGGAAAAAAACCTAAGTGCAAATCGGGAAAATCCATGGCCCTACACCCAACTCCGAGTTGTAATAAAGTCCATTTTGTGGTTTTGGCTTCCTAAGCCCTTCGGCATTTCGGCACGATCCGAACTACCCGCATCACTCGTCGCTTGCCTGCATCCTACCATAATGCCTCTTGTAGCTGCTACCTGCACAGCTGCTTCTTTGCCCTTGCTTGCACGGCCCTCATGCGACCTAGCACAGTCCGGCTCCGGTTAACTTCTGTCTGGGAGCTATGCCCAGTACCCACGCTCAAGAGTCAAGTCTCAGTTGATCATGAGCTTGAGGCCCTGAGGGGTACACATCCTGGTTCGCTGACACTCAACTATACGCTCAATGACAATTTCTACTACCTCAGTGTATCTGGACCGTTGCCCGACGCTCAGTCTAATAATGATTCTCCCGTTGGATTGGCGTTATCTTTAGCCGCCGATATCGAACAGATGTACGATGTACGACATATACCTCCCGCTTCAATTTAATTTGCGTCCACTGCCATTGACTGGCGCTTTTTAGGCCCTCACTATGACTTTTTTAGCCGCTGACATCGAAGACAAGAGGCATCATACTCTGTCACCACGAATAGCAAGCCGGTATTTTGTATGTGTTTGACACTTGAGGCGCGATGATGTCGGAATCTGTCGTCCAGGAATCTTCTCTGAGGCACTATGCTGAAGTGTTTTCAACTTCTATCCTAATGGGCTTCATCAGAAATTCTTGGGCGCCAACCTGCTCTCCGGCTCCATGGACAACCGCCGATGAACTCGGCGAAAGAATGACAGGGTGAATGATTCTAGTTCCCTCTTTTATAACAGCTCCGCGTTGCATCGCCTCTCCCCAGTTCTCTGAGCTCCAGCCCTCTTACCTATGTTCTCTGCCAAACTCATTCTCACCGCACTTGCCTTCGCTGTCGTGGCGGCCGCGGCACCTTCCTCCGCAGTCAAGCCCACCCAGGTGTGCTATTTTCCCGCTACTCAGTGCAGCCCGACTGATCTAAGGGCGATAAAGCGCGACTTCGCGTCTGTCCAGGTTTGCATTCATGATACCGACCCGCCCTTCGACTGCATCTCCCTCCCGATCGTCGACGACAGCTGCTCGACTTGACAGGTGGCCTCGACCGCTACAACGACCAGCTGAGCTGGGCTCAGGTTCCCCCGGCTACATCTGCGTATTCTTCGAGTACGCGACTAGAAGTGGTGTCACAATTCTGATTGTTGGCCCAGGGACTTTGATTGCAGCAATACAAACGACTTTGTTGCGCTACAATCCGGCAACTGGGATCTGTTCAACGTGCAGGCGATTTTTGGGTCTCCGAATTTCAACGATTTGACCAGCTCGATTAGCTGCTCCCCTGTATAGTGAATTATGCCACTAGCGCCATTATGGCTCCTCTGAATGGGTTACTTGTCACCGATATTTGTTCCAATTCTCCGAGTATTTCATCGACCGTCCGTGGTTATTGGGATAAGGGATAGTGAAAGCAGGGCACCAATCCAAGGGCCAGACTCAATTGGGACTGAACATTTCTCAAACACGGTGTGTGAATCTTTTTTCCGTTTGGGTTCTCCGTCAGGACCAAGATCTAGAAACCGCGAAACAAACACCCGCCTCCAGGCTCCAGATATTTAACGTGAACCGGCTTCTGTCCCCGATTTCAGTCACTTCATACTTCTTTCGCACCCTCGTGGTCTTCTTCTGCGAACACTGCGGACATCGCAATGCTTCTCTTTTGTGTTGCGTCTCGCTTCATAATTTCCATCGAATCTGTCGACCACAGCTATTTACCACTCGTTTCGGCGCCGACACCGGAATCACAGACTATATGGGCCTTTCTGCCTTCGCGATGTTGTCGGAATTGTTCGTCAGGGAGCCTCCTGTGGCTCAGAAGTCCATTGAGCTTCTGTGGTGCCCTGCTGGACATCACCAACTCTTGACCGTCTGCTCCTCGAATCAATGAACAATAGCCGATGAACTCGGCTATAATAACAGGATGAATGATTCTCCGTCAGTCCCTTTCTATAAAAGCTCGGCAGTGATATGTCGAACCCCGGCTCTCTGAGCACGAGCCCTCTCATCAATGTTCTCTGCCAAACTCATTTTCACCGCACTTGCCTCGCTGTTGCGGCGCCGCGGTGCCTCCCCATGCGGACAAGCTCACCTCGATGCGTAATTTATCCTACAGCCTTTTACCGTGAGACTGGTATATCAACAAAGCTTGACTCCCTGACTGTCATAGTTTGCATTGATGCGTCCGGCCCCGCCCGACGGCTGCGTCGCCATCTCGCTCGTCTCCAACAGAGTTGCGTCAGCTTCCTCAACAAGCAAGTGAGCTGAGAGCTGTTCCCGACGGATTCATCTGCACATTCTTCGAAGTGTTGAAGGCGACTTAATGCATTGCCATTCTGAAAATACTCCCAGTGACTTTGGTTGCTCCATCGCCGATGATTTTGTAGTTCTCCAAGGCGGCACTTTTGACTTGACCAAAGTGGACGGGTTTTTCTCGAATGAGAACTTCAGCGACTTGACCAGCTCTCTCAGCCGCTCGCCTCTGTAGTGAAATACTGCGCCCCACTACCATTGTGGTCTCCCTTATTGGGTGTTACTTGACAATAGTTACAGTGCTGGGAATATATATGTACATATTCAAAATAAGGTCAATGCGCTGAAGCAAAAACATACCAGCTCACTGTGCGTAAGTTTGGTTGACGGAATCAGCGTTTGTGTTGCAAAGAATCACTCACAAGCTAGCGAAAGTTTCGTAATGGAATCAGCTTTTGCGTTACAAACCCACTCGCGAGCTGAACAAAATTCAGCCGGTGGAATCAGCTTTCGCCCTACAAAGCCCACTCACACCCTGAACCAAGTTTAGTGGGCGGAATGAGTGTTCGTCTTACAAAATCCACTCACATCCTAACCAAGTTTAGTGGGCAAAATCAGCTTTCATGTTACAAAACCACTCACATCCTGAACCAAGTTCAGTGGGCGGAATCAGCTTTTGTGTTGCCAAAGATCACTCACATTCTAGATAAAGTTCGGCCATGGAATCGGCTTCATGTTACAAAACCAACTCGCATTCTGAACCAAATTCAGTGAGTGGAATGAGCTTTCGCGTTCATGGAATCAGCTTTGCGTCACAAAACCTACTCACTTCCTGAGACATGTTCAATCATTGAATCAGCTTTTGTGTTGCCAAAAATCACTCCATTTCATTTCTTCCGAGTGTAGCTGTAGTATGCATTAGATGATGCATTATGTAATTAGCCCAAGTTCCGACTCACTGTATAACATTCATTTTTTTCCCTAGCGCCTGGCTTCAGTAGGTTATATTCAGGCTGAAGATTGCCGGATTCACT
Organism: Mycena leptocephala; assembly: GCA_029378395.1. Taxonomy (NCBI): domain Eukaryota; kingdom Fungi; phylum Basidiomycota; class Agaricomycetes; order Agaricales; family Mycenaceae; genus Mycena; species Mycena leptocephala. Next base: position 243,298 of record JARJLF010000021.1, on the reverse strand, counting down.
CAGGGAAGTATAATTGATGTTGTGGATCATGAAAAATATATGCAGCATGGAGTATTGGTTCAACCCTGAGGGTCGAACCGTTCTAGATTGCAGCAGTTTGAACACAAGGCGATTCCGCTGGTGTGTGGTCCACGACCACCACCCGTCCCAGGCCCTTGTCGAATCAGATGTGAACAGTCAAGGGATTCTGAGGCCAAGTGCCCACAGGATAACGTTAAAAGTGTCAGCATATGTACATTCATTGAATCTAATCAATCCTTCAGCTGTTCCACAAGAATTGGGAGACTAGGCTCATTATCGACAAACGGCGATGGCATGATGCCCGGCTTCCGCCATTTAATCCGGGGTCCGGCGACGAGAATCTGAAAGCGCGCAGCAGCACGCACGCAGCCACCTCTGAGGATAAAATGAGCATCAAATAAAGACAGAACAGCTCCGCTGGACCACTCATTTCAAGTTGCGCGAATTTGACTCCGCTGTTACGAGTATATTTCAGCAGGCAATGATAGCAACGATGAGATCGAGCACATACATGCAGCTCCTCCCCCACCGAGGAAAGTCATGGTATTCCCGTATACCCCACACTGCTTCGTCGTAACTGAGTCCGCTCTGCCGTTGTCCACCGCTCGGGCTTGAACTCCAGAGCGTCTTCTCCCCATATGTTCTTGTTGTGATTCGCAGCGGAGATGGCGATGTAGATCTGGGTCCCTTTGGGCACGGGAATGGAAGTCATAACCTTTCCATCCACGCCGGTGATGGGCGTGCTGAGAGGGAGGAGGCGTCCTTCATAGCTCTGATGTGAAGATGTTACAATGTGCGCCACAATTATAAATATATGCACGTACTCGCGGAACATCACCGGGGAGGCGGGCGGGTATCTGTGTACCGATCATGTCAAGGATGTCTGGAGTCTTAATCAAATGTACGCACAGCCGCAGGACTTCACGAATGACCCCATCGAGATATGGGAGCGCGATGAGAGTGTCGTGATCAAGCTGCTCGGGGACGGACAGAATTTCCGCGCGTAGTTTCTTCTGCACGTCTGGGTACAACGCCAAAACATGGAATAATCTGTTCATTGAAGACGACGTGGTGTCCGTGGCGGCGAACATGATCTGTCTGCAAACGTTGTCAGCACATGCATTTTGTCGCAAGGGAAAACGAACGAAGTGCATCCGACCAGTTCGGCGTCCGACAGATGCATCCCACTCTCTGCGGAGGCATTCTGTTTAACTGCGTGGGCTAGAGTAATACGGGGCGGAAATAAGGGCTGTTGGTTACCGAGCAACTCATAATATCCTTCCCGTCGTCTACTTCCAGTTTTCCGCTCTCGATCGCGCTTTACGGTCCCCACCAATTCCGCGGCCTTTCCATCCGTATAATCCACGAGATCGCGTAATTCGTGCAGGGGACGCAACGGAATAAATTTGATCATGAACCGGAGGAAAGACGGCGGAAAGTTGTTGACGAGGAGAGGGAGAAGAGGAATGAGCAGCTGCATTTTGAAGGCCGTGGGACTGCGATAGGTCGTATACCGTCAGATGCTACAGGGTCCTGTTAGAAGTAGGGAAACTCACAAGAGTAACCTTAAAGACTCGGCATATGGATCCGTCTCCTCTTCTCCGTGGAGCATCCGGTCGAAGGAATACCCGATTCCGGTGCGGCCAATGAGCTCCAATGCGGTACGGCGTAGGACTGAGTTCAAGTCGAGCTGAAGACTATTATACAGATTGAACGTTAATGAAGTGGGTGAAGGTCTACCGTCTGCGGAGTAGAAGTAACATTGGGGGCAATGAGGCCATCTCGAGCCTGTCGGAAAATCAGAGATTGTGTCCGAGAGTGTTCGCAAAACGACATACCCTCTGCGCAACCTCATAGAATAGCGGGATCATCCCACGCAGGTTGGCGGTTGAGAATGCGGGCATCATGATTTTGCGGTATTTACGATGTTCGTCCAGGCCGGTTGAGAATACCCCTTACCCCACATCAGACAATCCAGGCTAACACAAGATGAGGTCGACGTCGAAGTGCACACAAGACACATACGCTAAGAACTTCGGCGGCTGTTCATACACGTCCGGTTCTTGGACGAGGATGTTGTGGAGCGCAGCGGGATCGAACACATAGAGTTCACGATCCTGCAATGGGGCATCAGCGGAAACGTGCGTAGGAACGAATATGAGTGACCCCGAGAAGTCCTTGAATCTTGACGACCCCTCCGTAATTCTCCTCGAGCTGCTGTTGGAAACCCCAATCGTCTGGATTATGAAACTGAGCCAAATTGCCTTGCACAATTGTCAGAGTCAAGTCGGATGTATGGGAAGCCCGGCCTCCTACCGGTCATTATGGACGTCCGTGGCGGGCCAGGAACGTTGTCTAGGACAGAGTAAACGCGCCGTAAAACGACGCGGACACCATAGGAAACAATCAAGAGAGCTCCGAGAGCGAGAATGGGAGACATAGCGACGACAGAAGGAGAAGCGCGATAAAGCGTGGCCCGTGGGAGCCTGTGGGCGTGTGGGTCTCCACCCTTGTCGGAGCACGCAACTGGTCCGCATGCCGTCACGGTCACGGCTTGGCAAATGATTCCACTGCCATTCCAGGACGAGTTTATACCTTTACAGGCTAGTTCCGGGCTGACCTGGACCATAATGGCTAATTTTGTTGGGACTAATTTCGTCGGAGCCGTCCCAAAGGGGTTTTTTTTGCTCCCACGGGGAAATATATATATATATACCAATTTACCCCCTAGCGTGTGGATTTGCGCCGCTGTTAGACGTTATTTCGTACGGAAAAGTCGTTTCCAGTAAAATTTGAATCAAGCTCAAGCTCGCCGGATTTTTTGTCGGACAGGACTCTTCGCTTCTCCTCCGCCCCTCATTTTTGGGTCAGAACCTAGATTCCAGAAATCTGAATTTCGCAGCTTGGGGTGCAGTCGCGACTCGCGACATACTAGGCCTCAGCGTGAGCCGAGCGCACATGACCCGTCGCTGGTGGCGTAAAATCGATAGCGCCCCACACTAGCGCGCCCTGCGCATGGTGATATGATGCCGCACATCAGGCACATCAGTCGCACATTCTGCTGCTGGTAAAAACGGACAAATTTAAACCCGCGCCTTCAGAATCCCCTTCTAGCAGTGAAAGTGCAATTACCCGATGCCTTTTGGTTTCTACATGACCAAATCTAGTTGTTCTCCAGACGTTACTGCCAGCCGCTCGCGCCCATCAGGAAGTTGGGAGGAAGTGGATCCTCGGAAATTGTTCCGAATCAGATCTTGATGAAAGTTAATGGAGGAAAATTAAGCCAGTGATCCGAGCTATATGACGTATGCTGTTGGTGGCCTCCACTGGTCCAGTATTCAAGTCGCAGAAACGAGTGAAAAAAAGAAGAGACTAAGAAGCTCCGTCGGGAGAAACCTTGGAAAGGCAATATTCTGTTAACAAGAAAACAAAAATTGGAGTACCAAACGCGCCGAGTGGTACTGTGTAGACGCGTAACCAGCCCTGCGTTGAGTAACAAGCCAGAGGAGTACGGCACAAGTTATTCGAAGTCAATCAGACCAAAATTAAATGAGAAAAAAAGGTGAACAGAGGTTACTCGAACGTAGGTGTGTATTTCCAGCAGGGGCTCTTCGTTGTTCAAGAACTGGTTGAAATTGACAGAATAATTTGGGTTCTGACTTGAGACTCGGACTCGGCCGTTTTGCGTATGCCTTACCCAAGTTTGGAGACAGAGACAGAAAGTAGGTGTTGTGTAAGGAACACGGCTATCCTGATTATATGATAACTCCAGGGAGCAGACCAGGTTCGACTCCCGGCACCAGATTGCTCATAAGTTTTGCTTTGTTCCTCACTCTCACTCGCAGTCTTTGCAGTTTTATCTCCATAACTAACTGGGTTTCTTATTCTCAACTTTCCGGCGTCTGCGAGATGTTGAATCCATCATTCAGCTAGTTGGACCAACCCGAAGGCAAAAGACTTGGTGTGTCATTTTCCGCCCCTTTTTTCTTTCTCTTAGTTCCAGCTACCTAATCGAGATTGATCTCTCGAAGACGGTCGTGCCGTGGACATTAATGCGGTTAAATTTGTCAACAACCTTCCGAAATTAATGTTACACCTTCTGAGGTCAACTTTCCAAAGGACATTATTCTCTATACTTCTCGCATCACATACTACATGCACTACACTACCGAATATTTCAACCACAAAATATTCGAGCTTGATTTAAATTGACATGATGGATCTTACTCGCCGTCGTTTGAGCTTCGTGAAGTCGGTAAAGCGCCGGTTTTTCGCGCTGGCCTAATTATCACGACGTTGAAACGCTGAATACTGTAAATCTTCTTATTCGTTCATTGTCGGGTCTGTGAAACAGTCTTGACGTTCTCTACCTCGTGGTTGTCTTGTTTTCGCCGCCACCAGCACAGGCATGATCAGAGGCCGGTCGCACAGGCATGCGACTGACCGGCCGGTATGGTACACTCACTTACACTCAAATCAAGATTATCAACTGCCCGGACGCCCTTGAACCGACTGCGAAAGGTCATACAAATCAACTCAAAGACTCCGGGCTGATGAAATTTTGGACAAAAATGAGGGGACTGTGAACGTCAACTGCTTCTTGAGTTGAGAATCAATGTGCATTTTCAAAGTTCGGAAGAGGATGCGAGGCCGCGAAACGGCCGAGCAGCTGGTTGTGTAATCTCGAATTTTTCGTGTCGAAAGAAAAGAATTTCAGATTTTTCGATGATCTGGGCCACAACTATCTCAATGTGTTAATTTTCATTGTCTGACATTAGGAGACTAAGCTCCGACCTCGTCACATGCTGGACTACTAGTTTCAAATAATCAACCCTTGAACGAAATGTGCGGTTCCCGAAACATAGGAAAGGGCCAAGTACGAGTCTTCTTTGCCCCTTCTCCCTCCAAGATCTTCACGAGATAAAGCTCAATCCGGCCACCACTGGTCACCGCTCGCGCCGCTTCATATTCGAACTCGGAGTCGAGGTCTTCCAGCGGTCCGACTTCGATCTCACAACCACCTTCCGTGAGGTCAAACAAAGTGTATAGTACTGTTCTCGGGTTCTCTTGAATGAAGAGCAGGCGTTTCAGCGCAATTTCCTCGCAGCGGATCATGTACTCATGATGAAGGAGAGCACGCAGGAACGACCTATCTCTCGCTTTGATATGTGAACGTCCTAAAACCTCGACGTCAATGATGGGCAGCGAGGTTATGGTGAACTCACGATTACGACGTGACGAGAGACCTCGACATATCTGACGATGCCCTCCGCGCCGCCAGTCATTAGTCTGGCATATTCGTGAACAGTATTGTGAAGTCGAGCATCCGCTGCAGCGTTTGAGCTCATGCTTGGACAGATTTTGGCGCACTTTGCAGAGATGACAATATGCCGGTGCACATGACGATGCAACCTACCTCGAGACTATCGCATGCCTTTGTGGCCGTCAGCGAGTCTGTGTGATATTCTTCCATAATTTGGAGTCGGCTTTCTACCAATTCGACAAATGACTCCCAATGCCCGAGCAGATCCGGATCCCCGAAGATCCCCGCATCACCCACTTCCACGAGGGAGACTTGGAGCTGCGAGAGGACGGAATGATAAACAGTAGACGCGGGAAGGACACTTTGTAGGAGGTCCACCAAAGAACCACCTGTTCCTTCAATGTGCCGAGCCGTACCACAGGCGAAGACAGCAGGAAGAAGGCCGGCACGTAGAGCCTCCGTGATCCATCTAGGGCGGGGAAAGCAGGATAGGTGGCCCACTAGCGCACCGAAAAGCCCTTTCAGCTCAATCTCGGCAACCGGGTCGGTACTCTGGCTGAGGGCCCGTGAAGCAATTGTAAGGGAGGTAACAAGCCCGTGGGACAGGAGGGCATCCCTAAACGCAGAATCATACTGCCCTCTGACAGCTGCACTAGTACTGCCGATGAGATAGGCGAGACCGATGAGATCGTAAACAGTTTGTCCGGTAACGGTAGAGTCGTGGCTAGGGAGAAGACGGTTGAGGTGTAGGATGACGAGTGATGCAAGGTCCATCCTGGTCCCCCCTGCGCCGGCGACGAGTCCTCGAAAGCTGTAGGATTCCAGCCCTCGTTCTTGAACCAAAACCCAAGAAATTGTGAGACGTGACTTAAACTATTGGACTCCGCTCTTCTGAGTGGAGAAGGTGACGCCATGCCCTCCCGACCACGGCGCATGGCCCAACGGAAGTGTCGATCAACCGGTCAACCTTGTCATTTCCACGGAAAAGGTGGAATAAAGACAAAAACAGTGAATATCTTGTGTCCGACGGCAGTAAATCAACACCAGGGAGATGTTCTCGAAATTCGTCCAAAAATGCAATCCATGACCAGACGCGTTCCATAGTTCTGGAAGCGCTGCAGAGGGAATAGCCTTGTGCTTCCCAAGTTCCACTATACCGCGGAGACAGAAAAGGGTCTGAACAATTCGGAGACCCATGGGCTGGATGTGTGTCAATGTTGATGAATCGAGCTGATTCAGTATCGCGGGGATCTGAGCTGGGTCCAGAAGGACATAGAAGACGGGCAACAGAAAAGGAAGGTTTTTGCGGGCTACATCGCCGTCGGATAGTTCGTCGACGAGGGCTATGGTTTCATGTTCGTCCGAGCCAGAGGCCGCGGCGCTGGCACGTATCTTCAGTGGACTTGGTTAGGCATGAAGAAGTGCAGGGAAACAAATTACCCTGAGGGAGAGTGGAAGCCTGGACAAATTTGAAAGCGCGAGGGAGTGGTGCATCTTTGACGTGACGGTAGGAATGCAAGCTTGGTGATGGTCACGTGGCAGCGTGACCATCACACAGCCACAAGCACGCGCACAAAGGAGGTAAACAAGGTATCCGAGAATGCGTTCATCTTGTTACCCCCAGAATTTTGAATTTGGCCCTTGATTATGATAGATTTTTATGCATTTTCACGATCATTTTACAGCACAAGGTCAGGACAGAAATCAAAAAGTCTGTTCGGGACTTTCCCTGGACATTGATCTCACAAGGCCGGTGCATTTTTTTTCAGAGCAAATGACCCAATGTTGAGGGTTCAATGACAGATCAAAGGAACAAAACAGGCCACCGCTTCGTTCCGGCAAATCTAAGATAAAAACCAGAGATTAATTTAAGTACACCCTACGAATATAAAATCAGGTAACGAAGGAGAATGAAGGCAAGGAAGAGAATCTCACCGGATTTACCGTCTTTACCGTGAGAGGACCCCGTGTGCCCCAGAAATCCGGAACCAAGAAGACGATGGCAAAATTTCAAGCGAGCAGGATTGTACGCGAGAAATCATTGCACTACAGGATAAACCTGACCTTTTTTCAAACCAATGACCCGCGAATTGAAGACCAAAATTGCGATTGATAAGCACTAGTAGACTGCGGCATTGTGCTTGAAGCAACTAGATAACGGAGGAATGGAGCACTGAAACTAAACCTACTGCGCGGCCGCCGCCGAAATATCCATGCCAAGGGGCGGCGAAACAATCAGAAATATGTGCGGGGGGAAAGCAATATAAAGCGGAGCGGTAAGCCACGCCGGACGAGCGATGCACGAACACCACCCATCGGTCGCCCCATAACGCCTAAACTGCCCACGCCCCATGTCCAAGGACAAGTGGAAAACAAATAATCGCATCCGACTCCCCCGCCGGATCGGAAAAATTGAAAACGCGCACAAGCGCCAAAGCCATAATACGCAACGATGTTCCTCCGGGACGCGTCACGCCCAGCTCGCATGCATCGTCAAAATGAATGGGAGGGGGAGGGAAAAAATACCGCAGGCACCGGCAGCTTGACCCGCCCGGGAAAATCACAAACATCACGAGGCGCAGGCCAATTCCCCCAATAACACTCAATCATATACGCTAAGCCCCTACCACACATATTGTCGAGAATGCACACAACCGTTGCTCCACCTGCCTCTCCTTCCCGGGCTCCCATAAAATGCGGAACCCCACCAAGGCCAAACCCATTCGGACGGCAACGACCCCGCACCCAACGCTGCTCCTCCCGAAACCGCAAAGGTGCATTTCGTCCGTCTGTGGAGAACGAGCAAAGACGGGGGGCTTGGGGGAATAAAATGATAATGAATCAAAATCCCGCCAAGCGGCCAAACCCGCCCGGGAAGCAGCCACCGAAAGGTTAAGAATGCACCTCCCGAGAGGCCGAAGTACCGCTCGCACCCGTTGTAGAGAGCCAGGATAAGAGTCGGTCGGGGCGCAGGGTGTCCCGAAAAGGCAATCCACGATAGGCGCCTGGGCGCCTAAGAGGCGCGCCAGAAGAGAAAGAGAAAACGAAGACACGATGGGAAGCCCGCTGCGCGAGCAAGATCACACCGGAGAACGCCGTCCGCGTCGCGAGTTGCAGGAAGAGCAGAAAGAAAGAAAGGAAAGAAAATAAAAGCCAAAGCAGAGGGCGGCGTTGCAGTGTAGGAACCAAAACGGCCCGCCAAAGAAAAGAAAAGCGAAGTACGACGCTTGCGAATGCCAGCACAAAGGCCGTCCCCCAGTGACCTGCGTCCCTAAAGGTTAATGAATTGTTAATAAGAATCTAAGAAAAAAGGCAGACGCGATCCGGGGAGAGGGAAACGAGAAAGAAAGAAAAAACTCACCGCCAACCCGCCCCAACCGCTGTCACTAACCAGCTCTCGCTCGTCCTCGGCGTACACCCGCAGCCCGAGTCTGACTTTATCTGTTCCCGCTCATGTCGCCAATGGAGGTGATGCCACCCAGGTGGCACCATTTCTGGAGGTGAAAGCACCGCTGTTTCTGCTTTGACGCACTCGTCACGTCCGCTCCAAGGTCCGCTCAATTCCTTTCATTCGTGAGCAGAAACTGGTCTGAGAAATCGAATGGTTTCAATCGTGAGCTGCCAGGCTGGAATATCGCCGCGCAAGCGCCAGCCATGGAATAGAGAAGTTAGAGATTGGGTGTCGCGGCAAGAAGGCGTGTTTGTTTGGCTGTGGCGTCCAAAACAAGCATCTCGTCATCCATCTTCCCAACTTTCACCTCCTCGTCGCCGAAATTCGCATCATGATGTCTCTATGGTTGTATCTGTACTTCCTGTCTATGGATCTTACTCGTAATTTACTCAGCAGAACTTCTCTCCGGGTCCCCTTCTCTGGCGATCTTTCGCAAGGCAAAATGTCCACTCACATCCACTCGAAATTCTCGAATACGGCTCTGCTGGCCATGAGTCTACGCGGATTCAACTCAAGACCCACGCTGACCTGGACTTCTAGACTGATTAGCTTCAAAGGTTAAATAGCTTCATTCGCCGGGGAAATTTCGTGTCTCCTTCGCCAGAGCGGGCTCCGATCCATCCTTCAAGTTGGAGCTAGTGCGCGTTCATTTGTCTTGCCACCGAACGGTACTTGTGACTTCTTAATAAGAATCTTATGGGATAGCCATCTTTTGCGTCCCGCTGGGCGGGGCCATCATTATTGACTCAACGAATACACGCTCCGTTGTTAGCAGCATGCAAAGCAAAGTGCATTGCTTCCATAGTACCGATTTCACGGGGCTGATACATACCACTGTAATTCAACCTTGAACTTCAGAATAATTATTTGAAGGGTGAATCTCTTTTTTGGGTGCGTGCACCGAATTCAATTTTAGCTCTTAGAGTATTCTGAACCTCCATATAAATGAGGTCAAGCCTGAGGAATATTTGAGCAAATGATTGGCTCTCTACAGACTACGAACTTGCTTCTTGCAATGGGCTCCGGAAAGAAACGGATCCCTTCGCTTCGCACAACCGCCTCTCCGTTTCCCTTCCGAAGAGGTTTTTGCTGGATCACTGATACAATTTGCAGCTTTGCACGACGGAACAAGCTTAAGTAAGTGTCAACGGTGCAATGGCAGTGGGCTCCGCAAAGAAACGGATCCCTTGGCTTGGCAACCACCTGGTCCGTTTCTTTCCCGATGAGGTTGCCAAGTACAACATGGTACTGCCGGCCACCGTACACTTCGCAGAAAAATGGGAACCAAATCCGAGTCGCCATTTTCATACTCTGATCAAAATTGATTTTTCGGGCACAAAAATATCTTGTCACTGTTTGTTGGGGTATTGAAGTGCAGGCCGTCTTGAAGAGTTCCTCGTGCTCAATTTTGATGAAAGAAATGCTCCTGAGCCCGAGGTCTTGCCTGACTACAGCTTGCATGGGAATCTGGAGGCTGTGCGAGAGGTCATTGTGTCGTGTTTCGACAAACTTCAACCACCCTGCACGACTACTTTCAGCTCAAGCTGTTCCCCCATCGCTCTGGCTTCTAGTAACATAGGGGACCCGAGGCAGCTCGAGAACGATTCAATTGAAATATAGAAAAAATGGCATTCCGCAGTAGGATTGATGTACCATCTTTTCTCGCCTGTAGCCCTAGTGCATTGGTGACTATCGCAACCATTCAATCCCGCCTTCCTTTTTACTTGCCCAGCACTTATTTTTGAAACCAGTGCGTCGCAGCACGGTCAAGCATTTCGGCTGGACTTCACAATGAATATACTTTAAGACAAACAACAACACTCTTTAAAGGGCGAGAACGAACTTCACTAAAAGTCACCTTCGTGCTCATCGTCTGAAGCCGGACTTCCCCATCTCCTCTTTTTCTTCCGCCTTTTTCTTCTACCCACACGATGAGATCGTTTCAGCAATGTGTCCTGGCGGCATGCATCTTTGTCTCCCTCCCTATCACAAACGGCGCTGTAATACCCGTGAGCATCGAGGACTATCAGCGTGACGCGCTGTTGACATTTTTTGGGCCACCCAGATGAGAAAGGAAATCGCTAGACGTGTCGACGCGTCCATAGGCACACCCGCAACCGCCATTCGTTCCACAGGATTCGGTGTCGCCACCTCTGCGACAGCAGTGGGTTCAGCAGACATCAGTGTCGCCTCACCTGCGATCAGTGGTGTTTCGTCAGTGGGTTCAATAGACATCGGTGCTACGGCCGTTGGTTCGGTCGGCGCATGCACAGGCCTCCCGATTGCTTCCGTGGGGGGAATCCGGACTTTGGCTCTTCCAATTGCCAGCACCAGCGTAGCCGAAACCGGGGCTTTCCCAATTGCCAGCACCAGCGCCATCGGCACAGGAGCTTTTACTACAATCCCCATTGCTAGCGTGGGCGGAGCGGTGTCTGTGGGAATAGCGACGGCTGCTGTCTCGGAGTCGGTCCTAGGTTCTGCTGCAGGTTTCCCCGTCGCATCCGGTGTCCTTGAGACGACAAGTTTCGTAATCCCGAGTACCTCTATCATCCAGACGAGTGGCTTTGCTATCCCCAGTGCCAGCATCGTCCGGACTGCAATCCCCAGTGCCGGTGCGGTTGCCGTGACCTCCGCTCTCCCCTCGAGCGGGTGAAACTAGGTCCGGGACTGGACATTTCCGCATCGAATCAGGGACGGGAAGATCGGTGCCATGGACAGTTGCTTGGATTACGGACATCTCTTTTTTACAGATCAAAGTTAACTATTAGTTTTTGCACCAGGCGCCCGTTATTTATTCTCTCACTCGGGCGAGAGGATACTGTTATGCATATGCGCATGTAGATCGATTCACACAGGCTGTGGACAAAATCTGTTGGCTCAGCAACTCGTTCGAATGTACTATTCTTTGATCGCCGCAGTGTGTTCAGTTGTCATTTTCTTTTCTCCCAGTGTTTATTTATTTAAATCACAATCGTTGAGGAGGTGACTGAATGGCTGTCTGTTACCGCTAACCTGAATCTTGGCCAATTTCATCTACTGAGTGAACTGCATCAACATTCAAGGGAGGCAGGATACTGTGCTCAGGCTTGCGAGTAGGTGGCGGAATACTTCGATAGGTCCATACTGACCCAAATATTCTGCTCGTTATAAAGGGTTGGGCCGATGTCGATAGGCGTAAGCAGCGGATTTTCCGTTCGACACCGCCCTTTGGTCCAATATTCGCGCACCGAATTTCTGTTGGACAAGTCGCGAAAACTTGAGCCAGAATTCGCAACATTTAAGTTGAAGTCTGTGACCATCGTGGATGCTGCAAGTCCAGGGATTTGCCTAGATAGAACGAGGCCAAGGAGGAGTGTGACGGTGGACCCATCGCCGCCGACATGCCGAAGGTCCCATCAGTCGGACTTTAAATCGACTGATCACATCACCGATATCGCGCCACTTCCTTGCAGCTTCCGCCCTCTCGTGCTTTAAACACGTTCAGGTGCCCACAGTGGCCTCCAAACTCCGGTATTTTTTTTTTTTCTTTCTCGCTCCTCCAAGTTTCCAACCTTACGATTTCAATTGCCAAAGGTTATGGGGTACTACAGATTCTGCGAAAAGACGGTCAGTGTTCCCTTCTCCCCTCATCCCATACCTCTGGCTTTCTCTCTTCCTCTGCTGGAGAGACACTGACAGACAGTGTCTGGTGCCGTGAATAGGCGACTGTACCTGCAGTCCACAAGATTCCCCGGCCATCGGACGGTATTGCGACGCTCGAAGAAGACCTCTATCTATGTCTCTCGTCCGAGGTCGATTTTGAGCATGATTTCTTTGGATGTGCCTTGGAACTGCCAGACTTCGAGATGCTGGAGTTGGGCTATCCAGATGATGTTGAGGTGAGTGCGGCGTAGATGAATCGGCATGCATATTATTGGTACTTCATTCATTATCCGCGAATGTCCTGGCGATCTGGCCGAAGCATCTTTTCACCGGAATTTCACCAATAACCTCATCATCTCAAACTTCCCATCCCTCCGTCCATTTAATTCACCCCGCTTCTTCCTTAGGACGACAACAGTGATACTCCCACAAAAAATACGAGTCGCCCCGCCGAACTGCCCACACCATCTATGCACGGAGCCCTCCCTACAGTTCTACTTCCCGCGCGATTCAAGAAGCCCCGCATCATGTCTTTTCACCAACACCACCGCCCTGACCGAGGCGCTGTACGCGCGATTCCAGGCATTCCACAGCCGCGCGCACCAGCCACGCACAGGGCCCCCTCTTCGCATTCCGCGGCGCGTGCGCATGCGACCCGCTCGGGTTCCGCCGTGACCGGAGGGCCTCTGCGCAGGACGTCGCGCCGCGGTGAGGGCCGAAATCGCGGCGCGGTGTGCGCTGCTGTTCCACGCCGCCTGCGGCCGCTTGATCCCGGCGGGCGTGCTCGTGCGGTCCGTGTGCCACGTACGCCGACGCCCTCCGCGTGCGTCGGACAAGGACGGAGGTGTGCGGTCTTTTCTCGGGATTCTCGACGTCTCGGTGGTGGAGGCGTGTGAGCAAGAGCAGGGGAGGTACACGATTCTGGTCGGGTTTCGCGTGTTGGGATGAGGAAGACCGTTGTATGTGATATCACGTTACTACTGATTACAGACGGTGGTTCTCCCGACTCATTTTATTTTGTGAGTTATATGATACCTCTAATTTATGCACGTCTCGTTGACAATGGCCCGTCTCCTCAGGTGGTTATTTTCCGCATGGCAGCGCGGCATTCAATACAGCCGGAATCGATAATTGACGGTCGTCACAATATTTGAAGTGACATAATATTCTCACATTGTAACCGCAGAGCTGACAGTTTACCAAAGAAATGCGGCGCGACAAGCAGCCGAATGCTATATTCCTCTCCCCTGGCGGGATTTCGTAGCGCCGACGAACACAGCTTCCATCTTTGGGCTCCACCACGTTTTCACCCTTGGTCATGCAAGCTGCGAGATACGTACAAAGCATACTTAATGTACAATCCCTGTGGCGATTTATGTTTTATTTTATTTTACGCGCGACCACCAGTGTTTGAATGCTTCCATAGTACTAAGTTTACAAGCCTGATACTTACACCACTGTAATTTCAACCTTGAACGCGCAATTGTTTTGCACGAGTAACCCCTGGACGAAAGGTGATCGAGCCGCTACGGATTCGGATTCAACTTCAAGAATGGAAAAGCAACGATTGATGGAGGGATGCGAAATGGTCGCGTAAACGCAATAGGGCACCGAGATAGAGAGAGAGGCTGCATCTTTATCGTGGTTGGGTTCGAGAGCCACAAGCACGTATGGCCGCCGCGCAGAAACCAGGAATTGATCATGAGCGAGAGCGCCGCGCACATTGGCGTGTTGGTAGATGTATGTTGGAACCGATAGCGACGAGACACCGGACGATGCACTGCCAGGGACTCGCAGAGTGAGGGCTGATGCGTATGCGGGATGCAGGATGGACGCAATATAGCGGAATAGCGGAATATTAATATTGAGATTATATATAACGAAGGCACGGGATGAGGTGGTTGAGCAGGGATGGAGTGGGAGGTAGTTAGAGGAGATGGTGCAGGGCCATGCAGGTCAAAGAACACCACCACCAAAAACGTAAGGAAATCAGAAAGGACTTTGGGCAGCACAACGCCCATCAAGAAAGAAAAACACTCAAGTCAATCACCAATCCTTCGGCGCCCCACTCCCACTCCCCCCATCCCACCCCTCCAGCCCAAACACCCCCGGCAGCTCCTCCCACACGCGCTCCCTCGCCCCCGATGCTCCTCCCGCGCCGCGTCGAAACACGCGGCGCACAGCAGCGGCTGCAGCGTGCGCCACACCGCGGGGTTCATCACATCCAGTGGGTTCACGCCCTTGATCTCGGTGAACGCGTCGTGCGCCGCGCGGGACTTGGTCTGGCAGTGCACCGGGGAGGCGCACGCGGAAGAGGGGAGGGAGCGCAGGCAGCGGAGGATGGCGTGCGTCTGCGAGACGGCGAGGGTGCTGCGCGCGATGAGGAGGGTGCGCTGCAGGGTGGGCGGGAGGTGGTCGTTTGGGGGGGGGCTGGAATCGTACTGGACTGGGGACGGGGCTGAGTTTGAGTTTGATTTTGGGAGAGGGGGAGGAGGGCGCGGGGAGAAGGGCGCGCCGTCGAGGATGGCTTTGACGGGGACGCAGCAGGCGAAGTACATCGCCATCGGGAGGGCCCAGGCGAGGCCGAGCTCATGCACGAGGAGGAGGAGCGGGAACTCGGAGTTGCGCGCACCGAAGGGGCTGCCGGGCATGCGGGCGTCGTATTCCGCGAGCGTGCGGGGAGGGCGGCGGAGACGTGCAGGAGGGCGCGGTGTTGCAGATATTCGACGTCGTATTTGGTGCTAAGCTTCAGGACGCCGGCAACGATGGCGAAGGTGGTCGGCGCTGGTGGGCGCTCGAAGAAACTGCCACGGATATGGACGTTAGGAATCGATACATCGGTGAACAGCGCGGACGGACCTAGAGTCAAAGACAGCGCGAAGGAAATACTCTGCATCGGCAGGCGAGTCATGGAGTGCGACGAGCGGACATCCATCCACGAGCGGCTGGCTGTCTGGCTGTGGTATCGACAGCATGTCGCGGAATACGGGAGAGCGCGCTGCAAGCATGCCACCGGAGACTCGAAACAGTCGATTGCCAGCTTGGAGGACAAGACCGTGGTCAGGGAACCACAGATCCTCGACGCGGACGGGGGCGTCCTGCGTATCGTCGCTGGTATTCATCCTTGAGGCGACAGGGATGGACAAGGGTTTGGAAGAAACACAGCTGTTTCATCTAGGGTTTGATTGACGCCGTGTTCTGATCTTCACTTCCTGCGCTTCTGAATCTGATGTTGATCTGATGTGTGAGCTGGCAGCAAAAAGCCGAGACGCGCTCGGGGTGAAACAAGTTGCCGTGTTATAATATATGCTCCTCTTCCTCCTGCTCAAGCTCCCACTCCTCGGTGCGCAAGACATGAAACGGCGGTTCACCCTTGATTCAACTTGGTTCGCGGAGTTGTCAAAGAACTACCGGCGATGGGCGTCGACTTGCGTCGGAATCTTTTGGGCGGATGGCCCGGCGCCGAAATAGAGTGGATCCAAGAAGCGTTTGAGCTCCCCGCGCCGATGTCGCGCGACGTTGGAGTGGGAGAGAGAAGACCGAGAGAAGACGCCGACGCCGAGGAGGTCCTCGCGTATCGCTGATCCGACGGCCGGCCTTCGGCTTCCGATACTCTTGGTTTTGGTTTATCCATCGGCGCAGGTATTGAACGTGGGTACTCATGATCTGTGCACTCTCCTGTCTTAGGCAGGCACCTTTTGCTGTCCTTTGCCAAATCCACGAAACAAACGACGGAGAGTCAAATCCATTATGTCACTTAAGTTGAACTTACTCCAGCAAACCTAGCTGAGTACTTATTTGGTGGTTATGCGAGGCGTGAAAGTAGTCAACACCCCATAATGGGGCATTAACCTTCAAGGATCGTTGAAAAAATTAACATGTTCTCGGTGTGAGAGTGCTTATTGGCGTCTCTAGGTCGCCCCACCGTGACGGCCCTCCGAGAGGGATTTCCCCTCGGGCGTGACCGTGTTGAATTACGAGCTGCTGGGTAGCTGGGAAAACTGAGAAAAAGAAAGAAAAAGAAAGAAAAAAGAAAGAAAAAAGAAAGGAAAAATACGTCATTCTAAAGACAGATGCGGGTGCCAGGAGTCGAACGCAGGTGGACACTGACAGTGAACATAGCCATGTTCCATACACCACACCTGCTTTTCCTGCATATATCGTCACTCGCCTAAACTACATATGGGTATACTAGACTCATATACCATGCCGGTAAGTATGTAATATAGAAGTACAGTATTCTAAGCACTCGCCAAAAAAACTATTCCAAACTCGAAAGTTTTTATTCGGTTTTGATTCTTGCAACATCGGGAACCTGATACAAGCTAATGTCAAATGGAGAAAGGCAACTTCGGCTCATGGCAAAGCATAAATTTGCCCCTCTCCTCAATTGTCAATTGTCATATGGTATCACATAAGTTGTTGCCCTTTTTCTCAATAAAATACTGCGGCCTCAATACACCCTCATTCAACCCAACGGATTTATGGCAAGGCCGATGAAGTACAATTAGAATTCTAATCTTGTTTTGAGGTTCAACTCGTTAGGAAATTTATCCTGATGTCCTACTAATACTGATAATACCCCTGCACGTGCCTTATTCATGACGGGCCATCGCCCGCATCGCCCTCCTTGCCTGAGTATGGCAGGTCACGAGGATACTTCTCGTTCTGGGGTTGCTCATAATGTCGCTTTGGCGCTAGGTTCAAGGTCATTCACCAGAGAACTAGCGATCTTGACTATACCAGTAGAACGCAGTTGAAGCGCCAGTCTAGATCCGGAGGTCGTGAGCCAGATGCTCAAATGAGCGCAAGGCATGAATTGAATTTACCCCGTATGGCTTGTTGTGGCCTCACGGCGGAGATCAAGGTGGGGATAAACTAGTGCGGGATCTGACCATGAGTTTGAATTGAGCCTTGGATATCAAGAAAGCGATTTATTCGCAGAAATCACCAGTCCTACTATTACAGGATTACAGCCAGTCAATTTTCGGGAGCCTTTAGGTCAACAAAGAGAATCAGAACATTTGCAGGAAGCGAATCGGCACGCATCGATCACATGTACTCTGCCACATAAAAAAGTAATTCTGCTAAGATCAAGGAAGCAATTGAAGCCGACCACTGAGTTCCGCAGTGAAGGACGTCCAGTAGCACGTAGATTACGTGCCGTGTTGAATACACAGCCCGATTGCAAGCATAGAAGACGCCGAATGGACGCCATTTGTAAACCTCAGGGATTTCCGTTCTAGCGCCGCTGCTGCCGCCGTTAGTAGCCGGCATATTGTCCTGCCTGACACTGCCAATGTGAACCAAAATTTAGTCACACCGAACAAGGCTTCAGCTTCACAAAGTGAAACGATTTCTGCAAATCACGCGTGGAATCGCGGGTGCCAGCTGTCCGAGAAAAAGCCTTTTTTGTCCATAACCGTCGGAGGCACCCTTTGCTGTGAAGTAGCGATATTGAACCCGTTTTCAGCCTCTGCGAGACACATACTCGCTGATGAATAGGATGTGGAATAATTTGGAGGAAATCACCGGTGACGACTCGGTAGAAAAGGTAATTAATTATTCTGACATCAAGGAAGGAGTTTAAGCCGACCACTGGATTCCGCGGTGAAGTGCATTCAGTAGCAGGCAGATTCAAAACTCCTTGAAGACGCAGCCCCATTGCAGTGAGCATATAAAACGCCGCGACCAAAAGCGAACGGACACCATTTCGGGCAGCAGAGCCCGAAGCCTTGGTGTTGCCGCCAGCTCCGCTGTTGCCATCGTATTTTCCTGCTCACTGTTCTGCGTTACGCTGCCAATGTGAACCAAAGTTCAGTCGTACCAAGATGACGCAGATACTCACGCGAGATTCTGCATCTCCAGTGCCCATGGCTCACCATCGGCGCCTGGCGGCCCTGGCCCCAGCGCATCAACCCATAGGCCATGCCAATCGCCGTCGAGGTTTTGCATCTGGAAGCCGAATGTGCAGTTGTCGGGTGGCGGTGAGTCCTCCCCAACGCTGTTATAGATGGGTCCCTTGCTATCCACAGCAATCGAGTACTCCGCGTTCTTCCACGCGAAGCTCGCATAAATGGCCGTTCCTGGATCGTTGAACCTGAGCACATTCGTGCATGAGAAATGTGGGAATGGCACGCACCCAGGAACTTGTACGAGCACGAGAGCCGAGTGAAATTATTCCCTGCACCCGAAACCGAAATAGCTGTGGCACCCGGAGTGCAGGAAGACGGGCCGATTTTCCAGTCGTCCACCCAGGTGATGTTAGGCGAGGACCACTCTACCACGACGTTTTCGAACCCAGTGGGGGAGGCGGAACAGAGGCAGGGCCAGCGCCATGACAACCAAAGAGAGACTTGTGGCCAACAGTAAGTAGGGGAGGAGGATCATCCGAGTATCTGCGTATATGAAAACACAGCCCGGCCTCTGAGTGGCTTTTATCTTTGCTTATGGGATATATTGTAGGCGACAGATGAGTGATGATTTCTGACAATGATGAATAGCGATAAGCATCACTGCGTTCAAGGCCCCCCTAGACTTGCCATCTGGCAAGGTCCCTATGCTTAGCTGGGCAGACCACATCTGTCTAGGGGCCTACACAATCTCTGTGTAGCTCTGTCTAGTTCTGTGTAGCTGTGTGTAGATGTGCGTAGGTCTGCCAAGGTAGGTATATGTCAGGCTAGGTCTGCCTAGCTTCCTAGACTCACCTTCTCGGAATACAGTCGGAAGTGTTTGAAAATTTAATTTTTGGTTGAATAAACACGGGACTGATCCCAGTGTAGTTGGGTAGAGATGAGTGTAGGTACCTGCACTGGCCTACACAGGGTCAGCTTAGGTGACCTATACACAACTGGTCAGGCACTACACACACTTTGCCACAATTGTGATCAGGTCGGTCTAGTAGACCTATACAGAGTCTGTTTAGCCTTCTAGGCATTCCTTTACAGACCTATACACACCTTTACAGACTGAGGCTAGGGGGGCCTTAAACGCAGTGCATCTGAATTGAATTCATCACCACCCCCACAGAAGCATGTAAGTCTACGTGTGAGTATCACAGCCGTGCTTCCGTTCCCTGGAATTGGGCGCTGATTCTGGGCAAGTCCACTTTCAAGAGAGCCATGACATACAGGAAGGATGAGAGGCGACTCGCTGGAGGGCGTAACCTCCTACATAGCCAAGCACCAGGTCACTTCTTGCGATGTGGGGTCCTAAGGGTCGATTATTTTGGAAGATGCTTATCTAGGCGTTAAAGTTAGCATTTGAGGTCTTGGATGGTCTTGACAGAATAGGTGGAGGCGCGCATTAAGTCAAAGAGCAACGAACCGTCTGCGTTTTGGCCACTACGTTTCGATCGGCGCCTCGACGGAACGTGTGAGCCCGATAGATTGCCCGCATGGTTTTGGAAGATAGTGGCAATGGTTGGTGACCTCTGTGTTGAGGGACTTTGTCGGGCTGTCGAGCCTCCTTTTAAATCCCACAATTAGGGGAGGGGTGAGAGTAATTCCTCTTGCTTGACATTGTCTCCGGAGTTGCTCTGCTGGGAGCTGTTTTTGTCAAGCTCATGCCAATTCTCCCACGCAAACCGGGTTGATGTCGAGTCTCAGAGAAGCAATGGGTAAAGGGCACCTAGAAAATGGGTAAGCCAGGTAATTATTTACACAAGTGTCGTGGCCGCGAATGGGGAAGACTCGACTCGAGGCAACAAATTTAAAGAGCACGATTGACTCTCGGAGAGCCGCACGCTTTCGAGGCATGGCTACCAGCTACAATTGGTGTTCAATGAGTAGGAAAGTGGGAGAGAGCGGTCCGACGGTTGAAAAATCTAGCTGAGAATTGGCTGAGAATCGCCACCAGAAGGTTCGCGGTTGGAGATGGTGGTTGCAAAAGTAACAACCTACGGCATCATTGCTGTGCAAATCACATGATCATCCCGGCTTCCTCCTGCGTTTCTTGCTACGTAAGTATGGCAAAGCCTCGCCTTTCTTCCGCGCGGTCCTTTGGCGGCCCCTGGCGGCACCCATGATACTCAGTGAATTCGCGATCTGAGTGCTTGCAGTGCTTGGTTCCTAACAAATCACGCCCTATCACGCCTTCCATTAGGGCGCTCTTTAGAGTTCCCGGGGCAATTTTAAACGGTTTTAAATTTTCGGTTTGTAAACAGGCTGTTTATAAATGGGTCGGTCTATAAACACTCACCTAGATACGCTTGGAAACAGGGTTTCTCATTGGTTTCAGCGGTTTTTTTGCTCCATTTAGCGCTGCCAGACAACACATGGTTTGCATCCTTGAATCATACGGGGACACCAGACACCGAGATGTAGGTGATCTCACCATATTCTGACCTTTTCCAGCTTAGTTCATACCAACTCTGTGGTCAGAAGAGGCAATGTGAACGTACTTTTCCAAGTCGTCCACAATTTCTCAAGTCAATTTCGGTCCTTCGGACTACCAAGGCCCACTAGGCATCGCCACTGTGAATTAAAAACCGAGGGTTCTGACGCAACCATTAAAAATAAACAGGTATTTATAAACTGTTAGCAGCCCGTGACCGTCACTCGCCGTCTTTGCCGCTACACCGTTACCTCCATCTCGGACTTTATCCCGTTACTCCCGTGCTATATATTCCCCGCGTCGCTACCGTCCTGTTTTCTAGTACCTTTCTGCCCACTTGTTGCCTGCGAATATATATATCTCTTGGGCTTGAACTCCAGCGTGACTTGAGCTTTCAACATAGACATGTTTACAAACCAACATTAAAAAAGTACTAGCAGTGTTGACCCGTGGTACGCTACGGCTCCCAAACCTCCTCAATTATTTACTGAAGTTTATACCACGTAGGCACGATCATGAAAACAATATTCTACGCTATTAACACCACCGCGGCCCCCAGAGTTGCGAGCCAAGAGCCCGTGTAGAGCACACCGGCCGCGTTGGGGTGACCAGATTGGGTGGGACTGGCTGGCCCCGTGAGCTTGGACGACCCTCCACCGTCATCCAGACCATTGCTGGAGGCGGAACCAGACCCTTTTGTAGGGCTAGGCACCGTGAACGGCGGGAACATCAGCAAACCCTGAGCCCACTCCATAGTACTACATAGTGCCGTGTAGTGTCTGTAGTGGCTGTAGTGTCTGTAGTGCGGGTCCGGGGTCATGGAGTACTCTGTAGTGCAATGAGTTCTCTCTGTAGTACTATAGAGTGGGAGCTTCCAAGGTCAGAAAAAATTCAATTAGTGTTGCTCCTTGCAACTTTGTATTCATTTTTCTTACCTGTGATGATATCTATTGAACACAATTCAATTCCATGTTTTTTGTGACTATATTACACTGTTCTGTTTAAATTGTAATTAAATTATTAAATTAAATTAAATGGCTGCTGCTGGCCGGAATCGAACCCTCGACCTCGCGAGAACGGACAAAATACTTTGATAGACAAAACACACACTAGGCTAAAGTAACCATAGATGTATGTAGAAACCTATACCATTTATGTGGATCCTACTGTTCTTCTCACTCATTCCACCTCTCTTGCCACTCCTCTTCTCATTCTTCTGAGGTGTTAATCCGTGAAATAATAGTTTCAAGTAATTAAAACATAAATCTCCTGACTGTAGTGAAAAGCGAGGGGGACGGGGAAGGGTAATGCATTATATATCTAAAAATAGACCAAAAACGAAAGTTGTAGAGCTCGATGAGCACTACAAGACTTGTCTAAGGTCATTTTGCATGAAACTCCTTTGTTAAGGCGCAAAATGCAAAATACTTTCCGAGAGCCAGCGGTTTTGAGATTTTCAACCCCCTGAAAAAGGCCTAAACATGTAAGGACAACATTTGTAACTCATGAAACATCATCAGTACTAACATGAAATTAGTTTCAAGCAATTAAACCATGAATCTGCTGACTGTAATGAAAGCAGGGGGTAATGTGCTATATATCTAAAAATAGACCAAAAATGAAAGTTATAGAGCTCGATGAGCACTACAAGACTTATCTAAGGCCATTTTGCATAAAACTCCTTTGTTAAGGCACAAAACGCAAAATACTTTCCGAGAGCCGGCGGTTTTGAGATTTTCAACCCCCTGAAAAAGGCCTAAACATGCAAGAACATCATTCGTAACTTTTGAAATGTCATCAGTACTAACACTAGGGACTGTCCCAAATGCATCCTGAAGATTATTTTTTGATCAGAAAATACAGAGCACTATGCAGAGACAGCCAGACACTCCATAGCACCACAGAGCTCAGGCCCAGTACTACAGCGCACTATGGCCACTACAGCAGTAATAGGTTTCACTACAGGCACTACAGCAGTAGTAGGTTTCACTACAGAACACTACAAGCCACTACAGCAAAAATCAGGGTTTGCTGATGAAGCCGTCGGTGGTCGGAAGCCCGATTGACCACGCTACTGGCTCATCATCAGCGTCGGTCTCCGACTCAGGCAAGTTCAGTAAGGCCGTGCGCAGCGTCTGTATCGCGGTGGCGCAGTCGTTGATGGCGCTGTTGTAGCCCGGGGCGTTCCCTTCTGCCCAGAGCAAGAACGTATGATTGGTGGGATCAGTGGTGGGGATGTTTCCTGTGGTGCTGTTGTACGCAGCGAGGGCGGTCTGGGTTGCGGCGATGACGGAGTCACCGCAGGCATCGACACATCCGTTGAACTCGTCGGTGATTGCGGCGTCATCGAGAATGCCATAGGCGTCCGCACCGCAGTCTCCCGCGAGCCTGACGATGTGGTCCAGTAGTTAGCTCACAGTAAGGCGGCCTTTATGCAGGAAGAACTCCCGGCTTACGAGGACTTCTGCGATGGAGTGCCCGCCAGGCACAATGGGAGAAGCGACGCAGCAAAGACGAGGGAAATGTGCATGTTGGGACGTGGATGAAATTCATTCAGGATGATAAGTATTTATACCGAAGGTAAATGGAGAAAATTCTTTGAAAACGGCGCTCAACGCCACCCGTTGATGCTAGGGATCGGCGAATGTCCAAATTCAACTGCTGTGTAAAGTCCCGTTTCTCAGCAACAGAGACGCCGTCTTGTTGTATTCCAGCACCCAGTGAACAACCCGGAGTTCATGTCTAGGCTTCTCCTTCCCTCTTTGACGCGGAAGTTCTGCGTGATGCTGTTGCCAATACTAACCCCCAAAAATCGCATATTCTCCAGCACGTTGATGCTAGCGGATCAACAATTCTCCAAGTTTAACTGCTGTGCAAAGTTTTGTTTCTCAGCGACGAAGACGCCGTCCTGTTAGATTCCAGTGTACAGTGAACGTAACCTCCTCACCAAACAACTTGGAGTTCTTCCCTAGGCTTCTCTGTCTCCCCTCTTTGACGCGGAGGATCTGCGTGATGCTCTTGCCAATCCCAAAAATTCGCATCTTCTCTAGCACGTTGATGCCGGCGGATCAGCTAATCTCCAAACTCAATTGCTATGTAAAGTTTTGTTTTTCAGCGACGGAGATGTTGTCGTCAAGAGATGTTGCCAATAATAGCCAAAAATGTGATTTCCAGGGAGTTCTGCTTTAAAATATTAATAAGAACTCCTGGGGGTCCACAGTACTGCTGAACTATGTTTCTGCGCAGCTGAGAAACCAAGAGAAAGAAAGAAAAAGGTAAAAGGCAAAAAAAGGAAAAAGAAAAGAAAAAGAAAGGAAAAAGAAACAGCCTTCCGAGGAATGAATGGGGGTGCCACGAATCGAACCCGGGTACGCCATATCACAGAGCATCGTCATCACAGTTGTGTTCCATACACCACACCCGCTTTTACTGCCTATCTGCGATGTTGGTTAACCATGCACGGAGAGCCCGAATTATATGGAAGTCTTGGCATTCGGGTTGATCCAGGAATTGTGGATTCAACATCTCACAAACGCCGGAAAGTGGTGAATATTATGATAATAAGGAACTCAGTTGGTTAGTCTCGGTTGAGTGGACTGGATAAAATTGCGAACACTGCGAGTGAGAAAAAGAAAGGAAGAAAAAAACTCATCAGCAACCTGCGAGCCGTACGACATGTGGGTGCCAGGAGTCGAACCCGGGCTGCTCCCTGGAGTTTGGTATTCTATCCTATAATCAGGACATCTGTGTTCCTTACACCGGTACCACGCCTGCTCTCTGTCTTTGTCTACAAAAACTTGCAATCAGTAAGGCATGTACAAGAACTGCCGAGTCTGAGTCTACCCTCACGACCCAAATTATTCTGTCAAATTCAACCAGTTCTTGAACAATGAAGAGCCCCTGCTGGAAAGCATTCGTTTAACTCGGATCAGAACAGAGGATCACCGGGTGGGGCGGTAAAAAAAACAGCGATATTTCAAGATAATGCGGGTGCCGGGAATCAAACCCAGGTCCGCTGCATGAAATCAAACTTTCAAATTCCCCATATTCATGGCAGCTGTGCTCCATATACCACACCCACTTTTCCTTGCCAATCTAAGAACTTGGCTAAACCGCACACAACCCTCCCAGCCAACGAACAGGTTATTAGATTCCGATTTATCGAATACGTTCTCACAGGGTGCCATCTAAGGGGCACATCATGCAAATCTCACTCATAGGCATCATCAGCGGACTCCACCTCCCCAGGAAACTCAGCGGCCCAGCGGCGGAACCCCCCATCCAAAATGAGCACCCGTGGCCCCTGAACATCGTTGGCGGTGATGAAATCTTGATACCTAAGTAGAAAAAGTCTCAGACGCATATATGATGTACCCATGCGGCGACAAAGAGCCGTACCAGCCGGCGCAGCGCGGCGCACGCCCGACGCTGCCGCCGCAACAAAACACGACAGCATCGGTGGCGGAGAACTGCTCGTGGAATGCAGGAAGCCGGTTGTGGAATGTTTGTGCCGCGAAGTGGTGACTGCCTTTGACGTGGCCGCGCTGGAAAAAATGGAAATAGATATCCATTGAGCAAATCGCAGCGGGTGAACACAAGACAGGGCGTACGTCGTAGTCGCCGGCCTGGACATCGATCACCGACGTGCCCGTGTTGTCGCGAAGCATCGCGGCGAGTTCGGAGGGAGAGATAAGCGCAATGTTGGTCGTCTGAACGGCAGGGAACGCGTCCCACCACTTTGCGAGCGGCGTCGCACAGATTTTTTCCTCCAGATTGTTTGGTTTCATGGCGTAAATCTGGTACGAGGCTAAAATTATAGCAGCTTCGTGGCAGTAGATAGGGGTGGAAAAAAATGACAGTACCTGCCCACTGGTTCAAATCAATGTCCGCTGTCTCTCCAGAAGTCTCTGCGTTGATCGGATTGGAGCCGCAACAGGAGGCAGGAGCGGGACCTGCGTCGGCGGCCATCAAGTAGATGTTCAGGTCCGCAAGACTATCCACGAACACAGAATCTGCCGATGTTGGATGAGTACCAAGTTGACTGCAGCGAGTGGAATAGAGCACCGTTAAATCCCGCAGATTTCATTATCTCGTTGTATTCATGCACTTGGATCGCTCCGCCGATGCAGCTAATATAGTGCTTCATATTATCGCGGATGAGCGCCGGAAGTTCAACCTTGGCGATGATCTGCCCCCTTTGAGTCCCCAGAGAAAGAAAGAAAAATGGATGACGCACATCGTCGAGAACAAGCCGACCACCAGGCTTCAACACGCGGTAGATCTCTTTGAAAATATGATTCTTTCCGGACTGCGGTAACAGGTTGATCACGCAGTTCGACAGGACGCAATCAATCGAGTTGGATTCGATGGGGAGGGTGTTCGTCAAGGAGCACTGAACGAAGGAGACGTTCGGCGGGAACAGGCCGCGGCTTGCTGCGTTTGCCCGAGCCCGCTTGATCATGTCCTGATAAAAAGTTCACATCTTCAGACAATTGTCAGACGCAGCAGTACGTACGGCGGACATGTCGAGCCCAATAGCTTTCCCCTCGAACCCGATCTTAGTGGCCGCGAGGAATATATCGATTCCACCACCAGATCCAAGATCTAAAACCGTTTCGCCCTGCAGCCATTAGCCTATTATATCAGGACGTGTCGTGCGTAGCTTACTGGTTTGAGTGTCGCGGTGACGGTGGGATTTCCGCACCCAAGACCCATGTGGGAGTCCTTGGGGATGGACTCCAGCTGCTCGACAGTATAACCAAAAGATTGAGCCACCTCAGATGCGTCTAAAATTTACTCCAGACATACACCGGCGGAATGCCATAAAGTAGACTCACAGGTAGGAGAAGCACCTCCCTTGGCCATGGAGGAATACGCATCGTTAACGCGCTCGACAAGGAATTCATCGGTGTATTTGGACATGATAGCAGGTGAGAGAGAGGATTACTGGGCGAAGGTTTGCGAAGTTTTTAAAGCCTCGATTTCCAAAATCAAAATTTGATTTTGAAGAGGGCCAGCACGTGCAAGACACGTGCGGCTGCTTCATTCATTCAATTCACATTCGCTCACCAACGCTGACGCACTGAATGAACCAGAATTTGACGATGACCCATCCTTGCCGATTAACCTAATTTCTGTTTCAATTTGTGACCGGCCAAGGACTCGGCAAGAACCGATGCCAGTGGGAAACTTCGCCAAACTAAAAGACACCGCCACAAGAACCTTGCCCGAGACCATGAGGGGCCGCAAGAAAGACCACACAATTCCGGCCACACGTGCGCTAACTCTCCAACGCGACTACCGCGCGAGAAAGGCGCATTATATCGCGGAGCTCGAGGCACGATGCAAGGCAGCAGAAGCGGAGAATATTCGTCTCAGATCGGAGCTTGAGATTGCCCGACAGGGTGCTCCCCAGACTGTGTTCAGCCCCGAAACGGTGAGTTCTTTGTCGGCTTGGTTCTGATACCCATCATATGCTCGTCGTAGATCCAAGCATCGGCGCACCTCAGGGACACGTTAGTGGCTGCGGCTGCGTCGTTGTCGCACTTTATGCAAGTTGCGACGCCCGGGATGACTCCTCCCTCCGATATCCCCCTTCTGGACCCGTTCTCCAGCGTTTCCTCAGAGACTGGAGATGGCCTAGAGCCGGATTCACCGTGTTGTGGCGGATTCATTGACTGTGAGGGCCTTGTCGAAGAAGAGGTCGGTCACGAGCAAAATGTCGACAAGATCTTTTCGGTCATCTCCCAGCTTCGGTCCACCTTTGACGTGGCAACAAAGTAGTCCAACTGCACCAATGTTGAGACACGTCTGCAGAAGCTCGGAGGCGCAGAACAGGCAGAGCATGACCCAGTTTGATGTGACAAGTAAGCGAGATAATATAACTGTCCCAAATTTGCCACGGATGTAGATCCCTCTTTTTCTGTCTACAACGCTCGCGGGACGCATGGATCCGCGAACAATATGGGCCGCATGGCGCGCGCGTTCTTCCTCCGGTCATGCCGTAAATACACGGGCTTTGAGAGAACTCGGCGATTGGCAGTTACAATGTGGCTGGCAACGGATCTTGAACCCGGTTGCCGTATCCACCAAGCCTCGTCGCAAATAAAATGGGAACCGCAAGAGGAACCGGACTCTTAGTATACAACATCAGCACATCGGGACTTCCTTATCCATACAATGTCCATGCAGGTTAACGGATTACAGACTCAATTCGGACGTCAATTTTCACTTATCCAACGGAGATGTCGGCGTGGGTTGGCTGTGCTCGAGGCGTTGTTTTATTATGAGCTTTAATTATCCTTCCCAGCAGCCCACGATTGACTGGCGTACGACGGAAGAGCGGCCGGCTGTTACAGTGCCCCGATACCATAATCCGTTTTTCAGAGCGGCGATCTTGCTTTGCTGTGGCCACATCCGCTCTGGTATATAACCGTCCACATCTGGGACCAAAAATCCACTGCCCCCGCACACAATATGAACTTTCCCAAATTCGCAATCCTCGGTGTCGCCTACACGGTGTCCACGGACTTTTCGTGCGTGACTCACAGAACACTCCCACAGGACACTCGAACAAAGGGCAGTGTCGACACGGTGTTTACGCCGATCGACATCGGCCCAACCCTTGATAATACGTTGGATGTCCGGGTGAGTATGGTGTCCTGTGTTCGAATATTAGTATTCCACCAATATCACCGTAATGGCCAGAGTGTCTCTATCATTCTCTTTGCTGTGCTATGGTGATGACGGAAATAGTTTTCAGGGTCATCATCGATACTGGGAGCTCCGACCTATGGCAGGATGTCCATCTATGAAGTCCCTACCGTGCTTGACTTCCGCGCATACAGGATTCGGACGTCAAAGGACTTTGTTTTTCATGACACAGGAATCCCATGAATATCACTTACGGTATTGGGCGCAGGGTTTGTGGCTGGCCCAATTGGATTTGCTTCAGTGGAGATGGGTGGATATACATTCGAAAACAAAGGTGTTTCGTTCTTCACGATTGAGTTTCAATTATTTACCTCGGGATGTTGGCAGCGTTCATGAACGCCACAACAGTACGAGAGGTCCTCAGTGCTGCCGTTCGAGTTGTCTCATGCAGCTTGGTCTCAGGATAACAAGGGCGGGGGAATTTTTGGACTAGGATTCGACTGATCGGAACATCTTTCGAGGTCGATACAGCCTCGGAAATCAAAGTCCTGCTGAAAGAATCTGGGAAGGATGCACTGGGAGAACCGTTCTTATACAAAATTTTCGGCCAGACGCCACAGCAAGACAATTTCACTGAAATGTCTCTTTCACGTACCGATGATCTAGAAGGCTCAAAATCCTATTAAAGAGCGCTCGACCATAGCGGAATTTATTCATATAAAGACTCGTGATGAGCAAGCCACTTATCTCGAGTTGCGCGAATTTGAAACCGGTGGAACATGCAGTTCCTCCCACACCACTCAGGAAGGTCGTGGTATTCCCATACATCCGGTATAGCTACCACACCCTTTTGTTCTGGTTTTGTGTTGTATCTTGAGAAGCAGCCTAGTGGGCGTCGACAAAATGGAACTTCTGTAGCTGCATGCCGAGGATGCCCAGTATTCTGCCCACAAAAATAAATCCCACCAACCTCACCCTCGCTCGCCATTCAACGAAACGAGGAAACGCTGAAGGCCCACAAAAGCAGAGAAAAGAGCACAAAATTAATACACCCAGAGTACGTAAGTAAGCAAGTCGGTAAGCCATCCAGCCAGCGTCTACAACAGTATAGTATACAAACCCAATACAACATGATAAATGCCCAGTACATGTGGGTGTCCTCCCCAGCCTCTCTCGAGCTGCCCGCCCTAGGGCCCTCTGTCACTAATCCTCCGCCCCAAAAGTCCACGATCAGCCCCAAAAGAAAAAGCCACCTATCCCCCGCCCCCGCCCAAAAAGTACAAACGACCTCGCCGACCTCGCGCGCGTGCGTCCACGTCAGCGTGTGCCCCGCGTCGGGGATGAGCGCCACTTGTACACGGTCGGACCGCGTTTCCGTTTGGGTCTTGGATTTCTTGTTCTTGTTTTTTGTTTGTGAGGGGTTGGGGCGGGGTGGTGGGTGGCTGGGAGGTGGCGGTCAGCGAGGTTAGATAGAAGGGAGGGGGCGAGAAAAAGAGGGACGATAGACGATGGAGACGGAAGAGTTCGGCGGAGTGCGGGCTTCGAACCAGAACGGAACGCCAACGCGGGGACAGGAAGGAAATAGGCCCGGTTCAAGCTCGGAAAGGAACGGAAACGGAAGGATGCGCACCTGTGTTGTGTTTTGACCTGCGCTCTCGATGAGCGCACCGATACGGTGCGCGTGCGCCGGCGGGACGGTATGGTCTGCGGTGCCCTGGTTGTAAAAGTCAGCGCGGGGTTAAAACACGAGAAGAGAGCGACAAGGGAGGCAACAATATGTCACGGATCTGGAGGTGGTGAAATCATGTATAATCGGCGCAAATTAACACAGCGAGCGCGCTCCAAACAGAACGTCAAAACTGGCACACGCGTGCCGACCACTCAGACCTCAGCATAAAACGAAGCACTCACATGAATAACCAACACCCTCCTTCCTTCCATCCCGCGCTTTCAAACGCCCACTTCATGCCCGTAACGGGGCCGCGCGCAGCGACGATGACACGGCGGGGTTGAATCCGGGAGGTGCGCAGATTGCAGGCGCACGAGTTCGCGGAGGTGCGCGGGGGCGGGGTCGACGTTCGACGCAGACGTGGTGTCGGCTTCGTCGGTGGAGCTGGAGATGCTCGGGATGCGAGCCGGCGGAGGTATGCCTGGATGGAATATTAGGGAAACAAAGGAAGATTGGGAAGGGAAGGAGAAAGGAGTGGCATGACGCACGTAGATGAGCGGGTTCGCCGTCAGTGTCTGGATGAACGGCGAGGACATGACTTTTGCTGTGCGCGGGAGGTCAGACGACTGTCGCGCCAAGAATAATGCAGCACAAGACCGAAATGAAGTTAGAATAAGAACGGGATGTACGGAGGTGAGGAACGTACCTCAACAAGCCCCGCACACGCCAGGAGAATGACTTCCCTCTCCACGAGCGCCGGAAAGCTCGCGACAAACGCCGCCGCGATGGCACCACCCATGCTCACGCCTCCGAGTCGCGTCCTTTGCCAGCCGAGGTGTTGGAGCAAGAGCGCGAGTTGCGTAACATACAGCTGCGTGTCGTATGCCGCTCCCTCAGGGGCGTGTGAGTAACCCCGCCCGTACAAATCATACAACAGGACGCGGTAGCCCGCTGCGACGAGCGGTGGAACGAGCGGGCCCCAGAGAATGGCGGGGATCGAGAGGCCATGGATAAGCGCGATCTGCTCGAAGCGGCGTCACTTTCGTCAAATAGAAGAAAGAAAGCCGCACCTTCTTGCCGTCTACCGGCCCCGCGAGCCAGTACCGCGTCTTTCAAACTCGGAATTAGTTGACATCATCACGAAAGTACAGCACGCACGCGGCCCATCGGCAGGTCTACATACCCGCCCTCTTCGATCCAATCCTCCACATAGATCTGCCGCGCGCGAGAGTCTGGTAGCAGGCTCGCTAGGCCCGGATAAGACGGGACAGGGAGCGGGGCGGGGGCGGAGGGAATGAAGCGAGGAAGTAGAAGGAGACGACGAGTGGGGGGAGCAGGAGGACCAGGTATGCCAGGAAGCGGGAGGCGCTGGGCGGCATCGTCGTGGGTGTGGTCAACGCGTTTTTTTTAGCTGCGTGCGAATGGCGGTGATTGTGCCATTGTTCTGATGTTCAATTGCTGCGATAGCGGCCGGCAAAACGGCATGGGTCACGTGTGTCACTAGTCGGGCGGCAAAATGAACCAGAATCATAATGAACCGAGGAAGCTAAGGGGTCGGCGCTCAGCTTTGGTCCGTTCTTAGGAGTAACTTCAATTTTCTGACAGCTCATTTAATTTGATGATGCCGCGAGTTGGGATGTGCCGCGAACTTAAAGCTGGAATAATATTCTAGTAAACTATCTCTGGCAATATTATCCGGTCAATGCGGAATAGATAATTGCCCTTTTTCATTGTTGTCACACAGAAGAGCCATCTGGCATCTGTGCTTCCGGTCTGATTTCGAACAAAATTCTGTGAACCAAGCGCCCCGATCACTCCGGGCCGACAGTTCCGAGTGGTTAAGCCTCAGCATCTAACGCGGACAAATAGCCTCCCTCTCCCAGCCTCCACCATCAAAATTCATTCGGGCTTCATTTGCTCGCACCTCGCACATTCATCTTTTCTTGTCAGCACTTCATGACCAACTCGACTGTCCCGCAATGCAGTATTTTGAATCTTGGCGCTTGTGAGGACTCTGAGGAGGCCTGGCCTCCGGCATGACTTTTCTGACAGCGTACACATTCCTCACGCCAGCGGCGGCCGAACCCAATGTTGGCCTCTGTAATACTGGAACATGCCACAATAAACTTTAGCATCGCTTCAGGACTCAAACTAGACCAATGTGATCCTGGGAACGTCGTCTACGTGGTGTTCTATCGAATGAACTTTCTTTGGACACCGGCGTCGATGCATATCATTGGCTGTTGGACCATCGAGCGAATGAACACTTTGACGGCATGCCGAGC
The DNA here is from genome assembly GCA_029378395.1 of Mycena leptocephala. NCBI lineage: Eukaryota > Fungi > Basidiomycota > Agaricomycetes > Agaricales > Mycenaceae > Mycena > Mycena leptocephala. The sequence continues at coordinate 210,980 of JARJLF010000021.1, read as the reverse complement.
ACCGACCAATAACCTTTGTAGACTCTTACTATGCGGTCTCCACGGGAGGCGTGGATCATATTGCGAATGACCACAGCAACCTGACTCTCAAAAGGTGATATGCACCCTCCAGTTATATGAATTATTCTGGCACTTACGGAACTGACTTCGCCCACGGGAGCAGATGTCGGAAAGTATATATTGGTACTCGGCATGTGTCAATCAAGTCCCATCTTGGCAATGCCTCCCATCCTCGTTGTCTGTGTCTCTGTTGCATCGTTCCATATGGCATCCGAATCTTCCTACGGCGCATTTTCTCGGTCTTGGACAACATTCCTGGCCCGGCACCAAAGTCCATAATCACTGGTAGGAGACTAGGCTTGACACGCGTTCGGCTCTCACACTTGTGGCAGGCAATTTGAATGAGTTCCAGGATCCGGACGGTTGGGCCTTTCACAGCAGCTTGGGGAGAACTACGGGGAGGTCGTCAAGCTTCGCGGGCTTCTCGGGGTCAGTATACGTATCTCTTTTTTTTCAAAACCAGTCCTCATTCCCTTCTGTATTAGGCCCGCGAACTCTTTGTCTTTGACCCGACGGCAATCCACAGCATCCTCGTCAAAAATCCCGATATTTACGAGGAAATGCCGAAATTATTGTGGCATGTATTTTGTATTGGTTTCGCCTTCGACGTCGGCCTAATCTTAGTCTTCCCGATCCCTCTTATATCTCAATCTCAGCCTGAAGCGTCTGATTTTTGGCAAGGGGATCTTTTCAACCTATCTACACGAGCGCCGGAAATATCGCAAAATCATGATGCCCGCCTTCTCCACGGCCAACCTCCGAGGGATGGTCCCGCTATTCTATGAGGTCGCACAGAGGGTATTGTGATATCTATTTGCTAAACGCTCCTGGACACAATGTCTAATTTCCCGCCAGGATCGAGACGGCCTCATTGCCCCGAACGTTGAGCGTAATCCCCAGACGGTGCGTCTTCACCGAGTTGGGTAATCCTCAATGTGTATGTATGACAGTCCCCAGCTTGACCTGAACAGAATCCTGCGTCGCACCTCACTGGAGCTCATTGGCCGCACTGGAATTGGGTATTCCTTTGATCCATGGTCCCTGGAGTAGAGCAGACCGATCGATACGATCAGGCTTTGAGGGAATTATTGTGAGTTTCCCCGTCGTAGCGGGACGTATTTGGCATCTGACGTGTATTCGATATATCAGTCCAGTTGCTTCAAAATGCATCTGCTATTTCCTCTCCTGCCTCTCATCATGAAGGTCTTCCCCCGTCCTTCCTCCAGTTCATGATCAACCTTATTCCACTGCCTGCCCTGCACGAGTTACGCGGTCACATTGATTTTACGGATGCGACGGCCGCGAACTGTGAGAAGCCGAAAGCCGCGCTCGCGAGCGGAAAGCCAGATCCGACATAAACGGCGGCAAAGATATCATGAGCATCCTCGGTATTCAACAGCTCATTCATTCCCACCATCCGTATTGACTCAGCCAGTCAAACAGAACGCCTCCGGAGCGAGTGGACTGCATCTGACGGACGAAGAATTGGTGGCATCCACCTCGTCTGTTCTTCCCGTCTGTCCATGTCTGTTAAGCTGACCGTCTCCGTAGAATGATCCTTTCCGCGGCGACAGACTCCACCGCTTAGCCATGACCAGAATATTCCATGTTTTGGCCAAGTACCCGATGTGCAAGAAAAGCTGCGCGCCGAAATTCTTGGGGTTCCTGACCAGCTGGATCACGACACGCTCGTCGCGCTGCCGTATCTCGATGGCGTCGTCCGCGAGGTCTTGCGGCTGTGCGTACATTTACTCGCCTCTGTGCCCTCGAGCTTGAACTCGGTACACAGGTACCCGACCGCCTCCCCGGTAATGTACCGCGAGTACGTGCACGTGTTTGAGGTTCCAGGCCGACCTGTAACATTTCTCAGGACTACTACCCATGCCGTCCTCCCTCTCAGCACGCCTATCACCGGCGTGGATGGAAAGATTATGCAATCCATTCCCGTGCCTAAGGGAACCTCGATCTACATCTCAATTTCCGCAGTAAACCGCAATACGCAGATCTGGGGCGAGGACGCTCTGGAATTCAAGCCCGAGCGGTGGACAAACGGCAGGGCCGATTCGGTTACGACGAAGGTGTGCGGGATATATGGGAACACCATGACCTTCATGGGCGGAGCAAGGAGTTGCATGTGCGTGCCTGGCCCGTTCTTATTCTTGCAACGCTGAAATAAATATTTCCAGCGGATTCAAATTCGCGCAACTCGAGATTAGTGAGTTCCGGGAGCTTTTACTTTTTTGCACTAAACTTGCACTGACTCTATGTCAAGAGGTCGTCATGTGCGTTCTATTGCGCGCATTCAGGTTCTCGACGCCAGACCCCCGGATCAAGTGGCGGAAGACAGACGCCTTACCATCGCCGTATGTCGACGGTCAGCCTCAGCTCCCAGTTGTTGTGGAACAGCTGAAAACATAGCGTATTTGTATACCTGGCGAACGTACTGTACATGGCTACCTGCACCATCTCTCCTTCTTTATAAAATTCCTGGTGTTTGTTCGTCTAACGACTTCCAACTCAGGGCAGCGATATTTTAGAGCCGCGCGATTCTGGCCTAGCCGGGCGTCCAATGTCGATGTGTACAGCCTTTCAACTACTCAGCCAACCTAAAGCATCATTACCCTACAACAACTCCTGACGACACTGGGAGGAACAATCACCTTAATGATAACAGCAATTAACAAGGCTGTTAACTACCGGCCGGCATTCTCTTCAGGCAATCCCGTTTGGGCTCTGAATTTTTGATAGCCTACTGCATGGAACAGCTTCTAACCGGGCATAACAACTCTCGCAATCTGAGTTCTTTCAGACCGAAGTGAGGGTTAATATAGTTGACTAATATCCCTAGTACTCCTACTTTGCCTTCATTGTTCAAACTTAAAAGGGAGGAAGTTGATGCTGGCGTCCGTAGATCTAAGGTATTGAATATACGTATACGAAGGGGATCAGTTGCACGGGCGCTGGCGGGCGGGTTCGGATGCCCGCCGGCTCTACGGCTCGCCCAGCCACTCCTTTGACAAAACCATGTCATCGCGATGATGAGTACGGATGGCCAAAGTATTAGTGATGGATAAAACAGGCTACGGACCTCGCTCCGTGCCTTATTCATCCTTCAGCGAAATCCACGGAGACTCAGCCACCGGTCATCTACTATCAGCGACTGCCTATCCGGCCAAACTAGGTATCCGGCCACTGCCTCGTATAAGTCGGTGCAGCGTATGATAGTCGAATTGGTGGTTGCAGGTTGGACTATGACCTATGAGGACCTTGCATGTCAGATTTGAGGGCACGAGAAGGCGGCAATCAAACGTGGCGGGAGTCGGAACAAGATGCCGAGCGTGGGAGCATCATTTCTTATGCCCGACCAACTCTCTCGCTCGTCTTTTCCTTATTGCTCCCCAATTCTTGGCCAATTCACAAGTGCGGGGTCCGTTCTCATCCCATGGGTTGGGCAATGGCCCCAAGCCAAAACATCCGTGAAAAACCTCCCGCTCGTCTGCTTGGTACTCCAAACAAACCTTGACTCGATTTCGAGTGGCACAAACCGGCCACCACTGTAACGAGCCAACGATGTCTGCTGGGGACCTAGGATTTGACTCGGTCATTCAAAATACCTAATAATGTATCCTACCACGTTGATCGGGCTTTTAATGTAAGGTGTCCCGTTCAAGCTGGGGTAACATCCAAAATCACCCAACTTAGTCGACGCATACAGATGGATTTTTTGGACGGGTAGTTGGGATATGGGTGACCTATTTTGCTAACAGGTATGTCCTACCACATCTGATTGAGGTATATGGATCTTTATTTGGGCCCTAAATGCCCTCTGTCCTTTGCAGGGTATAATATTTGTTCCGCATTCGATCCCAGCCATTCTCCTTGGCCGGCAACGGAAATAGTGGTGGTCCCTATACACATTGTATTTGCAGTCTGAGGGTATGGAATAATGTATTTCGATCCAATGAATGATTTAGGATGCACTGGCATGAATAATACGAGTGCCAACGAAGGATTTTGACGGGTGGCCGGTTAGGCCGTTTTTGCCGTTTTGGCATCCGCTCGCGAAAGAATTGGGGATGCCATCAAATGGTCATGTAAATTCGCCAAAAAATCTCAAATCACTCGCAGGATGTATGCCTTCAATTGAGACCCTATATAATTGTATTAGTGGGGCTATGTGTATGGGCCCGTGGCGATAAATGCTAAGGTGGCCGAGATGCCAGTCTCTGATAGTATATAGATATCAAGAGTCCAACTCGGAACTCCGCGTCGTGGGATGGATGTTCATCACATCCATCGTGATCACGGCGATCTTACGTGGATGATTTGCGCCCATCTCCCCATTGCCACGATATCGACTCGTCAGAGTTTTCGGGCGTCGACGACGTTATTTTATTTACTCTTCTCCTACATTCGGTGCCTTCGCGAATTCAAGTTGCTGTTCGATGTTCTCGACTTGCAATTGTGCAGAAGTAGTCTTCGAAACCATTCAGTTCGCCCCTCTCATCATGACTGTGCTACGAACCAGAAATATGTTGATCCGTTAACGTTGGTAACTGGATTTCAAGCTTGGAATCTGTTCGCCGTGTTCGGTTGTCTCAGTACCGGTACCCGCCATCGTTACTGACTTGCATCGTCCCGGCACCCAGATGTAAGCGCCTTGTCTGCTGCCCAATCTTTTCTTTTTCATACGGCTCGGCGAGTCTCTTTAACCCATAGTGAACATGCACCATGGACATGTTCTTCGAAGAGGAGTGTCATTCCGCCAGGCGGCATCATCAGACTCGGGCTGCCCACCCACCGACCTCGGTGGCTCCACCCTCCAGGACGGCAACAGTAACGGGCCGCTGGCGCTGTGCCTATACGCGAATGGGGGACACTGCACTTATTTGGTGAGCGGTTTGCCTCCTCCTCGAACGCCGGGCATTGACTTAGAACGTTAGGGCGGTACGGTTCAAGCGAATCTCAGTGGTAACGACCCCGACTGTCCTGCGCGCCTCATCGACGGCGGAGACGGGTGCGTGAGGTACTGAACCGTCTAACTGCACAATTAACCAGCATATAGGGAATCGGAGTCTGGCATATTGACCCCAGCGCCTCCACCAACCCAAACTTCAGCTTCACCAAGGTGAGTGGTCTCCCTGCCGAGTAGGTTGAGTTGGAACTTATAGCGCGCGTAGCCTCCCGCCCAGCTCAATTATAAGCATTTTTTCCACCGACACGAGCAGCCTGGCTACGCCCGTAGCGCCTACGAGTCAGGACAGTATCACGATCGGAGGGACTTCGGAAAGAGCTTCCAGCACAACGTGCGTACACCCTAGAATTACTCAATGCAATTGTTCACCGCCAATTACGACACAGCGGCATTGGTTCGCTTTCAAGTGCAGCACCTACGGTATTCATAAAGTCTACCTCCGTAACTTCACCCCAGACGGAAACGACGAATCCGGCCTCCGCAGCTGCCCAAAGGCAAGTCGAGAATTTGGTTGTCCTCTCCATAAATCAATTACAATATCACTTAGGAAGGCATCGTTGGCGGGCGGGGCCATCGCGGGAATTGCAATTGGGACTCTCGCTCTCATCCTCCTCCTCCTAGCTCTCTTATTTTGTGTTCGCCGGCGATACAGGCGAATTTTGGACCCGGTCATCCATGTCGAACTCGCGGCAGAATCTAGGACGACTCTTCCCAGTGCAGGTTCTGAGAAAACCTCGGAGCTCAATGCACACTTGAATGGCATGGCGGAGGAGGAAACCTCGCGTAGCACCACCTCTCCATCAGTCCCGGTCCAGCTTCGCCAGGAATATCTCAGAAACAGGATTGGCGAAGCGCGGAGGAAGTTAATCATAATGAACGACGCGGTTAGCAGGTCTGCAGCGGACGATGACGTCGGTGAGGAGACAACCCTTGAGGGGGCATTGCGGCAGATTCAGTCACAGCAGGAGCAAATCGGCAGGCTGGAAAGCCAGTTGCAGTCCCAGTGGGCGCTCGGCCTGTCGGACGAACCTCCTCCCCAGTATTTGCAGTAGTATTGTGACTTTGTATCGTCGTGAATTACTGGTCCGGACGCACTGGAGGCGGCCTAGATGTGATCTTCATCGAAATCACACTAAGATTCACATTCATTTTCATAGAAATTCATACCCATAAATATTCCACCAGTATGGACCCAGTCAGGTGCATCCCATTTGACTGTGAGTGCTGCATGTCCTAACTACATCTCACGGGACTCCCTCGGCACAAAAAAAAGATGAATGATGATCTGCTGGTGACCGGTACCAGTCTCACAACCAACTCACATCCAGGACTTCCATTCGTACATAAAGTGATGTTGCTCGCATCACAATCGCCGTTTCGAAATTCGCTGGTCCCAGCGACCTGCCTCTCTACCTGCCGACGCCTTTGGAGCGGATATGCATCATGTCTACTATGCATGTGTTGTTCTCGTGGCCTCCATCGTCGCTGGAGCAGTTTTAGACAGCTTCGGCTGTCCTTCAACTGACGCAGAGGGTTCCGCCATGGCGGCCGCGGTCGATTATGGAAACGACGTAATCCTCTGTCGATATGATGCGGGACAATCCTGTGTTTACGGGGTGTGCCCCCTCCATTGGCGAATGAGCCTGGACTTACATGTAACTTATAGACCGGAGTCTTCCATGAGTTTTTGAATATCGGCGAGACATATCCACGGAGCCTTATTTCTGGGGCCCAGGATGTGCCTCTCGGAACGTATTCCTGTCTGATATTACGTAACACGAAAATTCAACAGAAGCACTGAACTCCCGCCTGAACCAACGACACTCTCTCCAATAGTCCCGGTAACACCTACCACGCTGGCAACGTGAGTGAGCGTGCTTCTTCAAAGTTTCCTTAACCGGGAATGCACGCAGGCTCTCTCCCTTATCAAGTACGAACTCTGTGACCACTGCAAGCCACAGTATTTCTTCATCGACACCATCGAGCACTCGGACCAAAACATCATCAGCCACTCAAACCAACACATCCAGCCCCGCGTAATTTCTTTTTGTGCTGTTAGTATGAGATGGAACCATTGCAGGGACAGGAATTCATCGATTTCCCCAAGTTATACCCAAACATCCACCACTTCAGCTGCATCCAGTCGGACCCATACCGAGAAGACTGGTCCGCCTTTACTTTCCGCCACGAGGTATACAATGCGTCGGATGCCATCTGTCGAGGCTCACGGGGAATGTTGCATGTCAGAAAATCATCGCTATTCAGTTCAGGAATTGCCGGGATTATAGCGGGAGTTGGCGTTCCCACTTTGCTGGTGCTCTTCGTATTCATCCATATTCGTCGCCGTCGGTTGAGGAGAGTCAATGCCTATACATACTGTCGGTCAGGAAGTGGCGGAACTTCCGCGCGGACTTATACCTTTCTTCACACCGTCCGAGAAGACCGCGGCAGGACCGCGTCACTCCGTAGGGCCAGAAGCACACCCACCTCCCCCCTTAGCCGCGGCCGATATCCGTCAGAATTATGTTCGAAGCAGAATTCGAGTGATGCGGACGGAGCTGAGGGCGATGGAGAGATAGTTTTTGACATGTATCCTGGTCATGACCGTTTGACGTGGATAGAGAATTGCAGGACCGTTTATTCGGATATTCCTGATATACCCGGCCATGAAATATGAGGGATACCTGTAAATGACTTGTCAATTTGCGATGGAAGATTCGGGACAGCGCAAAGAGCGATCTACACGTATCCCACCCTGAGGCGCACATTTCAAACGATCCATATTGCTACTCAAGATATTCCGGAGGTGGATCGTCCGACAGCCCGAGTGCCCAGTGCGACTGCAACTGACCTTCCAGCATCGCGATCCGTTCTTGCATCATTCCAATCTGGCTCTGTGCATTTTCCAGAGCTCCAACGGTCTCGGTGCCTGCCGAGACATCGTGATTCCACGTTTGCTGATCATCAGTCGCTTCCACCGTCGAGCGCCGGGCGACCGTTGTATTCCATGCATGTGTGTTTGACCATGCTATCCAAGACATCGCTGTCTATTGGCAACCACGAGGAAATCGTGAGTCAGATACTCGGAGTTCGGGTGCATCAAGGAACTCCGATTGTGCATTTCACGCGCCGTCAGTTAGCCCTGGGGGATTCTGAATGATTATGGCCAGCTTCGCGCCTTCCCCAGTGATGCTGTCACGGTCCAGAGCATATTTTGCCTGGGCTCGGACACCAGCCGGGTTATTCCTACTGCAAATTTGAGGATGAACGTCAGGGAAAATAGGCCAGACTCACTGTGCCAATACTCCAACCGTTCATTTTTGGTTGATTTACGATCTTCAGAACGGCGGCATTGAGAGACGGGAACCATGAGCTCAAGACAACCCATACGATGAGGTGGACTCGAGTTTGCAATCGACTCGAGGATCGAGTGACGCAAACCGACGTCATCGAGGGAGTCGAGTTTGGTCGAAAATCGTCGCCGGATAATCCCGGAGCGTGAGAACCTTCGCCAAATTGGGCTGGGCCGACCTTGAGTTATCATTTCCATCGTGTATTGTCCCGATAATTTGGGAGGAAAACAAGGAGTGATTTGTTGGCCACATGCAAGTTTTTTGCACCTTTACCCCCCTCAGACAGCCCAATGCGCAACCTTGTCTCACAGCAATGTGAATGGTTGATGACACCGGGAGGAACAATCACCTTAATCATAACAGCAATTAACAATAACTCAGAGCCCACATGGGATTGCCCGAAGATAATCATCGAGAATACGATGCCTGGTGGTTACCTGGCAGAACAGCCATGACGGCCAGTATGAAACAGCTTCTAACCGGGCTTAATAACTCTTTCACAGCTCTGCGTTATTTCAGATGAAATTCATTCGTGATCCAAAGGGAGGGAGCTAGAAAAGTAAGGTAATGTAGGCTAAACTATGTCATCGACGACGAGTACGGATGGCCAAAGGCGTATAGGGTGATGGATACAACAGGCTATGCTACATTGGAGTCATTCTACAGCACAATAACGAAAAATAGTCTTAGAAGGAATGAAAGCTGTAGTGCATACTGCGCATGCGCCTAGCGCATGTAGCGCGGTGGGGTTGTAAGCCGGAGCTGCCAGTACTGGTCCGGCTGGTCCCACTGAACTGTTAACCCTGCAAACTGGGTCTGTCCCAGTAAACGATCCACCTTGCGAGCGTTGCCCTTGCGCTCTGCTTCCACATTGGCCGCCTCCCGCCGCCGGTCCCGCCCCTCGCAGTAGCCGTTCACGGTCTCGATCCGACGGCGCATGTACCGCTGCGTCTCCGCGGTAGGCGCGACATCGTCGGAGTCGCGCAGCTCTCGCTGGATACCGGTGAGGACGTCGCCGACGGTGACTGCCTGCCCTGTTGCGCCGTGCTTGAGCTCAAGCCTCACCTTGAAAAGCCCGTCGGCGATCCGGATGTGGATGCATGTACGGGGAGGATTGCAAGCGGGGGCGGCGAGGAGGGCTTGTGTCAGTTGGGGATTGCGCCGGAAGGCGTCGGAGGGGAAGGAGAAGTCAAGTTGCAAGGCGTATGCCGGTGTTAGCGCGGGGTGCAGCTCGAGCGATCTCGCGGGCACGGGCGACGGCGCTGGGGGAGGTGCGAGGAGGGGTGTACGCTGCATGCTCGGAAGGGGCGACGTCCAGGACGCGGGCGAGTCATTAGCGGCGTATTCGTCGACGGTCAACTTCCAGTGTACGTTCTTCGACGACATCTGTTGGAATAGTGGGCTCGCAATGCAATTTAAGCATTGACAAGGGAGGCTTATATATGCGTCGTCCGAACAGCATCATCAAATGCTAAGCCACTGTATACAGCTCAAAGCACCGGTTCCCGACGTTCAATGAGCGACTGTGCTGAAAATGGAGTTGATTAGTCCAGGAATATCCCCGGGAGGCGGCCTTGGGCTATTTAGCGGTGATGAGCGACGGAAATAAAATTTCTGCTGTTAACGACAGTGCGGAGTGGTAAGAACCGTGTGGAATCAAAGATGTGAGTCAACGAGTCCGGTCTCTTCACCACATCTATTAAATCCCAAGAATTGCGACTCAATCTTTGATGGAGGATTGACAGATGCTACTTCCCAGGATCCCGCCGGCTGCGCATTAGAGTAAGTTTGGATTAGTACGCGCTTCCAGAACAGGAGTGCAGTGAAGAATCATCGCTGCGGACGCCACCAGCACGAGCGCACAGGAGTGACTCATAAATGCTGTTGATCCAATTTAGCAAGCGCTCATCGTTGCGGTGAAACAGACATAGAAGCTTCGGGAATGGAATGGAATGTTGATGGAACCCACGACGTTCCGGTAACTCACCAGTTAACCTAGTGCAATGTGCTCTGGGACACATCGGCTGTGCACGGTCGTTCACGGCGTTTATCTATTTGGGCCAGTTTTGGACTCGTCGCAGGCAGGGAGGACTTGAGATTGGAACGGCCAGGTCGGACGGATAGGAAGGCCGCGATAAATGGGAAGGCCGATGAGTGTACACCAGATAGCCCTGGTCGGCCCAGCATGTTTCTACCGAAGAGCGCAGGAATAGATTAGACGCCCCTTTAGCGCCCATATCCGAATTCTTTTGATCATGAGGGAGCCGGAAGGCGTGAGGAAAGAGTCATAATCCTCGGGCTTACTCGCGACTGTGGACCACTGATGTTCTGCATAGAAAGCCCTGTTCATGCGCGAGAGGCACCTAATTTTAGAAGGGTCTCGGTCTGGCATCGACCAGATTGCATCTGAGACAATTATGAGATACAGCACGGGCGAAATGAAATTCCGGCTCACACACTCTGGAGAAGGCGCATGTCCGTGATTATGAAGAACGTGTGCTGACGGATTTGACGAGAGCCCCTTCACTATGCGCAAACATGGTGGGACGGCCTTGTTGACGATGACTGGCATTGTTTCGGGAACCCGAAGACCAAGAGTCGATGTGCCTTCATAGACCATGAGACATGAACTAAGTAGGATCCCAGAAATTCGCTGTCACCTGCTTCAAAATAACCGTAAGTGACTAGGACAGAACGGAGGTGCAATTGCTTATGAGAGTACGAGGAACTTCCTTCGAGAGTCTTGTAGTTTGGGCTAGATATTGTGCCGTGTAAATTGATGGGGACCAGACACCTCTTGGGGGAGGACCACGGCGGATAAAATGTTAGCCAAGTTACGTAGGTGCAGCGATTCGCAACCAATTCAGCATAAACCGAGCCCGTTATTGAGACCAATGCTTCGACCATCCCGTATCCGGCCAACGCATTCTGTTCCACATAACTTGCCATGAACGGCCACAGAAATCGCCGAGACAAAGAAAATGCACGCCGGAATAAATATCTTCACGTGGAGAGAAAAAGCGAGGAAGCCTGTGACAGTCCAAGTCATAATGTGTATGAAGACACTCGTAGGAATACGGATTCATGGAATCTCGTGCTCACGGTGCTGAGCTCGAGCAAAGCTCAGACGCCACTGGCACACAGATCAGACTTGGCACAATTTCTGCGTGTGCTTTTTCTCCATCAGAAAAATATTTGGGATAGACGCTGACATCGCAGGGCTGAAGTTGTCTCGAATGTGTGGTCCAGGGCGGAGCTAGGTGGTGGTCGGGACGAGAAAAACTTCAGAAAGCAAAAACGTGGCCCATCAGATTGACACGTGTTGGTAACGGTCACAACCAAACACCTTCCTTTTGCTGAACCACTACAAACCATGGCCGCGCCTGGCTTACCCATCCAGGAATTATGGGATGAAGTAATCGATTCTATTCACGATTCCACTGTGGATCTCAAGTCGACCTCTTTGGTTTGCCGCTCCTTTGTCGCACGCGCACAATCGCACATATTTCGTCAAATCGCGCTCTTTGCCACCAAAGCGCCGCGGACAACGGGGGATATGGCGGCTCGCCTTCGAAATCTCATGGCATTTTCACCTCATCTCATCTCTCACGTTCAAGTTCTGTACCTTCCCACGGCCGACGAGGAAACCCTTATCTCGGTCACCGACATTCGTTGGTCCCATGTGCACAGCGTTGTGTTGGGGTTTTCCAGACCAACCCTTCTCAGTCCCGGAATGGCAACCCTTAGGAGTTTACTCCGGGAGATCCCCCAGCTCTCGCATCTCACAGCGACCGTGGACGCTCGATTCACACTTTCAGGCAACCAACTCACAACGGCGCCGCATATAAAATCGCTGATTCTCCATGGGCCCGGTCTCGAATGTCTAACTCTTCCCGGTTTAGGCCGGCTGGAGATGGGTCTCGTTCCTCAATTCCCTGTTCTCGCAGCCTTCCTGAAACCTTCTGCTTACGTTCTCGACCACCTCGCTCTTCGTTTGGGAAACGCTCCTGAATGAAGAAATTTCTTCGGGCTGTGCCATCGCTCATATCGTTGAACATCGATGTTGACGCAGGCATGTCCAAATGTGTTGAAGTGAGGAAGACAAGGCCTCCACTTCTGCCGGCGCTCCGAATCCTGCATTTCCGCTGCATTTAATCCCGAATACTGTGCCTTCATTTCGCTTCTACAGACGCGACGCCATTCTGAAATATATCCTCGCCTGGTGTCTGTACAGCTCGCTCTTGATTCCCCTGACGATGGGGATTGGTTACCAGAGCGCGTAAAGGTTGAGTTTGACAAGCTCATTGGCGAACGTTTGCGACTTCGAGTCACTTACCATGACGTAGGTTGGCGTGATGGGATCGGTGTATGCTGTTCGTTTTGGAAAAAAAATCATATCATATATTTGTGTGGCTTACCTCGTATGAACTCCCCTCGGGAGGCGAATATTATACATGTGAGAGAAAAATCATGCATTTGGTTGGTTGAAAATATTTATGAACTGGCTGAGCACATTTATGATTCGAACTACATCATATATTCGAACTTGTGAGTATCGCATATTTGTCAAGTGCGATATAATATTTGTGATAAGTTCCCTTGACACCACCGGATCCAGTGAGCGGGGACACCCGCCTGTCGCCAGTTACAGCGTTCGGGGTATGCCGCCCCTCGGCGGCGTTGCGTCGGGCGTTGTTCAAGGTTTTCGGAGCTCGGCCCCGATTGCCGTTGTTTGGTTGTGTCTTGCCAAGACCTCCGCTCGCTCGGCATTTGCGGCAGCCCCTAAGTTGCGCGTTCTTTCTCAGTGTGCCGGCTTCTGGACAATGGAAAGCTCCCCAACTACTCATACCTATTCCCACAAGTGCATTACCAGCACTATTGAGTTTTGCCCAGTTGTGTTTCTTAACTTCGATGTAAGTAATACAATCAAATTCTAGAACCCGAAATCTTCGAGGAAGAATGCAATAGGTCCACTTAATTGATGTCTCCATCAAATAATTGTTCTGCAAGGACTACAGCCAGTTCCAATTATTGTGTGCAGTGAGCCACCGTCCAAGAACACAGGAGTTCAACTGCAAAATTCGCCCAAATTTGGTTCGTTGAATCTGTTAGAACTTCCAGGTGCCAACCCAAAATACCTCCATTCGGAGCAACACCCGAGCGATAAACCATGGAAACAAATTAAGTTTATTGCCATACAATTAAGTCTGCCTCGGAGTTTTGGAACCAAACAGATATGTTGAGTGGATCTAAAAACTACGGACACAGACAAAAACCCAAACCAGAGGGCTCAGAATGAGCAAAGAAAGCCTTTTTTTGAAATCTAGAGGCCCGGGTAACATAATCTCGAGCCCACAACCTTGTTTTTCAGTGGCAGCTAACCTTGAACATTTAATTCTAGTGAAAGGTGGTTCTAGGAAAGGATTTAGATGAAACTATTACTGCCTAGATACGCCAAAAGGGAGTTCACCAGGATCAAAGTTGAATTAGCGCTCGATGGGTGGGTTCATCTAAGCCACATTGATTGAATCATCATCCAGCCTGTCTCAGGCCGCTCTGCACGCATATTTATGGAGCACGACGCCCGCGGGGGTGTTGCGATTTATTGTCTCCTTGTAGGTGACTGCTTTTTGGATCTGTCATTGAGTTACAGCCATAGAAAGCTTGATGTTTGTTGCAAAAAAATGACACAAAACATTTCCGAACGATGATCGTCCCTGCTGTTTGTTGTCGGGTGCCATATATGTAGCATCGAACTAACCACCAGGTCAAGCCCATGGAAGATTTGCATAGTCTCACCTGCCCTTTTGAAGGCTTCCAACGTCACAGAGATGAAACAGCGGCCTCGGGGTTGCCACGGGCACGATGCTAATTTGAATTTATTTTTTCCTCTCCATTTTTTGCAATGAAATGAACTTGAATGCTCACTTTGGCATCAACAGGAAGAAGAGGGCAAAAAATGTGAACCAAACAGAAATCTGGCTAATTTTTCTTGATAACCAATCCTCTGTGGATTATGGGGCAAGAATTATGGCCTTTATCTTTAGCATCTAACCCTGTAAGATCTTCAGACCCAAATGTCACAAAAGGCAAAGAATTTCAGAGGCCCAGTAGTGGTCTCAACGATCTTTGGTTAATTGTACATGTGGGACAAACAATGAGGTGAACCCGCTACATCCTGCCTTGATCCAGCCCAAGCAGATTTAGAAACTGGTGCAACACAGACTGAAGGAACGACGCCAGAGGGTCCTGGGTGAGACGATCACTGAACCGTGCGAGAAAAAATAACTGCCGGAATGCCGAGCGGGCCGAGGACTCCAGCGCACAGGCCAGGGACCGGGAATCAGGACCGAGTTCTGACAACCTCCCGACGCGATGCCGCCGAGGGCGGCGTACCCCGACCAATGTAACAGGCGATGGGCAGGCGTTCCCGCCCATCGGATCCACCGGTGGCAACCCCACATGTCACAAATTTTGCTTCGTGTTTCACAAATATATGATCGGCGCCAGGTCAAATATATGGCATACCTCACGTCATAAATATGCTAGACACCACTCACAAATATTGTCGTGGCTTCAGTTGCAGCAAATATGATATAACATGCCATAGGAGAGTTCATACCCAGTAAGCACCACAAATATATGATATGATTTTTTTCCCAAAACGAACAGCATAGTCGGTGAGTCCGAAACTCCCAGTTCTCAACTCACTGAGTCAGAATTTTTTGCATCAATCTGACGAAGGTTTTCAGCCCAGTCCCATGCTAGATTTACTCCTGCTGCAATACGATATTTTTTTCTTCATTTTAATGTCGGGTGGGGCTCATTCTGCCCGTAAATGTTTCCTCCGGCTCCATTGGTCCCCGTACGTTGGAATTCATGCATATCTAATGCCTCCATCGCACCGGCAAAGATGTCAACAGTGTGGAGACCCTCATCGTTTTACTCTGCGCTGGTCCGGTCATACTGGGAATGTTTTCTGGTCCTTTTCTCGTTAAGAAGTCTCTGCTTGGATTGTACGGTGGGCGCCAAGAGCTCGGGCTAGCTGTACTGCCATTGACCAAAGCGCATCGGAATTTGGGAAACGGCATGGACGGCTTGAACCAAGTTCGCGACAGCGGGCGACCAAGACGAAGATCGGATTTTGTTCACGGTCGACTTTGCCTGAATTGTGGGCTCTCCTGTTTGCGACCCTTCTTCTGTATTCGCATTCCATCCCGCTGGTCTCTTAGGATGAAAATATGTCTCCATACGATGAATATCCTTCCCGCACTCGTCGGCCTCATGCAACAGGACCGCTTCCATAGAAGTCTTTCGTGATGGTTGTCTCGATTCTGCCGTCCTGTCGTCTGATCAGTAAAGGTGCTCACCAAACTGCAGCGTCTCCCTTCTGAGAATCCACGTCCATTGGGGACTCGCGTCCCATCTCCAGGTGTCTAAATCTTTTCTAGGGGTGCTTCAAAAACACCATATGGATTTTCTTGGTCCCTCCTTCAGCAATGCCAGCCTCGATAGGCAGACCCAGAGCAGTTGGAGGTAGATGCTTCGATTACCACGTCGTCCATGGCTTCCATGCCGGGGCCTGAACTCGACCGCTGATCAAACTCTTTGGTCACCAACAAGTTCAGTGATGCAATGTCAGGCAATGTCATTTTTGTACACTCATTCAAGCGCCGCAGAGTATTCAAGTGTCGATCACCAGCAGGTCCAATGCAGCAATATATTTTCCCACCCTGGTTCTAAATCAGCTTCTTTCGGACTTCGAACAGGTGATTGAACGACGATCACGGGAATTTTGAAGAACGTGATACCATTGCTTCTTGGTTGTGAGGCTGGATATTAGGATAAGAATGCGATTATATTCTATTATAATCAATTATGACCCTGAAATTATGTTTAGACATGGCCTGACCCCAATTTTAAGGCCTATAATTATGAAGGCATTACGGTACGATTATATTATGGTATGGGGGTCATATTTAATCATAATATCAAGCCCCGGCCAAGTGAGCAGAACAGATGTTTCTGCTGATTTTAATAGCCAGAGGCCTCTATATAACAGGTTAGCGGATAGATGAATTATCAGAAATGCTCACAGTCAGATCAGGAGCACAGTTGAACCAAAGTTTGGCCATATTTACTTCCTGATTTTGGCGTGAACGGATCACGTGATGTAATTGATGAATGTTGAAATTAGAGCGAACATGAAGTTTGCAACACCTGGGATCTCGTGCTTGTGATTCATATTATTAGTGGCCCGGAACTGGGTTTCATAGTTCAGAAAAGACAGGTGGTCGCTGTTTAAATTTCACACAACAATCCTGCTCCCAGACCATACAATCATTCTGGGGCCCTAAAGAGTGTCATACTACAAAATAAAATAAAATTGGAGGGTGAAATCCAGATTAAATATAATTAAATATGATTAAATTATGATTGGTTGACTTTACATAAGCTTAGATAAATGCTGGGGAATATATTTGAAGCTTTGCCGAGGCAGCTGTCGGGACCTCATCACTTCGGAGGCACGAAAACGTACAAGGTTTTCTCGAAATTTAAGAAATTCTAGAGAGAGGGTAGCAATCCCCCCCCTTCAGACTTTATTACTTGGAATAACCTAGTTTGGCGGCGTGCACAGACACTCCGTCCGCTTCCCAAGCCGCCAGGTGCCCAAATTCTGTCGAGAAAAATGCCTGACCTCTCATTCCTCATCGGAGTTCGTTCCAGTCCTTCTTCAAGGCTGAGAACCAAATTGATTGAGATATTCTTTCTTACGGGAATTCAGGTCGTTGCTGGACAACTGGAATATCCTATGGATGGATGCCATCACTGGCACACTCAACTAAGTCCAGAGAATATTCTATCCTCATGCAAAGTCACCCATTACATTAGATTATGATAACCTTACGATTTGATATGGGCTGAAACCTTAAGATTATATTATGATTACAGTACATTATAGCTGGGAGCCGTATTTAATCATAATGTTCCAGCCTTACCTGGTTGCTTCCGGCGATTTTAAAGTAGCGAGCCGTGTCAAGCTCAAGATCTGCCGGTTCGCGTGCTGTTCTGGTGAGATGATGCAGCCCAGTCCTGCGAGTCGCTACATTATGATCTCCAAATAATATACCCAGTCGGATGAGTGCTATAACTTGTGAGGAGTCGGCAGTGCGTCGCAGCACTTGCCTGGATGAACCCACCCATGTATTATACATACTTATACCCACAACCAATCCTAGGGCCCTCCAGGCAGACCTGGTTCCTACGGTCCAGGCTGTTCGCCACTGCATCAAGTGAAGCCGGGCACTTGCCTAATATGGGCCAGTCTCGGGTCGTTTAGCGCTTATCGCTATGAAAACAACACCAACAAACACTCCCAACTTGCGTTTTGCTCCCATGCCCATTTCGGAGACGGACTGTCCGAGTCGGAGCAAATCAAAGTCTCTTTTTCTCAAAGGGTCTACGTTCTCAACGCTTAATTGTCTTTTCCTGGGCACAGGGAAAAAAAATCAAGTGTTTACATACTTGTTACTCGGAAATTCTACAGTTCCGGACGGCCAGAAATATTCGTTGAATCGTGTGAGACTCGAGGACTACGATTACAACGGCTGAATGACGATCAGATATCCAGTGTAGTGCAGCTAGTGGGGAAGACACGGATTAGAATGACCCCAAGGGTAGATGGGGAATCTCTCACTTGATGGGCGAGCAGCTGATCGAACTCGTCAAGTCGTTGAAGCTCGGGGTCCCGGAAACCCCTTCGACTAGCATCATGTTCCAAATCCCGCGGGTTAACACGGCGACGTCGTCATGGTCGGTTCCGCTGCTAAGGCAGCCAAAGGCCCTATGATGATGCTTAGATATGTAATGCCGTTGAATCCCCCGCACGGGCACTCACTCGAAGAATTTGCAGGCGAATCCAGCAGGGATCTGCGCCCAGCTGATCTCCTTGTTGAAGAAGCTCAGGCCTCCGGTGAGGCTGACGCAGGTATCGTTTATCAGCGGGATATCGGCGCAGCCGTTAAGCGGGCTGATCGAGCCAGAGCAGACCGTAATGTTCGGGAAAGTGGGCTGTATTGCGATTGTATCAGTCGCAAGCCAACAGAAAGACGACGGTTGTGTACCGGGGTGAGATTTGGAACTGCGGAGGACACGGCAGCGAAGGCAAATGCAGAGAGGATCAGTTTGGCAGACATCTGAGCAAGAGCGCCGGAATTTTAGAGAACTGAGAATGGGATAGAGTGCCAGCTCAGCTCTTATAGAACAATCTATCTGCTCACAAAGTTTGAAACACCACCTGATTCGGTATTAGATTGCGGAATAGATGGTCCTCGGATGTCCTATTCCGGACCACATCTTCACATATCCCCGCAGTGTTCCCGGAGAATCATCATACCGGAGGCATATGATCTATCGCTTCGATGTCTGAAGTAATCTCTTAGGCAGGCTACCCGAAGCAGTGTATGCCACTGCCGTGTATGTGGATTCCCCATCATCCATCCATTCAACTTCATACTGACGGAATGAACGACGAACACGGAATTTCCCAGAGGCATCTTGTTCGCTAAGATGATTCCAAGGGACTGTCAAGCAAGTCAGTTCGGGCATTTAAGATCTGGCGTAGCAGAGAAGACAAAAATCTTCCAACTAGTACCTGTACGCCATGATCCAAACTTGGACATCACTTTTTACAATCGTGTCGGTCGTCGCTGCAGCCAGCGTATGTGTGCAGGTGCCGAACAATGGAGTTCACCTGGCCATCTTGCCCCCGTGCGGTACCTTTGGAGGGAATGTCACCAACGTTAATGCTGGAATTGATACCGCTGCGATCAAAACATTGGTGGCTTTCGGAGTATGTTCTGGTCATATTATATACACCAGACCATTGACAACCACATGCAGGACTCATTCACCTTTGGTGGGCGTAGTGACGGCGGGCCCCTTCCGGCGGCTGTTCTTACAGGCACAAACCCGAGTGCAGCCGGTCGTGCCACCGATGGGCCTGTCTGGGCTGAGGATCTGGCAAGCGACCTAGGTGCCACAATCAAGGACTACGCCGTGCGCTTCTCGTCTACTCGTCATCACACAAAGTAACCGGAAATTGATTCACTGTGCCAGATCACGTGCACTGGGCTCCACTATATCTTACCACCAAGTACCTACGGATATTAGCTGAAGACCGCATAACTTGTTTTGGGAGAATTGACTCAGTATTGCTCTCCAGAGACCAGAAAAGATTAGCAGCCCATAATTAAATTATGACATTTTATCCAACAGTCGAAAGAAACTTTGCAAAGAAAATACTCGGAGCCTGAATTCAAAGTGGGGTATCCTGGAATAGGTGAACAGACATCTCCGGTGGATTCTGTAACAGTTAAGTCTCTGATTATGTAATAGATTCTTACCGCAAATGATGTGGTAGCATGTCTGCAGGATTCCAAGATCAATTGTTAAACAAGCGATTTAGATGGTAATTCGTCATGTAGAGCACCATGGATGGATGAAACAATGACTCAGCAGTGCTTCAGTCAGATTTCAAGCAAAGTTTAGCTGTCAAGGTTCAATTTTGTCAGCTTAACTGGAGAACAGCTTGTGCATGATCCATGCAGGCATGACTCAGCGCAGAAAATGCCTTGTGTATTAGTTTCCATTCACTTTCCTCGAGTTCCAAGTGATGGCATATACTCAACATATCTTAAGGAATAGCCCTGACAATAAAAAACTCTATCTATGCCCACAGACCGAGCCATACACCCTAATTTTGGACACCTGTACCAAAAATCAAGTGGACTCAAAACAATTGATCCACAGAAGGTATACACATGATTTTTGATGCTGAATTAGATATGAAGGCCGAGAATATATCCAAATGAACATTTCTAAGTGATCAGACCCAGAATACTGTGCAAATTTCTGCTGTAGTAAGCAAATTTCCGGTTACTTTGTGTGATGACGAGTATTATGTGGTCTCACACTCATTTCGATCAAGGTGTCCGGCGCAGTGGTAGATGTGACCCTTTGGCCGAGCAGAGCAGGCGGATCTGACTTCCTGCACCAATGTATGCCTTGGGTCTTGGCCAGTGGAGTAGATTGGCCACTCACAAATAACCATAGCCGCGCTCTTCCTCAGTCAAAACAACAACCTGGATCCGACCACCACACTCTATACCGTTTTCTTCGGAATCAAGTGAGCGGTGATACTGCTAGTTGACTTCGTAGATTGGTCATTAATATTTACCTAGTGACTTTCGCGCTTCTTCAGGTGGGTAGATCTCTGCAAAAAAGTTACAGAATCAGGACTGACGAGGATAACTCCAAAGTCGACGGAAACCACCTTCCACAGGCCGCCACAGAACTCCTGACCCAGATCAAGCAGCTTGTCGCTCCGCCCACAAACGCGAAAAATATCCTTGTGGTTGACGACTACGGACGTGGAGTACATGCTGCAACTGGAGAGGCCTGGAAGCAAGCTGTTTTTAACGGTGTGAGTGCTCTGCGCTCCCAGGGCGTCAACGTTGCCTACGTCGACTTCGCGCCGCTGTGGGATGCCGTCCTGGGAACATCGCCAGGATTTGCTGCGTTCGGATACGAGACCTCTGGTAGTTGCATCCCGGCTGGAGGAGACCTCTCTGCGGAGTGCTCAACGCCTGGAAACGCGTTTTACTGGCTCATCGGGTGAGTGAATCATTCCGCGGGAAGAGTAAATGGCTAACCTTCGCGCCGTTGAAAGACACCCTTCCAAAGAAACGCATCGTATCATGGCTGACTATATTAAGTTAGTACTGGCCACCTGCGAGGCATGATCTATGCAGGGTTCACACCTTTTCGTTGTGCATTTACTTGTATTCTGCAAGTTGAAATGAATTTTCATATTCTGTTATTAACTCCACAATGATCAAAAGATGTCAACTGGAGACTGGCAACGGCTGGAGCGGCTTTTCCGCGACGGTAAAAAAAGAAGTCGAGCTGGTTGTGACGCAGCAAGATCGTGAGAGAAGCCGGCGCGCAGGGACAGGAGCTCCAAAAATGTTGTTGGATGTGATAATTACAGCTGTTTGCAGAACTAATGACACTATCTAAAAATAAATGAAAGAAGAGCAGTTTTGAGGTGCCAGATTGCCAAGGCCATTTCTCATCCAATTTTCAGCGGATTTCTTCGAGAGTAGGCGCGTTTGAAACCGGGTAAGCGAGGCTCTCATACCGTACCCTACTTACCAGGGAAATTGCGTAATTTAACTGTTCCAAAATTTCGGCAGTCTTGTTTGAATCAAACACGGTGATGACCCTTTCTCGGCCACTAGAGCGCCGATTCAGATGAATCCAGATGATTCTGAAAGCTGTGATTGAGGTAAAGCTCCATGGTAAATTATATTTTGGTTTTTTCTCAAGGCAACCTGCTAGGAATAAATATTCACTACCAATCAGTAAATCCATTCTTGCGGGTGCCTTTCATGTGTGTTTCATTTTAGAGCGCTGGGATATAGGTTGCCTTGATGTACGCTTTCAGAATCACCTAGATTCATCTGAATCGGTTCTCTGGTGAGGGAGCAAAAGCCGTTGCCGCGTCCCGTTCAAACTAGACAGCCGGGATTTTGGAACATTCAATTACGTAATATACCGGGTGAGTAGGGTACCGTATGAAAGTCCCGCTTACTCGGTTTCGAACGCGCCTACTCTCGAAGAAATCCGTTGAGAAATGAATGAGAAATGGACTTGGCAATCTGACACCTCAAAACTGCTTTCTTTTAACTATTTTTAGATAGTGTCATTACTTTTGCAAACAGCTGTAATATAATTATGAGAATCAATACCTGAAAGGCGGCAGAAAGTCACTGATGACGGAAGTTTCGGCGCCGGGCAAATCGTTTGTCGAGCGTGATTGGGGACTTAGGCGCTTGCAATTTAACCCGAAGATTCTCCAAGAGCTCCGAAGCAATGTCCTGGACTTACACTCTGAGAGCGTTGCCCGTGGCTCCTCCGAGTCCCCGAAACTGACCGTCCGAGTCCCGGAGTTAATGACTCCGAGTCCAAGACATCCAGACCGCAGGAGCGACGTCCAGAGGAGATAAACCCCGGAATATGGGCTGGGAAAGATGAATGGCGCATTACAGCCATGTGGTGGAGCGGAGGAAAAGTCGGCTTTGTTTGGGCAAGTCTGACCTTGCTCAGACCGGATCAACCGTTCCATTGCCACCGTTGGACGCGACTCCTATCCTGTTCATCTGAGCAAACGCACTTTCAAATCTCTAGGTCTAGCATATGAGCCAGGGATACTGCTCAACACTGGTCCGGTGTCAGTTTTTGAGTATTTCAAAATTCTAGGCTCCTATACCAAAGCTTCAGATTCAGTTGTTGACATTTCGCTTCACAGGCCAAGGGCTATCCGGAACCAGGGTCATGGGCAAATATTAGCGCAAGGCGTGAATCGCGACTGCCGATAATGTCTGCACTCGCTTAAAAACTGCGAGCCAGGTATTACTCTTCTGGATGTTGGAGATCCAAGCTCGATTCACCCTGGCATTTGTTTTCGGTCCATACTTGCTATCTGTTGCCATGCCTCCGTAGTATTTTATTTGATATTCACCGTATATATAAAGGTAGCCTAGTTGTAGTAGTGCACTACCCTGCAATTATCATCTTGCTCGGAAGTCCCATCTGGAGTCAAATTCCACACTGGAAGTTGGCTGGGATATTCCATGTCATTCGTCTTGTCTTTTACCGCTGAGAAAAATGGGACAGACAATTATATTAAGCACTAAACAGGCGAGCAACTGATCGAGCTGGTCAGGTCGTTAAAGTTCTGCGTCCCCGCAATCCCCTGCACGCGAGACATATCCCACGTTCCGCCAGTAAGCACCGCGACATCGTGGTCGTTCACGCCGCCATTGCGACAGTCCAAGTCCCTGCGTATATAAGTCAAATTATTGCGATCCACAACGCCTTGAAACGTAATCACTGACTCGAAGAACGTGCAGACCAATCCTGGGGGAACCTGTGCGGAGCTGACCGCCTTGTCGAGGAAGCTGAAGTAACCGGTGAAGTCGGTGCAGGTGTCGGCGACGGCCGAGAGATCGACGCAGCCGCTTTGCAGGTTGTGCGAGTCCGTGCACACTGTAATGGTCGGCGAAACAAGCTATGTTAGGATTATATATCAGTAATCCGTCGGCGCTGAAAGAAATTGCACACATGGCTGGGTGCTGCGAAAGACACGGCAGCGAAGGCAAGTGCGATGAGTATGGTTTTAGCGGAGAACATCTTAGTGAGAGCTCTGGAGCTTGAAGAACCGAGGCGTTAGGCCGACGCCCGGATTTTATCGCACATTGAACGAACCGAGAAACATTCAACCTATCTGAGTCCATTTAAACGGTGTCGTGCATCAAGAATTTCTGATCTCCATGTGGATGCGGGGCATCGAGGCACTAATATTATTATTATGCATTCCAGGTGCCCATTCTCACATACGCGTCGGGATTAGAGTGGTCAATCGATGGTGAATTCCGAGAACACCGCCGACTTTGTCAGATTTGCCTCGGCGGAGAACAATAAACCCGGTCCAGGAAGCGTGGCATCCGTTACTTCGATGTCAGAGCATGAATGGTTTGTTGTCAGCGCCCAAACAAGGCGAGCATTGTAACATAATGGCTGTAGCATGTCCAATGAACCACGGGACAACTTCAACTTTCGACGGCGTGATATCCGTGAAGCCACGAGTTGACCAAAAGACGATCCATATCGACTAGTAGCCTGGAGAATCATAACACCCGCCGTTCAATAATCTCCACCTACATAAGGCTTTGCCCCTACTTGCGCTTCGCATCTGATGCTTAGAAAGAGCAACCGTCAGACTCACGATATTCTTACGAGTCCGTTTTCTCCGCTAGATCCAGTAGACGACTGAT
Organism: Mycena leptocephala; assembly: GCA_029378395.1. Classification (NCBI taxonomy): domain Eukaryota; kingdom Fungi; phylum Basidiomycota; class Agaricomycetes; order Agaricales; family Mycenaceae; genus Mycena; species Mycena leptocephala. The sequence goes on along the minus strand of JARJLF010000021.1, from coordinate 186,693 downwards.
GACGTCCCACCCGATGTTTTTCACGATCTCCGCGGAAGCAGGATCCGCATCACTGTACATAATTGATTGTATTTCATCGGAGGGACGAAGGTGGACATTATTAGCCTAGTACACTTGGATACTTCCTCAAACCGGTGTTCCTGAGTGGGACCGTGCCGTGTAATCCTACGTACGTACCTACCTACCTACCTACATCTTCGGAAGTCGATCAAGTGTTCTCGGTTGCACGGGGGTCTGCTGCGGACCGTTCAATGCGCAGTCTATTGAGGGCCGTTGTGATGCAGCAAGAAAATTCATTATTCTACCAGGGTGGCCTCGGATAATATGCTCTTCCTACAAACACACCTGGGACGATTTTTGAATATTTTACTTCAATGGCACAGCCTGGCTGCGGGAAGACGGTCCGATGTTCCGATCGGGCTAGATCGGAGGGTAGCGAACACGTGATACCTTCTTTTCGGTGCCCGTCTTCTTTGCGTTATCCTTTGCAAGCTTTCGCGCTGGATGTCGTGTTCGGGCAGGAGCCTGTGCTGGAATCCCCACTGAATTGTGAAACCACGGCTTCGCTTGCTTTGCCCACTGGGGCGCATCAGCCTTTTGACATTTTGGTTGCCACGTTGCGGCGTTTTTACGTATTGTCGCGTTGTTGATAGATTTTGTCGACGACGGTGAGCTCGACATTGACTTTGACATTTGGCTAGGGCATATCGGATGGGGTGCGGGGATGGGGAACTCCTTGGGCAAGAATGATTTTGAATTTTGATCAACCGCCGAAGCGCGGCAACAGTGCACCATCACTGGTGTTGTGTATTTTATGCCCTACGTTGTGGTGGCGTTTTCATGTGTTTTTTGGTGTTGTTTGGTGTTGTACAACACCACAACGAATATGTCAAAAGTCTGATGCGCGGCGCGAATCTGGTCTGGTCAGTACTTGCCGTTATGGGTCTCCAATTGGTCTCCAAGCCAGGAGTTGGCCACCTCATCATTATGTGGGAGATTTCCATTGGTAAATATATTTCAGGCCTACTAGTAGTTTTCTCTTCGCTTCCTTGACTTGGCTTTTTCGCGCTTGTTCTTGGGTTCTTGGCGATTACCGATCACTTTTACTCTCTCTCTCTCGCCGACTCCCTCGTATGTCCCAGCCTTTACATCTTCAGTCTTGTACTACATGCACCATAGTCAAATTGTAGGCTCTTCTCACGGTGTGGCTCTGGTCCTCTGTCGACAGGTTTCCGTGGCACCCTCTCCTCTGTGAAAAAAGCCTGGAAATGCTGGTATCGTTTTGTTATTTCCGGTCATATTCTGGTTCCCGTTCCTAACTATATCCGCACAGGGAAGATAAGTTATACTCCCGCCATTATCGGACTAATTGAATCGATCTTTCCAGCGCGCAGGTTTGAGTCCTTTCCCTCCGAGCCCCAGAATTCTTATTCACTGCGTAACCTAAACAGCGCTCCAAAATTCTTTACCCCCTTTCCCATCGTCTCTAGGACGCCTACGAGGGATGCATGCAGAGGCCAACGCCGTCCGATCCTATCCGAAGCCAAACTGGCACGGCACGTGTCACTAGCCCCTTTTTTCACTTTCACTCTCGTCCACCTCGTCCCGCAGTGGGCGCCCCTCGATGCTCAGGTTACGAACAATCCTCTAACGAAATTCACATTCCGCCACCCATACGAATATACCACAACAACGCAGGGGCCGAAATGTCCAAAAATGCATTGCTCGTCCCGACGATTCTCAACACTGGATCTCTCCATTTTGCCGAAATCGAGAAGGATGCTACCGCCCAGGATGTCATTGATACGCTCCTCGAGATCGACGGTGTAAAGTCCCAGGTTTTGGGAGATCTCGAGGACCATGGGTGGGCTCTCCAGACAATCAGGACCGAACAATCTGGCAGAAAATGGGCGGAGGCGGAGCTTGAGGCGCTGGGTGACGGTCAGGATCTGTCATTCATCACTCGATTTTGATAGTTCATTCGGTTCAATTTCAGGAATTCTAGAGCCGATGACCCTTATTGCGCCGCTCGTAAATGCCACCCACGCCAACCCCACCTCTCCTATGATCTCGCATCTGCAAAACCCTCTTGTTCGTCTCGTATCCCTCAATGAGGCGCTCTCCATTCCGTTTTCATTCCATCGTGTACCGGAAATCCACGACGGATTTCAGTACAAGCTCTTCATTTCGAGGTGTACATCAGTCGGGGAGCTCATAGAGGTGGTGGTGGACGAGCTTGGTCTTGCGAAGACCATGTCGATTCCCGGAGGCGGTAACTTGGAATATGTACTCGAGGAAGTGTGGACAGACGGAAACGCTTCCGGTGCGCACTTGCGATTTCTTCTTAACATACGCCTTAATTGACTTTTCGCAGAATGTTCCAGGCTCCCGCGTTCTTCTCTCGTTTTCGACCTCGTCCGCTTTGCATTTAGCCCCAATAGCTTGTCATCTTCGGCACGGCGTGATTTCCGATTCTGTGTCCCGGATGAGTGTTATCGTCGGTCTAAATCCCGGTCTGCATCCACCGAATCCTCGGAGTCTACTATCCAGAATCCTGCTTCCGCTTCCCGGCATCGCCGGCTGGAGAGACTGGCAAGGGCGACGACACCATTTCCCCACGAGCCAGTGCCGGAGCCGAGGCGAGTTTTGCGGCTCAGAATAGGTTCTCCGCCTTCTTCGATGGATGGATGTCAGGGCGTGGTTTGCCCGCGGCGCCCAACCGCAGCAGTGTCGTCGAGAACCGCAAGAGCATCGTGAGCGAGCCCAAGCTCGTTCCGCATTTCACCGGTGGTGCTTTCCCGGGCCTGGACACGGTCGACGAGGACCCGCAGAGCTTCGACGCTGCTGCATTCGAGGTCCTTCTGGTATGTCCGCTCCTGCGTTGCCATTAATTGAATCTATTCTATGTAGTCTCATCATTTTGGATGTAGGACGACCTCGGGTTTAGAGGGGAGAAGCGCACTCCCATGTATGACCTTCCGCCAGTGCAGAAGCGCCATCTCCTTGCACAGGGTCTCCAAATGAAGCTCAAACCTGGGACCAATGCGGGTGCGGGCGATGTAGCGTTGCCACCGAGTGCCACCGCCCCACTGCTCCGTCTTGTTCCCCAGTTGACCGGTGACGCTGGCCTTTTGCGCCGCTTCTCGATATTCAATTGGGCAGCTGGCTCTGCGGCGCCAGCGGTCCCTGCTATAGCCGAGGACTCCAGCGAAGAACCGGATCCCGACGCGGGTGGGAGCGGGGTGGCCCAGGACCAAGGTTACGCACAGCTGGGGAACATGAGCTGTGTCAATATTCGGCCCCTTCAGCCTCACGGCACCGGTGGACTCTGGAGCGGCTGGTTGGGCGGGGGGTCCACGCAGACAGCAAAGTGGTATACGGACGGCCTGCGCACGAATAGAAACAGCAAAATGGACCTGGCGAGCGCGGAGCATCTGGTTAAACTGCGCGTGCACCTTTCGACTACCACCCTGCTGTGGATCCAGGAGTTCGTGCGCGATGAGCGCGGTGTGGACGCCCTCGGGGACGTGCTTTCCGGTGTTGTGGCGAATGGAGGCGGCAGCTTCAAGGCTCGGAATCGGCTCGAGATGGAGGCGAAGGCGCTACTGGAGGTTATTAAATGTCTGCGGGTGCTGATTACCACCGAGGTACGCAATAAATACGCGTATTCTGCCCTGCCAGTGCGTTTAGGCCTCTGTCCCTTTTTAGCTGGGTTCCAACCAAATCCTGTCGTCGCCTACCCTCATTACGCACATCGCGTATGCGCTCCATGCCTCTTCGCCGAAACTGTGCACCCTGGTGGCGAAGCTTCTCACTACCATATGTGATCTCGCCGGGTCCAAGGCGGTGCTCGCCGCGCTGTCGGATTACCGCAACGCGTTCGACGAGGCCTTCCGTTTTGAGACGCTCTTGCGATCTTTGCGCATTCAAGACGATTCCACCGAGACCGAGAATGGCCTGGACTTCGCATTCAGTACCGAGGAAGAGGGCGTCTGGGACGCTCGAGCGGCATCCATGAAACTGATCAATGCGCTCACGAAGGGCCCGGATTTGCTCGAGGAGCGGATGGTGCTGCGGGATGAGTTTGGGCGGCGGGGCCTGAACGAAGCGATCGTGGCGTTCCGTTGCGTCGAGCCCCCCACGCGCCTGCTGAGAGAGCTGGACGTCTACGCGGCAGCGAAATTTGCGGACGAGCAGGATGTGCGGGACAGTGCGCATGCACGGATGGCAGGTTCTTCCAGCTCCGTCGTGGAGCAAGAACTCGAATCCCTGAGGATAAGGTGCGAGGAACTCAGCGATGAGGTACGCGCCAGCTTCGACAATGTTGATTTTTCTGCTGACTGGAGGCAGCGGACTGAGCTACGTAGTAGGCTTGATCAACAAGTCGTCGAGATGAACGCGCTCAAGTCCCTCGCGCTGGCCAATCCGGCGTCCCACTCCCACGCAAAGTCGTCCGAAAAGGCTGGGTCTCAGGTTAGCCTCTGTCCAGCCTTCTATTTTCTTCTATGTCTAAGAATTTCCCGTCTCAGCATTTCCACGGGTTGGTCCTGCGTCTGATTGAGAAGGAGAAGGAGGTGCAGAATCTGCAAGCTGAGGTTGACCGCCTCAAAGGTCGTAAAGTCAGAGAATCTGTAGGTTATTTTCGGCTGTGTTTGTTCTAATCTAACGTTCACACAGGAGAATAGGAACACAGACGAGATCCTCAAACTGAAGGCCAAGGTCAGCCGACTATTTCATCGCTGCGGTGATTATCTCACCTTTGCTAGAATGGCGAACTGGAGTCATCCGTTGGTGTGCTCAGACGGACTCTAGAATCTATTTATACTCGCTCTACCTCAGAAGAGGAACCTCGATATGAACAGCGGGAGGCCGAAACGATTGCAGCACTCATGACGTCACGAACAATCGACAGCATCAGCCGCAGGGACGATGAAATTGCGTCCTTGTCGGTTGAGGTGGCAGAACTCAAGGCAAAGCTGGCGGCGAAGCCGAAGACGGAGAAAGAATTCAAAGCGAAATCTACGCCACCGCCTCCTCCTGCGAGGAACACAAGGGAGCAGGGATCCAAGACAAAATTCCACCTCCACCTCCGCCGCCTCTTCCTGCCGAGAACAAACGCCCATCTATTCCACCAACGTTGTCGGCCGTTTTGGACACATCTGGACCTCCCCCTCCCCCTCCCCCTCCCCCGCCGCCTCCGCCTCCGCCCCCGCCGCCTCCCTCATCCCGAGGTGTGAAATCCGTTGATTCCGATGGAACCACTTTCGGGATGGGTGGAAAGCCCGAAGGCCGCTGCGCCTGCCAAACGGTTGAAACCGTTCTTCTGGAACAGGCTGGACGGTCCGTCCCTGACGTCCACGATATGGAGTGTGCCTTATTCCGGTGTCGTCTTCCGCGCGGATGGCTTGGAGGACAACTTCCTGCTCGATCCTACGCCTGTGGCGCCTTCTCAGAGGCGCCAGAGCTTTGCCAGGAAACTAGTCCTCACGGTGCTAGATAACGCAAGGGCGACTAAGATCGGTCTGTTTTCATGGTTTTATTTGCCGTCATCTCATGGTTCGCCAGATCTCACGTTGACTGCGATGAAGATGAATTCCTCGGATATCAAGAAAGCTCTGCTCGAGTTGGATGATGTAATACTATCTGTCCGAGACCTGAAGAACATGAAGGCCATGTACCCAGTTTAGAAGAGGTGAGTTATTCTGTCCGATTTATTCTGTCCGATAGCCAGCTTCTCTCTGCGTCTCTCATCAGATCAGGCACCTTAAATCGATCGACGATTTATCGATGTTCTCGAAAGTCGACCAGTACTTGGCGGAGGTAAGTGTGAGATGCTGTAGTTGAACTTTATCTGAAAGTTCTCAGATCATGACGATCCCTCGGTTTGAAGAGCGGTTGCCTTGCATGATATTCCGTCGTAAAGTGGAGCTGAAAATCACCGAGTATCGACCGCAGTTGCAAATTCTCTATGACGCCGCCCAAGAATTGCGATTATCCTCGAAGTTCAGACAAGTGCTGCAGGTCTGTCTCAATACTTATCTATTTTTCTTTACATTGATACATTCGCAGGCTGTTCTGGATGTCGGGAATACCGTGAACGCTTCCACTTTTCATGCGGGGCTCAAGGTTTCCCACTGCATGCATTATTGAAGGTATATCATACTCAGACGCAAGAGAATGCTACTGACAATGTCTGCAGCTCAAGGAATACAAGGCTACAAGAGGGGATCAGATTGCCCCACCCTATTGCATTATCTTGCTCGGGTCTTGATGCAGAAAGATCCATCCTTGGTCGCTTTCATTGGCGATCTCCCTAATTCGGAAGCTGCGGCAAGGGGTACGTTCTCAAGACTCTGATATTAAAATCTCTTAATCTTCGGAATCAAACAGTCTCCCCGCAAACCGTCGCTCAAAATGTTAACCTTATGGTGCTGGTTTGAAACAGCTCAGGAAGAATTGAGCAACTCAAATCAGTGAGAGCCGTGCCAGCAAACGACAACTTTATCCGTGTGATGGAGGTATTTATATCTGCCTCCACCTGAGCGTGTGGACGTCTGCTCATATACCCCGGCAGCCATTTGTCGCAAAAGTCGCTTCCAAGATCAACGGAATGAAGCACATGAGTGACGCCGTAGAGCGAGAATTGCATGCCCTGCCAGCGTACTACGGCGAGAGCCCCAATTCAGCGGAGGCCGTCAAACCAGAGACTTTCTTTCAGTTCATCGTGTCGTTCTCCTCGTCGCTTCAGGCAAGTTTTATTACTCTAGTGAGAGGCATGTCTGACTTGATCTAGCGATCCGCCACTCGAGGTTCATGATGCACACGCAAAACGGAAGCCGCCGATCAAGAACCGCCCAATTGCAGAACTCCTCGAGGAAACGGCCTCCGAATCTGTGAGTTCTCTGATTGATATTTTCGTTGTTCTCATGCGACCCAGACCGTTGATTCTGTGCAAGATTCACTTCAGCTTATGGCTCTAACTCCAAGAGGATCTCATGGGCGAGGAAGAGGCGAACTCGATCATGCGATCCAAAGTATGAGAGAGGAGAAACGGAGAGCAAGACCTCCCAGGCCATCGAGCAAGATATTTTTGGACGGAGGAAGACCACAGAGCCGCGTTTATGATTGATTTACGACCTACTCATGACCCAATGCCGTATTTATGGACTATTTAACGACTCCACACGACCTGTACCGCTATTCTCTCAACTGTTCACGACACATATTAAGTCACGACTTAAACAGTGTTTTCTGGTGCTCCGCAACAGTTTGTTCCTCACTAGTGCTGAGCTAATGCTTCCGGCCCCGGTTTCTCACGCTCGAGTCTTTTTCCAACGTTTCCGAGTTGTCGTGTTATCTGTAAACCACTGGCTCGCTTGTGGTAATTAATATTGGTACCATCTTTAAACACTCATTTGTTCGAATTCTAACAGTGGATTGAATCCTTGATGGTGAACCGAATTAATCAGCGGCTGTGCAACCCTCATTCTTCATGGCGAGTAAGTATTTTTGACTCTACCGCTAGAATTGGAACGTCAAATATTCGAAACTACGGCGCTTTCCTGCCCGTATCGATCCCAGTCTGATACGCGTCGCATCGCGACTAAACATTGGTAACAAACGCAGCTCCAAATTTCATCGTCTGACCGTCTCGTGCAGAGTTAAACCGCTCCTGTATAGAACACTTATATTCAACGTCGAGACGATCGATGGTCTTCCTCGTTGCGATGTAACGACATTCAACCGCGTGGTGCGCACGAACCGGCCTCCTTGCGCGGGTCCAGGCTCCAACCTTTTGTTTTCCGTGTATGGATCTGGGCACAACAAACGGAACGATTAGAAAACATTTGAACGGTTTATACACGGTAATTTCAGGGTATCAAAAGTACTGACCTGGAGCTGGCAGTACTCAGCCTCTGGGCTGCTAGATAATCAGGTATTGCTTCGCTTGTGACCTTCTTTGTATTTCAGTTCGATATATTTATGAAATTCAGTTCAAAATGGTGCATACCAAGACACTCGCGGATGGCCGCGGCGCGCTGTGAACTTGTATTCGAAAATGACAGCCCTGAATGGAATGGTCTAGCGACACCGTGAGTCGATGATTTCGGAACCATGCTGTTAAGTTAAAGTCAAACGTCCTCGAGAGATAAGTAAGCACTGCTCAACGTGCCAAGCCAGAACCACCGGAGGAACTGCCATATTCAGATCGTATCCCCTGTTGAGTTTTTTTAGGAGGTCAAAGCATGGATCTCTGCTGTTGAGAGAGAGTCTCAAGATCTCAGAGACGTCCTAGCCCAAATTCAGGCTGATTCAGCGGAATTTTCTTGGCACATGCAATGAGTGCTCCAAATTTCTGAACTGTTTAAACCTTGTAGAAAAGGTTTATAAACCGTTTGAACCCTAGGCACAACAACGAAAACGGAAACGTTATAACCGTGTATAAACGTTTATACACGGAAAGGTTGGAGCCTTACGCCGGGTCCGTCCGTAATCTCATGACACGAGGTCTGGACGCCGATTCCACCATTGCCATCAAGACTCAAATCATAAATACCTGCACCGACATCGAGGACTTGAGTATCAGCGTCAGCGGAGGAGTTCTCTGGTTACGGAGCCATCGCCCCCCGCCTTCGACATTTTACCCCTACGGCATCTCTATTGCGACCCCGGAGAGCTTCTCGACTTTCAACTCATTGAACCATTCAACCTCCCCGCATTTACCAATGCCACGCACCTGGAAATCTTCGACTGGTTCGAGGACAATGAGGACGATGAGGACACTGAGGCCGAGGCCCGCGCGTGCGTCATGGACTCGCTGCTCTTCCGCGACTCACCCATCTGGCGCTCCCGTATTACGTTGCCAAGATCCATATTCCGATTCTTTCTCAGCTCTTTGAGGCCTGCAAATCCCTGTGCTCGCTCGTCGTTCTTCAACCACCGCCGGTCCGCCCACCCCACGAGATCGCACTCTTTCCCAAGCACGATGTGCATTTGGTCGTTCTCCAAGTGGGATTACATCATGAGATATTACCGATTGGCAAACTGGTGTACCCACCGGCGTGGATTGCTGGGAGCGCGCGGACAGCTCATCGCGATGCAGAGCTCCGGGGACGTCAGCCGTGAGTCTCATCATTATCAATATTTGAATCTGTCTGGATTTATCGGATTTATAACTTGAAGGCTTGGTTTGAACGGGCGAGTCAGCCGAGTTCGTGTCCGACAGACATGCTTAATTTTATAGAGAGGGTGACGAGTCCTTCTCGGAATACAGAAATTGAATACATTCAATGAACTAACGAGTAGGCTACGCTTTGAACCGTTCCACAACAATTGGGAGCTGCTGCTGATTATCGACATGCGGCGATGCAACAACTCCTGTCATCCGCCATTTAATCCGGGGTCTGGTGCAGAGAATTTGAAAGCGCGCATAGAACGCAAGGGCGACCTCTGAAGATGCCATCAGTGGGTATAGAAAAGCCGCAAGCTCCGCTGAACTCACTCATTTCAAGCTGGGCAATTTGAAACCTCTGTCAATGGTTCAGTGTGGAAATAACAACAGACGAGGCGCGCACATGCAGCTCCTCCCACCGCCAATGAAGGTCATGGTGTTCCCATACACCCCACAGAGCTTTGTCGTAACTGAATTCGCCTTGCCGTTTGTCCACCGCTCGGGCTTGAATTCCAGAGCGTCTTCACCCCACATTTTCTTATTGTGATTCGCGGCGGAAATTGCAATATAGACTGAAGTCCCTTGGGTACGGGGATGGAGCGCATAACTTTCCATCCACGCCGGTGATGGGCGTGCTGAGAGGGAGGATGGCATCCTTTGTAGCTCTGAGGTCGTGAGATGTTAATGTGGTCTGAAACCTTGAAACACTGACGTACTCTCGGTACATTACCGGGGAGACGGGCGGGTACCTGTCCACGGATAGTTTCAACGAGAACACGGAGTTTAATACATATACGCACAGACGCAACACTTCGCGGACCACGCCATCGAGATAAGGCAGCCCGACGAGCGTGTCATGGTCCAGCTGCTCAGGGACGGACAGAATTTTGCCCGTAGTTTCTCTTGTACATCCGGGTACATGGCCAAAACATGGAATATTCTGTTCATCGACGACGATGTAGTGTCCACGGCGGCGAACATGATCATTCTGCGGACACAGTCAGCACATGAATTTTCCTCGTACGGGAAATGAGAACGAGGTGGAAGCGACCAATTCGTCGTCCGTCAGATGCATTCCACTCTCTGCTGCGGCATTCATTTTCACTGTGTGGAGTCAATACGGAGCGGACAGAATAGGCTGTTGAGTACCGAGCAAGCTCATAATATCCTTCCCGTCGTCCACTTCCAGCTTCCGCTCGCGATCGCTGCTTTACGGTCCCTCACCAGTTCCGCAGCCGTCGCATCAGTAAAATCAACAAGATCCGTAACTCATGTAAGGGAGCCAGCGGAATAACGTTGATCATGAACCGGAGGAAGAAAGAGGGAAGATCTTTGTGAGGAGAGGGAGAAGAGGAATGAGCAGCTGCATTTTAAAAGCGGTGGGCTGGGATATATGGTATACTTTCAATCTAAAATGTGCCCCCTACAACACGAGAAACTCACACTAATCCCTCAAAGCCTCAGCGTATCGGTCGGTCGGCTCTTCCCCCGGGCATTCGATCGAAGCAATAGCCGATTCCAGTGCGGCCAATCATTCCAATGACGTGCGGCGCAGGATTGAGTTTAGGTCGAGCTAAGACTGTTAGACACATTGGCGAATACCGACCTGCGTGCAGGCCTACCGTCTGTGGAGTAAACGTAACGTGGGGGGCAATGAGACCATCTCGAGCCTGGCTCAAATTAGATATTGATTTTAAGCTCATTTCACAAATGGCACCCTTTGTGCAACATCATAGAATAGCGGAATCATTCCTCGGAGGTTGGCCGTGGAGAAGGCAGGCATCATTATTTTTCGGTATTTGCGATGCTGGTCTAGAACGGTGGAGATATCCCCTTGCCGAAGATAAGAAGATTCATGCTAGAATATTATTATTGGACCGCCGGATTAGGTCAATATAGCAACGCCACGAGGGGAAAAAAAGACACATGCCAGAAGAATTTGGCCGGCTCTTCATAAATGTCCTGATCTTGGACGAGGACGCTGTAGAGTGCAGCGGGGTCGAAGACAAACAGGTGACGCTCCTGGAACGATCGAAAGTGGAAGTTTCAGTAGGTAGGATTCGATGAGAGGCCTCAACCTACTCCAAGCATCCCGTGAACTTTGACGACATGCTCGTAACTTTCTTCGAGCTGCCGATGGAAATCCCAATCGTCTGGATCGTGAAACTGAATCAAATTTCCTGCCACAAGTGTAAGACTAGGGCGTGTGGGAAGCATGGTCTCCGACCAGTGGTTATGGATGTTCGTGGAGGGCCAGGAATGTTGTCCAGGACCGAGAAAACGCGCCGCAAGAGGATTCGGAGGCCGTAGGGAACAACGCAGAGAGCACATATAACAAGGATAGGGATGGAAGACATTGCGAAGATGGGTTCGATTTCTCAAGCCGTGTATCAGTATATATATTCTCCGGCATCTGCACCCGTCGCGGAAGCGAGTTCCACTTCCTTGGAGCCGACATCATCGCTGCTCTAAAGAAAGTCATCATGCTCTTTATAGAACTACGATTGTCTGTCTGGCCGTCCATCCGAAGCTTTTTCAATCTCCGCTGTCGATTACTTCGATGCCATATGATCTGATGGGCCGGCCCGTACGTGCACACCCGGTGCAGGGTGCATGCCGCAGTCCAGTCTAGCAATCCGCTCCACACAATCACCGTTCCATCGCTTCTCCTTCAGATACAATCGCGACATGGGAAATTCACCGGTCGCCGGCGGGAAATTAGTTTATGAGTACATCTCGCTCGGCCTCTGAAGACAGTCGACTGCAGTCAAATTGGCACTGTATAACAGCCAATTTGACCTCGAGTATTAGTGGGTGCGAAGCCACCGCGCTCTTGTATTTGATAAAAAGCCGACAACGAGAGAATCTCCAGAATTTTTTATGATTTCGGATTACTGACCGTTTCATAAATGCTATTGGTCGACGCCTAAGAATACAAGACTGTGAGCCCGTACATGGGCCGTGAAGAATGCCGTATGTCGTAAACGACAACGAGAGATTCCACGCCGCTCCACGTCTACCCGTTCTAAGACCGTTCCATTGCCTTGTATATGAGTATGAGGAAGAAGATGCGGAGGCGGATGCGGAAAAATTGCGGAACAAGTGATAAGTGAGGATGCGCATGAGACGTGTATGTGCGTGAAATAAGGAATAAGCAAACCATGCGCAGCGATTGCAATGTCCACGCATCGGAACTGTCACTGTGGGCCCGGCGAAACCGAGCGCGGGCGCGGGTGCGGGCGTAGGGGAGTCGGGGACATCGTCGATGCGTTCGATGTAGCCGTTGAGGGTGCCGCGCTCAAGGATACGGAAGCGGTAGGTGGACCAGGTCTCAACCATGCTGCAGGGCTCGAAAAAGTGGGGTGACAGGGGAAGATGAGCATGCAGACGAAGAGATAATGCCCTGCAACATTGTATCATAGGTACAGTCTCTACATACTCCCACTGCTTCTTTGCGAGGACCATACTTGAATCATTCTTCACTGTATTCTCCGTGTCTCCCTGCTTTATTTAGCTATGGACATTTTCACTACTTCTACGGTTTCTCTGGCCACAACATCAATGAATGCCTGGTTAATCCATTGACAATACCTTTCATATTTTTTACATTGTGTCCCATCATGGAATCCTTTTGGATCAGGATGAAAGACTCTTTAAAAATATTTTCAATAGATCCCACATGACTTTTCAATGGTTTTTCAGTGTCCTGCTATAGTAAAATTATTTATTATTTCCCAATAGCCCCTCCTGTGCGCATTTGTCTAACCGTACCGAACAGAAGGATGGTAGTCAGGCATTTAAGTATGTTTTGTCTGTCGAAGCAGTTGAATGCATGGGAGCTCTATGTCGGGAATTCGAGACCTACCCATATCTTCAGATTCTTCATCGGTGACAATCAGGCCATGCTTGTGTAAAGCTTGTCTCATTTGCTCGACCGTTGCCCTCAGGCTTTCAACCTCCTTGTTATCTAAAGGGCTCCAGTTAGCTCGAAGTATACTTTCCTATAATGAAAATAGACTTCCTATTTCCTTTATCGGAAAGAGCCGCTCGTCTCATTTGCTCGACGGTTGCTCTCAGGCTTTCAACCTCCTTTTTATCTAAATGGCTCGAGTTAGCTCGAAGAATACTTCCTATAATGAAAATAGACTTCCTATTTCCTTTATCGAGAAGAGCCGCTCGTCTCGTTTGTTCAACAGTTTCCCTCAGGCTTTCAACCTCCTTTTTATCTAAATGGCTCGAGTTAGCTCGAAGTATACTTTCCTATGATGAGAATAGACTTCCCGTTTCCTTTATCGGAAAGAGCCACTGCGATGAAGGAGAAGACCTGCCAAAGAACCGAGACCATTGCGAAGGTTGACACGAAGACACTAGTGATGGCAGTCCCCAGCGGTTTGAGGCGAGGCACAGTACGAATATAAGACATGATCGGCACACGAACAACATCCTGTTGTTCCGCGGTCCAGAGCGCGGTGAGGTCGGAGCTGTCTCGACGCGAGGTATTGGCACATGCCGACGCGTTCGGGGCGCTTTCAGAAAATACACCGGGAATGTACACCGTTGAAATACTTTGATTGTACATTTCGGCGGACGTGTAGATCTGGTTCGGCTGCGAGACGCCTAAATCCAGACGGATGGTATGATACAACGCCTGGAAGAGATTATGAAGAAGTGTGTTGAGACCCGCGAATGAGGTCCCATCCAATTCATCTGCTGCAAAGAAGTCGGGGTTGTTCCACGTTGCAATCGCAAACAGAGAGGCGCTGGGAAGTTGGAGAAACACAGTACTGTCGAGAGCTAAGAAACTAGCCGGAGCCTCACTACACGGTGGATAATCGAGGCTGAATACTTCGGTGTTCCACGTCGCGTCGCCACTGCCGTGACAATCACAGCACGGACGAACGGTTGTCTCAAATGCCGTTAGATTACCTGATCTAAGACGGGACTGAGCTGATCCATGGGGGACCAGTACACTTGGACCTGTTCCATTCGCGGCGAGTCTCCTGCAAATTGCATCAGCAACGTGATTATCATGATGGTTCACTCAAGTATGCACAGACCAAGCTGACCAGCTGCTCCACTGAAGAGGCCAAATGAAAACCGGAGGCAGATGCAAACAAGAGACCACACACCAGGTCGGCGTAGAGCATGACCAAGTTCGTGACTCGAATATCATGTGGATCTGTCGAGGATGATGATGATGCAGAATTGATGTCAAATTGAAATGACAAAATGTAGACGGTCGGTGTCCAGCATGTTATTTGAGCCTTGAAACTAATTGAGACCCTGGATCGACAAGAAGTAAATTAACATCCCACCGATGCCTGAATTTCTTCGTTGGCATATATCGTCATATTAGTCTGAGGTAGGATTCAAGTAGCACATTACGCGTCGAACGGCCGACTTACAATGTCACAGGAATCAGAAAGCGGATTGTTATAGTACGAAAAAGAGGACACGGGATGGGAAGTGTCGAATCCATCGTAAGCCCCCGTGATAAGGTAGCTGTAGATTGAGCCATTCGGGCGCATGATGTGGCCAGTGGTGAGTGTTTGTGGAGAGAACGATCCTGAATAACTGGATTCCTGGAGTATTGACGGCACGAGACCGCTTAATGGGAGCGTTGGAAGCGAAGCATTGGGGGTATAGGTGGCTTCGGTGACAATTGTGTACGCGGATAGAGGTACTACAAAACGATGATGGATAGTTGTCACAAAGAAAGGCGAACAGGACTCACCGTTTATCAAGGCAAGGATAATCGTCGCCACAAGGAAAACCACAAAGGTAACAGGCGTGGTCCATCGCCACGCGTAAGCTGTAAAGGTCAACAAACAGTTAAAACTGCAGAGTTCGTGAAGAAAGACTCACGCTGTGTGGGGGCATAGCCGAGACGATAGTTGACAATTGAGGCCAGAAGACCCTTCACGAGAGGCATGAGGGAATGGAGTAATAGAGAAGGATTCGACCATCGCCAAGCAGATTAAATGGACCTCAGAAAGCGGAACAGAATCTTGACGATCACTCAGATGGAGATGGACAGATTCCGTGTCGAGGCTAGGAATAGCACTATTTCTTTTTCATTACATCCCCCCCTTTCGGCTTCGACAGACAGGACTACGGCGGCACAGAGGTTAACCAGAATAGCATTGCGCGAGGAACTGTCAGTGTTGAACACCCTGGCATGAGTCCTGACCAAGGCCTAAGCCAGGAGGCGGTGGCTACCGCTCAAAAAGCGACCAGGTGGAGGCGCCGGTAGTAATCTGGCTGGAAGCCTACAAAGATAGCTAATGAGTGACAGCAGCGCAAGTCGGGCCGCGTGCGGCAGCCGCGAGCCGGGTGCCGACTCAGCATTATTTAAATTTCTTCCAATTAGATCTGGAGACTTTTCATGTCCTCTGTCAGAAAAAAACTGCGTTGTAAGATAAACATGCGCAAAGGTCGAAATGCCCTTAAGCCTTGTGAGTACGTTGACCAAGGAAGAAACAGTCGTGTTCGTCCGAACGGCAAACCCGTTATGCCCTGGTATACCTACTCGAGATAAGCTCGTGGTTGAATGTAGACAGAACAAAATCACTTACAGCACTCCTCCTGACCGAGTGCATGCAGATTGGAAATTGTTGCGGAATCTAGTTCGGCTCCATCGGTTATGGGCAGTGCGGCGGCTATGAGGGTGCAATGCTATGCTGTCCACCGGGATTTCACCATCTCAAGGTACACCCCGTAATCGAGATAATTTTCGTCTTGACATCCGAAGAATATGAGACGTAAATGTGCAGCGACCGTTGTGCTCCCTGGGGTATTGGAAACAGTAAGGGCGGCCATCAAGGGATTGATCTCAGCCGCGGCGCTTGCGTCGTTGATAATTACGAGCTCGCAGATGGAAGGGCATTTTCGCAAAATCTCGGCCGTTGTATGAGCTATAGGGCAAGGGAGGTAGAGCCTCCGAGGGGAACACGAAGAGCGATCGAGAAAAGAATGGATAAGTGAGGGGAGTGTTGGATGTTGTGACCAATCAAGTGCGAGTTCCTCCAAAGCATGAAACCTAAGGCACTCCAAGATCGAGGCATCAGAGACGTATAAACGTCGTAGGTGTAGCAGGTCAATGGTTTCGCCGGAATATGGCCGATTGTCGTCAAAATCATTGGTGATACAAGCTTCAATAAGGTTTGCGGCCTGCTTCAGTATACGCGTATGCTGCTCCCACAGGGAGTCCAACCGGTAGCGGGTGAGCTGATGTCCCGGAAGCAGAATCAGTACATGGCGGAATTCATTGTAGATTCCAATGTCGACCAGCGAAGAAGCCGTCTGGGGGCAGTCGATGGACTGCACTTCAGCTTGGTCTTCAGGAGAATTCCACTGTATCCACAATCTCTTGAGTAACGGGACACAATCGCGAAGGGAATTTATTAAAGGCGCTATTTCTGGAGTTAATCCAATGCTGAGTTCCTCCTAACGTGAAGACTGCTGCGACAAAGGGCGAAACATGTGGACTTGAGGCACTTGGTCGCTCCCATAAAAGTGAATTTTCAATTTCTGGGAGCGCTGGAGTTGTTTCTCGGCCAGAGAAGATGAATATGGAGATGAGGAATAATTGATGGCAATCCGCGACCACAACGACGTGCGCACTGTGGTCCACAGAAATAGTGAATTTCACCCCAATTTTCACATATTTATTGGGAGAATTTCACGGTAAAAAAGTGAATTTCACGATAAAAGGTGGTGAAGATTTTCACGTACAAAACGTCCCTTTTCACGCCATTTTCAGGTGAACTTTCGCCATGTTCTGGACCAAAAACCTGACAAAAGAATCCATGAGCTTTGTGACCTCGGGTCCCCAAGTACCATTTCTGACAATGGTCAATGACGTGAGATTTGTTACCAACTACAGCAGCGTGTCGCGCTCGTCGGCGGCAATCGCGTCGGCGCGGGCGAGGTACTCGGAGAGGAAATCAGTCACCAACAAAGTCTCGAGGGTCTTGTTGCCGGGGTGGTCCTCGAAGAAGGAGAAGGGAAGTTGTCGCGGCACAGGGGACACAGGTTGCTGTGGTCGGGCGCGCGGAGCAGGCACTTTTCGCAGACCGTCTAGTCGGACATGAAGTCTAGCTCGTCGTCCAGCAGCGTGGTGACGTCGAGCTTTGGAGCATCGGCGGTGGGGGCGGGGGCGGGGCGGGCGGGGGCGGAGGGCGGTAGTTAACACGGGAGGTCGGGGGAAGGCAGTGCGCACAGTGTGGTGGTATGCGCATGTTGTCGGGCCGCGCAGGGTGTGGCGGCAGACGGGGCCGCAAAGAGTTGCGCGCAGAGCATGAGGGTTCATCTTGGTGCAGTCGTGGCAGGCACCAACGGCCCACCACACTCAATGTGATCCCGCTCGGTCCGAATCGAACTGCTGCCATAGCTCTCAGGGCATAGTCGAGTAACTAGCAAAGTCGCTGGCGGCCACCGATGGCCATGGTTATCGGCGGCCGTTGGCGGGCAGTGTTGTGTGTTGTGTACCAATGGCCTTGACAGATTCCGCCAATCACCACCGGAAATTACCGAATAGCCGTGCAGCAGGTTTCACTGGAATCCATCGTCCACTGCCGCGAGGCCAATGAAAACTGCTAGATCAGACAGGAGAATATTGACTCACACTGTCCATAAAATAACGGACTTTCACTCCTTGCATTTTTGTGTCCTTAGTGGTTTGCGCGCTATTCATTAGAAATTGCAGATAGATTGCGGAGGATCCAAGGAGGAATGAAGTCTATTGCAGTAGGGTGAGGGAAGATGTAGTACCTCATAAAGTCCTCGTGTACTTATAGGAAACCAGCATATAAAGCAGAATGGGAAGCTGTAAATAAAGAGTCGACGACATTCAACCGCGTGGTGCGCACGAAACCAGCCTCCTTCTTGCGCGGGTCCGTCCGTAATCTCATGATACGAGGTCTGGACGCCGATTCCACCATTGCAATCATGACTCAAATCATAAATACCTGCACCGACATCGAGAACTTGAGTATCAGCGTCAGCGGAGAAGTTCTCTGGTTTACGGAGCATCGCCCCCGCCTTCGACATTTTACCCCTACGGCATCTCTATTGCGACCGCGGAGAGCTTTTCGACTTTCAACCCATTGAACCATTGAACCTCCCAGCATTCACGAATGTCACGCACGTAGAAATCTTCGACTGGTTCGAGGACAATGAGGACGATTAGGACACTGAGGCCGCGCGCGCGTGCGTCACTGGACTCGCTGTTCTTCCACGACTTACCCATCTGGCGCTCCCGTAGTACATTGCCAAGAGCCAAATTCCGGTTCTTTCCCAACTCCGTGAGGCCTACAAATCCCTCTGCGCGCTCGTCGTTCTTCAACCACCGCCGGTCCACCCACCCGACGAGATCGCATTCTTTCCCAAGCATGTTTGGTCATCCTCCAAGTGGGATTACAACATGAAATTACCGATTGGCAAACTGGTGTGCTTAGTGGCGTGGACTACTGGGAGCGTGCGGACAGGCTCATCGCGATGCAGAACTCCTGGGACGTCAGCCGTGAGTCTCATCATTAGCAAGTTTTGAATCTGTCTGGATTTATCGGATTTATAATTTGAAGGCTGTGTTTGAACGGCGAGTCAAGCCGAGTTCGTGTCGGACAGATATGCTTAATTTTATAGAGTGGGTGACGGGTCCTTCTCAGAATACAGAAATTGGGTACATTCAACTAACTAACGAGCAGGCTACGCCTTGAACCGTTCCACAACGATTGGGAGCTGCTGCTGATTATCGACATGCGGCGCCGGAACAGCTGCTGTCATCCGCCATTTAATCCGGGGGTCTGGTGTAGAGAATTTGAAAGCGCGCAATAGAACGCAAAGGGCGACCTCTGAGGATGCCATGAGTGGGTATAGAAAAGCCGCAAACTCGGCTGAACTCACTCATTTCAAGTTGGGCAAATTTGAAACCTCTGTCAATGGTTCAGCGTGGAAATAACAACAGACGAGGCGCGCACATGCAGCTCCTCCCACCGCCAATGAAGGTCATGGTGTTCCCATACACCCCACAGAGCTTTGCGGTAACTGAATTCGCCTTGCCGTTTGTCCACCGCTCGGGCTTGAATTCCAGGGCGTCTTCTCCCCATATACTCTTGTTATGATTCGCGGCGGAGATGGCGATGTAGATCTGGGTCCCTTTGGGCACGGGAATTGAATTCACAACCTTTCCATCGACGCCGGTGATAGGCGTGCTGAGAGGGAGGATGGCATCCCTCGTAGCTCTGAGGACGTGAAGACGTCACCTTTGGGTCCAAAACCTTAAAACATTGGACGTACTCTCGGAACATCGCCGGGGAGACGGGCGGGTAACTGTGCACGGATATTTTCAAGGAGAACACGGATTTTACTGTAATCAAATATACGCACAGACGCAACACTTCGCGGACCACACCATCGAGATAGGGTAGCCCGACGAGCGTGTCATGATCAAGCTGCTCAGGGACGGACAGAATTTCTGCTCGTAGTTTCTCTTGCACATCCGGGTACATGGCCAAAACATGGGATATTCTGTTCATCGACGACGATGTGGTGTCCACGGCGGCGAACATAATCATTCTGCGAACACAGTCAGTACATGAATTTTTCTCGGACGGGAAACGAGAACGAGGTGCAAGCGACCAATTCGTCGTCCGTCAGATGCATTCCACTCTCTGCTGCGGCATTCATTTTCACTGTGTGGAGTCAATATGGAGCGGACAGAATGGGCTGTTGATTACCGAGCAAGCTCATAATATCCTTCCCGTCGTCCACTTCCAGCTTTCCGCTCGCGATCGCGGCTTTACGATCCCTCACCAGTTCCGCAGCCGTTGCATCAGTAATATCAACGAGATCTCGTAACTCATGCAAGGGAGCCAGCGGAATAACGTTGATCATAAACCGGAGGAAGAAAGGGGGAAAGATCTTCGTGAGGAGTGGGAGAAGAGGAATGAGCAGCTGCATTTTGAAGGCGGTGGGACTGCGATATATCATATCCCTTCAGATCTAAAATGTGTCCCCTATAACACGAGAAACTCACAATAATTCCTTCAAAGCCTCAGCGTATCGGTCGGTCGGCTCTTCCCCCGGGAGCATTCGGTCGAAGCAATAGCCGATTCCAGTGCGGCCAATGAGTTCCAATGACATGCGGCGCAGGATTGAGTTCAGGTCGAGCTTAAGACTGTTAGACACATTGGCGAATACCGACCTGGGTGCAGGCCTACCGTCTGTGGAGTAAGCGTAACGTGGGGGGCAATGAGACCATCTCGAGCCTGGCTGAAATCAGATATTTACTCTGAGAGCGTTTCGTAAACGGTACCCTTTGTGCGACATCATAGAATAGCGGAACCATCCCTCGGAGGTTAGCCGTTGAGAAGGCAGGCACCATTATTTTCCGGTACTTGCGATGCTGGTCTAGAGCGGTGGAGAATATCCCCTTGCCGAACATAAGAAGATCTAGACTAGAATATTATTTGACCGAAAGATTAGGTTAATGTAGCAACACCACGAGGGGGAAAAAAAGACACATGCCACAAGAATTTGGCCGGCTCTTCATAAATGTCCTGATCTTGGACGAGGACGCTGTAGAGTGCAGCGGGGTCGAAGACAAACAAGTGACGCTCCTGGAATGATAGAAATTGGAAGTTTCAGTGGGTGAGACTCGATGAGAGGCCTCGACCTACTCCAAGCATCCCGTGGACTTTGACGACATGCTCGTAACTTTCTTCGAGCTGCCGATGGAAATCCCAATCGTCTGGATCATGAAACTGAATCAAATTTCCTGTCACAGATGTAAGACTAGGGCACGTGGGAAGCATGGTCTCCGACCAGTGGTTATGGATGCTCGGGGAGGGCCAGGAATGTTGTCCAGGACCGAGAAAACGCGTTGCAAGAGGATTCGGATGGCGTAGGGAACAATGCAGAGAGCACATATAACAAGGATGGAAGACATTGCGAAGACGGGCTCGATTTCTCAAGCCTTGTATCAATATCTATATACTTTCCGGTATCTGCACCCGTCGCGGAAGCGTCCACTTCCTTGGGGCCGACATCATCGCTGCTCTGAAAGCAATCACCCTCTTTATAGAATTACGTGCTCCGAGTCTTGTATTTGATAAAACCAACACCGAGATAATCTCTAGAATACAAGCGGCGTTTCGCGGCCTCGCATCCAGTCTGAGTCTTGAACTTGCATCCACCCTTGCTATGATCAATTCTTTTCATATGGATGTGGTTCGAATTAGATAAACAATCGCGGAAGATCCGCCAAAGAAGCTCATTGACAGATGGCGGAGTTTGAAATGGCTTCAGACAGACACACAACTCTCTTCTTATAAAATTACGGGTCCGAAGCCTTTTTAACTCTGCTTTTAGACTTTCCAACCCGCAAGTTTGGAGGCGCTTGTCAAGCGCCCACCGCCGCCTTCAGAATTGCCCTACTGCACTACGTTTTAGTGCCATTCATGCTGTCTTCTTATCAGAAGTCCTTAAGAGGACTTTAACTTATTTAACCGAAGTGCTGGGGCGCGAAGCGGCCCAGCGCGCTCTTGTAATTAGTGATGTTTTGGCTTGGCTTGGCTTCGAAACCCCGGCTTTGGCTTCAGATTCTTCAAGCCAAAGCCAAAGCCATGGACAGGGGCTTGGCTTGGCTTGGCTTTGGCTCAAGCCGGGGCTTCAGAGACCATATAGTAGGCTGTCGTGTGGTAAAGATTATATGTATATATCAAATGTTCATTTCATAGTCTGGGTCATAATTGTCAGGGTCATTGGCCAAAAGACCTCCTTCTCCGAATCATCCTCCGCCTCATCTGCCAGAGCCGACTTCCGGAAGATCAAATCACGGCGTATCATACATTTGAGAACGGAACTTGTAGCGTCTCGACGATGTCAGCCTTCAATCGGTTGCGCCGCTTACTGATTGTGATCCATTGCATTGCATGGAGGTGGGAGAAAGAAGGCCTGAACGCGTCTGGTCATAATCCGTCACATTTTATATGTGTATCAGTGACCCATTTATCCGTTCGGGAGTCGGGCAGTTGACGAGTCGCAGGCGTGAAACAAATATCATGAGGGTCTGAGGCAAGGTCGCAGGACATCAAAGACAAATATGATGTGCCGTTCACCGGGAATCAAATTCGGTTCGATTTGATCAAGTTCAACTTCAAAGATTCATTTGCGCACGAGTAGCATTTTTTGGCCTCCAAGCCACGGCTTGAAGCCCTGGCTTTGGCTTCGTAGACCTCAAGCCAAAGCCAAAGCCGTGCTCAAGCCAAGAATTTGGCTTGGCTTGGCTTGGTCAAGCCACGGCTTTGACTTCTTGGCTTCTTGGCTTGAAGTCAAGCCATGAGCATCAATCTTATAAAGAGAGATGTTATGATTAGGAGTACTCTTATCATGACTTTCTTTGATATCCTAACATGCACTCGGGGGTATTGGTCGACGCATGAGGATACAAGACTGTGCCCGTCCATGGGCCGTGAAGAATGGTCTATGTCGTAAACGACAACAAAAGATTCCACGCCGTGCCACATCCACTCGCTCTAAGACCGTTCAATTGCCTTTCATTGCAATTTGCCCGACATGTCAAATCTGGACTCACGTGGCTTCAGAAGCCGTCAAAATGCAGTGTACTGAGCTTTGACTGGGCTATATTTAAACCCGCCAGTGAAATCGGGTGATCTAAATTTTTCTTAACATGCGAAAAGTGCGTACACACCCATTTCGTTTGTTTAGTAATCAGGTCGAGGTCGGTCTAGATCAAATATACAACAATGCGCAGTTACGAGCACCTTTTTGTTGTACCGTCTGTTTATAAGAGACTAGATCGAATCCAATACACGGTACAATGAAGGATCATCATATTAATGGCTTCTTCAGTATACCTGATTTTAACTTATGAATAACATAGTTTTGTAAACCAGAAAGAAACTATCACTAATTCGGCATGAATTAGCTGAGTAGATCTATCCAGTTTTTATGTGAATCGGGTCAGAACCAGCTGAGATATTGGGAATTTGAAAACATCCCAAAACAGAATTTTCCGTTCGCGCCTTCGGTACTGCCAATAGCTGTAAATAGACCCTTAGATTTCCACCGTCAAAACGGAGGGCTAGCCATGCAAGCAATGATCTGCAAATTTTTTATTGCAGGAGACTGCCTTCATGATACAGTGCAGGTTTTTATCATCCTCCGTGATACATCAAATCTAACTTCAACTACGTAGTTACTCGGCTTAGACATTATGTGTTTTCAGTAACACCAGTGTTCTCACGAGCTTCTTCATTTGGGTACGCATACTGGAACCAAATTGGGTATGTTTGTTTGCGGTTTCACCACAGAAAGGCAGTACATAAGGGCATTTTATGTATATTTCAATATAAATGCTTATCATGACTCAGCTGACAGTTCAACACCGACAGGCGAGGCGATGAATAAATCTAGCCGACCCTTCGGCGCCGAGTTAGACGGCGAGCGGTACATAATTATACGCTGGGTTGAATTTGCTTCCGCGAGTCACTGACAGATTTTTGGCCGGTACGTGCTGAATTACTCCGACATGAAAGCGGATGCCCTCGAAAATGTTGGCGGGTTTACAACAGCGGCGCTGATCGGTCCCGTGGGCAATATGCATCTTGGAATGCCGGTACTGATACTGCGGCTGGGACCTTATGCACAGTTGACATCCGGTACACAAAAGAGAATCATAATCCTAGATCTGAAATTCGTGCCAATACTGAAGTCCACCCGTGATTCCGAATCTGAAGGGACAGCCCGGCGTCTACTTGGGACAGAAAGTCCCGCAGCTGCCAGAGATGTCAAGCATCCATTCAATTCAGAATAAAAAGAAGGACTCACAAGCCGGTCACTGGTGGGGGGAACGTCGCTAATTTGCAGCAGGTCGGCTCGTCGGATGGGCCTAAATGAAGGTAAGACATCGATCAAGATGCACGTCGGCAAAGGAATCAGTTAATTCATACAGTCCTGCGTCAGGCGTGTCAGCACAGGAGGAGGGAGGGGAAATAATAATTACTTCAGAGGTTTTGCCTGTACCGAGTGTCCGAGTTGATGAGTTGTTTACATACCAGGGATGGACACGTACAAACAATGTCTGAGGCTAGAGCGCCAGGTACAGCGGCCTGTCCCAGGAAAAGGATGGCGAGGATGACGGTAGAGAGTAACTTGTGAAACATGGTGTGATTGAGGCAACTTGCTTGAGCTGCCACCTTTATATACGAGCTCAAAAGAGAACTCCTTGGGGTAGGTCTGCCGGAAGTGTGATTACCCATAAATTGACATAAATCATCTCCGGTTAAACTGAGGGAGCAATATATCACCTTGGAACCTGAGCCAATTTCCCGGTGTGAACCCCTTCAAGCCGTGTCAGGTCGTGTCTCCACGAGCGCTCCCCAATTCAAAAGTTGAACGGGAAACGCTAGAATGATTCGGGAACAGCAAACGTGTGCGTCACTGGGCGTGTTCCTGCGCAGTTATCGGCCTGATCTATACAATTTTTGTGACACTCTATGGTTACAGTCGTTTAAGCCAGAACTATTCCGATTGCAAAATTGGTTGAACTGCTGCAGAGCGCTTATTGTTGGTCAAAGAGGGCTGCAGTCTGCGCGTGCCATTCCAAGTCTCCTCAGCTTCAAACCTCATAGAAAGCGCTTTTATTGCCAGTGGCCATAGCGATTATATGCTACGGAAACTTCTGCAGGGTGCGACAGGCCACCCGGAAGCGGAGCCGCTGAGCCGATTGTTCGGCATACCGGCTGCTTCAGATTGATCCCGGTCCTATGTTACCCGCTGTCGCCCTAATCTATGCAGGGAAGAAATTCGTCTCGTCGACGGACCGAGCATGGAAGAGGAAGTTTTGAGAATCGAAAGGATCAATCACAATCGGTGAATTGATGAACCTTGCGCAGAGGTCTGAATGAAGCAAAAATAAAGATTCGCATTCAAGCGCCGTTCAGACCGTAAACCAAAGAAAGTCGAATGCTCTCGGTTCACAGTACGAGTATATTTGAATAGCAAACAGATGATTAAGGGCGCAAGAAATTGAGCACCAAGGTGGACAGAAGATCAACATCCCCAGTCGGATTCGTAATAAGCCCACATCCGCAATCATCCAAGATTTGGTGGGAAGAGATTCAAGAGAAGAGAAAACCGCTGACAAACCTGAAGTGTGGTGCGCCAAAAAAAAAATCGGGCCAAATAATTTCTGTCAACAGTTGGGCTCGGCAAGGATGCTGGTGGGAAACTGTGCCAAACTAAAGACACTGCCACAAGAACCTGACCGAGACCATACCGCAACACGCTGGCCACACGTAACTCTCCAACGCGTGCGAGAAAGGTACGATAAACCTCGAGGTACGATGCAAGCGGATCGGGATGTTCGTCTAAGATCGAGCTCGAGATTGCCCGACAGGGTGCTCCAAGGGTGTCCCCAGACTGCATCAAGCCCCGAGATGGCGAGCTGTTTTTCGGCTTCGTTCCGACATTCCTCATATGCTGGTCGTGAATCTAAGCAGAAGCGCACATCAGGGATACGTTAGCGGCGGCAGCAGCGTCGTTGTCGCACTTCATGCAAGTTGCGACGCCTGGGATGGCTCTCCATACGACCCTTATCTTACGGTCACGGGAGTCCCGAAAGTGCGGAAATGAAATCCTCCTGATCAAGTTCGCCGTTCATGGATCGTCCAATCCAAGCTCACTGTTTTTCCTTCACAGATAGCGAGACAAATGCGTGCAGTCGCCCCCCAGTGACCTCTGAGGTTATTACAGCCGTTGACCATACTCGGATTCCAAGCTCTTTACGGCGCAATACGTTATCGGGGCTTTGAAGTCGCGCCTATATGCACACTCAATGCCAAAGGACGAACATACGAAAATGAAGCCAGAGCTCCTCTGGTGCTTGCTCGACGCCAACTGACCTCATGCCAAGTCAAAGGGCAGATACGATTTTGGAAGTCCCTGGGGCTTTCTCTGGTTCTTCCCCGGCGCGGAATTCATGTGGATTGAGAACTTCCGAACTTTGATTTGATATTTTTGGTCGTGGGTTTCTCCTCCCTTCTGCTGCGAAACCTGTTGTCCTGTGCTGGAAGCCTGGACCCATGGTCCAGCACTGTGTTTGCATGATTTTTTACCGCCTCTGTGGTGTTGTGCGTTGCAAGTATGAAAATTCGCCGTGGCTGAGATTGAAGCTCTTGTCCGCGCAATAGGTTTTGAATCGCGCCCACATGCCCCCTCAACTACAAACAACGGGAGTCTTCCTGAAAACCGAGACAAAAGTTCCTGGCGCCTTCTCTGGCGCGTGCTCGGCACGGACTTCCTTTACGCCACGAAACCGGCATTGCCGCAGAACCCCAGAAGCTTCCCGCCTTTAGAAGTTCCCGACGCTTATCTGGATTGAGAACTTCCGAAGTTTGATATTCTTGGTCAGGGATTTCTCCTCCCTTCTACTGCGATTACAACAATAGCGGTTATCTAATATCAAGGAAGGGATATTCGGCTCAAGCCCCTGCACTTCATGCATGCCAACATTTTCGGTGCATATCTGCGGTTGTTTGAAGAAACTGAGGATTGACATGCTAGCAGTCCTTGCTTTTGGCTGCGGAATACGTTATTAGCTGTTTCGAATCGCGCCTACATGGACACTCAAGGCCAAAGAACGGGCAGTTTGCTGGAAGCCGAGAAATAGTTCGAACCCACCTGACCCGACGTGACTCGGAGTTTCCCGACTGCGCAATTCCTGGTCGTGGGTTTCTCCCTCTCGCTGCGAGCAACAGTACTTTTTTTATTTTGCTATAAAAGACGAGACACTTGACTCAAACTTCACGTTGTATCTCTGCTGCCCTTGTCGCAGTTATGAACATTGACCTTCCTCAGAATCTAGGCGCTTGTCGCACAAGTGGCTTATCATCTCTTTTCGAATCGCCTCTACGTGCACACTCAAGGCCAAAGGAACAGCATTTGGAGACAAAGGCTTTGGTGCCTTCTCTGGGAGCGAACTGCTGACCTCAGCCCTAAAGCAGGGCATTAGGTTCATGAAAACTTCCTCAAAGTTCTTTGCCCTGACTCTTCCCCGACGGCGTCGCCGCGAAATGAACGAAGCCATGTTGATTCGCACTTCCAGCCCGCTATCTCCGTGCTGGTCAGTCTCTTGTCCCTTCCGCTGAAAACACAACAGCATTTGTTTCTACGGCGAATGACGAGGCATTTTTAAGACATCACGCTTGCTATCATTCTGACCGCACCCCTCTGCGATTGTTTGCGGCAGTAATTAGTTGCAGAATCCAATCTCTTGCGCGCACAGGGAAAGAACGGGCCCTTTGGTGGACACTGAGACATATATCTTTGGAAGGTTCTGAAGTCTTCTCCGGCGCTTCCTTGGGGCCGTACTGACCTGACACCATGCGGTCTCAGAGCTTCCGAAGTATGCTATCCCTTTTCATGGGTTTTTCTTCCCTCTGGTTGATAATGCAACCCTGCATGTTCTCTGCTACAAAAGGCGAGACATTTAGCTTAAACTTCAAGACAACGAGCTTCAAGACATCATGCTTACCATCGTTCTAGCTACCTATCTCCTTGCGACCTCGCCAGCTTTAGTGACGGCGGCGGTTGTCTCTTCCACCCCTGCGCAAACCTTTGTTGGAATTGGAGGCTCCGGGGCCTGGTGGCCCAACGAGCTCTTCAGTTTTCCAGAGGCCGTTCGCCAGAACCTATCAACCTTGCTCTTCTCGCAAAGCGGCCTCGGGATCAGCAACTACCGCTACAACGTCGGTGGAGGCGGAGTAGGCGTCACCAACCCGGTCCGCGCTCCTGAAACATTCTACGTCAGCCCGGGGGTCTACGACTTCAGCGCTGACCCGCAGGGCGTGTATTTCATGGAGCAAGCCGCCGCGCACGGAGTTCACTCCTTCACTGCGTTTGTGAACAGCGCGCCGCCCCAGCTGACTTCGAACGGCGCCAGCTGCGGAGGCACTTTTGTAAACGGTACGGCAGTCTGAAATTGTGTCACCAATGGGACGTGTAACTGAAATTTTACTCCAGGCACCGGCGAGGCCTTCGGCACGTACGTTGCCGACGTTGTTGCTCATTTCCGATCCAAGGGGGTGAACATCGATTTTGTCTCCCCGATGAACGAGCCGGATGACTCCTTTGGGAGTCCCCCTGCGTGCGCTCAAGAAGGCATGCAAGTGTCTGCGAACCAGTACGTTCTTGAACCGTTTCCTGACTCTAGCAGCCACTGATTAGCACACGTGTAGGCGTGTTGAAGTGATCAACGGCGTCTTCGACGCACTCGAGAGCCGCGGTTTGAGTACTTCTGTAGGAATCCTGGCGGATGAAGCTTGGTCCCTTTCCCAGGCAGCATCGGAGCTATCCACATGGCTTCCGGCGGTGTCAGACAAGGTAATTCATTCCTGTTGTAAACTGTCTCCGTCTCTCTAAGCCTGCGGTGCAATCTAGGTGGCGGCCATCGCACATCACATCTATGACTTCCCATCCGACGCTAGCTTAGCATCAGCGGTGGAAACTATCAAGGCAATCGCTCCCGGGAAGGCGACCTGGATGTCGGTAAGTGCTATTCTGCATTTCCGTACCAGAAGCTTTCTCTCACTGCTATTCAATCAGGATATATGCTGCTCCCTGGGGACGGGATCTGGCACCGGGCGCGGCTATACACAAGGATTTGATCCTACGATTACGAACGCTTTGATGTTCTCTGGGATTATGTTCCAGAGTTTCGTCCTTGCCCACGAGCCGGTTTACGACGTACGCATACACTCGAAATTCTGGGCTGCCTTCTCACTGACCACACTTTCTGCCAGTTCTGGACCCTGGTCTCAAGCAGTGCGTTTTTTGATATCAGCATTAGTAACATTCCGAATTCTAATTTCGTTGAATTAGACATTGGATGCTCGCCCCTCGGCGATGCGACGTGCGCAACTACCGTTAATTCCGAGGGATGGAATGTAAGTCATTACTCCTTCCTGTCGTGCAGTTATTCACATTGATTAGGATGGCTTGATCTACATTGACCCGTCTTACGCCACGAACCAAAATTTCGCTCTCTGTACGTGGTGTCGGCAATGACTTGCTGATACACGGTCTAACAGCCTTTTGAAGATATTACGAAGCACTTCTGGACGTTCAAGCAGTTTGCGAACGTCATCAAGCGTAAGTGATATTTTCATGCTGCCCAATATTTCTTGAATATATCCTCTGCTGTAGCGGGCAGCGTGCGCATGCCCCTCGTCGGCCCCGACGTGCGCCAGTGGATGATGGCAGTTTCAACCCCCACCACGTACAACCTCATCCTCATGAACCCCAACACCACCGACTCCACGCTGACTCTGTCCTTCCCGACACCGTCTGCCCCGTGTCCGGCGTCCGCACGAGTGCGACTGAGGATTTCGCTAGGGTAGCTCCCGCGAAGAAGGCTGGAAGCAAATCGTTCTTGTTGCCGCTCAAGACTATGAGCCTTACGACCTATACATTCAAGCGCGCGGACTGTTGAGGGTGTGGAGGTGCTCATAGCGACGTCGAATATGTTTTCCCCCTGGGCTCGAGATTCATACGAATTCAATATGATGTGACTTTGTTACTTTCTCTAAAAATGAGTGGACACCCACTGAATAGTTTTGTTTTGGGACCTTCTGTTCAAACAAATCCCGGTGTGCTGCAGGCAATAGCGTCAATATTTGTTCGAGGATTATTTTTCCTTCCACACGCAGTCACTCAAGAATGTGAGAAAAGGAAGGAAACCGGGAAGGAAAAGTGAATGTGGGAGAAACGGAGATAAGAAAAGAGCTGTATGTGTATAATTGGAATTGAACGTGCAACGCAACACAATTATTTTGACGAACAAGAACGAGACGTACAATTATTCACGCACCCGTCCTTGCTCACCCATCTCTCACCCTTCGGCATCCGCCACCCACTCCGCAATCGCCTGGAAAGTCTCCCCCCGCTGGGGCTCCTGCACCCACGGCAGTGCCAAAAAATTATGTATGCTGTCCTCCGCTTCCAAATACCTCACCTTCTCTCCAAAATCCCTCTTCATCCTCTCATTCAAGACCCTTATCGAGTCCCTCAGCACCTCCGCGCCCCCAGCGGATACAAACGTACGCGGGAAGCCCACAAAGCGCGCGGCGACGCGCGAAGATGCGGGGGAGATGTAGGCGTTCGTCTCGGTGGTGCCGAGCCCGAAGGGCCCGACGAGCGCGCGGGTACTCCACGCAATGAGATTTCCACCTGCTGGGTCAGGCGGGGCGAGGTAGTCCGAGTGCGCGCAGGTGATGAGCGAGGAGTCGCGGGAGGGCGGGGGCGAGGAGAGGTCGGCCCAGGGGGAGCAGAGAAGGAGCAAGCCTGGTGGAGGCAAAGAAGCGAGCCGGTACTCGACGAGGTAGCGCACGAGCGCGAGCGCGAGGTTGCCGCCTGCGGAGTCGCCCATCAGGATGATATCCCCTGGCGGGATGCCTAATGTGACGACGAGGTGGTGGTACCCTGTGAGCGCATCGAGAAGCGCGGTGGGGAAGGGGTGTTCTTCGGGGAAGGGCGCGGTGGATGAAAGACGGTACTCGATGGCGAAGGACCGGTGGATGCACGGGACGTGCTCGATCAGTCCGTGCGCGATGCGCGCGGGGATGTCGCGTGGGTGCGCGGACATACGTGTGTATGCGCCGCCGTGGAGGTGGAACACAATTTTCTCGCCGGGCATGAGCGGGGCGTCGAGGGGGATTGTGGACCCGGGTTGGTGGATCCAGTAGCCGGGCAGCCGCACTGGGGAAACTGCAGAGACAGAGGCCCACATTTTGACCTTCCCGATGATCATCTCTGGTGGCACAGGCTCGACCCAGACGGCGTGGAATCCTGGCCCAGGAACCAGGGCACGGTGGTCGGGAGACACCGTCAAAACTCCCACTCTGTGATGCGCATTAGAAATTACAACCCAAAAAGGAGGATTGAAGGCACTTTTCGGAGACAGAATCTATATAGCGTACGAGTTTGACCACCATTGTGCGACCCCAGCTCCAGGATTGACGTGGGCGCCATGCGCTACAGCAGACGGTCGGCGGATGCGGGATAATTGGAGAGGAATCTATGTTACCGAGGAATGCCAAGCAGAGCCCACCACGGTGCACGCACGAAGACAGTTAGGAGCTGAAATAGCAGATAGATCCCCTTGACTGGTTGGTGTCGCAGAGGAGCGTAGACCTTGGACATGATGATGACTAGTCAAAGCAAAGAGCGGTCACACGTGACAACTACGCAATGATGGCGCATCAAACTCCGCCGCAAATCGCCGTATGCTCATCAATTCAACCGGCGGTCTGTACAGCAATGCGAGGTACGAGCACCAGTTGATTGTTGGATAAGAGAACATGCTGTATGGCTCTGGGATGGATTGATCTGCCATCTTTCTTCCTCCTTTGCATCGTGTCTGTGTTTCTGTCTGCATGCTATTATTTACTCGCAGTGTAAAAGCCCGTCTGCAAGACCTATGGTGATTCTACTGATCTCAGGAAAATGAAGCGATCCGGATGGATGGTTGGAACGGCATGGAATTTAACCCGCGGTTGCATGCTAGGCGGGTAATGAAATAATCTTGGGTGTCAACGGGGATACAGGAAGCGTTAATCGAGCCGAACTAGACGCACGAATCATTTCACGATTAGGTTGAGGCGTTCCGAGTAGTGATGTCCGGGCTTGGCTTGGCTTTGAAACCAGGGCTTGGGCTTAGCTTCGTCGGGCTTTGGCTTCACATTCTCGAAGCCAAAGCCAAAGCCCTGGAGGAGGGCTTTGGCTTAAGCCAGGGCTTTGGATATATTTCCAGTAGGCCTGTAAAGGTATGTAAAAAAGTCGGATAAATACTCACATTGAGCTAGACAGCAGTCTGAGGATTCTCTCCAAATCCGCAATATCGACACAAACTGCCCACGGTCAAAGATCAAAATCTATTGATGTCCACGCCCTCTTGATTCGCGTCGGATAGAATGTAAATTCTTCAGGGAAATTTTAGTGAAATTGACGTCGCCTCCAGAGAGGTGCACTGCGAAATTCAGATTGGAAAAGGCGTGTGTAAGTGGATTTTATGCCACAGTCAAAGCCCGGGCTCCAAGCCCTGGCTTTGGCTTCGCAGACCTCAAGCCAAAGCTAAAGCCCTCACCAAGCCCTGACTTTGGTTTGGCTTGGCTTTGCGAAGCCAGAGCTTTGGCTTTCGGGCTTAAAGCCAAGCAAATCACTACGTGGCAGGCGCACCCCGTGACATTAAGCGAATCCTACCATACTTATGTTCTCGCAGGTCTCAGTCGTCCGTCGCCTGCCCCAGCTGTCTGCTGTTCCCAAGCGCTCTACCTCCAGCCCGAAGGAAGGTTTTGCTCCCGTCTAAGGACTTTAGGTGAGTTTGCCTCTTTCTCACAGATGAATATGCTCGTCGTCACAAAACTGAACTTCTGCTTGGAACTTCTGTGTATTGATAACAGCAGTCTTATCTCCTCTCCCCGCATTCAGGTTACCCTACTGCATCGCTTACAATGAGGTTGTCCAGAATGTTCTGAGATTGAGCTTAGTTTCGCACCTCTCGTCCGCCCCTTCCATTCCGCGGAAGCCATGACGATATAAACAGCAAGTGTCAAAAATACTCTTGAGGGCTAGAACAGCCCAAGGGAACTCCGTTCCCGATATGGTAGATTTGACACAAGAGGACCTAGGCCTGGTCTGCCAGATAGATTCCGGTGCTCTGTCGCAGGATGATGATTGACGTTCTAGACTCGGAAAAATGTAGGTGAATCACCTCAAGGGAGAGATGTGGCAAGAAGTGACCTCTGCAGGGATATAAAGACAACTCAGCGATCGTACAAGACAAGCAAGACAAATATTCAAGTGAGTGAGCCTTGTACTTCATCTTCGTCTATCTCTCCTCTATCCCATGTGAACTCTACAGATAGTTATAGCTGGCCGTGATCAATGCGTGCTGTCCGGTCTTGGGAACTCCATAGGCGTCCTCACCCCATTCCGAATTCGTACTGGGTCACCACCGACCTGCTCGCCTGCGAGTATCCGTGGGATCCACGGGATCCTTCTGAACCCAAGCTCGACGCATTACTCCGTGAATATTATAATTTCTGTACTGACTCAACCTCACCGCATTAATCTCGATTCTTGGTCCCTGACCGCGATTTGACATTCCTTCAGTACGTGTGAACTCCTCGTTAACCCGCACTGATTTATTTTTGTGCCTCATTTTCCAGCGGTCTTGAATGAAAGCGGACAATGATAACGAGGTATCCTGTCGCTTTATCTCCTATGAACCTATGCTCATTTCCTCTAGCAGAAGATGCTTAGCGCCTTTACCTTCACAACGACCGACTCTCTCATTAGTCGGAACAACGTACGTTTCGTGCAGATTCAGTCTGTGCAATGTGCCTTATAAAAAGGATAACATCTATTTTTCAGTTCGATTCCGTTGGACGCGTTGACCCAACATAACGACGCCGTCGCTCCATGCACGTTAAACCTTTTTCTTTGTTCTTGCATTAGCCGATACTTATTTATCCTAGATCTTTCCAACAAGAGGCGGGGCGATGGACTTCATTGTACAAGGCTTCGTATGAATGGGGAATGGGGAGGTAAGTAGAGACTAATTCTTTATATTACGACTTGTATGACTTGATATAAATATTATTGTTTTATGACCGAATTGCGGGAATACAAGGGTATGGGGCGCCTCGATAAGAGTGACCAAAGCACCTCATATGCGTGCCTAGAGCACTCCAATGGCGTGCCCCAAGTCACTCTAGCTGGAGTGCCTCGAGCACGCCCCGGGATGTCCGATTTGACCGAAAAGCAGTCCTGCTGGAGGCCTCCGGTCACTCAAATGGAAGGGCTTGCCCTACTCCTTGGGAGTACTTTTCGGGCACTCCAAAGTAGATATTCGTCTTCACACAGTGTATGTATGTAAGCGAGCATCCCGGAGACTTCCAAGTTTGAGCACACCGGAAGTGCAACTCCAAACGCCAAGTATCAGGTTTGAACAAGCCTTAAGGTTGGACTGAAATTGAGCTGATATGGTGGTAGTACTAGTGTCGGATTGAGAACCATCCGAAACTGAAGCCCGAACTATGTGCATCATTATCCATCCTAGTTCTCATGGAAACCAATGTTCCAGCTTGATCATGAATCTCAATCGAAGTTTAAATGCCAGTAGAAATACTCCATTTGAGCTGCGCGTTCTCAGCTGCCAACAAATAATAATCGCCCCAGTCACATATATCTAATTCTACGTCCTTCATTCTCGAATTACTTGAAGAAGCAAGTCTCAGAGGGAACACAAGTCTCGTGGGAGTTGAAAATCATAAAAACCATCAGCCCTTGGGATGTAAGAAATTCTCATTCCCATGATCAACGACCCCATGCCGCGCACAAAACGCCGCACTAGGATCTAGGAAATATCCAGGTCTGCAGCTGCACTCACAGCCCGGCTCCGGGGCGCCCTCGCCGCGCCTTTGATCTGCGTGCAGTCGTTTCCTTTGCCCTGCCCCGAGTCTTTAAGGGGGTGTCGGCAGTCTCGCCTGCGTTTGTTGTATTTGATATATTTATTAACAGACTGCTTTGATTAATGGAGAGTGGGAAGATGCGCCGCGCAGGAAGTCGGTGTCGTTTCAGTCGAAGCGTGCCAGTTGTTGCTCCGTCATTCATGTACTTAGGCTTATAGACTAGCCGGCCCGGTGATATTTGATGCCATCTCAAAACTGGACAACCTTTATAACTGTGAAGCTTCGATATATTTCCTCCCACAATAAATTTGCCGTGCCAAAGATGTCATTATTCTGGCTTTTGAGGACAGAACTTAACACCACGTCGGAGAGAACAAAAGATTTCCCGTCAATCAAGCGACCTCTGCGCTTCGCGAATGCAGCAGAGACATAATATTCCAGCGTAATTTCCCGTGAGGCCGAATGTGTTTCTTTGCGGTGGCACCCGAGAATCTCCTGAAGCCTTGATTCCCGGATGTGGCCGGAACGGACAACCATGACGTCAACTCCCCGGCTGTCCCCGGATCTAGACCGTCTCTCGGCCTTGCAAGTTGTCCCGGTCTAGTTCTCTTCAAGATGTGCATGTGGTGACGCTATTAATATTTCCTCGCTCATGTGCGCCCGAGACCGCTCCAGCCCTCGGCAGTTTTCGCATGTCGCCCAACGGGGCGTAGACCGCCGCTCCTCACTCAGGAATAGAATATTCCTGTATATAAGGCCCCCATCAGAGCATCTCATTCACCCTCTCAACTTCACATTGCACAATAATGTCGAACACTAAAGCCTCCACATCGCACCCTCCGGCCGACGTACGCCGTTCATTCTAGGGGTCCGTATATGTTGAACTGACCCTTGGTTGGTCGTGAGCACAGGCCACCAATGTTGCTTCTACGCCTGCGACTGCGCAGACCAATCCCGCGCCTGTGACCGAGGTGTGTATTTCTCGCGCCCATGGCACAGTTCGGTTTACAGATTAAATTATAAAGGAGCACAAAAAACACGGCCTCGGCGCCATCCTCGACAAGATCGTGCATCCGCACGGGCACGGCCACGGTGAAGAACATCACCACCACAAGGAGCATAAGGACAAGCAAAAGGAGGGCGACGCCGCGGCGGCACCATTCAATGCCCATGTGGAAGTCGCTGTGCCCGAGACAGTGAGCGACGGCGCGGCGCACCTCGCGCCGGCCGGGAACGCTGTTGGTGGGGTTCTTTAAGGGGTGGCCGTGGTGCTGGGGCTGTATCTCTATTGTTCTTTGTGGGGGCGGTGTGGTTTGGTATCGATTGCATTCGTTATGATATGTATAGTATGTATAGTATGTGTACGACCATGATATGTTGTATGTTACAGTGTACTTGTACTTGTGGTCAACAACGGACTACATGATATTGTTTCCTTAATTCTCAAGTTTATTCCTTCCTTTCCTTTCTTTCTTGTAGTTGTTGTCCTCGAGCCCGTGGCTAGTTGTGTGAAGTGCAGCCCGCACAAAGTAGGAGGGCAAAGGAAATAAAGCTTCATCAATTATACACTTCAAGGGCAAAAAGTAGTCTAATCGATACGTACTTACCTACGGGGGCGTACGGGAACGCTTCGGATGGGAAAAGAATTGGGGCTTTTGGACCGAGATCCACTCGGCCAAATTTGGTTCAAATTCACATTCGGCACCATCGTATCCGAGTTGCAAGAAGAGGAGTACAAGGCAACGTGCGCGGACGTTGCCCGACTCCGACCTACGGCTGGGATGGGTGGTGGTGGCTCCTCGGACAATTGGCAGCAGCCGCGCGCAATATTGATCTCAACGTTGCGGGTAAGAGTGGACGAGACGAGAAAATGGGTACGCTGAAATTTGTCTCTAGTGTCCTCGAAGTAAATTCAGGTCAAAACCGGTTCTTGTTACTTTGCCCACAGGCATCCATCCTAATATGCTTGTGATTGTAAGTTAAATTGCAGCCCGAAGCCGAGGGAACGTCAGCAAATGTGCGAGTCGAGAACGAAGTCCCCCTCGGGTAGAGTATCTTCTTTCTTTCTCTCTTTGGATTGAGGTGAATGCGCATGCGTGTAAAAATGTCGCTACAAGAGATATATATCGTACACTGATGAGCGGGCGGTTTGTCCAGTGGTGAAATCAGCCAAAATGGGCTGATTTTGCGATCTTCTAAATATTTGCGAGAGTAGGTTGAAACGCCGAGGAGTTCACGGACACGTGGTTGATGGGAACAGCGTGCACTGCTATGTGGCACGTTGGGATGAGACGTGTCGCAAAGGGAACTGGGACGTGTAGGAAGGCAACTGAAACGTCTGTACAATGGTTTCCAAGTGAACTGTAGCTGTTTGTAGTTTGCTGTGCAGCCAAAACAGAGTAGGTATAAAAGCTCAGTGTAAACTCGATAGAAAAGAGGAATATACCCCGCTTCCACTTCTCATATATTTTCTTGGGCCCTAGGCCGCACGTCAAGTTTATTTGGACCCGAGGTCGCACGGTTGAATCGGAACGGAACGGAACGGATTGGGCCCAAGGCCGCACGGATTTTAGAGATTGTTTTGGATTTGTTGGGATTGGTTTGGTTTGGTTTATCGGTTTGGGGATAGGACGACGAGCTGTGAAGAGTAGTGGTTTTATTGGTTTTATTTGGTGGAGCACCAGAAGAGAGATTTCGAAGGACGAAGTGCTGGATTGCACAAGACCACATACGGTGGTCCGAGCCCCGAACACACACACGGCATCGGAGTGTTGTGGATATTTGAGTGATTTATTCATTCACTTGTCTGCTCATTTCCAGCCTTTCAACACAGCACAGCATATCAGTTTCTGTACAAAGCGTAGAGAATGCCACCCCAAACTCAAGAATTTTGAATAACCCCAAAACCCAGGAAAATTGAGTATCAGCCTTAAGTGCTGGCCAAATATGAATACGATACGCCACTTGCCGTATAGTATTCATATCCATATCGTATTCACCTGCCGGGGGCCGTATCGTATGTATAGTGTATCGTATTCGCGACTGAATATGAATATATTTTGAATATATCCGAATATATTCTGGAGTCACTTTGTTCGGAAAAAGACGTCTTGAATCGGGCCAAGACATGTTCTGAGTGTTCGAAAATGGTTGTCTAGGGATACATTGAGCATTTGGAGGTCAACTGACACACAGAAAGGATGATACCAATGGTCGGAGAGTCGAACATCCGATCACAACATTTTTGATGGTGCCAAATGGTTCAATGTTACGGATCCCAAGCTGAAGCAACAGCTCAGGGCATATCAGAACCAACTTTAAAGCTCGCGTAGTGGGTTTAATGATCCGACCTGTGCCGTTTGAGGTCTGCAAGCGGCAAAAAACCACACTTTGCCGTATTCAAATATATCTGAATACGCCTAGGCTCATCGTATTATATCCGTATCATATCGTATTCACATCCTGGTGCATTCATATTCAGTCAGAGGTCCTGGGACTGTATTGTATTGGTATATATTTGAATATATTCAAAATATATAACTTACTTTCGTGTCGTATTTTTGGCCAGCACTAGTATCAGTAGGACCTTTCTTATTGTCATTGGACGGCCTCAAACCGGCCCCGCTTGCCCACGCCCTCGTTCAGAACCTCATCCTCATCCTCCCCATCATCCAAATCGCGCGGCCGCTTCTCCCTCTCAGTCTCGGACCTAAAGTCAGTTCCGCCATCGTTGAAAAGATCGGCGAGGATCCTGTCGTACTCCTGGTCCGTGATGCCCAAGCTCGCGA
Organism: Mycena leptocephala; assembly: GCA_029378395.1. Taxonomy (NCBI): domain Eukaryota; kingdom Fungi; phylum Basidiomycota; class Agaricomycetes; order Agaricales; family Mycenaceae; genus Mycena; species Mycena leptocephala. The sequence continues at coordinate 148,237 of JARJLF010000021.1, read as the reverse complement.
GCACATTCACATTCGCGCGCCCGAGTCTGAGGCCATCGCCCGAGTTGAGAGTGTCTAGGCCCAGGCCGTACCCGTACGCCAGCCCGCTTTCGATGGAAGAGGAGTCAGCATCTGCGGGCAGCTGTGGAACCGGCGTCGAGATGCGCTGCTGCTGGATCACAGTCAAGTGCGCCAGGTGTTTCTGCAAGGCTCCGATCATCAGTGGGCGCGTGCGTGTCGCGGGGTACTGTAAGTGTATGCACCTCGAGCACTTCGAGCAGGCCGTCCTTCGTGAAGGGCTTGGGCAGGATGTCGTTCATCCCTGCGCCGCGTAAGCGAAATGGAGAATAAAACGAACGGACGGGCGGACGCACCATGGGAATAGTAGTTCATGATATCCGTCGGCCGCGAACTGCTCGTCATGGAGATGATAGGCGTCTGCAGGTCGAACTTCCTGATCATCGAAGTCGCGGACACACCGTCCAGTTTGGGCATCACAATATCCTGGACTGCGATGAGCCAGAGGAAGCAAGGGCGCGGGCGCGAGAAAGAGAGAGAGGGAGACCACACGCACCATCAACACCAAATCATACCTCTCGAGATTCATCTTATTCACAGCATCCACGCCGTCCACCGCGACATCCGTCGTGCACCCAAAGACCTGGAGGAACTTGCTGCTGAGTTTGCGGGTCACGGCGTCGTCGTCGACAAGGAGTACGCGAGGCGGCACAGCCCAGCCCGGCACGAAGGTCGAGCGCCGGATGCGCAGCGTTTGCTGCGTCTGAGGCGAACTCGCATTCCCGGGCTCCGTAATTACGCGCGGCACGTTCTGCTTCCCCGCCATCGCACGCGCGCCGTCAACTCCAAACGACCGATCCCCACCAAACTTAAAGTCAGACTCGTTGTTCCCACTTGCACGCGGCATAAGGTGCCCGACGGTATATACCTCCAGGCCCACGTTGTGCGTGTCCCGTGCAAAGAGACTCTGCGAGGTGGTGTCGAAGAGGGGGATGTCCAGGCGCGGTCTGGTGTTGCTGTTGTCGAAGACTTGCGCCTGGAAGTCAGCGTCTTCAATGCAGCCCATCACGCCACCTACAGGACTCTCGACTCGGACCGCCGCAGTGCCCGGGCCAGGGAAGATGATACCCGTCGCCTGCGCCTGCAAGTTGTGCGAGATCTCGCTCATCTGCTCCAGGGTCGCGCGCGCGACGTCCTTGTCCAGGATGCGCTGTATCTCCGGCGCCTCGAGAAACATCAACGAGCTGTCCCCCGCGCCCAGAGTATCATTCGCGGGCAGTTGGTTCATTTTACCTTCGCGCGAAACAGAATTCAGGAATCAGGATTAGGTGGGCATCATAATATAATGAGCAAGGAAAAGGTGGCGCTTACCCTTGCTATCACGCCACAAGTGCTGTACGAGCCCGCGTAGGATGCCGTCCTGCTGTGCCATGCTATGCTGGAAGGCGACCATCTGGACGATGACCTTGTAGTGGCTGCACTCGAGGGTGCGCAAACTCGAAAGAACGTCTTGGTGCGTGGCGCTGAGGGATGAGAGACGCGCCTCGAGGGAATCGATCTCGGCATTCTGGATCTCGAGCTGGTGGGCGTTGCTGGCAACTGAGCCTGAGGTAGTGGATTGCGGGTCTGCAGCAGCGCCGGATGTGAAATCGCGCCGGGGCTTGCGCTGGATGTTCCCCAGCAAGTCGTGACGCCCCGCGCGGAAATCTGGGTGCCGGAAGGTCCACAGCTGTGTATATACACGTAAGTTGCGTAACGGAAGGGGGTACTTGAAAATAATACGCACCGGCTCAGTCCCAAAGGGGTCGTCATCTGCGTTCTTGATTTTATGAAAGTCGTACTTGTTCAGCTGGCGCACGAAGCTGGTGAAATTAGAGTGTTTGAAGATGCGAGGTAATATCGACGTAGCGAATTCGTTTATGTCCTGCCAAATAATAATAATAATAATAATAATGTCAGTCTGCACCACGGCCAAGCTGGCGAGCATATGTATTATGCACTTTGACGATGAAGCAGTCGCCTTCTGGTGCCCAACAGATTACATCCTTGATACTCACGTCCTCCAACATCCTGTAAGCAATGAAAAAAAAGCGAAGGAGAGGGACACGTCGCCTCGTACATGCACAGCTTCTTTACAAAGTCGCTAGTTGAGTTTTCTGACATGATGTTCTTGTGGTTAACACCCAGATCGGGGACCTAGGAGGAGGAGGAGGGGGAGGGGAATGTATAACCGCTGTGGTCCCATGGCGTGGAGCAGAGCGTGAGACAACCGGCGGCCGCCTGTGGTGACGGGGAGATGACGAGGAGATGACGTACGCTCGCATTGGGCCTCTTATCTGCCCGGGAGCTCAGGCAAACGGTGGATGACATGGAAGAGCGAGATCAAAGTAGGTTCGGAGCAAGCCTGTCTCCGGTCCGGCGCGCCGAACTATCTCGGAATTCCCTGCGCAGCACGTGAATGTCACGTTTTGCTGAGAACGGCGGCTTGATCCGAACCTAAGATCAAAGAGACTTGCTCTGCCAGCTTTTCGTGGCACGTGCATTATAGATCAGATTATCAACGCACAGCCACCTGTCAATGCCGCCGAGGCCCACCTATCGCGCAAAGGGTCGCCATTCCTGTACTCTGCAGGTCCCTCCATTTTCTGCCTCTACAACGTTCTCAGGGGACTTCAGCAGCACCCTTAGTCGCAACGGTCGTCAATTACCCGTTGCGACATTCAGTCCGTAGCCATCCAGCCTTCGGGCATTCCGAAATCCAGCCCTGGGGCACCTTCCAAATCCAGCCTTTAGGCATTTCCGTCATCCACGCTCCGGGTATTCGAGGCTCAGCGGTATTCCTTCCTGTCCATGTGCAAGCCTCGGCGGAATTCCATTTGGGTCATGTTCATGCTGTAAGTGCGGTTTGGGGTTTGTTCTTGGTTTTGGTTGGATGCGGTATGGTGGAGAACGCGTCTAATATCGATAATTGATTCATATCTGTCCGTATGCCAGCAAAATTTCGCACGATTCCGACCACCACCATCAAAACTCGAAAGACCGCGATTCGCGCCGTACCGCTGCCTAGAACCCTCCGAACAGATAGCGTAGTGACCGTACAACGCCTCAAAGGCCGTATAACTGTCCTATAGCATCCAATGAGAGCTGGCCGCGAGTACACATTTTGCTTAAATCTTCATGTCCTACTCTATCCGGTACACAATTTTTCCATGACCCAGTTGCCAGCAGATGCGAAGTGTGGATGGGTGGCTACAGAAATCCACTCTGCTCCGGCCATCGTCATCCAAATTTGCCTACTGCCAACGCTTAATCTACATCGAACTTGAAACGCCTATCTGAACGTCATTCGGGACTCATGCTCGTAGCGATAGTCCTGCGTGTGAGTTTGTTTCATTCGGCACTTTTTTGCAGCCGGTATACGTTCATCCCAGGCACGGACTTGGAGCGGTCTTAATCAGACAGGCTCGTTGTCTGAAATCTCCGCGGATAATCCTGGTATCAAAATCAGTGCCTTGTTCCCCGTGTTATCCTTTGCTTCAAGTTCCTGCTTATTAACCATTGTATTGAAACGTTGTGTTGAAATCCATATAATACCGTCAAAAGCAAGCTGGTGTTATATGGTCCTGCAAAGCAATTCTTCAGCCGCTCACGACTTCAATGAGCACTAGGCGTGAATTTAGCTGTGCTGGAAGGCCAGCTCAACCAAAAATCGCTCGGAGAATCCATTGCTCATTGACATCTGCTATCCCCTGAGCTGAAAATTGTTTTGGAGTGCACACACCAAAGCCGGGATTATACCTTGGAGAGTCCGACGCTATCTGGAACCGCTGTTGCATCTTCCTTGTTTCCTCGCCCCCGCCCTCATCATGTTCGACCCCACCTCGACAGTTGGCTTCAACTTCGGGCCGTCCACAATGATTGCCGGCTTGGATATGTATCTGCAGCAGCCGCCAAACTGCTTTTTGAACGCCGACCTAAAAAATTAAAGATTGAATGTTTTCAATCGTCTGCTGGATCTTTAAAGTCCCTGTGCTTAGCCAGACAGAACGCTATCCGACAAGTGTACGCCGTGGTTCTTATTCTTGCTCTCATTGGCCCTGAGATCCCGAGGCCCCCCCGACATTGTGCAAGGTTATCCTAATCCCAAATCTCAATTCACTGGCTCTGATTGTTCGTTCCAATTGTCACACTGTTCATTCGCCCGGCACCACAGTCTCCGCTCCAGAATCCCGCTCGAATCGAGCAAGGCAAGTAACATCAACACATTTTTCTTCTCCGCACCATCGTATACCCATACTTAGCACACTTGAATTAATTTGTTTTCAGCCCCATCTTCCAGCAGTTGCCAGAGCGAAGCGCCGGCATGTCTTGTACGCATTAATATTTATGAGTTGATACCTTACTTTGGGGTACGACATGGCGGCGAGATGTGCCGAAATTTCAATATGAGGTAGCGAATTGAGTCCCTCATTGTTGACTGATTTCTACCAGATCCCCGCCGTACGTCATTACCTTCCTTATCCAACCGCTCCTCGCCACACACGCCCCATCTGCCATAGCCACTGCGCAGCCCACGCTCAATGCCACTCTGTCATTGGGTAACTGGGGACGTTTACGGAACCTGTCCTGGCTGCCGCCGAAACTTCCGAGGACGAAGATTGAAGCGTGTGGAGGCAGTGGTATAGGTGTCTGCCGGAACACTGGCGAGCTCGACTTTCATAGATCCCCGAACAGGATGTGAGGAGCGTGCAGTCAGGGATCCGACTCGGTATTCTTTCTGTTTAGCAGAATTGTTTTTCTTCGCCCGATGGAGTATTGTACGTTTATCCAATATGTTTGGGAATGTCATGTTATTTATCAGTGGGGCGAGTATTTTCCAATTGTTGAAACTCATGGTTTAAACATGCTCATTCTTCGGTTCACTTTGCGTGCGTCGGTTTTCATGACTTGCAGAAATACCGGGGTGATATATTTTGCACCCCTGGCCATCACAGAGACATTTGTACAAAGGGTGGAGACTGAACGGTTAGTAGATTCGTGTCAATATTGCTGCGCAGCTGTAGACGCCGCCAGGCTGACCCTTGTGAGTTCATACCCGCGCCGGATGGCACATGGCGATGGGGCAATGCCAACAGCCAACCAACGGTCCGCTCGCTATGCGGTTAAGGAATCCTGGGACTCCAAGTATGCTCTCGAGCATGATCTACTTTTCTCTAGAATGCCTTCATGAATAGATCACAGATCACCAGATTGAACCAAGCACCAAGTATTGGACAGCCCAGTAAAACGGTGCATTTACTATACTTTTGAATATGCTAGTTAAGCGTGTTGTGAAACAACACTAAAACCACATAAACAAATATCTTATCACTCCCAAAAGACTAGCGCAATCCTCAGTGAGTTTGGGTCTGGACCGTGGTATGCAGCCAGCAGGTTTGGATTGTACAGTTAACAACGAAACAAGTACTATGAGGCACTAACAAAGTCCCCGCAGCACTTCACTTGGCAAGTTACAGCAGTTATCTTTCCGCTGCGGCATTGGATGAATGTTTGTATGAGACAGATACAAGAAGGTAGTGACTATAAAGATAGTTCTATCACTTCAGGGCAGAGTTTGTACTTGGTGTTCACAAAATATCCCCAGCAATGGCTAATCCAATTGCTATATTGAGGCAAGCTGTTTCTTCCTTGGCAAATCTCTTTACTGCAGGACTCTCCCATACAGCAGACCTAAACTTGTCCTTGTTTAGGGATGTTTCCTTCACTTTTATAGTAACAGCTTAAGTGTTGATTGCAAAGTCCAACTAATCAATCCAACAGCTAATGACAGGACTCTCCCTGACGAGTGTGAAGTCAAAGCAGTTGACAAGTCACAACCAATTCTCAGGTGGTTAACCATTTGAAGCTTAACTGATGAGTCCCTTGCTTGACAATTCGAGCTAACAACCAACTTCAATTTATAGACAAGTTACAAACAGAGATAGTAAATGAATCTCTGCAAAATATGCCTGAGGACACCCACGCCGATAGACGGTGCAATGAACTGGCTGTATGCGGGTTCTACAGGCTGCTTTTATAGTAATAGTACAAACGAAAGGAGATAAACTAGATATAGTAACTGAGATGTGGTGCTTGGTCATGTAGGTTTGTTCCCTCTTGGTTCTTTGTTGATCCCGCATGGTCTTGGAGCCAGGAGATCATCGGTTTTGACCCCTGCGGTCTATATTTGGTATATTGGCAATACCGCGGTGCCTTCTGCACCCGCAGTACGATGCCGTGCCGGCCTGGGGTTGAACCCAGCCTGTTTATTATATTCCTCCTCATGCTTGGATCCGGCTGTGGGCAGTTCTTGTCCCACAAAGTACCGGAGTGCCTCAATCCGATCGTTAGAATCCAGATTACGACTTGTATGTCTTTGATTGACAGGTCGCGTCGCACCGCGGCACCACGTGATCGTCCGATCGCTTTGGCAGTTCCCTCACCAGCGAAGCTCTCCGCAAGCTCACCATGTTCGACTACAACAACATTACTCCCGCCGCTGCTGCCCAAGGGGTTCCATTCTCCTGGCCACCGTAGACAACTTCCCCATTCCGAAGGAGCTTAGCCTCTCCGGCCCCTTCTCGTATATCGAGCCTTGCGGGCTCAACATCTCACATCTGCATCCACGAGCGAACAAAATGCTTACTGTGCTAGATACGGGCTTTGTGCAGAGGATGGCTTTGACACAGTAATCGAGACCCAGCTCGGGAAGTACCAAGCAAAGGTGTGGGCATTGTTTACGAAATTAAAAGACGGATCCTCGCTTCGCTCTGGGAGATTAGGGTCGTAAGCATCAAAGTGAGTGTGGGATAATTATCTGCATTAAAGTGATGATAACTAGAGGATATTGAACACAGACAGTATGTACACTGATGCGAGAAGGCACGAAGGAAATCAAGGGAAATAATGGAGATGCGTGTGCAAAAAGGATTAACTCATACCCAAACACTAACTGACCAAAGTTTCTTGAGACAGAGATTTGCCTGCCGACCACATTGAATCGGATTGGTGTTGGAGAAAGGCGACATGTACAATAATCAACCTAAGGCATGAATAAAGGCAGGAAATTAATTGATATTGATGCCCGGCAGTATTCCATAGTCCAAAAGACATCCCAGATGAGTTGTCGCACCAGGACGACACATAAATTCATATTGAGGGTACCAGGGGTGGTCTGCGTTGGTTAATCAGAATTGGATAACGGATTGAGGAGGATTGAGGGCAGGGAATTCGTATTGACGATCACGAGCAGTCCGCGGATCAACACATTGAGAAGATAATTAGGGAGCAGTGAATTGAGGTTTGAGAAGGTCTGTTTTGATGACGACCGGTAACACAGTAGAAGAAAACCCAGACCGAGCGTGACGTGATTTGCGGGTGAGAAGGATAGAGGGTCTAGAAAGACGGGGTCACTGGCCTTTTATGCGCGGAAAAATTGCGGGCTACAGTATTACGTGAAGGGAACTGCGGCACAGCCGGGAATTTACTGCGAGAAACTGCGTCCTTCTGCGGACAACTGCGAGCTGATCGGCTGAGATACAGTTGGATGATCCGGTGAGTGACTATTAACCCAAACTCAGGTTGCAGGCCCGATAATTGTCTCTGAGATCTCCATGATAAGGGATAGCTCTGCCATACAGCTGCGAGCAAAATTTCCAGTGCTGTGCACGGTCATTTTGTGGTGAGGTAGGCGCAGTTTGCAGTTGGTCTAATGCGGTTACATTTGAGTGGAAATCCGGAAGGGAAAGATAAGTTTGAGGGCGACAGCGGACTGAGACGAAAGCAAGACGAAAGGGATTTCGGACAAATGGAGAAAGGGCAAAGACATCCAAAGAATCATGACGCATTTCGTTAAAGAACGGTTAATTTTCTCTTCGGTCCGACTAAAGTTCTGCTCAGACCAGCAGAATCCTACCTGCTCCCCAGCCATTTTCATCGCCGCGCTCAGTAACGAAGACACTGGCCGAAGTGACATTGCTATTAGCTTCTGGATGCTGCCCTCCGGCGTAGTGGGCGCTGCATTGGGCTTTCTCCAGATATTTGGGGGAGGGAAGATTGCCGCGTGGATGGCCCACCTCCCCGTCAATTTGGCTGCGGGAGTCGAGAACTGCTTGCAAGTGTGTGGGTTGTCGCAATAATTTTTATAACCGCAGGGGCGTATATTCAATCCAAGTTAATATGATACCTACCTACCGGCCTACCGATTCATAACGGGAACTTGGTCATTTCGGATACAGTATCTCCGTCCCCTACTATTCGGCTTGTACAACACTTGATACGCCCATATAATCTGGAGACTATGCGAGTTCCAACTCTTTAACCCAATTCTTTCTTCATCCTTGGCCCCCAAAGAATACCCTAAGTTCCCGCTACTTGATCTCGATCACTAGGTATGGTCCATCTGCCGGCGCCGGCTGCACAGGCATTCTGAATTATATATCGTCATTCCCATCGGATGGCAGTCTATCGCCAATTACGACGGTGTCTTGATTCCACTGGCGACCCATGCCCACCCGCACGAGGATCAGGCTTGGCGCAATATTCTATCAACCAACGTCAGAAAATTACAAGTGGTTTGGGTCGTGATGTAACTGACAACAGTTTGTGCGACTAGACCACCAGTGATGCCGGAGAATATCGCGGCCTAATCACATCTCTGAGTCACTTTCGCATATATACATACGTTCCATGAATACTCACGAATTCTCCAGTGGGGGTGAGGGTGGTTAAAGAGATCACCCAGAGGATTAAACAGAGGCAATATATTGCACCGGACTCGAGTCTGGGATTGGATCAGAATTGGCCACATCATGACGGGACCACAGGCACGCACATCAACACAATAGCAGTATTATACTGCTTTCGAAGAGTCGGGTGATGCAGGACAGTATGCACCTGGCGTCCTACGTACCATATTCGGCCGGCTAAATCGATCAGCGAGGGCATCTACGAGGTTATACCACTTAACCTGTCAGAAACATGAGCAGCAAATTCGTTCCCAGCGCCATAATAAAAGGCGCTCTGGAGTCGATATATGGCACTTGGTCTGGTGGTGTCAACCAGGAGATAACCATAAGGACTGTCGAATGTGTTCGAGTTCGAAAAGGAGAGCACGACAGGTCAAAATTACCGACAGTTGCCAAAATGCAAAATGAGGGCATGATCAGGACCTTCTTCTTTGAGCCCCATATAATATGACAGCGGTATAACTGGGAAGTGCTCTCAGTTCCGGAAGGCATGAACTAGAGACAGAGGAAGTTACAAAGAGCAAGTCCGTTACTACACTGAATATTTCCATAAGCGATGCTCGAGGGAAAGTATATAATAACCGACTTGTTCGTTGACACTCGCACAACTTCCGTGAGCTGAAGGACGCCGAGCACCCCAATAAGGCGCGGAAGGTCGGTGGAACCCTCAACCACTGCTTTAGTAATCCGAATAGAGACCCCAGCCATTGCGACGACGACGAAAGTGCCGGATGTCCCCAGCAGGAACATGGCTATTGTGGTGCCAACTAGAAGTCGGCGGCGCGGTACATTTCGTTGTGCGAGTGTGCGAATTGAGACAATGAATAGGAGGATATATAGGCCTGCAGGTTTGGTCAGATCGAAGGAGGCGGTGGTAGAACATTGAATAATTCACCACAGAGCAGAAGTGTAGTCTGGGATCAAGTTAACACTTCGAATATCCTAGATCTTAGAGTACCGCAACTTACACAGGTGAGACAAACGATATCCACCATGATGGCCCAAGAGGGCGCAAACAATACGGGATCCACGACATACTCCATGGTGATGAGAAGGTGGAGGTGGTGGGGGATCATCCGAAGATCATCCATCTTATATCGAGGGAGTCATTTCACAAGTTCCCATGAGTGCCATCTAGACAGGGGTTCTCTGGCGGGACATCAAAAAATGGGCGGTGTACGGCGTAGATATACGGCGAGAGCTCAAGGTCGGAGGGTCGTTCAGTTGATCTGCTTAGCGGAGGTTTTGCCCCGAAGGACGGTGCTTGCGCCATTTGATGTGGGATTAATCCTTGGTCCTAAGAGTCGAATTAACAGCAGGTATGAAATCACAAAATTAGCACTGACAGTGTTCAACAATCGGAATGTCAGACGCTGTGAACGGTGCTGTTAAAGTGCGCCACAACTCCCAACCCCGGGGTTGCGTCTTCCCATGCGCAGTCTTCTTTTCAATGCTCCACCACTCAGTCTGAACGAGAACGAGACAGCCACAGTTTTATTTGGGAAGGAGAAATCAGCGGTGGTCCAATCCGTAAACCGCTGATATCCGGGTCGCAGGGAAGCCCGAGAATGAACCTCAAGCCCAACTCTACGTATTTCCTCATCAAACCCGATTCGTGGATGCCTACAATATTTTCTGAAAAATCGCAAGGGATAAGTTCAGGGCATGGGAGGGCGGTTTCGTCGATGAGATGCAGCCATGCGAGCGGTCGTTGCGACGTGGTTGGGAAGAAAAAAGAGCACACATCACTCCACCATGACAAGGTATTGTACTGCCTCCGCAGGCTACTGCAGTGCGTCCATCTTCTGATAATTCGCACCGTCTGGATTCCGGCCCACAAAGACATTCTCCTATGGATGTTGTTCCACACCGACTTGAAGCTCTTCCACTTCATTTCTGTCGCCTCATCGCTACCTTGCGCGATTGCCTGGGAGCTCATGGTGTACCAGCCCGTATTCGGAAGCACCGCGAGCTGCACGGGCGGTGGCATCACGGATCCGACGGCGTCATTGGCACTTGCGCCTCGTTGGGCACCAATACTACAATCGCGGTCAGGACCATATTAAACGCTCGCAATATGAATTGTGCGTCGGCTGTTTCGAATTAAATATACCAGTGAGCGGACGTGATGGATCAACAACCAAGTACGCCCGACGAGTCGACTGACAGCGAGGTATCAATGATGCCAGTATCAACACGCTCTGCATGGATGTGTGCTATTGTATTTTGCCAGTACTTGGTAGCTAGATCATAGAACTCGCCTTCCTACTCAGTGCACTATTGCTTCTCTGCGCACAACCGCTCCTTTGTCTGGTTCAGCAGCCAGCTCAGGGGCGTCGCAAACAAGGCCCCAAAATCGTCAGGCACAGAAATCCAACCCCTGCACTTCTCCCGAGTGGCCAGTCCGAAACGGCTCGGCGGCACAAATTGGGAGGTCTCACTGCGGCCGAGTCGGAAACGCAGAGTGTCTTGAGTTTGGTACAGGAAGGTGAGTCAGTCTGAAATCGATTGTTCTTCTGAACAAGAATCCCAAATTGACTGAAGTCTGATATCGAATATGGTTGTTCACTGAATGTACATTAACTGATACTCGGCGGCAGCACGAAACCCGCACTCACATTTGACTTCTCCCGACCACAGCTTTTGGATGAATCTCTCGGAGTCTCTGCCCTGACTCGGCCCTGACCCAGTAGTACTAGCGCCTTGAGAACACCGACAGAAGACTGCCGGCCTGAAATGGCTGTCAAAAGATCTTCAACGCAAATTTTGTATGGAATTATATGGGTTGATTTCAATGAGGTGTCCGGCGCTGTAGTGGAGAGCACTCGCACAGCCACTGCAAATTGCCGCTCCGCTCCGAGCCAGCGGATCAGTCAAGGGACTTCATTACATAGCGCGAACGGGCGGCTATGTGCGACCGATGATCGATCAAGCACCGATGCGATGTCAAGATCGTTTCACGTCTGCGCAAATTGTGCTCACAGGCAGTTAATTAAGGCTAAGACTGTAAGAGGCGACTGTGCCAGTCAGTTTTGGGAGTCCGAATTGTGACGATTGTTGCTTCAAAGTTGATTTGTCTGCGCACACCCCGGGCTTTCCGGCCCGATCTGAACTACACTGCGCACAGCGCGATAGGGAGAAGCTGGGAACTGGGGGCGACGCGAAGATGGGTTGGCTAATTTTCATGTATTCCTATTATTTTGATATTGCAAATTACGAATGAGGGGAGTATGAGGAACCCAGGAACTGGTGGAGAATGAACAACGACAATCTGCATGTCCATCAAGCCATCACTTTGCCCAGAAATTTGGTACGGACCTGCCTCGGAGGTCGTGTAGGAATGAGACAACCAAAGGCGAGAGAATGTAGCGGCGGAAGTCTAGAGAGGCGATTCGTATATAGAGAATATATACTGGGAACGAGTCGTAAAAGAGGTGCCTCGAAGGCCGGATGTGACCAAAAGGATACGTACGATTACTATAACCAGAAGGAGAAAGGTAATATCTTCCGTCGACCTTACGAACGTGGTGTGGAAACTCAAGCGACATTGAGGAGCAAGCATTGCGGTGTGACTGCAATGTACGGCGCAGAGTGTGGAACCAATTTACTGGTTGGGCTCTGTCCTCTCAATGTCAGTTGTAACAATTCTCAAGTTGCCCACCTATACTTAATTCAAATGGAAGACTAGGCCTCACTTGCCGAGGTGCTATAGTACTGGAGCTACGATATCAAGTTTAAACTAAAAGTCAATTATTCCGCTCCACTGATCATCTCCTTCAAAATTCAACGTGCTCCATTGATGAATGTCTCAGATGCGAAACATCGCGCACCGGCCGAACTAACAGCCTACCTACGTGATTCGTCGCTATTTTGGGAAGGATGCTGACCCCTCCACTTCTGCGCCCCCGATATACTTTCTCTTTCCCACTGCAAATTAGTTCGAGGAACACCAGTGCAATAGCTATCCCTGACACCCCAAATGGCTACCTTCAACTGGCTCTTGAGAGAAGATACAAAATCATTGAACGCCGCTGGACCCTATATGTCTAAACAACTGATCCGCGCAAAACGAAGTCCGTCCTGATCACAACGTGGAATGTTTCCTTGACATCTTCAGAGGGTGATATTAGCGGCCTTTGCTGTTCCGCCCATGCATCGACTTTCATTGAATACGCATTTCATGCACCCACCTTGGCCAAATATTTGTGCGAGGTTGAAAACAATCTAAGGAGCTGGATTTTAGAGCAGCGGTCATATTGGAATTGCTCCTCAAAGCGCAGCATGTGCGCGTGCGGCTTCAGCGTATGTAAATCGGCATGTGTGATGGATTGTAAATTCCCGGGACAAATATGTGGCGGAAAGGCGAATAGGGGAGAAGTTGCCCTGGTGATCGCTAGGTGCCTGCCATGACAGATCCTGTGTCTTTGATAAACTGACAGTTTTCGTGCCTCTGACAGATCCACTCTTTTGCTTCCCATTTTCTTTTCTACTTTATGTCTCTCCCCGCACTGGACATCGTCACTGGGCATGTTGGACTCCATTATGTTCCGATAGACGAGCTTATATGATTTATTCAGCGCCTTGCTCGTCGGCACCTGGGTCAATTCAGTGAGCTTTTTATGATGGTCGTCCCCGAGGCTTTTGAAGCGATCTGAATTCGACCTAGCTTTTGTACACCGTCGAAGTTATACAGGTTTGCAATTCCCTATTCACTACAGCAACCTGCTAAAAAATGGCTTCAGGCTGCCTACTACTACCGCCACTTTAAAAACGACCATTGGGTATTGAAGGTACACCCATTCCGCTGTATTTCCGTCTCGTCCTTGATTATATGTGTTCGTAGACGCTTGTAACGGCCGCATGCACCATTGATGCCGTGTCGATGATCGGGAACTACGCATGCGTATATCTTGTTCGTCCCGTATTTCGCTCTCCCCCGTCGGCAGACACCCATTCATTTGCTTAGTACACGATAACCCATGCTAGTTCGTCTTTTATTTGATCTACTAGACGCACCTATTCATCTGTTCCGTCTGGTAGGCGATCCGCAATATTTGGCGAATCAATATTGGGCAAGCCATTTTGCTATCTATCATAACCAACTCCGGCGAACCCACTATGCATCCAGCCCGTTCCTCTTTATGTGTTCAGCACCGGCGTCGTCGCTGCTTTGGTCCAGACATTTTTGGTCGCGAGATACTGGAACTTGTGCGTGTTTCGTCGCAATTCAATGTAGTGGCACTCAAACCCGATGCAGCACCAAAAATATCTTCATCACTTTGATTTTGTCGGCCTTTGTCACAGTCGCAGTACGGTTCTATTCTTCTACCCTTTACAGAGTCTCATTCCAACTTTTACGAATAGGTCGGCGCCGCCTTTGCTAGCGGGGTATCGATCTCGATATATTCTGCATACAAGGATCGGGGACATCTCAGGATACCCGCAACGTGCGTCGTTCAATTATTGTCCATTTCATAAACAAATGCCATGATTGTAGGATCTGGCTTGTGGCTGAGGCCGTAACAGATATATCCATCGCAGTGTCACTTCTCTGGGAGTTTTGGAAGGTCAAGCCGGCGTTCAAGGATACCAACAGGCGGGCTCATTATACTTATGATCGTGAACGCATCTAATGCCTGGTCACAGTACTCTGAACAGACTGGCGGCACGGACCATTCAAACCGGTTCCGCTGGGGCCATAATTGCCTTCGCTGCCCTCATTGCGTAGGAGCTACGCATTCCCACTGTGTTCGGCCTGACAGATCTCGTCACTCAGGTACCTATTGAACAACCAGAGTAACGGTGCATACGTTTGTACTTGGTTATCCTTGCTCGATGCTTATATGATCTTACAGTCCCCCTGGGCATTGCGTACTGCCTCGGCCGCGTTTATATCCTGACTATGGTTCCTCCTCCAATTAACCACGTCCAACGCGCTTCTCATAATATTCTAGCTCGCGAACCTCAATATCAGGTCATCGGGCAGATCGGGCAAGTCGGGCGGCACCGGGCCAAGCATGGGATCTTCGGGTGGGATGCCCGGGACACGCGGTGACCGCGCCGCCACTTCGGCACGGTTTGAAGGCGAGGATGAATACGGCGGCATTCGTGGGTAGTCTTGAACTTCCGTCGCTAAGGCTGACGAAGATTGTATTACAGAATTGCACCAAACGGCGTTGTCAATGGTTGGATCGTCTATGTTTTGTGTATCCTCACGACTGAATTTTACCTGAGCAGGTGCGCATCGACAATGGAAAGGACCATTCTCAGGTCAAATCCAACGTGCTGTTCCCTTCTGAACGGGACGACGACTCGAATTGACCATGTCAACTCAGGCATCAATGGACCCCCAAAATCCCGTACTCAGTATCGTCCCTGCGTTCAAATAGTGTTCGACCGGATTCGATTCTAACGCAGAGCGATATGGGCATTTGTAAATTATCTAATAATCTATCACTACCAATTATTTTTTTTTTAGAGAAGAATGGAAGTTATATTGCCTGTGGAAACGTAAGAACTTTGACCCGTTCAAGAGGTGTGCGAGGACCTTTTCCACCAGACGAGATTGATATATTCCATTTCCTTCTTTTGACATTCGGTCTTAAGCAAGGTCCAGCGTCGCCACTCTAGATTTCTTGCTGTACCCATTGCTCGCAGTAAAGTAAAGTTCGGTCGACAATGAGTCGCATCTGCCTGAAGCCGGCGGGAGAATAACGCGCAGAAGACCGTGTGTTAGCTGACGCAGGAAATATGGGTTGAGGCGAAGCGTCCGGCTGTCTTGGTACATATATACTGCAGGCCTTGCCGTATTTTTTTAGAAAGCCCGGAGAACAGG
Organism: Mycena leptocephala; assembly: GCA_029378395.1. NCBI lineage: Eukaryota > Fungi > Basidiomycota > Agaricomycetes > Agaricales > Mycenaceae > Mycena > Mycena leptocephala. The sequence goes on along the minus strand of JARJLF010000021.1, from coordinate 132,619 downwards.
AAGCGCATAAGTATAAGCATCACGAAGATGAGAATCAAGATTTCGAACATCAGTGTTGAGTGAGGCCGTCACTTTCTCATGAAGATAAATCCTGATCCGTGCAAACGCCTGCTTGAACTCTCCACGGTTCTCGATTTCGGAATTCTTACTAGGCCTCGCATCGCCAAATTCGCGCGCCGTCTCATCATTGCAGATTAAATTCTGCTCGAGTATCGTCAGCGACCGAGTTTCGGATCCGCCCAGACATGCTACCGAGTGAGCTCAGACACAAAGACATGCGCCCAAATCTATAACAAACCCACCACCCCAATACATCAATCAATACCCCTCCTCACTAACCATATCCCAGCCGTCCTCCTCCTCAGCGGGCGCCTTCCCACCCCCACCCTGTCTGTCCCTCCGTTTCTTGCCCGCAGCCCCTTCGTCACTCCCACTCGCACGATGCTCCGACACGACATTCACACTGACATGTCGCGCGAGCGCCGCCCGTCTCCCGCCCCCGCTCGTCACAGCCTGCAGCACCTGTCCGAAATCCACCGGGACCGCGCTCGGCGTGGGCGGGGCGAGGCGCGCATTCGCCAGTACATTCGCGCTAGGGGTGGGCAATTGCCCTGCGACGTGCCCCGCCGCAACAGCCGCGGTAGCATGCGACCTGCGCCCGAGCTCGGGCGCGCAGCACACGGCCCAGAGGTTGCCGAGGACGTCGCCCGCCTGTGCGAGCGGAATCGCCAGGCCCTGCGTGTGCGCGAGGTAGAGCACGTCGTAGAGGAGCATCGCAAGTGCGGTGGTGAATTGGGGTGTCTCGGGCGCTGGCGAGGGTTCAGGCGAGCGGAGCGTGGCGGTCGAGTTGTCGAGGAGCTGCGAGACGGAACCGGAGAGATACTGGGACTCGGCGAGCGAGGGTGGGGGTGGGGGCGGATCGTCGGAGGGGGTAGGGGTCGGGGACGAAGAGAGCGAGAGGTGGAGAGGGTGACTTGCCGTCCACCTATATTTCATTTCGTCAGCACCTGAACCCGCAAAAAAATATTGAGTGAGCGAGAGCGGAATGTACGTACCTTCCCCACCCGCCCTTTTGCGGTCCGATCCACGGCACGCCTACGCCGAGCTTCCCGCCTGCCCAGCGCACGACAAACGGGAGCTTTACGCCCAGATACCACGCAAGCAGGCCGAGGAAATGCACGGCGTGCCCGAGGACGGCGTTGATGTGCTGCGGGGGGTAGCGCCGCACGTCGCCGGGGACGGGCAAGATGAGGTCCCCGATCGTCCATTCGCCCCTGGCGCCGGCTTTGCCACCCAGCGGCGGCCGTCCCCCGACTTCGACCACATTGAAAACCTCGACCAGCTCCTGTACGAGCCCCGCGCGCGCGCGCGTAATATGCGATGAAAGATTGGCTAGTGATGCTAGGGGTGTAGCGAGTGTAGGATGCGGTGCCGTGTTCGGACTCGGAGTACTCGTCAGACTAGTGGCGGCACCCAAAGTTCTTCGCCGCGCAGCGTTCGACTCGCGCAAGCTGCGCAGTCGATCGCGCTCTAATCCCTGTATTTAATTGCCTGGTTTTTGAAGGAAAAACGGGAAAGTAACGCACTTTTATCGTTATCCTTGCGGAGTCTCGCAAGCGCACTTAGCAGCTCGTCTACCCTGCCTTGAATCTGTGCGACACTTGCTCTTCTTACGCGCGCTCCTTCTACAATTCCGAGCGCCTTGTTAGCCTTTGCGACCTGCTCATCGCGCTCTGCTGCGAAATGCTGCGTGTTCACGCGGAAATCGCGTGTGCTATTCGTTTTGGTCGAGTTTCAACCTAGTTCAGACGATGAATACCTTCAGAAACTTACTGGGTCCGGACACAGTTAGTGCAAAAGAACTGGCGCTGCTTGAGCTCGCAATTCCTGCACTCCATGAGAACGCGGTAAAGAAGGGGCGATGTGGCTGTGCCGCCGCGTCATCAGCATTGATGGCAAATATGGCCACATAAACCCTATCAGGAAAGTACAGAAAACAAACTGGATTACGGACCTTGTAGTCAGCAAATGGGGCACCTGCCAACGAGGGAATACAATGGCCATGAAAGCTTTTTACCTTGTCCAAGCGCAGTTTACTTGTGCCGATTCTTGGCCGATTCGGCCGAAAGGATTCAGGAGAGAATGCTTGGAAGTACGAGAACAACTTGAAGTCGGCCACAACGACGTGAACGCTTGGCGCAAGAATCCAGCTATCCAATGGCAGAATCGGATTTTTTGCTTGGTATTTCTTTCATTTACGAGTGCTGAGCCCTCATCCAAGTCCACATCGGAACTCGAACGGGAACGACAGTTCGGCGGGTTCGGCATTGTCGGACTCCGGAGCGGCGTGGGCGGTAGCCTTGGGTGATGCTCCCGAACTCAAAAAAAAAGAGCCAAAAGATATCCCCAGGTGTTGTGTAGGTTAGAGGAAGTCATGGACTCGGGGCCAGTTACACACTCAACAGTACAGGATGAATATCATGGAGATAAGAATTCATATGGCCCTTCGGGAACACGGGCACCCAAGTAATGGGAGACGGGAAGCCATCGTCACATATTCACCATCAAAGATCTAACGGTGATTTTCTCAATTGCATCCTGCTTCTTACGCTGTTGGGCAACGTAGTTACAGCGCAACAGAACACAACCATCTTGGGGGCTGTTGGGTAAAGGCTTCATCAGTCGTGCAGTGTACATGCGCTCTCAGCAATGTCCGCCTTCAACTTGTGATCTTTATTCAATCATCCCAAAAATATATGACTGAATTTATTCCAGGCATATAAGAAGGCGCCCGACACAAGTTCATTGCCGTTTTCTTTCCATCATATTCCTAGTTGACCCAAGTGGCCTGCTTCCCCCCCCCCCCCCCCCCTTGATCTCCCAGGGAGTCTTTTGTTCCTGTCTTAATTCGCCCACCCAGTGATGTTGCCCAAGCTCGCGGTCCTTCCCCTCATCTCCCTGGCTGCATCCGCGGTCGCTGCCCCTCACGGCATGGATCCCCGGACTTTCACGCTGATGGTGGGTAGTTCATGGGCAAATACACCCGTACAATCCAGCTGACCGTCTATTTATAGGCACGCAAGAATATTGGTATTAATGATACCGGAATCGTAAGCATCCTTCCTTTTGTGAACCATTATTATCGAAGAATAATCAGTCACAGGCCACTTCAGGCAATGGTTGCGACATTAATAATAATAACAACGTGTGAACACATGCGGAGTCTCGTGTATTGTACTAACCCATTTCTTTCCAGGGCAATGGCGGTGTGGTTGTTATTGATACTAATAATGTGCGAACATACACACAGTCTCGTCTATTATACTCACCGTGGCTTCTTTCCAGGAAGGCGTAGGTTTCCATCCTTTCGTCAACCTGAAGAATAATCGGGTCACAGAATGGCGCTGAGAATACTAACAATAACAACCACGTGCGAACATACACGCTCAGATTTATAATAAGTACTCACCCACGAAATTTCCTTCCAGGGCAATGGCTGCAAGATTATCATTAATAATAATAACGTGAAAAAAATATACACGCGCAGTCTCATTCATTATACTCACCTATCGAAGTTCTTTCCAGGGCAATGGTGGCAAGATTATTATTAATAATAATACCACCGTGCGAACATGCATGTGCAGTCTCCTTTATTATACTCACCCACTGCATTTCTTAGGGAAGCGTAAGTTTCCTTTCTTTGTTACCCAGTGTTACTGAAGAGTCGTCGGGTCGCAGGACAATGGCCTCTGGATCATTAACAATAATAATGTGCAACCTAAACATGCTGTCTCAAGTATGACGCTCACCCACGCAATTGTTTTTTTAGGGAGGCGTAAGTTTCCTTCCTATCGTGAGCATGGTCACTGAGGAACAGTGGGGTCATAGAACACTTCGGGCGATGACAGTGAGATTGTTAACAACAACAACAACAACAACAACAACAACAACAATAACAATAACAACAACAACAACAACAACAACAACAATAACAACAATAACAATAACAATAACAACAGCAACAATAACGACAACAATAACAATAACAATAACAATGCGAGCATTTCCCACCTCCCTAGCTTTGCCAACTAATCGGTGATTCTCAGACCGACCACTCGCTTCGCACGACGATTATTAGGAACGCAACCACCGTTGCCTCCGGGGCCGTGGAGACTGAGGCTGCGGCAGGGGCTGATGGCGATGTGAGCATCTTCCACATCTCCAACTTTGTCGATTAATCCTTCATTCCCAGATCAACTCCTCGTTTGTCACCACAATCATTGAGAGCACTGCACCCACCGTTACCGCCGGCGGTGCGGAAACAGACGTGAGTGACATCGAAATCTTACATTTCAGTGGGATCTCATACAAATGCAGGCCGCTGTTACCGGTACTGCTGGCCACGCCGCCACCAATGGTGTGGACGCAGCAATTGAGGTGAGTCCTCTCCTTCCGTCTGATGGAGACTTGACTGATGTCCAAAAAGGCAACCAAGAAGGCGTCTAAATTCCAAAAGTAATGCACATTCACTCCATCGATCGACCATCCCTGACCACGCAAATTTTGTCAAGGCGTCGTCAAGCTTTCTGAGGGCTTGGATTGGATTAATAAATTATGAACCTATTTATACATGCTTTGTACATAGTGCCTTGAGGTTCAAATAGGCGGGAACACGAATTACACCAGTTTAAAACCACTCGACAGAATACAACGCAAGACACTGTCCCACCGGTTACTGCACACAATGTCCTCATTCAAGGATCGTGGAAGCACAGTACTCGGGTGCCCCGTTAAAATTCCGAGGCATTTTAAATTCCTTCACTTAGCTGACCAGTCCACCTTTAGTCGAGCCACGGTAGGTTTCCGAGTTTACAGTCGGTTGAAAAATTGAACTAGTCCCGCTGTCTGCTCAGTGTGCGTTTTGTGCGACGTTCCGCGCTGGTCGTCGCACGACCCGTCGGCCGCTTGTATACTTTATTTTTTGGCTAGGATAAAAAATACAAAGAGAGGGAAGCAAAATCTACGATTAAATATACGCTGCAGGAAGCTTGCCATCATACACAGCTATGTACTCCATCCTCAGCGGAACCGACGGGCGTCTCGAGTCGGCCACTCGGTGGATGAAGCTCTGAGATGAGTCAATTTCTTCTGCTAAGCTTCCACCATCTGTTGAGTGATGCTAGCAATCCTTTGATTGACCTGTATAAGTTGTTTTGGCTGTGATGACCGTTCGAAGAGTGGTCTTGCAGCTTCCCAAAGCTCGAGCGCTCGGGAAAGATCTCCCTGTGTTCGGGAAATCTGTCCAAGGCGGAGCATGCATTCTCTTTTGCTGCGATGAACATCCATACGGATGAATCCCTCTAGGGCAACGGTAAGCAGACTGGTTGCTGTATGTTGATCATCGAGACCCAAGTATATATCTGCCAGAAATTGGAGACCTTTGTGGATGGCTAGATTATCTTTGGTCTTCAGTGCGTGGCCCACAAATACCGTTGTCCAGAAGGACATTGCCGAAGTCCCCCAATAACACCCTTCGCCAAGCCTCTCTAAGCAATATGTTGTGTTCATGGCATCCCGTCCCCAGGAGAGTTTGACACATTCCTGGAACTTCTTCTTGGCCAGAGAAATATTTCCTTCTCTCAGATCCAAATCCGCTTGGATGGCATCACACCAAATCAGTAGGCGTTGAGATCCAATAGCTTTGAATTTGGATTTGGCTTCTTCAATTCGCCTCTGTACCACTTCTTTATCCGTACCAAGTGGCACCTCGACCGTGGTGACATTAAGTAATGTAAAGGCATGTCGATACAGTGCTGGTTCAGTGGAAATTCTGTTCAAGATCTCGCAGTGGATGTTGTATGCCTCAACATATTCTGATTTATCGTCATGGATCGAGGCCTGCGAGTTCAACAGAGCATAATCCAACTCCATAGGACATGTTACAGAGTCCAAGGAGCTTTCTTGCAGTTTGGCAGAGATGCACAGCATGATTATATTGACCGAACTTCTGCTGACAAATAACTTGCACCTGCAGTGCCAGAGCCTCCTGGTATAAATCTGCCGACAACTTCGCCAGCCTCTGCGACTCGAACACCTTCATTTGAGCTGCCGAATAATTGCCAAGATGCACATCGATCCAGGCTAATTCCCGTAATACACCAGACTGGAGTCCAGGGTCTCCGGTAGATAGAGAGCGCGCCTTTTGCAGAAAGGTTAAGGCGGTGGAAAGGTCATTGCTGTGTTTCCAATAAAAAGATCCCACAGCCTTATAGAATTTACCTGATGCTGTGAGTTTGGAGAAACAAATTCTAAAATGAAGACCTACATTGTAGAGATTGATTAGCGTGCTGCAGATGTTCCAGGGCATGGTCAACAAGGATTTTCGGGTTGTGAACTGGACGCAGTGCCCAGGCAGCGAAGCTCTCAGTAATGACAGAAATCTCCAATTCATGGTTTTTTGGTGGAGATAAAAGATCAGGAATTCGGTCCATTAAATGAAGCGCCGGACGGCTTGCGAGCCGGCAGAAGACTACACAAGTGACTGTGCATTGGATGGTTTTCACTAAGCCCGGATTGTCTTGTCGTAGTCCTCGTCTGAGTATGCTCTGAATGTTTGCGTAATTCACTGTGATACGAGGTATTATCCCCGCATTTGCTCCAGTTCGACGGGATTCCCCATAAATAGCCAATAGTTCCTGGAAGTGTTCCAAGATGGGGTCGATGAGGTATGAGGGGGCGGGGTGAATTTTTTGCATGTATTCTCGAATAGGTATCAAGACCTTCAATCTTCCTATTCCATCAGTGTAGGCTAACGAGGTGCGAAGCAAGGCTGCTTTGCAACTGAGGATATTCTTGATTGGGATATTGGCTTGTCGGAGCTCTACGTCGGATAGTCCGTCCGGCAGAATCGATAGCAGGCTTAGCAAATCCTGTGCCTGAGGTATGGATACAATTCGTGGGCTCAAGAGTGACAAGGCGATGGATAAATCCAAATTTGAGCGCCGGTCATAACCCTCCGATATCAAGGCTGTTCTGTGTTCATTCCAACGGGACAATACGTTGGTACAACCATCTTCAACCACCAGATGAGAGATAAGATCGATTGCTAGTGGCATGTTCCCAGTCAGGGAGAGGACTTCATCAATGGTGTCGATATTGTGGACATCATCGGTAATATCAATGAACGTTTGACGAGCCGCCTCTTGGGTCAAAGGTTGGAGCGGCCTGAGAAATGGCCTTGTCCATTGTACTTTAGCCGGCCTTTCTGCACCTCGTATTGGAATCTGGGAAGACATTATTCCTGGTTATGGGACATATAGGTAGGGGCACTTACAGTTAATGCTAAGTGTTCTACATCTGTAAGAAGCGACAGCAAGTCTTCAATGTCTCTGCGAACCTCTGCCGCCTCCCACACTGTCTCCAGGTTATCCAGTATTAGGAGGCATGGCGGTCCTCGTCCGAAATAATGGACAATTTGTTGGGTGGAGTCTCTGCTCGACTTCAGTCCCAGATGGGATCCAATGTGAGCTGTAAGTTCTGCCTTTGTCGAAACAGAGTCACAAGCAACAAAGAATCGATGCTCTTTATATCTCGTAAGAATCTCTTGGTGGTGAAGGATGGCCTTTGCCAAGCTTGTCATTCCGATTCCGCCTGTTCCTAAAATTGAAATCCTCGGTGTTCCAAGGGTAAACATTTTGAGAAGGTCGCAACTTCTGCCTCACGACCGTGAAAAACCTTCGGTTCCAATGGCAGCAGAGAGAGAGAATTGGAACTGAATAGACTTGAATGAGACCATAAATTCAGACAAGAGATAATTTACCTGTGGTGATCACCAAAAAAGACTCTGTGTTCCTGCGGGAAGGGTTTACTTCATTGGAGTTGGGTCAGAAGGTAAAATGACAAACAGATGATGCCTCGGATGAACTCTCATCCGACATAGCGTCGATCAGCTCCAGGACATCTCTGTGGGTTCGTTGTCCATATTCTTCCATTTCCGGGGCATCGACCAAGAAATCAACACCCTGAATCTTTATACATGGATAATTAGGTTTGGCCAAGGTCCCACAGATGGTCTGCACCTTGAAAGTATCCAGTGCTTGCTGCAATTCCGTATTGCAGCCCTTGAACAGGGCATTCATTTCACCCAGACGGAAGAATTGCTTGAATTTGCTTGTCCCTTGTTGGGCATCAACAAAGGTGTAAATTTTCTGCAGTGTCCTAGATAAGGGTGATTAACAAGGGGGAAATGAGCTGGGTCAAAGAAATCACTCTGAAAAATGCCTAATGTGATTCAGCGTGCTGGGCGGCAACTGACCACCCGTATCTGACTTGATGTGGAGGTGCATAATTCCATAGAGGACCACGTGGAGTTGCTCCATCAACCGGCTACATTCATTCTTGTTGTTTCTAGCAGTTTGGTGAGACATAATCAGCGGCCGCTCGAGTGACAATCTTGTGGGAATGTACTTGGACTGATGTCAGCAGAGCCCGAGCTGTGATTGAAATAGGCTTTAAAAATGGTAGATTCGACCGGTTGGCCAGGACAGTCTTAAACTAGGAAGAGCAACGCTCAGAGTGTTTGGTGAATATCTCGACCAAGTGTTGCTCAGATCACTGGGTCCAAAGTGTAAAACGGAGCGTCTGGATACTAAATATATACCCCAATTTACTTCTGAGGGCTAGCGTAAGCGGTTGTTGAGAACGACTTCGACCTTTCCCGCGACTCAATTTGCGCAAATAACGTGAAAGCGCAACACTTCGACGGCATCAGTTATGGTCCTGAGGTCGGTATTTTTGTTCTTTGATTTACATATCCGTGATCAGGGACTCTGAAAACCCCCAGTGCAACAAAAATGGTTCATGTTAGTACTGTAAATACGGTAGGGTGTCAAGTTCGGTATTGGAATCAAAAAGGCTATGAACTGCGGCCACAAACATCGCAATTTTGAGGGCTTCACAAGGTCTTTTCGTACAAATCCTTTTGTGGACGGCATATTACTATCCCCTACTCCACTCCTATGGTTTTTGGGCACAACCGAAAGGCTCTAGGGTACGGAATTATTAGTGTTGCTCTTCTACGTTGCGTTGCGCTTCCTAGTTTGAGACTGTAGCTCCAAGCTATCCACGGCTGCAGTTAAACACAACCGAACATTGTTCAGCCGCCTCTCGGCTGGAGTAGGGATTGTGAGCATTTTAGGGGGTATGGTCAGAGTTGGGTGCCATCTTTTGGATACGATGGATGTCTTAATGAACGGATGTACCGTCATATCCGTATATTTCGGAGTGGCGTATCACAAGAATGCCGGACATGATTTATTGCCGGATATCATTGAGTCCGCCGTAAGAGCTACACCCTAAATTCGGTAAATTTCTATTATCGGAGCCCCGACGTTCTAGGACATCGTTTTTTTAACCCACACATTCACATACTGTCTCCCTCTTTATAAGATTACGTCTGTCCGTCTGTCAGCAGCCTTTTAAACTCCGCTTTTAATCTTTCATTCCGGCAGCTGCTTGCCGGACCTCTCCTAAAGTCCTCAACACTTATTAGGGTTGTTCACAGTTGCCCCTTTTCCCTTCCTTTTTCTCACCCTTTTCGCCTGAAAAAAAGGGCACGAAAAAGGGTGGAAAAAGGGAGCTCCAGCCGTTTTTCGTGCCCTTTTTGGCTCCCTTTCTCCATCGTATGCAGCCTGGGTGCTCATATCACTCCTCAAAGGTCACATACCACTGGGGTGAATTTTTCTGGATTTTATAGCACATTATCTGCTGGGCATGAAAAATGGCGCAAAAAGAAGGGAGCAAAAAGGGCGTGAAAAGGGCGACTGTGAACAACCCTATTATTCATGTCCCTCGTTGCTCCCACGAGTCTTTTGCAACCGAATTTCGTTCGTTCAGGACCTCAGGCCTCAGGAAGGGGATGGGAGGCCGCGAAGCGGCGAGCCGCCACTTGTACCATTTAAATCGACTGCGGCGATCAAAAAACATTACCTGAGGAAAAGGGCCTAGAACTCTTAGGATATCGGTGTCAGCCTGGATATTACCTGTCAAATCTCTTCAGGTAAGTAATAGCCCTGCGTTGCTACTTCAGACAACCTGCCGCCGACCTACACGACTAGCACGGTTGAGCGATTATCATGATGAACGGCGAGAGTAAGTGAGGTACAAGCTCAAATTTTGTTGTAGCGTCTGCTTAGAAGAGACTAGGGCGAGAGTATTGATTGGACCAAGATTGGACCATCAGGATTCATTAGTTGCCTCGTTCATGCGTTTTCAGTATGGCGATTTTTCTTTCGTCAAAGAGAAAGAAAAATAGATAATTGGCTCTGCTCGCCCCCACAACAACGCTGTGAACTACTGTAGTATTTCGTTCAAATCGACACTGGGTGTGACGCGTGACCCAAAAAACCATTTCGACATTTCGACAACCGCCAAAATTTGACGTGACACCAGCGAAATTTTCGACATCTGAACGAAAATTTGGGCTCTTTCGCGCCCTACAGCCAATTTTGAGCTGTGTGACACTCGGGAGGCTCGACAATCGCCGGCGTGATGCGTGACCCCTGCCAAATTTCGCTATCGATAGGGGGGTGCGTGACGCGTGACTGTCGATTTGAACGAAATACTACAGTATCCAGAGTTTTGGACGGAGTGAGTTGCCAAACATGTGGCAGTGCAATTCTTCCTTCCTTCCCGCCACCAATCAAACGACCCAGGACTCGCTCAACAGGCACGCCTTTGAACATTTACACTGAACTATCGCTGATGCGGGTTCCAGCAGACATGGATGAGCTTTCCAATGAGGTACTACATACCAACATGCCACCGACCGCCGACGAGAGCGACTACGTCCGCCGGCTTATGCTGGAACGCCAACGGGAGGCTTTGGATCTTGAACGGCAGTATCGTATTGCACACGCCGCCCTACAGGATATCAGTGCACGCCAGCAACAAACTCAACGCGATATCAAGACTTTGACCGCTGTCTTGGCACCTATGCGGCGGATCCCCCTGGAAATATTAGCTGGGGAGATATTCCCATCCTGCGTTGAAAACGGCAAGTCGGATTACATGTCACTTGGTCGCAGTTACACCATTGACGATCCGCGCACGGCTCCCATGGTCTTGACCCATGTGTGCGCCGTCTGGCGCGACGTGGCGGTGAACTCCCCTCGTCTTTGGGATCATCTTTTGTTCCATTTCCCAAGACGATTCGCCCACAGACGAGTTCCTATGATTGATACCCTAGTGCATAGATCGAATCCTCACCCAATCACGGTGGCAATTCATTCCGATTCATATATGCATAACTGTGCGCTGCCTATCCTGCCCGCATTAATGAGTTTGCCGCAATTCCGAGAGAGGGTGGAAGCCCTCGATATCAATCATCCTATCATCGATTTCCAACGACTCCTTGGGCTTTCCAGGCCCGTTTTCCCTCTTCTACGGATCCTTGTTCTGAACCTTGGGATGCAAAAGTACGGCTACGGGCGACCTGCCCTAGGCACCGTTCTAGAGTTTTTCAGTTCCTCTCCACGTCTCTACCGGCTCGGTGTCCTTGCCGGCCCAATGGATCCGATACCCGTCACATTCGCGTCGAACTTTCCCTGGTCCCAACTCACGGACTTGCGCATGTCGCCTCACTTGGATTTTTCCACGGCCTGCGCGATATTATCTCGCTGCGCAAAGCTGCAGATATGTGCTTTCGAAACCCTCGAGTCGTCCTTCCCCAGTCATTTGGGTCACACCACCTGCACCCTCCCCGATCTCCAGGAACTTACGCTGCGAACGAACTCCGGCGGATCCTCATCCTCATTTTTCATCATCTTCACATTTCCCAATCTCCGCAAGCTGGACCTCGATCTCTTTGACTGGCCGGAAGACGGGCTTTTCGACCTCCAGCAACGCTCCCGCTTCACACTCACCCATCTTTCCCTGCGTAACGTCGGCCTCGGCGCAGCAGCGCTGACTCGGTTCCTCGTTGGAAATCCCACCATAGAACAGTTTTGCCTTGCTGAATTCCGCGACCAGGGTATCGTTACTGCACTGACGTACCACCCTTCACAATCTTCCATCCTCCTACCGCGTCTGAAAGACCTCCGGATCCGACTGGAATTCAGCGACATCTTGGTCGAGGAGGGCGAGGATTTGGTCAACATGCTCAAGTCTCGTTGTGTACTTCCGCCCAATACCGCCACGGCATTCGCGCCACTCGAGACTATCGAGCTGCACATTTCAGGTCCGCCCTTAAGCGCCGACGCTGAGGTGGGTATCCGGCAGCTAGAATGCATGGGGATCTTACACAATTATATGCCGAGGGAGTAGTATTTTACGGTGTTCCGTATATTTTACCTCACCCATAACATCTTTTTCGCACCCTGTGAGGTGGTGCTCATTCTTTTCTACAAACTACCATGACTTCAATGCACCGGTACGAGATGGGCAGACATGGCTGCGATGACGTTCCCGCTGATTAATATTGATTCTAATCACGCGGAAGATCTTCAGCAGAAACCGATACTATTGATGTGGTAGTACATTGAGATGGTACAGTAATAAAAGAGGGTGCTTGCCGTAGCTATGATAGATGTCAATTAACACAATTGCCGAGTAAAGTAGGTGCCATATGGGTCGTAATGAAACCGGACATACATGTAAGATTATGGAAGCGCGCGCCAGTTTAGGGACGTGTTCCCTAGGGATCGCGGTGCTGCGTATGCGTATGCAGCATACGGCCTTTCTGGATCGAATGAGGCCTCCGAAATTGCCGCCGAGTCGCGCTGAACCGTCTTCTCTATTTGGACCTCAACAGCCTATGCGCCGGAAATATCTCAAAAGAGAAGTCACGAACAGATAGGTGCGTGCGTACCGTGTGCATCTTGAATGTCGGTTGGTATCCATAAGCGCGTGGCTGCATTATGGTTATTATCGGTCCGTGTTCAAACAGTCGACGTAACGGGACGTACCGGAAACGTTGTGAGCGGGAAGCGACTCGTAAGCGGCGCCCGATGTGGGAAATGCGTATAATATTGGGTGAGGTGGTCCGATGTATCAAAGTGTTTGCCCGGGTCTCCCGAATGCATTTCCCTCAGCTCCTTGCGTGTGTTCAGCAGGACTAGCAGCGAGTTCGGATACACTGGAACAAATGCTTTCAATTAATACTGTTCTCGAGGCAATAATCGCAGAATATCGGCGCACGTTTCCCGATAACGAAGTGGAGACTGAGTGAGAGACTCGTAAGGGGCATGACGAGCCACTAGAATTAATTAGCGCCTCCGGCAATGGTGGTAAATGCCGGAACAACGTACGAAAACGAGGGCGCCGACGGTCGTGAGGCTGCATTGATTGTGAGCGATCTAGTATTCGAAATGGACATGTAGAATTTGGAGCCGCGATCCGTGTAGATCATAGTCAAGGCGAACCCCGAATGGCATGGTGCGCGAACTGCTAAAATAGGATATACTTCACGCACCATGTAATTAGCCCGTTCTCAAGGGTGTAAAGCGTCAGTGTATCGAGGACGCCCTTCATCCTGTGGAGAAGAATGCATGAATAACGAAAGTAAAACAAAGCAGCGAGATAAAAGAGGAAACCGTCCGTTGCCGAGGAACGCCACCTGGACATAAATGTCCCCAAATTGAGGGTTCTCGGTGGAATTAATTAATTAATAAAACACAAGACTCACACAGATGAGGTCGAGAGTTTCCGGATCCTGCGCATGTAGAAGCACAGACACGCAGTAATAACCATGTCTGTCCCCGCGGAGAGCGAAAGCCCCGCCGTGAAAAGGAACTAGACACACTCATCAATCCCAGAGGTTTGAAGAATGTGGGGCAGAGGAACGTACGTGGGGGTAGGGTCTGAAGAACACGGCCCATTGTTTGAGGCGCAGCCTACGCGTACCAATGTCAGTGCACAGGAACGGGAAGAGCTTTTACGGCACAACCATACATTTCTATGGTTGCGACTATGGGTAATAGAGATAGATCAGTCTACAGCTGCGAATTGCATGGTAATGACATACGAATCGCGGCGACTACAAAATTGTAAATATAATCAGTACCGGATTCAACAAATGCGGAGAAGTTCTCACGTAGGCGGAGGGTCGCAAGAAGAACCTTGAAGAAGAAGAGCGTGAATGCTGGCAGAAGGACCAAGATTCAAGTGACGCACGATAGGCACGGTGATCCACCAGTTTTTCCCGCTCGCTAAAAATTCCAGTATTTTTGTCAAAATCTACTCAACAGACAGCGTTGGGAGGAGGCGCACATCGGTAGATCTTCTGGGCGTAGAATCTGAGTTGAGGGTCATCAAGGATTGAACGAAGTATCTATGGAGTTGCGCCCACAGATGTACAACACAAGTCTGCATAGCCTTCCTCCTACATTTGAGCATCTGACAGTTGACGAAAAAACAGACGACTTACAGTTACTAATATGGTGAGCTTCCCTCGACATTAGACCCCGTGCAAAAGAAAGGTTCGCATTTGAACATACAGCAATAGACCTGAGTCGGACGCACATTAGCCCCCGGGCCTAGATGAGACCAATTGGACGACTATACCATGGAATCGAACTCTGAACGCTGCTGTCACCAAAATGTAAAATGAAATAGTGGAAAAGGGCGGCCACGATGAGGAGTGACTGGGTGATATCGAGCAGCCTGAGGGATAAGTGAGACTCGCGTTGCGATGTGGCTTTCTCGGCACATAACGCACCATACGGTCGAAACGATCGCCATCTTGATATTCCCTTCATCGGGATATAATTTGAAGAATATTATACATTGAACGGCAACGATCCCGCTGAGCCTGTATATCAGGAAACTTCATGAGAAGGCGGCGCGGTGAGGTGCAGAGCGCGAGCAGCAATGCGTACATGAGAGCCACCGCACCCCCGAGAAGAATAGGTCCGTAAGTGAGAGCAACACCATTCATCTTTGACCCAGCGGGGGAGTCCAAGGCAGCAGCAGTCAGAACAGCGAGAAAGATAGCGTAGTCACCAACGGTGTTGCCTTTAAGTCACACATTTAGCTATTCTTGCATATGCGCATATGCTGCATCCTGTAACCGAGCGTCGCTTGTTTGTGTATTAGGACTGCTGCCGGCAGTTAATCCTTTCTTAGACGAAGGTTGACACCGTGCCTGATGGCCGTAAATTGTTTGAGGAGATTGTCCGCGAGAAACGCACTCCGGGCACGGAGGAACCCGCAGGCGTGTGAGGTGGCGCAAGATCGTAGACCGTTGTTTGATAAATGCGACCTGCAGAGTGCGTCGGTGGGAGCTGTCGGCGGGACAACCATCATTGAGCTTTGTCAGATAGACTTCGGACTGTCATGTCCACGCCCTACTGCATCCGACGTGTCTTCCCATCCTTCGGTATCAGTGTTACGGTGAACGGGTCTCTCGGGCAAGCAGGCTCTTGATTAAATAGTGCTGGAGTACACTGCAGTTCACGATTAACCGAGAAACACCGCGGCACCAGGGCAAGGCGAAGAGATATCTATCAGATACCTATGCAGAAAGACAATTGGCGTGTAGCGGCTGTAAGCAGACTGCATGTCTTGTATATCGATGGGAAGGTCCGTTGCGGTCGTGTGAGAGGTGTCAATTAGACCTCCGGGACGCCCGTTTCCGTTGACGCCCTGCAGTCAAGCCTTGCTACCTTATCAGAAAAAGAAACTAAACAAGCGCGCGTAGACTCAGAGCCAGTGGGTGGTTTTAAGGCTGCAAGTTGCCGGTGACGCGCACGACCGTCTCTTCAACGGGAGTTGAGCAGACAAACCCGTTCCGTCTCCGTGCCGCCGCGAGCCCTACAAAAATATCTACGGGACGGGATACCTGTCACGGGCAGCGGGATAGTGTCAGTTCCTTGGCCTTCCTTGGCGCAGTCAGTTGGTAGTCAGCGTGCTGCACTGCAGCTGTAGATTTCCCCACAATTCGCACGAGGTGCAACCGCGGGAAGCAGCGAGGAAAGACCCCACTCCATGAGCATATTTGATCTGAGGGCCAGAATTCGGAGGTCCCCTTGTATCGAGGTCTTGGTCGTTGCGTGGTCGCATCAAAGCCGTAACCGACTGTTTGTTGTTTGCATCTATGTGGCTGTGCCTTCTGCGCTCAACAATAAAGCTTTAGACGCCTGCCGGATAGGCGGCCACTAAGACTGGGGCTCCGATTGGGCTCCGAATCAGAGAGATTTTTAATGGAAACGAAACCTACAGATCTCCGTTTCCGGAAAAGCTTTTGAAACTCCGGGATGGCACACATGTCTCACAAGTTCAACATCTGCATGCTCGGAGTCTAGGGAAGTTCCGGCCTGTAAGAGTCCGTCAATCTTGATACCCGCAATCGCCGGCGGCGTGAATGCACTATGCCTTCCGGTCCCGAAGTCATTGCACCCGCCGCGATATTTTTGAACCTTCTGGTTACTACAACATGCAAGGCACGAGCACCAAATTGTAGTGTCTGTTCATAAGAGACTAGGTTACGGTAGGAATTAGAGGTTTTTTTTAATTGCAATCCTTACAAAGACTAGACCGTTACTGAACCTTTGGTCGAAATGGTACAGTATGTTGTATCAGGAACATCGATGAGGTTCGTGTGGCAGAGGTCTACACCCGCACATTGCCATTGTTGCGCTTGCAGCACAGCTCGCAACACCAGAATGCACAGCCAGCACACGTAAAACACGGTATCCAACACGGCGCAAGCAACACCCTCCACATCCAACGCTCACAACTGTTCTTTTTCGTACGTTCCCGGCACCACTGAGCGGCTTCCAGCGCATCCGTTTGCTCTGGATCGATAAGCCATGAACACCGCACGCACTCCCGGGTGCAAGCCGTGCAGAAGCCCGGCGGACTCTGTTGGACGTGGTCCCCGCACAACATGTAGTAGACGAAGTCGCATACACAGACGGGGAACCACACGGGGCAGCAGAGGACATCCGCCGTCCTTTGAGCGGCGCGGGCGGCCCGTTCGGCGCGGGTTGGGTTTGCTGATGGATGTCAACTGCCAATCACCGTAGAATAGAGGAGCAGAATATTTACGCTCTGGAAATGTGTGCATGGTCAACGGGGAGGTTGGTCTTGGTTCTACATTCGGCGGCCCGGATTCAGTCAATACAGGCTACTTACGTGTAGGAAATGGCTCACGCTGGGTGACGATTGTTTCCTCGAGGTGAGGGGCTTGTGCATCCGGATGCTCCTCTGAGTGCATATCGAGGAAGAGATTCAGGGACGAAATTTGAGGAGTGCTGTTATCAATGACTGTGCCAGCCGGTGAAAACAAGAACCGGATGCAATCAGAAAGCTGTCAATGTCAAATACTATTATACGGTCCGACAGATCGTTCGATTATTGGATTGAATTATCGGGAGCTTAATGTCTCCGAGCCAGCGTTAGAATGCACATAGCGTCCACCTGCACTGGAGTTGTGACCAAATTCCGCAGCACACCATCTTTTACTGCCAGTATGCTCTTTTTATTTTTTTGCTCTTAAATGCTCATTATCAGCTCGGTCCACTCAGCCAGCAAAATACCTCCGTGAAAGACGTTTACCGTCCAAAGTCCGGCGACTCGTCTAGATTTAGGTTTAGCAGAATGAGCAGAAACAAGTTGATTCCTTGAACGTTTCAGGCTGCCTCGAAGGCCCTCGTTTGCACCATATGTACGGGAATAAATCAGGATACAGGTTGGCCTTCGGTGCATTTTGTTGAATATTTGCTGACTTCTCACTGCAGTTCAATGCTCTGCTTGAATTGCCGTAACTCGGACGTCCTGCGAAATCTGGTAGATATCAGAACAAAGAAGTCGATATTGTGGCAATAGATTTCTATTATTCATAATCGAAGTTTCTACGGTAACACGGGAATGACATACATCTCCCACTCAACAGTCAGTCAACCGCGCTGGACCACAATAGAACCAGAGGCCTCGTTGGTCGTCAGGATGTTCCTCCAGCAGCTCCCGGCGGAATCGCGTTGGTGCCCAGGGAGCCAGCCACTCGAGATATGTTTCAAAAGGGTTGTCGAAGTCCTCCTTCAATCGCGACACCACGAGCTGGAGATAGACGCTGTCATCGAATCGCAGAAGGGATTGTAAGCACAAGACTTCGAGTGCGGGGATCAGGGCCGTCTCGTCAGAGATCTGAGTTCCCTGCAGAAGGGCGTCTGTAATCAAGAAGCTGAAGATGTGCTCCCTGCTTGGCGTGCCATCGGAAATAGCCAACTCCGCTAACAACGGTAATACTGTAAGGCAGCCCAACAGTGCCTCATCTGTCATTACTACCGTGATCTCGAGACGGGTGAGATGACTGTGGAAAGAGGAGCGCTCGGCGAGTTTCAAAAAATGTTCTGCGTGCCACATTGGAAGCGGTCCTTGATCAGAACGGGGCTGGAAGGTAAAACTCTGCAAACGGGGCAATGTAAGAGATTCCAAGATTTGGCCGACGGAATGTTTGGCCGACGGAATGTTTGGCGAGCACAGGGAACCCGATAGACTGCACATTCGAAGATACCGAGAGATGAGATGTGGAGGGAAATCTGGGAGACATCGATGTTGAAGCCAGTGACGACAGTGGCATGCGCGAGCTGTAGCAGCGACAAAAAGGCAAGGGATTCATTATGTCGGTCCCCTATGTATGTGAACGTGTTAATTTGAGCCCATGGAATGTCGGGCACATTTCGACTCGACCACAGAATGTGAATTCTGTTAGCCGCGGGGCGACTTGGAAGATGTCCGGCGTTCTCCAATTGACGATGCAAATTAGGGACAGCTTTTCCAGCTGGTGGAGGTTATCCTTCGCACCACTCAGATGCTGGCTCGACTCGAGGTCGCACGAGAGGGCAAAGCCTTTCCACCTCCGCGCATGCGTTGCGAGTACCGCCAAGACGGGTTGCGAACGGGGACTGCCGGAGTGGCCGAGCACTGAATTGTCAACGGATGATTCCGCTTCGCTTCAAGGAAATGGAGAGAAGTGAAAGTAAAGTCTCCCAAGAAATGGTGGAGTCGTTCCAGAGAGCCGTATCAACGATAATCCCCGACCATAACTTAGGTGTTTCCAGAGATTGTGTGCCAAAGCGAGGATACCTATGACGAAAGATGATGAATCGGCTGCACTGTGTACAGCATCTATGGACATGCGCACCTCGGAGAGTTGGAGGAAATGCCACCTGCCAAGACGATTCAGTTCTTCTTTGAAGGTTGTCGCGTCTGGTAATCGGCTGGCCGGACAACACATCTCAAAAATGTCCACCAGCAGTTCGGTGGGAAGGCGTCGAATGGGGGCCAAGATGCTCCGGCATCCGTCGGCATAGCGCGCGAGGATGTCGCGCGAGGATATCGAACGATCGAGCGGCTTTTGAGCCCTCTCTATCGCAGCGTTGTACAGCACGAGATCCGCTGGCACTGCTGAATTTATTCTCCGAAAGGGTAAGATGTCGGGTGGCAAAGCATTCGACCGTAAGATATCTCGAAGCCCGCAGATTTCGGTGGCATTCGGGAGGAGAGTAGAGGTGAAATCGTCGAAGACTGAGCCCCACCACAGTGACTCATGGTTCAAGACAAGCTTATGATGAAGTTGTTGCCAAACATGGCCCACTTCGTTTGCGAATTAAGCGCCGATCGAGTAGGCGCCTAGCTTCCAATTTTAAAAATGAATTTCGTGTCATTGCCAAGTTGGACAGTCTGGCAAATTACTGGAAAAAACTCGGAGCGGAGAGGGCGAGCATTCGCCCTTCCCCCGTCCTGCCTCCGCGACAGATGCGTTCCAGTGCATCAGGGCCGGTTTGCCAAGCACCGCCACGACCTTCTCTTCTTCAATCCCTACCACATGTGGATGGACTCTGAGCTTTGGTCTGAGTACCTGCCCTGCAAATCTCGGACAATATTCATATCCTCGTTGACTCCAAGTCGGATGGAAACGCACTTGAATCCTGTCGTACAAATTCTCCAGACAAGTCCACCGGACTCGAAATTCGAATGCTCAGTGAACGTAGTATAATCTGGAGTCACCACAGACGAGTGTCATCTCAATTAGTCTTGCGGTCAGATCTATTGTGACTGAACTCAGGGTGGTCATCACACTGCATCCTGAATTGGACTTCCGATGCGGCGGCTCCCAAGAAGTGTCGTCAAGCTGTATGGATTCCCGCCAATCCTTGGACCAAATAATTCCTCCACGGAACCCTTCGGCGATTGGGAGACACGCCAATAGGCGAACGCATTCGATCCGACGATCTTGTGGTGGGATTCGAACGAGAGACTGGGTACCACCCCCACCACGACTTGCTTTTTCCTTCGCCCCATTATCAAGGCGATATCCTTTGGCATTGCTTCGAACTCTGTGGCTTCACTACTCTCGACCCTCAAGCAGAAATGCCCCAAATTATATTTTCGTGTCATGGAACTCTGACCATCACTTGCGATCTCTTTCATGTTTGGTGTGCGGGTTGCAGTACAGAGGGGATACCTATTCTTTCCCTGGACCAAGACGTCTTAAAGCATCTGTCTTGCTGTCGCTGTTAGTTACCTCTCTATTGCGTATCCAAAGATCAGGTCTACAATTAAATTCCTAGAGATGTGCAGTACCTTTCCGTTGGAGAATTCACGGCTTAAATTCCTCGAATTCGTCCCTCCTCATCGCTCGGGCTACAAGCTTGGCCCACTCAGCTCTCACGAGCCTCACCCAGTATAGCGCCTGCGCCAGGGACGTGCCGCGTCAGCAAATAGCCTGATCCCTGGCCACTCGCTTTCCCCCTTCTCTGTTTCCGCAGTCTCACCACGTTTTCCACGACGAATCCTATCGGATTCGATTTGGACGACGAAACAGTTGGTCAGTGCATGGCCGCGGATCGAACACCTGAATCTGACGTGTGGATTCCCGTGCCCCGCCCCGCACACAACGATCGCCTGCCTCCATGCCTTCGCTCAGCTAGGGATGGACGCCGTCGCCGTCTTTACGGCTCGGACGGGGCCCGTAAACGGGGTGCCGTCCCGTCCCGTCAAGCCTCTGGCCAAATTCATGAACGGGACGGGGACGGGCGGCCGTATACGGCCGCAGACGGTTTTCGCGTGCTTGCCGAGCTTTTCCGGCGTAAATACTCTCCAATTTGGCAAGAAATACCTTTCTGACACTCATTGAAGGTTTAGCAACTGCCAATTCCTCCATGGTGCCCTTTACTGAGGTTGAAAACACACTTTCGACCTATAACTGCTCACGTGCACCTGATCAAGCTTTTTTCAACCATGGTTGAAACCCTTTCGGAAGCCAAAGTGAGTACTTGGAAACTCATTTGGTTAATTGTGGCACTCACCAGATGACATACACTTGCTGCAACCTTTATTTCAGGCTCAGAGGGGAGATTTGATCCCGCCGCCGTCGTTCCGTCAATTTGCGATTGACGACCGGCTTTTTGCGGGACCGTCGCGCTTCGGTTCGAAAACGATACGGTAGACGGCCGTGCCCGCTTACGGGACGGTGTTCATCCCTATGCTCAGCATTGTCCGCGTCTACACAACCTCGTCATACAGTTCGATGCCAGGGCCATCCCGGCGCCCTCAAAAACCGACCCCATCCGCCACCATCTGGCGTCGTCGGGACCCCCGATGATCTCGCGGTGCGATTCCTTTCCAGCGTGATCCCGATTTTTTGGTTTACCATGCGCTCCGAGCATTTCAACACCACGGACGAGGACGACCATGCACCGAGCCTTGTGAGACGACCAAATTCAGGCATAAGATGGGTACTATCATCCCCCGGCATCCCGAACAGACCTAGAACCACTCATTCTAGGTCTTTTTTTTGATCCTTTGCGTTATACAGTCTGTAGGGTGTCCCCTACAGACTAAAAACATGAAACACCCCAGGAATGAAGTTTAAACTGGCGCTTAATTCGAAACAATTCGGGAGGTAGCGTCATTTTTGGACGTATGCACCTACGTAAAGTCCTCTGATCATACAGATATCAAGAAATGAGTTGAAAGTAGTAGATAATGGTCAATTCAACATTTCTACCAAGTTTGGTGGCAGTAGATGGCCTGGCTCTGTAGTAAGCTGAAAAACATAGATCATCCCTGATGGGGGTCCTGCCTATCCGAAGGAACAGAGTTATAATTAGCATTTAAAATGCGTACCAAGCGATGCAAAATGCCTTACTAAGCGTTTTTGAAAAGTTCTGTAAGAGTTGTACATTTTGCCAATAGGGTGCAACTGGAAGACCCGGTGTGAATGGACCGAGGGTATATGCAACGCTAGAGACACCATGAATGATAGTCTCTCATAGACAGACGCTACAACAATATTAGTGCTCGTGCCTCGCATGTTGTACATGAATGAGTTGAATTGGCTTGGGGACGCTCAAACACTACGTCAGTTCAGTGATATTCTTGCACCCGACACCCAGACTGAGATGTGACTCAAAATGCAGGGGCCCCGATGGCAAAAGAGAACTACTCAACTGAATTTCCAAGAAGTTTTGATAGGACAAATTTTGTGTAAAAAATTGAATTGGATGCAAGGTTCCAGGACAATTGGAAGCAAAATGAGGCTAAGAGGCTGTGATGAAGTCCGAATCGGGGCGTTACCTAGAACTGTGACAACAAACCACAACACAGAAAACGCTGCCGTTTGCCCAATACTTGGTCGTTTTGGCTTAACTAAAAACTGAGACAAAGGTAAAAGAAGGGATGCTGACGATACATCGCTTCGGATTTGTCTCAAGGGGATAGGTCAAAAGATATGCTCCATCTTTTCTTGCGTGTCACAGATCTAGGGAGACCATAGTAATAAACTACGGCCCAATGAGCCAGTCGACGCGTCGACCGAGCGAGCTTCGGAATGATTTGAACTCTCAGTACTATAAAGAAAAAAGGTACCGGGCCTTTCCACTTGTCGGCCCTACCAGCTTTATTTAGTTTTTGCTCGCGCTTCGACGGCTGGTTGGCGTGTCAACTCTGTCTTAGCCGTCTCATTCATCGCCTCTAGGTCCAATTAATCTTCTTGAGGGACGACAAGGGCGGCGACGAAGGCCGAGGGACAAATGACGACCTTCAATACCGCTTGGACAAGGAATCCTATACGGTGTAGAATACAAGAAGGAGATACAAAATGTATAGCGAAAGAAGGGGGGTTGAGTGGAGCAAAACGAGACTCAACAGGAACCAGGAAAATGAGAGGAGGATGGAGTGATGCAGGAATAAATTTGAAAAGCGAGACGGGAGGTACCGGGATCGTCGAAAAGAACGGAGAAAGCGGAATTAGAGCCAGAATGTCATCGGGGATGCGAAGGCCAGGAGCCGCGAGGAACGCACGAGGCGGGCGTATGGGGTGAGTGAGACACGGTAGAGAAGGCGTGATCTCGGCGATGTTCGCGCTTAGCGCACGAGCGTGCGCGACATTGTGTAATGACACCGATAGAAAGGACCTCTATGGATTCATAATTACTCGTAGCAATGTCAAGAGATGAAGAACGGAATTTCGATTTAAACTCACCAGCTGCATCATTATTAGAGCGACTGCGCATCCCTCATCGTGGCGAGCGTCTTCCCCACCGCCGTCCAGTGCATGCGGTAGTCTTCAACTAGATCGTCTTCCTCATACCCATAAAAGGGTGTGGGTGTGGCACTGAGTTCCGAAAGATTGGGAAATATAGAGAAGAGGAACGAGGCAACGGTGGATGGATTCCCAATCGGAGAATGAGGAAGATGGAGTTTCCGGAGATTCAACTGCGCTTGCCCGACGACTGCGGGGATCGCTGTAGCGTTTATGTCGAGTTCTATCGACCGCAGTTCGTGGCAAGACTGGGCGAGGGCACACAGGCCGGTAAGGGTAATGTGGCGGTCCACATGGTGTGGGCACTCCGGTTTGAGAGTGAGGGATTCGAGCTTAGGCCAGGAGCGCGCCATCTCCGAGACTAGCGAATCATCGAGGTCCAGGCCACCACACACAGTGAGGGAAATTGACATCAGGTTATGGAAGCAGAAAAGCAGTCGGAACGCATCACTTTTGATGCTGTATTCGGAATCGGATGAAGAAGATATTTGGTCGGCGGGTTCGGTCAGAGCCGCGTCGATTTTAAGTGTGTGTAGCAGGAGATGCGGTAAGTTGTTGGCTAGCGAGGCGTACAAAGATTCAGTTTCTGTGGCCGTCGGTACGAAAGCCAAACAGATGCCAAACTTCGTTATAGGCGAAGCGGACAGGAGGTTTATCCAGCCAATGGCAGCGGTGTTGCTCTCTGCGACGAGGAATATGTCCTCGAGCGACGGGAATAACTGTGCTCCTCTCAAAGCTGAGGAATCCGTAGAAGGAACGAAACCACGGAGTCTGAGTGCCATCAAGAGTTTGAGGGAGGGAAGCATGGCCAGGTGAGCGAAGGCAAACTGATCGAAATCATCGATGAGCAGTTGCTCAACCCCTGTCAAACCCCGCACTAACTGGGACGTGGATTCCCGAACTCCATTACGTTCCTCTGTTTCGCAGCCAAGCGACACACGGGTAAGGTACGGGCACTTCACTAGGATGGTGGGCAGAGAGGACAGGTCAGAAATTCGTGGCCCCAGTGTAAGACTGAGATTAGTCAAACGCGGACCCAGCAGGAAGTGGATGCAGGGTAGGAGGCTAGGGTCATACAGGACCAATTCCAGACTGATCAGTTTGGGGAAGAGCGGTTGCATTGGGAGAGAAGATGCAAGGATCCCACACAACCCGTCAGACGGCATGTCGCTCTCCGCGCAAGACATAGATTTTACCCGGGAGAGATAAAATCGGGGTCTCTGCCAATCTGAAGGGCGGATTCCCCGGAGGGTCTCCTAAGTCAGTTAGCGCTGCTTTGCATCAGCATTTAATCGGAGAGTGCTCACTAGATGATTCACGTGTCCTCGGACCACCGGATTGTCCCACAAATCACCGGGCATACATGCCATTGTCGGTGCAAACGTCGTTTGGTGACGCCATAGTGCGTTGAGAGAGGGCTCAAGAAAGATCGAGCAGGTAGTCGCGAGAGCGACAAGATCCCCATTCTCAGAGCAGACACCTCTGTTATGATCCCTTTCCGGCCCTAGGTGGCCGCATATCATGTCGACCAGCTCCGGAATCTGGAGAACGGGGTGCATTCCTGTAGGGCAAAACGTCGCGGCGCCGCGACACAGTACGAGGACACAAGTGAAAACTAGAGTCACAGAGGCTCGGAGCCGAGGAGCCGGATCATACCTCTCAGACGTAAGCTGGCCGTCTGACGGGTCGATTCCCGTGCCTCGCCCCGCGCACAACGATCGCCTGCCTCCATACCTTCGCTCAGCATTGTCCGCGTCTACCAAAACGAAAGCCGTCGGGGACGCAAATTTGAATCTGGCTGCATTCGCGGACCTCTCTGAGTTCCTCAAAGAACGTGAGGCTTTGGAAAGTC
This sequence comes from Mycena leptocephala, assembly GCA_029378395.1. Classification (NCBI taxonomy): domain Eukaryota; kingdom Fungi; phylum Basidiomycota; class Agaricomycetes; order Agaricales; family Mycenaceae; genus Mycena; species Mycena leptocephala. The sequence goes on along the minus strand of JARJLF010000021.1, from coordinate 107,222 downwards.
GGCGCGCCGCTCAACGGGTCGCCTCCACCCAGATTAATTAGACGAACTACTAGTCGTACAGTATGATCCTCCACCGTTTGATCCAAAATAATCAAATAATATAATAAACCATGCTAATTCCCATTCTCCTCCGCCTTATATGCTGGCGGTGGATTTTCCAGGACATCGGGATCAGTGTTACTTCTAGGTGTGCGCTTCGCCTTTAGCCTCGCTAGGATAGTCTTTGCCCTGTTCGCATACGCCATATCTTTCAATCCAACCTTAACCAAGTTCCACAGGGGGAGGACGAGGAGGAAGTAGGCGAATAAGCCGAGGGTGATGAGTAGAGGGAGCATTCCGAAGACGGCGGTTATGGCCCATTTCCATTTGGTGAATGAGACGTCGAACAGAACCTGAGATAGCGGAATGAGTGCTGCGTAAATATGATGAATTGAAACGCTGACCTGAGCTTCGTTTGCGGGGTTATAATAGCAAAACGACGTGCTATTCGTTAGGTGTCGATTCAGAAAGTCATCTGCTTTGTTGACATCCTTCGAAAAGTCTTGAACGTAGGATACGTTGTGCGATTCGCCATCGCGAGATGCGTAGAGGAGTTGTAGATCAACGTTGTAGCAGACTGGGCAGGATAAAGTGCAATAAAGATCGTTGCTTGACGAGCAGCAGTAACAGTTGCAGCTGGATGAAGTATTAAATGCGCTATTTAGAGGTGGGTGTGTTGCTCACGTGTAGGTGGTGCAGGATTGAGTGCACGTCGGAGGGTTTCCGGAGCAGCTATAATGATGATTAGAATGCGCGATACTTGAAGCGTGTTATATACCTCGATGTGCAAGACGTGCATGTGTCGCAGCAAGTACTGCAGCAGTAATATCTGCAAAGCAAATGTTAATCGCGGATCGAACTCGAACTGAAAAGACGCGCCCTCCATCGCAAATGCTACCGATCTGTGAGGGACAGGAGGTCGAATTTGAGGCACATTCAGTGGGGCTATATCCACTGTCAATGGATGAGATGACAGAACTGCATTGTGCTGAGCCACTGGGCGCATTTCGGCATGATCCCGTCTCGCAGGACGTCTCGCAGCAGTACCGCGAGGCGATATCCGAGCTTAGAACCGTGCACCGAGTGAGGGGCCACCCATGTCTCACAATTTCTAGATAACGGAAAGTCAGTTGGTGTCTTCAGAGCAATAGGTTTATACCTGGATAATTCAAGCCAAAGAATAACCCGAAGAACAGGGCTAGCGACACCACGAGGAAGAAACCAAAGCATTTGTACATCGGGCGTGCCATGACGGAGCGGACTAAGAGGCGCAATCCCCTTGTCTAGGCTTCTTATAGGGGAAACAACAGCCTGAGTCACGTGTCAGCCCCTGTAGCCAACATCATGATGTGGCGGTGCGGCTGCACTATACAAAAGCAGAACCGGACAACTTGAAGATAAAGAAAATGCCCTCTTAGGCTATACAGAATGAAGGTAGCGCAAGGGAAAATTTTCCGGCCCACCAACTCCTACATGCGCTTTCGAATCCTGACATGGAGGCAAACAGAAATAGGTAGAGTCCCGCGAACAAACAGCTTTTCAACAGCTTTCAATTTGGGCATAAATCCGGCTGTTTAACGCAAACCGGGTGAATCAACAGATGTCTACCACGTCCACGGAACTTTCCTTGCACAATGCGCACAACTGCTCGATTTCCCCTCATGAACATGCCTAACGCGACTTGATTCCCGGACTAATATCTAAGGCATGTCGGTTCTGCTCCAGAAATTCGACCCGCATTGTACATATCTTCTCCTCGTTCGAATTTAGGTTTGATCACTGATTCTGATTCATCCCTCTCACTGCCTCAGTGTTGAGGCTGTCAATTCACGGTCCGGCGACTCTGGCCTTTTCTCCTCGCGCGGTGCATTGTCGGAATCATTCGAGACGCAGAGATATACTGTCGAACTGTTGAATTCGACGAAAGCGTTCGCCTGTAAATCGAAACGCGCCGAGAGGTGCCTGCCACGTGACCGTGGCTCTGATCATCCCACGGTCAGTGCCACAACCGGCTATCATCGCTCTGTCTCTCTGCTTGGTTTCTGCCACCACACCCTTTCTGAATCATTCACTGGAGCTGGGCACGGGGAACTCCACATAGTCAGGGAATTGCGGATTCTCTGGACCTGGTCGTGTCCTGTCAATGAGGATGTTCGACACCGGTCGCCACTTTGCCTCAACTTTGCCTCTCCACGATAATATGGGATCTTGGCCTTGGCCTTGTTTGTCGTGCGCCAGGATGTCTCCGTGGAATTGGAACTTGTATTTCAACAATTTCTATCTGAGCTTAATGCTGCTCCCCGCTCTGTGCTCGCCATAGATTCTGCAAACTGCAGCGAGAATCCCATCCAAATTCGATCCTCCTCAGAAAGAATAAAATACAGCGGGATGTCAAGCGCAGTACATGGTCATTGCGGGTTGATGGACACATCGAACTGCCATACGAGGAAACGTTAGTGCAAGCGCTCCTACTGCTTGCACTTACATTTGTCGTATACTTAGAGTGGATCGGGGAGTCTGATACGGATCCTTAAAGCTCACACAGGACCTCCAGCTGGGGAATAATATTCCCTTGGCACTTCTGCGCCGGCTATATACCTCAATATTAATCTTGGTTTCTCTCGAGTCTCGTCGTGAAACCCCGACTGGATTTTCACCCAACATCACGATTGATTTTTCCATTTTTTGAATGTGTCGGGCCCATGTAGGCTGCAATTTCTAATGCACCTGGAGTCCTTAGGAAGCCTTAAGTAGCACCGTCGCCTCAAGGCGACCTTAAGTCATGAGTGCACACCCCTAATGGAGGCACTGAACCGAGAGCTCGGGCCGTATGTTTCTCCGTGATTGATCGATCACTTATCAGAACCATCACTACGCCCGTTTGGGATGTGGTAGTTTACTGTACTATTTCGACCGTTTGTTCACGCCATGTCACCCGTCACCGCAAAAGTTCACTGGATAAAGTCTTCAAAATCTTACGATCATGTCACCGACCGCCAAAAGTTCACAGTCGCGCGAATCATCTCGCTGGTTACACGCTCCCCGACGACAATACTGTATAATTTCATTCAATTCGACAGGGGGTGTGACGTGTGACATGTTGAACCAATTCGTCACCTCGTCAACGCCCAAGAATGAGCGTGACAAGGACAAAAAATTCGTCGGACCCTCATATTGTTTCCAAATGATACAGGGACCTCAGAGATCTGTTCCTGACCATTTTCGGACTAATTTTGACTGCTGCACTCTATAACGCCACTTCTGCAGATTTTCTTTTGATCTCAGTTGATTTTGGTCAAATTCGGGTGGAAACTTGGCTTCCATGAGGAAAATCGGACGAAAAATGGGTCTGACTGCTCAATTTCCAGCCTCTGAACCCACAAGATAATTTTTACGGATTCTATATGGCTTTGGAGCCATTTTCTGCGGAAACCGTGACGAAAAACATATTCGTCAACCGCCTTGGTGACGCGTGACAACGACCAAAGTTCGTCGCCATCAGGCCCCCCTGTGACGCGTGACCGACGAATTGAATGAAAAGATACAGTACCAGGCCCGGTGGGGCCCAAGAAGTTTACAACAATATTTAGTGCAATGCTCATCAGGTGCACCACTTTCAACCTCTTTGATTACCATTGGGGTTTTTTGTGGACTCTGCTTTCGCGTACCCTTCAAACTGTCTACTTCCTGCTGTAGGCGAAGAGGTACTGAACAGTTCTGACCCGGACGACGCCGAGCGTATTGGACGGGGCCAGCGCAAAAAAAAAAACTGTTACACATCGTTGCCAGGGCCCCGTTTGGACGGAGCACTAGTTTTTTTTTTTTTTTTGCTGTTTCTCTTTGTTAAAATTAGCATAGCTCAAAAATCGTGTTGCCACCTTCTGATGCAGTCAAAAAATAGGGTGTTCACAACCCAAGAGTCACTGTTACAGGTACCAAATTTGTTCACTTCACGACCCTCTGTCACCCGTCACCTGAACAAATGGTCGAAATAGTACAGTATAAGTAAAGGCGTATACGGTACATGCGATACCGCGCCTACGCAATGGCTAGTACCCAACCCCAGCCCGCTTACCCCTACGGCCCGTCCCTTGGCAGCAAGCAGCGGGGCTCGCCATACCAGCGACACACGCCCACACCCCCCGCCGCCGCTCATTCCAGCGCGCCGTCCCCCTCCCTCGACCGCTCCGCAGCGTCTACCCCTTCTGTTTCAGCGCCTGGGCGCCGCTCCCCGCCCCCGCCTGCGCACGGGCATTCGCATCCACAGCAGTATCCCGGGTACGACATGTCCCGCAACTACCAGTACATGTACGCGCCGCCCCCACCCGCGCCATACAACCCACCCCCGCACCAGCACCCCGACGACCACGGGTATAGCTCGCACGGACACCCGCACCCTGAGTACATGCACCCATTCCCCCTCACGCAGGGCACGTACGTGCCCTATCCGATGCCGGGGACGATGATGCGGCCCCCAATGCCGCTGTCGCAAGGGAGCGCGGGCAGCAGCATGGCCGGTATTCCGATCATGCACACGGATGACGCAGCGATGAAGCTGAGCGATCGGGTCCGACGGAGGTGTTTCAATTGCTGCACGACGGATACGAGTACATGGAGACGGAGTAATTTGAGTCCCGGCAAAGTCGTGCGTGTTCCTCTTTTTTCTCCTTTCTCGGTTCGGAAGATGTTTATGCTCATACAATACGAACGCGCAGCTGTGCAACAAATGCGGGTTGTTTGAGCGCACGCACTCGCGCCCCCGCCCAGAGCAGTTTCCCCACAAGCGCGGCCCACTGGCATCGTCCACCCTTCGCTCGCGCACGCCCCCGCCGGCTCAGGTGAGGCGTCTTTTTTCTAACTTGCCCTTAGCATTTCTGTATTTTATGTTGTTCTTGATACTTTATTCGGCAACCCTCCTCCTTGCCTACACCTGTTAACACTTGGCCTCCTTTGTCTCTCTAGGTGTATCAAGCTCCCCCGCTCTACCCGCCCCCGGCGTTGGATGGCCCCGCTTCCGAACAGAGCTTCACCTCTGGCAATAGTAACAGCTCGTCCTCCGCCGCTGCCTCGCAGGTCGACTCTGCGTCCCATCCGCATCCCCATCCGAGTACTCCTGGCTCCAGTCCGCACCACAACAACGCGCAGAATCCCCACGACAGCGACAACGTGCAGACTCCCAAAAACGCCGCCACTGCCGGCCAAGCGAGTCTGAGCCATATACTCCGCGGTGTCGAGTCGTTCCGACCGCCTTCGCGTGAGGAGGAGAGACTCCGGGACAGGGAGGGCACACGGGAAGCGTGACGCGTCCTCGGGTGCGGGCTGTATTCTTTCATTTCTACGTCGAGTTTTTCCTTCATTACATTCCGCTCCTCGTCTCGTCTCGTCTTCCGAGCCCCCTCTGAGAAACTCCTGTTATTTTCTATCTAGTGCATAACCTTCTATCCTCCGCGTGCGGTGAAACGAGAACAACCCACAATCCGAATTCATCTCGATAAGTACCGGATCGCGTGTGGCACCACGAATTTCACGTTGATGCTCCATCACACATCAGCATCGCGATTCGTTCGGTTGTTCGGAGAAGGAGGACAATTTGCGCGACGCGTGGCGCGGAATAGGAGAATCAGATGCAAAATCAGATGCTCAAGTGTTCCGCGTTTCCGATCCACGCATTGGATCAGGTGCGTCAGATGGCTATGACTTGGCTATGGCTGTGGGTGGAGAATCAGAGAACGCCGAACGGGAAGTAAATCTGATAACTCGTACCGTGGGCCTAGTCTCTCTCATAGACAGACGCTACAACAAATTTGGTGCTCGTGCCTCGCATGTTGTAGTCTGTTAACCTCGATCGAGCGATCAGTGGCCTGATACAAATCACAAAAAACAATTTGAATGCTGGTAGCATTCCAGAACATATTTTTCACAAACGGGAGGTATAAATTCAGCGGCTTCTCCTCCAACTCGCAGCGGCAGAGCTGAAGAACCCGGATTCGGACTTTGATGGCTCAATGGATGATAAATCCTGACATAATCTGCTCTTTTTATTCCGCCAGAATGGAAGTCGAAGGATGGAATTTGGAGAGATATTTTGGGGTCAGACATGCATTTAAATACCATTTCTCTCTAGAAGTTAAAGCTGGGGGTCCTGGAAGTGCAAGATATGCATAGCAGAATTTCAAACTCCGATGATTTGTAATAAGCAGACCGGGCAAAGAGCCAGGCATGCGGATGCCAAGTGCGTAACCCGCATGTAGTTCGCACTAGATCAACCATGAGAACAAAGCCAACAAAGCTGCCATTGACAGACAAAGGCTAGCTGTGTTGCATGCTTTGTTCCTTGGTGGGGGGGAACAAAGCATGCAACAAAGCCCCTGTTTGTATGTGAATGGGGGCTTTGTGAGCTTTGTCATGAAGCCGTTCGCATGTGCGACCACATGCGGGTTACGCACTTGATGTCCGCATGCCTCGCTGGTTGCCCCCAGGCGCGGTTAACTACAGATTACCCGGGCCGTGGGCCGGATCCCCAAAGAATTGGAGATATTTTGCCCCCGACAGACACTGCGTTCAGAGGGTTTCTAGACCCGCGCCGCCTCGCCGGATCTAGCCGGCCGCGTGTGGCTAGTTGACCAAACCACATCTGGCTAGCCGTCGCTAACCGGGCTAGCGGCAGGTCGATGTTTCGTTACCAAGCGTTCTGATCGGTTCCTCATTTGGGTACCTCCGTCCGGCCATGCGCTCAGTCACACGCTCGGCATCCCTCAGTTCAGGCGTACATTTTTCAAAACAAAATAAGTGTCCAAAGAAATAGCCACCATTCGGCTTTCGTGTCACACATAGGCCCTTCTTGCTTGCCATTCACCAGCTTCTCGGCGATCTCATCTGCTTCAAGTCACGTCGAACCTCTACCAAAACCTTCTCTTGTTGTTGGCGGATGGACGGATGGGTTAATAGTTCGGTTTGCCGCGCCAAGGCAGTCCTCGCAATGCCGCCCGAACTTCTATAAAGCTTGTAGCTCGAGTCGTTTCTTCTCAGACTTACGCTATATCTGTGTGCGCAAAGACTGAGGTGAGCGGTCTCTCTTACTCCGTTATCATTCTGACCCGTACCTGGTTACTAGTTATCAAGGGCAAATCTTCTTATCTGGCTATTATCACCGGGTCGACCAGCGGTCCAGGAAATTCTCTATACTTCGCCGCTACGATGCCCACAATCCCTAATCCAGCTGAAGCACGCCTGAACAACATTCGATTGAGTTTCACCGCAGCTGTGGATAGTTTCGAGCTACTGGCGAATAGTTCCAACCTCCCATTTTTGAAACCTATTTCAGTCACAGCGAGGGCCCTGCTGATATCAGTTCAGGTACGTTGCCACAACCAGTTGTCTCTCGAGCGCCCACTGACGGTGTTTCACCAGACTGTCAGAAACAACAAGAATGAATGTGGCCGGTTAATGGAACAACTCCACGAGGTTCTCTACGGAATTATGCACCTGCACATCAAGTCAGATACCGGCGGACAGTTGCCACCGAGCACCTTGAATCACATTAGGCAATTCTCAGAGTGATTTTCTCTACCCAGCTCCTTTCCTTATTGCTTATCACTCGAGTCCAGAACACTTCACAAAATTTACAACTTTGTTGATGCCCAGCAAGAGACAAAGAAATTCAAGCAATTTTTCCGCCAGGCAGAAATGAGTGCCCTGTTAAGAGATTGTGATACAGAATTGCAGCGGGCACTGGACATTTTCAAGGTGCAGATGGTCTGTGGAACCCTGGCCAAATCTAATTGTCCATAAATACAGATCCTGGGTGTTAATTCCTTGATCGATGCACAGGAGATGGAAGAATACGGACGACGAACCCACAGAGAAGTCCTGGAGCTGATTGCGGCTCTTTCAGATGAGATTTCATCCAAGGGATCATCTGTATGTGATTCCACCTTCTGTTCCAACTTCAACGAGGTGAACCTTTCCTGCAGGAACACATAGTCTTTTCTGGGGATAACCACAGGTAAATCATGTCTTGAGTGAATTAATGGTCTCATTCAAGTCAATTTAGCTCCAATTCTCTCTCTCTGCTGCCATCAGAACCAAAGATTTTTCACGGTCGTGAGACAGAGGTTACTGCGCTTCTCAAAATGTTTACCCCTGGAACACCGAGAGTTTCAATCCTGGGAACAGGTGGAATTGGAAAGACAAGCTTGGCAAAGGCCATCCTTCACCACCAAGAGATTCTTACGAGATATAAAGAACATCGATTCTTTGTTACTTGCGATTCTGTTTCAACAAAGACAGAACTTGCAGCCCACATTGGAGCCCATCTGGGATTGAAGTCAGGCAGAGACTCAACCCAACAAGTCATTCATCACTTTGCCCAGGGACCCCCTTGCCTCCTAATCTTGGATAACCTGGAGACAGTGTGGGAGGCGACAGAGGCTCGCAGAGACATCGAAGACTTGCTATCTCTTCTTACAGATGTAGAACACTTGGCATTAATTGTAAGTGTGCCTACCCATACTTGGCATACCCGGGAATAACATCCTTCCAGATCACAATGCGGGGCGCAGAAAGACCGGCCAAAGTGCAATGGACAAGACCATTTCTACCACCTCTCCAACCTTTGACCCAGGAGGCGGCTCGTCTAACTTTCATTGATATTGCTGATGATATCTACGATCTCAACAGCATTGATCAAGTTCTCTCCCTGACTGGGAACATGCCACTGGCAATCGATCTTATATCTCACTTGGTTGCTGAAGATGGATGTGCCAATGTACTATGCCGTTGGAACGAAGACAAAACTTCCTTGATATCGGAGGGTTATGACCGGCGCTCAAATTTGGATTTATCCATCGCCTTATCGCTCTCAAGCCCTCGAATGGCATCCATTCCACAGGCACAGGATTTGCTGAGCCTTCTATCAATTCTTCCGGATGGACTCTCCGATGTGGAACTCCGACAGGCCAAAATTCCTATTGCCAACATCTTCAGTTGCAAAGTAGCCTTGCTTCGGACCTCATTGGCCTACAGCGATGACACAGGAAGATTAAAGGTCTTGATACCTATTCGAGAATATTTGCAAAAATTCCACCCCCCACCCTCATCTCACATCGAACCGCTTTTGGACCACTTGCAGGAACTATTGGATATTCAGAAGGAATCCTTTAGAACTGGAGCCAGTGCGGGGATAATGCGTCGTATCACAGTTAATCACGGAAACATTGAGAGCATACTCACAAGAGGACTACGACCAGATAATCCGGACCTCGTCAAAACCATCCAATGTACACTGACTTTTGTATACTTCTGCCGTGTTGCAAGCCGCCTGGGGCATCATCTGATGGACCAAATCCCTGATCTTCTATCTCCACTAAATGATCATGAATTGGAGATTTACGTCGTTAATGAGATCTTCATCGCCTGGGCACAGCATCCAGTTCACAATCCGAAAATTCTTGTCGACCGTGCCCTAAAACATTTGGAGCACGTGAATCAACCTCTCCAGTGTAGGTCTTCATTTCAGATTTTGTTTCCCCAAACTCACAGTAGCAGGTATGTTCTATATGAATGTTGGATCCTTTTATTGGAAGCACAGCAATGACCTTTCCACCGCCTTAACGTTTCTGAAAAAGGCGAAATCCCTATCGTCCGGAAACCCTAGACTGCAGTCTCGTGTGTTGTGGGAATTGGCATGGATCGATGTGTTCCTTGGAAATTATTCAGCCGCTCAAATAAATGCGCAAGAGTCGCAGAGACTGGCAAAGTCGTCCGCAAGATTATATGACGAGGCACTTGCACTCCAGGTGCAGATCGTTTGCTGGCACACCTTCGGTCAGTACAACCGTGCTGTGCATCTATGTCAAACCGCAAGAAATCTCCTAGGTCTTTGCGACATGTCCTATGGACAGCTGGATTACGCTATCCTAACCTCGCAGGTGGAGATCCACGAGGCTAAATCGGAATATGTTCAGGCATGCAACATCCTTGCCGAGATTCAGAACAGGATTTCCTCCGAATCAGCACCACATCGGCATGCATTTACATTACTTTTTCTTAGCAAAATTGGGGTGACAATCGGCACCGAGAAGGAAGTGGTGCAGAGGCAGACTGAAGCGGCCAGCACCACATTCAATCTATTTGGAAGTAGGCGCCTGGTGACTTGGTGCGATGCTGTCCAAGCGGATTTGAACTTGAGGGAAGGAAATATTTTCCTCGCCAGGAAAAAGTTCCAGGAGTGTCTCAAATCTTCCTGGGGAATTGATGCGACCCTCACAAATTATTGCCTAGAGACACTCGGGGAAGGATGTCGTTGGGGGACTTTGATAATGGACTCCTGGACAACGATATTTTTTGTGCAGGCACTGAAGACCAAAGAGAATATTTCGATTCATAAAGCTCTCCAATTTCTGGCAGACGTGTTCTTGTGTCTCGATGATGAAGATACAGCAACCAGTCTGCTTACTGTTGCTCTGGAGGGATTTACCCATATGGATGTTCATCGCAGCAAAGGAGAATGTATGCTCCGCCTTGGACAGATTTCCCGAAAACAAGGAGATCTTTCACGGGCGCACGAGCTTTGGGAAGCGGCGAGACCGCTCTTTGAGCGCTCATCCCAGCCAAAGCAGATTGTGCAGATCAATGAAAGGATTTCTAGTATCACTCAACTGATAGCAGAAGCCCAGCACCAGGAATCAGGCCATCTCTCAGAGTGCACCCGCCACCTGGCCCACTCGACACTCCCTTGGCTTCCCCTGATGATGAAGTGGATATTGCTTTGCATGATATTAAAGGGCTTGCTGTAGTATAATTTTGATCTTAGATTATGCTACTCTTCTTTTGTATTTTTCATGTCTTTGACCGATATCGTTTTGAAATTTACTATTTGTTTCATTCGAAGGCTGATGGACCCAGTAAAAAATCTGTAGGAATGAAATCCACGAATATCCCGCAGGGTTAATATGTACAACGAGTAGGATTTCAGGACGTGACTGGCAAGTATACGTCACTTTCCCACAAAAGGCATTTAAAGGTTTTGACCATATTCCTGATTCCAGTCGAACTTCACTGCGTGCCCTCTTGGGACTGGATCTGACCTGTTTCAATGGTCAGGCGTATTTCATCAGGCGGAGGGACAGACGGAAGTCAAAACAGTAAAATTACATTCACACAGTTGGTGAGGACAGTCAAATTCAGGTGACAGGTGACAGAAGGTCGTGAACTGAACATTTTCGGTGTAGGTGGCAGTATTTCCACTACAAGACTTGTAACAGTCCTTCCTGCTTGATTTTTTTTGACATTTTCCGCTCCACACGCCATTCATCAATCTCAACATTGTACGTCCTCTCATCACGCTTTCGCTTCCAAAGTTTGGCACGTTGTTTATTCTCCAGGATCGCCAAAGAAAAGACACAATATACGAAACCAAATGGTCAAGCATTCGCCCATCAACCAGATATTCCGCCTTTTCGAGCAGCCACCCAGTAACATATGGTAACGCACGCATCAGCAGATCGTCTCGGGCGGCCCCTCCGGCGGGAAGCCCGGGTCGGGGTCGGGGAGCTGGATCACAGGTGGATCGGGGTCGGGGTCTGGGATGGGCCCGATAACTGGGTCGTCATCTGGATCCTCGGGATCGGGCTGGGGGTCGGGCGCGGGAGGGGGGATAGTTGGCGGCGGAGCCGGGTGGCTCGGGGGTGGGGCCGGATTGTTTGGGGGTGGAGCCGGGTGGTTCGGCGGGTTGGGGTCACTAGGCGTGGAAGGCACTAGCGGCTTCGGCGTGCGCGCTGCGATGCCTGCGACGCCGGTGCGCTTTTTGAAGCAGTGCGTCACCGGGTCTGTTGGTGCGGCGAGCGCGGGCAAGAAGAGTGGGAGGAGGATGCAGAAGACGGAGAGTTTCATCTGAATTGTTTGAAGCAGATGTGTGGTGATCGGTCTTTTATACGACTGCTGTTAATGATCCCGAATGCCTGACAAGATGACATTGAGCGGGACATTTGCTGTCATGATTCAGAGGAAGCGCGCATATATTGCCGACCTCGGAAACTTTATTCTACTCTCCGACAGCCAATGCACTTTGACAACTTGGCGCTGACATCCCTCGTCAGACCCGTCCCCGAAAACAGGTGGTATATATCGCATAATTCATTTGAAGCAAGCCATTCTAGTCTCGTTCGCTAACGTTATTGCTCTGCTGAGCGACATTGAGCGCGACATGCTATAGATCCTCAAGCGAACGTGGATGGCGCTCTTTCGCGTTTGCGCCCATGTCATCTAGGCCGCAATTTGAGCACCTGTATTAATCCGTTTTGAGTGGGGGGAACGGATTTGTTATACTCGCGTATGATATTCCCAGTCGCACGAACATATTGCACAGCCCACATGATGTCCCAGCACCAATGCAAGCGAGTTTCAACTTTGGCGACGAGGTATCGTAGCGAGGAATATGCGGATCTCGGTTACTTAAATACCCTGGACCGACGGTCGGCAGTTGCACTCAATGTTGAAGTCTGCCGTGTAAGAACGTCGAAGAATCTAAGGTGTTCCACTTGGACCGTTGTTGATGAGACAAGGTGCTTAAAAGGCACCGTGTGGCGGACGTCACTAGGCGACGGAAAGAGTTTGAAGTCCAGTCGAAGTCTGTGCGGAAAGAGATATTGTTGCAAAATAAAAATAATGGGAGGCCTTACCCTGGCACGAATGAATCAATCGGATAAATGACCACCTCCGTGCTTGGATCGTCATTGAATGCAAGTAAGATGGATCGAGCACCTGCACACCTGGATCGGATCGAATCATATCACATTGTGAGCCAGCGATTCATGGATCGCACCACGTACGTCGAGCAATAATAAATCTGTGTATACGCCCTGCGAGTGCGAAAAAGATATCAACTGGAGGGTAACAGTGCGTTTAGAGGTGGGTCGACCCAACCAGGAGGTAAGCATTTGGGCTAAAGGGGCAGGGACACGATGTGCTTTGACTTCGAACTTGAGCGCCCGAGCATCGTAATCAAAGGGATCAAGGAAATAAAACGCGCGTGGCAGGCTAACTAACCGGGAACGGCGTGAGGGTACCGAGTACTGCATGTGTGTGAGCGCGCAAGCGTAACATCAGTCCGCATCTGATGCTGTGGAGTGAATGAAGGCCGGCGTATCCTCGCTTGACCGAGGCACCTTGAAAGAAAGACTCGCAAACCACTCACTCTACCATGACTGGAGAATATCAGAAGCAAACCGGCGCGGTGCAGGACAATTGTGGACTCGGGGATCGGAGGTCGAGTAAAACAATTTAGCAGGCATATACCTCGAGCGGATTTTCGATATTTGGGTTGGTGCGGCGCGACACGTGTACAGCCGAGGAACTACATGGATGGAAGATACCTAAACATGCTCAGTACTTGGGCGCAACAGATAGCAGTCTTCTTACCTGCGATATTTCTAGCGAAAGAAGTCAACGGGAGTTGAGATATTAAGAATTGGTCAGACTTGAATTACGAGTTAGCTAGACTTACCTTTGCAGTACCTTCTACTACGGGTCAAAAACGCACAATTACCAACTGCGCGGATGAGCGAATACGTACCTCAGCGTGTCGACGCGACAGACCGGGGTAGTAATTATAATAAATCAGTAGCCCAGGTCAGGTGGGATTGAGATGGAGGATGATCCGAAACGACGCACCATTGTGCCAGGTTTCCCAACGCGAAGCAGGTTCAAGATGGGATCTTGAAGATCAAAGTGATGAACCTGCGAAGGCGCAGTCAGTCGATCATAGATAGGGAATCGATGACACGCACTGTCAATGATACTTCAACTTGAACTTGGAGAAGACGAAAAATAAAGAAGGGTGGGAGGAAAGGATGAGGCAGACAGGGAAGTCTAGCCAGTCCGAATGGTGCAGGCATGCCGACGACAGCCGATTAATATGATAACCAGACATACGTAGCGATGCAGGATATAGCGAGAATCTGGATAAGATGCACGGAAGGTTTAACGACACCGAGGGTTCATGGATTTCGAACGACAAGGAAAATGATAAGCACAGATCCTGCGGAAATTGCAACGGCATCCGGCGAGAAGAGGACGCACGACGCGGAGCAGAAGCCGACATCCAGAACGAACGGAAGAACTAGAGAATTCCACGGGCATAGTTTCGGGTTTCGGGTTTCGGCCTCGAGCTCGACAGATATAGGATCGGCGTAGGGGAGGAGGAGTAAGATGGAGGGGAATAGTCGCGCTCCCAGAGCAGCAGTTGATAGGAAAAGAACGGGCTATGGGAGGCGGAAGCGGCGTTAGAGCGGATGTGGATGCAAGCAGGGTGTCGAAGAGGAAAGAGGAGAAGGACGGAAGCACGGAGGCGTCGTAGGAGGTAGGGGAGGGACGTAGCGTCAAAGGAGGAGTTGAGGGACGCGAGGAGTGAGGAGGAGGGCGGAATTGGGTTGGGAGGGGCGAAGCGGAGAGGGCGGCGGGGGCGGAGTGGAGATCGGAACGAACGAGCTCGCGGAGGCTGGGGGTACCGATTGAAAGCTGGATTTCGGGTGCGATATGAGTGACCGGAAAGAATGGCGCACGCAGCACTTAGCGTGAAGAATCCACAAATCCGCTCGCATGGTCCTGAAAACGAACTTGCTCACGTTTTGGCCCTCGCGACAGCGTTATACAATATCGGTGGGAAGTCAGGGTTAACGGACAAAGGAGCTACGGGACAGTTGGGTAATATCTGCATCAATATCGCAGTTGGCGCTCGAATATGGAGAGGTAGGAGGCCAGGGAACGAAAAGAAAGACGCACCGTCTGAGTCAAAGTAAAATTCTACCGAAAAAAACTGTCCTGGAAAGCCTTTGACGGCAATGCGAAGCCCCGTTTTCGAGCTGTGGGGAAGATACCCATGGATATTCTTTCGTGAGAACGCAATATTGTCGTTCGATCCTCGGGAACGTCGATTTTGCGCGCAAACGAGTTCGCCGGACTTTGAGGGCATGCGAGGAGCAGGAATGGAGCACATATAGAATGTTTGAGGGCAAGTGAAGTAGTAATATGCAACGATTCGTAACATGTAGAGCCGCCATGGTGAACATCTCGAAAATCGACATGCAGGTTGGGAGCAAAGATCGGCTTCCATTTTGGGCGATGCCCGATTCGGCACCGAAGGCCGACGACTCGAGTCACGTAGTTGCCCGATTGCCGAGCGGGCGAAATCGCTTTTGCGTTTCCCCCCCTTCTGTCTTCAGCTCGTTCCGAGCCTGTATTCAATCCTACGAGTTCTAACCGTTATAGAGAGGCAGCTTTGTAACCTTTGTTACGACACAGCCTTTCTTGACATGTAACCTGAGGCTGAACGTCGACTCGTCGGATAAACATAAAACTTATGTTGGAGGAGGAGGAGCATTGCATAGTGAGTTCGAAGGGCAACCCCAACTAGCCTGACCGACGCTTCAACAAAAATAACCGTCGTGCCCGCTGATGGGAAATTTTTTGTTCAGCTATGCAGTGTATTTACGGCAAATTTGCCCAGCCCGGCAACTGTTCGCCGCGTGCCAAGTTATTCGTATCTTTCCTTCTCCCCCCACCATGGTCCGGTCACAGACGCTCTCAAGCATTTATCGTCTGTTTTATTCATCAAATTGAAGCACACCCTAGATTAATCGCACATCCAGAGCTCGTCTCCCTGTTATGCGTCTTTGAAATTGTTTCAGGCGCCTGGACGATAGCCAGCTTTGGATTCGGCGAGACAGGTGAGCCCTAATCAGCACCTCCACCGCCGTTTTGTCACTCTCATTCACTCTGAAACCAGGAGAATCCCAGCTCATGCTGATGTTTTATGCAGCATTTAGCGTTGTAGCACTGTACCCTCTGTGCGTTTCTGTTTCCAATGCAGCCTGGTTTCCTTGATAGTACTGAGACTATGTACACATTAATCTAGTACCACATCTGTGCACCGGACAGACCACCGGCTCTCCCGCGTGGACAAGCACGTCCAGGCGCTGTCTGTCTTGCTCATGGGCTGGTTCCTCATTCGTACGTATCTGAGCTCCAAATATATTATATCTGTACCTCGTCCTCACGAAATGTGCAGTCCTCACGGCCACCATCTTCCTTTTTACGCGGGGCCACGACCGCGTGCTCCCCTTGTGTTTCACCGATACATTCCAAGTCCTGAGTGTGCGATGCACGTCCATTGTGATCGATCTGACTCTACCTGTGGCCATCATCGCAATTCGTGCGTGTTGTCTCGAAATTAATTTCCGAACTGAGCAAGAAATAATCACGACAGTGTTCTCTGCCGTGTGCCGAATTGCTCTCCGCGCGCGCGCCATTCACGGCGATGAGATGGTGCCGCTCCCGCCGCCACCTCCGCCACCGCCGCCGCCAGTCCAGCTCGTCCCTGCATGGGCGTTGGGAAATGTCGCGGAAACTGAAGAGAGTGGGAGATACAGGATACTTCTTGATAATCCGTAGTCCCAATTACGGGCTCCGATGATCGGTGATTTCGTTTGTAGATTTTTCTAAAGCCCGTAGGTCAAGCGATGAGTTGCCGGCCCGCCTGATGTTAGTTATTGAAAATCCCGTGTGAATACATTCTACAGTCCTCACCGTCACCCCGCGGCTCTCATTGAGTGGATTCTAGCTGATTCACCACCCCTTTTAAACATTTCTTTCCCGTTCTTCATGCGGACTTGATTTTGAAAGTGATCGGATTTAGCTCGTTCTTTATAGGAGTGCGGCGTCTTTTTTTTTTTTTTTTTGGTGGTACGTTGGCCAGTAGCAACTAACGATAGGTTAGCCCATCTGGTTGGTAAAGTTCGAAATATTAATTTCAGGGGGGAGTGGTTTCCACCACCCAGAGAAATGCATTGCGCACGCCATAAGGCAATGTGGGACTGTCATGCTACCCGATTCCGCGAACTTCTTGTCGCCGGGTCTGAGTTCGAGGGAACGCACGCTTACCCACTAAAACTCTGGGCTCCTGGAGCCAGTCGGCCGGTAAGCTACTTTCTTCATCCAGTGTGTTGGACCAGGTCTCGAGGACCAATTTGGGCGCCAATACGGGGCGCTTCCCGTTGATGGCCCTCTGAGCCAACGTATGGTCCACCTGCAATGTTTGGTTTATTGTGAATTTCCATTTGTTAACGATTTTGTCCTCCGTTGCGGGCTCACCATCCCGTGAAATCACACGGTTGTTCCGCAGCTTCCAGATAAGATAAGCCGATTCGGATATCAAGATTCTGAATAGCCACTGCGCGCCACGCCTTAACTCGCCCTTCTCATCCCTGAATTCAGCGAGGCCACATCCCAGGATCGAGCCTAGAGATACAGGTGGCCAGTAGGATTCCTTTTCTAGCCACAGGGCTTCTGCAGCCCGCCATATAATCCCTTGTCCAGGGCAATCACAACTGGTCAGGATATGCCTGAGGTCCTCTAGTTCGCCACACTCTTTACATATTGCACGTTCCTCACATTGTGGAAGAGGGAGATGCCCGGGACGTAGGTTCTTGAATAGGTCGGTGATCCGATAATGGTTGAGTAGATTTTGGAAATAGAATGTGGAACAAGGGCCCGAGGGGTAGAGTACGAAAGTGGGAGGAAAAGACCGTGTCAAAGGCGTGCAAAAGTGGCGTGAAATAAGAAGACGAAGAGACGGCCAGATATGGCGAGATTGGTGACTAAACTAGTCCACTGGTATGTTTTTCACTTGAAGGATGAGGTGCTCTGCTGCAGCCTCTGGGCACGTAGCCTTGCACTGGACACTAGATGGTGGTATGAAGGTAAAAGACGATTGTGGGTATGTATTTATGATACAAATAAATGATGTAAGCTAAGATAGGGGTTAATGTATAAATATAGGGTGCGAAACGGTTTCCGCATTCCGGCCATCCGACCCTGCCACAGCGTCGCTCGTGTTGATCTTGCCGGAGAGTTTGAATTATATGTGGTTGTGAGTATCGCGTTCCCTCCTTCCTGTTCTTATCTCTTCCATCCGTATCTTTCCTTGTTTTATTCTCATCTCTCCCAATTTGTGGATATCCTTCTTCTGGTGCGCTTAATTGAATAGAAGCAGACGAAAAGAAAAACGCAGGACGACACTCGACTGACCGTTCTTCGGGGCCCCGCTCGCCCCTCTCGCTGCAATCCACTCCGCGAGGAACGTTCCCCTGGGACCACGCCGCGTGGGATGCGTTGGCGACGATGGTGCGTTCGTGTTGCACTTCCTTCCTCAGATAGCTGTCGTCGCACACCTTATCTGTGTTCACTCACTCGTCCGGCTACCAATTCTTCCTAGATCCACAGTTAATCCCCAGGATGATCACCAACCGCGTTTTCCACGCTGAGAAGCTTTCTTAGGTTGCTGAATGTGACGCCTGCATTGCCCTGAGGGAATGCCGTTCATGACAGCCAGGTTTAATCGGGTGTTGCCACGCACTCTTTTTGGACTCTTCTGTTCCTCCAACTCGCAGGAGCATCAAAACGAATGTATTAGAGGGAATCAAGGGTTCGATGACTACGATAGGATGGTGATCGCCACAAGTAGGGCTACCTGTGGCGGGTCGCGGGTACGGGTAGGCTCGTGTGCGGGTACGGGTCGACTTCAGAGTACCCGCGGTGACCCATCGGAGAGGAGGAAATCCAACAGTTTGCAATAGAAAAAATCAGTGGAAGCGTTGCATCGGTCCAGGTGGATGTGTCTAGGTTAACGTCTGCCAATCAACGTTTGCTGAAACGCATGTGGCGGTCCGACGGATCAAGGGTAGACATCAACGGCCGATAAAGAGTCCAGGCAGTGCGGGCGAGGCTTGAGATACGACGCCTCCAGCCAACCGGACGGCCAAGGTAAGTAGGTAGGTAGGTAGCATTACACGGCCGGTTCGAATAATGTACGCCAGGCCGAGGAATTCTCCCGGTGTACAAAAGCAAGCTAGTGTAAAAAAGCTATGTAGCTTGTTCTCAAATGACAAAAAGCAGTGTCCATCATCCTCAAGTCGACGAAGCGGTTCTAAGGTTGCGATGCCTGCCTAGAATTACTGCGACGATCATCATTCAGGACAAGAATAAACGAGCAGGTGCCATGGAGAAACCAACTGAGACCCGCGGACGAGAAGATTCCGCAGGCGTCGCGTGAATGTGCTGGTAATTGAATGGCTCGGGAGAATTTGAACGAGAGGTGCGAGATTTGCGGTATAGAGCAAGAGTGGTAACGAGTAAG
Organism: Mycena leptocephala; assembly: GCA_029378395.1. Lineage (NCBI taxonomy): Eukaryota > Fungi > Basidiomycota > Agaricomycetes > Agaricales > Mycenaceae > Mycena > Mycena leptocephala. The sequence goes on along the minus strand of JARJLF010000021.1, from coordinate 87,991 downwards.
AACATGGGAGCCATTAACTTGAAGGGGACGGGAGCGCCTTCGCTTGATCTGGGAGGCCCTGCATTTTGGCCCCCCCTCGACCGAGCCTGAGGGTCGGTTGAGGTGCCTCGGCACTGCCACTGGGCAGACCTTGGCTGGGTCTGCTGGGGGTCTCCCTAGGTCCCTAGGGCTTGGGATGGTGTCTTGGTCGTCTGATTGTAGTCTCGTAACCCAGACTTTATACCGGGGCGACCGAGAAGACAATCGTTCTCGGTGACCTATACAAAGTCTGGGCTTTGATGGGGGGTAGGTCTGAGACTCGACCATCAGTGATGCTGAGCTCCAAAATGTGTGATTGAAGCTAATCCATGCAATAAATTAAATAGGACCTTGATGGACGAATTAGATGCGTCGTGGCAGGCGGAGTGAGCAAATTCGGAGCACCGACAAGGGGTGGTTGGACATCTGGAGGGATATCTTCCGAATTGCAACACATGCGTGAAAATTGAGTTAAGAGAGAACATGAGCAGAACGGAAGAGCTGCAATAAAAAGGTCACGGCCGGACCCAGGCTCAAATCGAACAAGGAAGTTCTCCTAATACTCACAGATATTCTCAAAGTCGCACCAACGAACCCACGAGGAAGGGAAGCAGGGGATGGCGCGAACCTGACCCTGGACTAAGAGTCGAGACGAAGTGATAAATAACCCTCGCGATTCAAGGGTACCAAATGTCGTGGCAGATATAGATAGATCCAATTCAATCGAATCATACGCGGTACATAGAGATACAGATCCTCGCAGATAAATGCATCAGGAAGAGGGAGGCAGAGTGAGGAGGGAGGAAGGTAAGCGGGAGGGAAGGCGGATGCGAGGAAGGATAAGCGAGTGAACGCGGTACACGGCGCGCGAATCTAAATTTCGAAGGAGGACCAAGAAAAGAAAAAAGTTCTGAGTTCGCAGAATGACCCAGGCCCGAATCGAACGAGCACTTCTCCTTGTTTGCCCGCCAACGTGCTTGAAATTAGAGATGCGGACCATCCGCCACTGGATCTACTGTATATCTGCCTTGCTCCGACATTGAATACCCTTAGCCCTGGTCGTGTTAGAATCACACTCACCATCACTCAACGCCGTCGCCGGCTCGCCTTGGCCCAAATTTGAAATGACCCAAAGATTCAATCGAACCACTGTCACTCAACGGAGATGCGGACGAGGAAGAGCAACGCGGCGGATAGATCAAGTCTAGTACAAATATAGGACGCGGACATAAGTTGTGGGACTGGACGCGGTAAGCGTGCGTGAACACAAATGCGGGCGACGAGGGAGGGAATGAGCAGGTAAGGAGGTGTCATCGGGGAGTAGATAGATAAATGAGAAAGGAACGCTGAAATGCCAGTGAGCCAGGATGCAGGGGAGGATTGAAGAAAAACGGAGTGGTAAGCGCGAGCGAAGGTAGATGCAGGGGATCGGAGGGAGAGATCAGGCAGGAAAGGGAGCGGATGGGATGGTGGAAGAGAGGGGAAGGGAGGGACGCGAGTGAACGCAGACGCAGATGAAGATGCAAGACACCAATACCGGGCCGAGAACGAATGCAAGACAGGGGGCACAGGAAAAAGAGTCGCAGAGTAGATTTCACCAGACTACAAAGTACAAGTGGACGGGGAGCACAGGGCGCTGGGAAGAAGAGGACCGAACAAAGGCATGCGGTAGATATTAATCGAGGGCATAGAAGTGTCGGATGACGGGAGCCATCCAGGGTTGGCCAAGGGAAGAGGATTAAGGGCGGAGAGTCGGGGAACAAAGTGGAAGATCAACGTCGCAATTGATTGGTTTGAGGAGGGGTCCAAGGAATGCACATGTGGCATGGGAACGGTAGGGATCGCGCATCACGAAGGACACACCAGCCCAAAAATACACTTTCCCCTAGTACGGTCCCCGCGCGTGAAGAGCCCGGCCGGCAGCATTTCGTCTCAATCATCTTTGCCAAGAAGATACCACACGGTTCCGAGGATACTCATGTGCAACGCACACCCGCGATACGCAAAACCCCGCTCCATCCCCGCGAGCCCTCGGCAGTTCTGCGCAATGCACGGCATGCCCGCGTCGGACACAATGCACTCGCTCATTGTGGATGTCGAACTGGCGCCGTGTTCGAGATAGCTGCGGAGGATGGTACCGAGGAGTTACCTAAAAGCTGATTGATGCTGCGCCGATCGACCTATTTCAGAAACGAGGATCGATTGCGCGAGCCTCAGGCGGCAACCAGAAACAAATTAGCTGGTAAGAAATTGAGTTCGAGTCGATGGGAAGAGCAACACGTAGCAAGAGGAGATACAGCGGGGATGCGGGACAGTGAACATCGGTTGGCGCGACCGGACGCAATGCGGGGAGATAACGGGCAGCGTAGGGGAGGAAAGAGGAAGACCGATTGAGGAAGAGAGGACACAAAATCAAAAGCGGGGCGAGAGGATTGGAAGGAAGGAAGGGAATCGAGGGAGGAAGGAGGATGGAACTCGAGCAAGACCCAGAACCAGACGCGCGGCGCGAGGACGAAGACAGGGGCCGGACGGAAAAGTCGAGGGCTGGGTTAGGGGGAAAGGACTAGATCAACGTCAAAGGTAGTCTCTATAAACAGACGTTACAACAAATTTGAGCTCATATTCAAGTTAAACGGAGTGTGGAATAAAGTGGGAGGAAGACGCACCAGCAAACCTCTCCCCAGAGATACTAGCACTCTTCCCGCGCGTAAATTCCCCATCCCGCAGCAAGAGATGTCCACTGTTGAACCTAGGCACACTCCATGCGGAAGTTCCGCGCCATGCACGTTGTATAGCTCCCGCCAGCCTGAGGTTTGCGTTGAGGTGAAGCAGCGCAGCCGCCTGCGCATGAAGGCGTTCGCCGTTGGTTTGGGTCTTAGATTTTAGGGCGGAGATGAAGGGGCGTGGGTGGACACACATGCTACCGTGGCCGGCGCGGCGAGGAGGAGAAATTGCGCGACAGACATGGTAAGCGCTGAAAGTCCGAGTCACAATGTCACTGATCGGTGTAACGTATGCCGTCGGCTGAGCGCGGACCGGTTGGGCCGATAAGGTAACTCTCTCAAGATGCTTCGTTCACGGGGACTTCTGTATGGTGGGGAAAACGAGATTTGGAACCCTGAGCTCTACTGCCTTGCAAAAAAAAACCATTATGACAAACGAACATGGCGGGGGCCCGAGTCAAACGAGTTTCTCCAACATACATTGTGGGCTGGTGCACCCCATGCTACCCCACCTTATCCGCCTCAATCCCCGCTAATTGCTTTATAGCGAATTGCAGAGGGCGGGCTAGATGATCAGTCCAGGTCGGGCATTTCGGGCATGGTTGGTTTTGCGTGTTTTCTCGGATCCTTCGGCAACGACAACCAGTCCAGTCCAGTTTCAAGCAATATCGGTTTAATGGCGGATCAATGGCCCAGAGCAGCAACAAAAAAAAAGCCAGGAAAAAACGTCTTCACACAGCGTTTATTAATAATAGATAGGTTGTGCAAAAGCCGCACCAGTCGCATGAAGGCAATGCCAAGTATCTTCCCTCTCCCCACAACACCTCTCCTTCGCCTCAGGTAAGCTTATATTACAATAGTTAATTGGTACCTCTCAGATTTGCCGTGCGGCTTTGCACAATGCGGCTCATGCGGCTTTTGCACAACCTATCTAATGGCGAGGACCCGAGTCGAACGGGCTTCTCTGGCTGATCCTTGCGTGGCAAAACTCACCGACGGTGAACCAGTGCACACCGTGTGCTACCCAGCCAGATCCACTTACATTCTGAGCCTGCTGTCTGGAGGACAAATTGTGCAGGGATGTAGGCCTGTCCAGCTCAATATGACAGCGTTAAATAATAATAATCGCAATTCTGCTCACTATATCCAGATACGACGTGCTAGGGAAAAAGAAAATTAGCGCCTTTGACCACGCCTATCGGGAAAAAGAGCACGAAATCAATAACAGCATGGCGGGGACCCAAGTCGAACGGGCTTCTAGTCTTCAGCAGAACAAGGTTTTGCAACGTATGGTGCGCCGAAGCACACCAGATGCTACCCCGCCTTTTCCACCTCAAATCTGGGTCTACTAAGCTATGGAACCCAGGCAGACTTTGTTCGTTCTTACGTGTATGTGGATTTTACATTTACAGCGTCCAATTTAATGTTACAGTAGCGACTTGGTTTCCAGGGTCTCTCCCGTCTTAAGTGCCTTTCACATCAAGAGTGGATTTTACAGTTACAGCGTTCAATTTAATGTTACAGTAGCGAGTTGGTTTCCACTTTCTCTCGGGTGTGAAGTGCCTTTCCCCTCAAGAGAGGCTACAGTGATATTAATACTCCGCTGGACATGCGAGTTGCGCCCGAGATTTCGGGCATGGTTGATTTTCGCAAAGATGACTAGACACCGGTGATAACAGCAGCTCGTTAAAAAAAATAGCTCTACCGGATCTATGGCGGGGGCCCGAGTCGAACGAGCTTCACCGATGAGATATGACAGCAACTCGATTGTGAGTCGGTGCACATCGTGTGCTACCCCGAGTTCCTGCCTCAATACATGGCGAATCTAACGTGTCCAGGAAAATTGTGCAGCTTTGGCTCGCAGACTCGGGGAATACGGCCGACGGGCCAGTGTTTAACATTCCGTCTCACTGTGTACACGGTAGTCTTCACAGATCAAGCACTCTCTGAGATTTGACAGCTTGTGGAGTTACTTACATTGACAGATCGGGAAACGGTCTGATAGTCTCTCAGAGGAGCCAAAAATGGAAGAGAAATGGACTCCTTTTTGATGGGCGAGGACCCGAGTCGAACGGGCTTCTCTGGCAGATTTATTTTTGGCGGCGAATAGTGTAAGCCGATGCGCACCCCGTGCTACCCCGCCGTATTCAACTCAATTCGGGGGCTTCTATCCGGCATGCGCATGAAAGAGTCACCGACTCGTGATGCAGATACCTGTCCTCGAGAACATAAATTGGTCAAGATTCTCTGTCGTACCAGTTCAAGCATCCATGTCCACACACTTTGATAGTTTTAGGAAGGAGTTGGAGGTATTCTGCGGAAGAATGGTGGAACAGGAGTAATGACCCATAAACAGCCAATTTGTTCGGCGGAAGGACCCAGGCCCGAATCGAACGAGCACTTTTCTTCGCCTAAGTTGATAGTTGCGTAAGCAATGGAGAATTGAGCGCGCCTGAAAAATTGTGCCAAAAGATAACCCTGGGTACAGTTCGATGAAACACACATCCACTGCACCAATACCTAGGTGGCGCGGAAGTTCTGAATCGTGCAGCGCAAACATGATGCGGCCACTCGGGGTTGCGTTGATGTGGGTGTGAGAGACTAGTTGCCACAGCGGTGGGTGCCGGGACCCGGATAGATGAGAAGAGCTGCGGAAGGCGAGCGACGGACGTGGTTAGCGATGAAAGTTTGAGTCACAAAAGTCACTGATGATGGAACGCATGCCCTCGGCCGAGCGGATGCTTCACTAAGTTACTTGAGAAAACTTACTTAGCCTGCCAAAATTTACTTTACTTTACTTATGGCAGACCAAGTTATTTTCGTAAGTAAAGTAAAGTATAAGTAAGTACAAGTGAAGTGCGAAAAAGTAACTTCTCAGGTACTTTGTTCACAATAACTTAGTTTAACTTGAGGTTAACCGGGAGGTCGTTGGGCAATTTCTTGTGGTTTCTAGCAGGTAATTATCCTTATATAGCCGCGTATGCATCCACACCAGACTCTCCCTGTGACCATGCTCGCATCCAGGAATCGACTGATAAAATTCCGAGAGATTGTCAAAATTAGGTCGGTCTTCTCCACTTCAGTCTAATGTAACAGTAAAGGAACTTTTCTGTTGAAGTAAGCCCCTGACGATTGCAACTGGGGAACCTCGTTGCAATCCGGTAGAGTACATCCCTGTAGCTACTACCTTTAAACTCTTCTACTTTATCTAGGCTGTGTATAACCAGTGCCTCCCAGAATAAATCTGTCAAGTCTTCTGTGAACTGTTACTCCCAGTGAGTAACCTTGACTGCTGTTAGCTGTAAGCTCGCAACAGCTTGCACAGCTTTCCCAAATTCCAACATTTTTGTCCATACAAGATGCTTTCTAACTGGTCACACTCCCGAAGGGTTCGGGAATGGCCGCTCAGTTACGAGTGAAAATACACACAAATTAGGCTCGCTGGAGCTCCCTGCTGATTCCATCTCACAGTTTGGCGGGTTTTCATTCAAGCCCAGGCCACAGGCCAAACTTACTTGGCCGCAAACATAGTTCAAGTGATGTTTCAACACCATCTGAGAGTTTAGGACTGTGTTTCTGCCCTGTGCATGCATAGAAATCAGCGATAGTCATTGTGAGGACATTAATATATCATGGAAATAATAATACAGACTGGTTTGAGTCCCTGAGAAGGAACTGAGTTGGCGACTTTGGCCATAGTTTATGGAAAGCTGGAGCACCACGCTTTTAAGCGAGTGATTCCAACAATTGTTGCGTGATCGCCTTACTTGTGCCGTGAAAGTGGTTGGAATGAAACTGGAGGCTGGTAGTGCCAGTCCCGCAGTGGCAACTGTGAAAGGAACTTTCTCTTTCTCTTGTTAGGTGTCCTGGACAGGATTAGATTTAACTTTGACAGGAGTTTGCATCAGCAAAACCTGATTGTTGTACTCTGTAGTTCTGTGTAGTGTCAAAGTACTACGTAGGAAGTACTGTGGCACTATTACGTCAGACTAACTGGAACGACGCAGGACTACAAAGCAATTATACAAGACTACCGGGGACTATGTACCTAAGTAGCGAATCAGATTTTGCTGATGTTATTGTACATTACTTGCAATTATAGTGATCTTGTCCCATCTGTTGGACCTTGGGTAATGGCAGAGGGCTGACCAACTCAATATCAAGGTGGAATTTCCTGATTGATGAGAATTTCCTTTCATATTTGAATGCATGTGAACGGTCCCCTGTTATTGGGTCATATACCAAGGCCCTGGGGCTTGGCTTGCTAAATTAATCTGTGGGGAAATAAAATCACAAACTTACGGAGTTGTATTGAGAGGCCTGAAAGATCACCAAAATCAATGGTGTTTTTGATATTCTCGTGTTCAGAAGTAGAATTCTGGTGCTTTCGGGCATCTCGGACATCCACAAAAGCTCAAATGAGCGAGTTTGGTGAATATCTAGCACCTCTCGTTTTCTTCATACGGCCCTTCGCTTGGATGGAGAAGGTTTTTCCGCCATTTTGACTGTGGTCCCATCGTCTCATCCCTCAACAAGTGCATAAAGCCTCACCCAGACATTTAACAATATTTCTGGCTTCTACAAGGGAATTGAAGGTGAATTTGGGTTTACCCCATGCTTTATGGGTCTATTATCTGCACATTTTTATCGAAAATTGCAAGAATGGTAACTTTCATTTGAACCACTCCACAGCACCGGCACGGCAATCCCCCGACAATTGATGGAATCACTCGCTTAAAGGCGTGGTGCTCCGGCTTTCCATAATAAATAACAACTATAGCGCGCTGTCGCGGCAGAGCCCACTAACTGGGTTCGATGCCGAGAGCTTTATGCTGCTGGTGAGTAATAGTGGACAACAGTGCTGAAGGCATCAATTCACATATTTAAGTATGAGAAGATATCAGCCCCTGGCTTTGGAGGCATTTTCATTGAGAAACATTTTTTTGAGTGACCAATCCACAATGTCTTGAATTCCTATAGTTATGTATTGATGAACTTCTACCCAATCTGCAAGAAACAGCCCAAGGAATGTCTTGTAAAGGTTCAAATGTCAATGAACAATGTGCATCAAGTTCAAGAAAATTGTCCTCCAGTACCAAGCGCACAGCCCAATTCTTGCTCGGTCGACTCGTCGACTAGCTCGCATTGGGGGCGGAAATTCATTATGGTTGTTCTTTTGTTCGTCTCACCGAACACAGACAGGGGAAAGTCAATAACCCTTCGTAGAAATAATCTACTTCCACCAGATCCTCACATTCAGCCCGAATAATAGCATGCAAGTAGCAATCTGGTTGCGCACATCTGTACTCATCGAAGGCACCTAATACAAAAATAAAAATGGTATACTACGATCAAACTACGATACATAGATTATCTGTCTAGCGCTGCCATCGCGGTACACAAACACGTAGCGGGCTCCGCTCCTCGCTTTCGCCCAACCAAGCGGGTAGCTGCAGAAATAAATCGCAGTTGGATGTGCTTGTTGTAGAACTACCATATCACCTCACAAAATTGGTTAATACAGACAGAGATGAGCGGAACACAAGAACGCACATCATCAAAACACTGCGAGAGGTTCATGAGGAGTGGCAAAGGCCAAGTCAGTACGACAACACACCGCCATCAGTGTGGCAGGGGTAGATATTTACCAATTATACTTGAGCCAGCCAGGCCTTGAACGAAAATCACATTATCTGGCCGACTATATCATTGATGTGAGTCCCGTTACCAATATATGTACCGTACCATCTCCAACTGGCCAGATTGCGAAAAATCTAGTCACGGAGAGAGAAAGGGACATGGCGATCAAGGTCTAGTGGAAACTCACGATCATAAGCACAGAACCATGAAATAACTAATGGCCACCTGCGAGAGTAAATTTGTTGCAATTGAAACAGGTTAGCTGCGAATAAAATCTGAATAGGGGAGACATGGAGGTGTAAGTTGTATGTACCTGGATGTGTCACCCCCACCATGTCGAGCAGTTCTAAAGCAAATCAGTGAACCTCGGGTAAATAGCAACAACACACTCCCGGAATATTCCTGCTGCTAAGAATACCAGAACTTCGAAGCAATCAGGGAAATTGTACTGAGAGCCTGGAAGGAATGGAATAGAATCAGGGTAGATGGGTTTGTGTGCAAAAATGGCAAACCCTGCATACAATCCGGATTTGAGAGTGTGGTTAGATGTGTATACATCCAGTCGAACGCCATGGAAGGCTCTTGCAAGAAAAAAGCGAGATTTGCCAGAACTTGAGGGAAATGGGTTGAGGAAATTGAAAGATGTTACATAAAACCCAAGCCTTGGCATCTTGAATTCTTGAAATGTCGCGAGATTTTGCGGCTTCTTGAGGTGAGCGCTGTTGGGAGGGGTCTTCAGCCTTGATTCTTGAGCAGTGGTCCTGGCAAAGGTTTGAGGAATCTTAGTCTCAAGTCTTGTAGGACAGACCCAGGATTGACACTGGATGGACAGAAAGGAGAGAAGAGAGAAAAATGTGGATGCCAATGACAAATAGAGACAGACAGAGTCACGTGCAGCTAGCCAGTTCAGACCATAGAAGGAAATTGCTGAAAAGATTTAAAGATGTCCGTGAGGAGAGTCGAACGTAGGCCGCCCAGATTCAGACCGGATTACACAAGCAAACCAAACATGAACAACTTTACAAAAATTTGGCGGAGAGGTGATTAGGGCGCTATAAGACCCACTACCTAAAGTTAGTGGGCATCCGCGAGATTTGGCAGAGTTTAACCTATTTAAATTATTGACTGATTGCGGCCTCGTACGTGTTCAGATCTGAATCAAGCCTCTTGCAACTTTATGAATGAATAAATCTGCTATGCATCGAATTCTTTCCACAAACGTCTTCCAATTGAGCATCAAATTTGGTCGTATGCAACCCCGCTATTTGCACCAGCTTTTGGACTACGGGTATTTGCGCAACATGAAGGATAACAAGAAACAAGGGGAAAAAACCCAGCTTCTGGACATGGCGGGGACCCGAGTCGAACGGGCTTCGCGGCAGTTTTATTCAGAATCCAATCTGCAACGTTGAGCCGATGCACACCCTGTGCTACTCCACCATATTCAACTCAATTGAGGGGCTTCTCTCATGCGCAGGCGTGACAGAGCCACTGAGTCGGTATGCAAATCCCTGTCAACCATAAATTGGTCAAGATATTGTGTCGGGCCAGCTCAAACTTCCAAGTCCACGGGCTTGGGTAGGTCGGAGCAAGAATGGGGTTGTACGGTGGATGGTGGAAATACAAAACACCCTGGGCACATTGACGAGACTCGGGGCGGGGGGAAACGTAACTTTGTGCAACATTCACGATCTAGGCACGAAGCGAACATCCTTATGCCGTGGTCTTCAATTAAATGAACGGAGATGAGCTACAATGGCTGCTGCACAGTTGGATAATTTCTCTCTCTATTTTGTGCGAGTTGGTGGGTAGTACTGGGAATAAGCCGGGGTTGGCCAGTAAAATGCACGCAAGCGGCAAAATGGTGAACAGCTGACTGGTGCACAGTTTTTCCCGACAGGATCACAGTTGCTGGTGCCTACGGCGCAGCCCAGTTCGATTTTTATCAGCCCGGGAGGCCACATAGCCCACAGAGGATCCTCGAGATATAAAAGGGCCCATGTCCGACTATGATTTCCCATTTTTCCTCGCGTCCGAAAAAATTATTGAATTTGCTTCTGGAAGTATTCCCTACCAGGTCAACGCTTCTGTCTGCCACTGGTTATCTCCCTATTCTACTCGAAACCGCTCGTTGGGTCTCGCTGGTAACATCTTCCACTGGTTTAAAAATCTTGAGCGCATCGAGCCTGCCTGCATTGATCATCAATATCGCTTTCCCACCGTACATGTTTCTGACTGTTCCACTGCCCCTTCGATCCCTCGGCGCACCTCATGATGCGATCCTCCGGCTGCCGCCCACAGGTATAATGTCCGTGCTTGATTCCTCCGTTATCTGTTTTGCTTCAAGCGAAAATTTCTCAGGCCGCAACAGTGGCTATCAATATTCATCCCAATTCTGTTCTTCAGTTCTGGGACCAACTACGACCAGGTTCATTATCCCGCGGACAGCTAATTCAATCCGTTTTCTCGTGTAAAATCCTGCCTGTTTTAAATTTACTAAATGTCTTGGTTCCGGATTTCTAGGCCACACGTGAGTCTCAAAATGAGGCCTAGGATGTCCTGGACGGTGAGTCAACGGTGAGTCCTCCGTCTGTTTCTCCTTCCTAAGTACCTTCATCCTTCTTCGTCGCCCCGCTGTATTCATAGGGTGTACTCAAATTGATCTGTGATTTTTCACCTTGAAATTGCCAGAGCGAAGCAGCGGTCTGTCTTGTTCCTGTTTAAAATTACATCTTGCAGATGCGGTCGCAAAAAAAGTTGATCCTACCAACGCGGATATCGATCAGTGGCTATGTGGGAGGCATTGATGCCATTCCTGTTTAAAAATACATCGCCTTGAAGATGCCAGCCCAAAAAAAATCATCCAGCATAATGCTATTCCCGTTTAAAATACATCACGTTGCAGATCCCAGGGTTAACCTAAAAATGAGAAAGGGAGGCATTTTTTTCTTTCTTTTTCCTTGATGATGTGCCTATATTTTGGATTAGGCACTCATAAAGTCGCCTGCGTGAACCTAAAATATGATTAAAGAAAAGGTGAAAAAAAGGGGGATTTCCGATTTGTCCGTGCAGCGACACTGCTTGCCCGAGTGCAGTGGCGGGCAGGCAGATTTTTGAAGACAAGAAGTGACAGCGCATACAGCGCCAGACCAACACGTTCACGCGATGCGTGGGGTGGTGAGCGCGGGCAGACAGGGGCACGGTAGAAGGTGGCGGTGGACAGGAAGCTGGCACCGAGATAGATGCGAGGTGGGCGGAGGTGGCATCAAGATTGATGCGAGGTGGGCGGAGGTGGCATCAAGATTGATGCGAGGTGGCACCGAGGTGGCGGAGGTGGCATATACACCCGGTCATCAGAAAATGCATATTTGGCAGAAATAGTGCAGGATGGTTGTCTCGGCTTGGCGCAGCTCGGCTACGCTCGGCCAACCCAAAGCAGTAATCCTTAGCACTCCATCAAAAGTTGATATGGCGCAAAAAGATTTCGCGAGTGTCAAGCTTTCGGAAACAGCTGTAATTTGGGCGAGTCTCACTCCCATCCTTCTCGTATATACTCTCCTTTTCCTTTGTCCCGCGGTCAGAAACCCATGAATGTGCATGCTCCCAGATTTTGGGTTCAAAATACTTCACGTTTCCAAAGCCCATTGGCTCGGAGCGTGAAGGGGAATTCGAGCGTAGGAACGCACTTCCTATCTCATTCAAGTTGCGCATGGCTTGCGAGCAATGCAGAAGCCGAAGCGGCATTAGGATGTTGAAGAGATCAGACCGAAATGCTCGCGATTTAAACATTCGCAGCGTCAAGGCCGGTCTGTTGTCGACTTGCTCTCATTCATATTCACGGAGGGTTTTCCTGCCGGTTCATAACGTTTGTCGTCCATCCCTTCGAGTTTCCACAGCCTATACCTATGATAGACAGGCCCAATGCAAGGCCCAATGCAAGAATGAATTGAATTGAAGGGTCGTCCATGTGGATTTGTTGGCATACTATTCAAAACCGAGAAGTTCTGGGTCTCGGTATTCCTTGAACAATGTAGAAGCCGAGGTAAGCTACAATGTTGAAGAGGTCAAATCCCGAGAAGCTCGCAATTTGAACATTCGCAATGTCAAGAGCGGTCCGTCGCCGCCTTGCTTGTATTCTTACTCGCGGTGGCTTTTCATACCGGTTCATGACGCTTGTCGTCCATTCCTTCGAATTCTCACAGCCTATACCTATGATAGACAGGTTCAACGCAAGAATGAATTGAATTGAATGGTCGTGCATGTGGATTTGTTAGCATATATTTAAAACCGATGTCTTGAAAGAACGCAAGTAATGAACGAAGAGCACGGACCTTCTCTACTGCTGACAAGGTGTTTCGCTGAGATCCATCCCGAGACCGCCGAATGAGTAACCATGTTGGAGGCATTTAAGAAACGCAGCTTGTGGAACGAACAACCTATCGAGAGTCACCTCCGAAATGGTTTCGCTGAAACTTCGGGCTTTGAGTGTCTGCGCCGCTGCCACACTATTATTTGCGACCCCTCCCGTCAGAGCGCAAGTTACTCCAATTGTCGACCTCGGTTATGCGCAGTATCAAGGAGCCGTGAACACCGACAATAACATTGCACACTTCTTCGGAATTCGATTCGCTGCGCCGCCCATAGGTAAGCTGTCCTCATTATTCGGCCTACTACAAACCGATTGATGAATCCGAGATAGGTGATTTGCGGTTCAGGGCTCCGCAGCCACCCGCCGACATCAGTGGCGTGCAACTTGCAACAACTCAGCCCATTGCTTGTTGGATCACAGAGGACTGCTTGTACTTGAAGTATAGTTGTATCCCAATATTGTCCCATACGGCATTGACGTCCCGTTCAGTGTGTACTATCCAACCACTGAAGGAGGGGCCCCTCCCAAAAATCTCCCAACCCTTGTGTGGATCTACGGAGGAGGGTAAGTACCGGTATTCGTGGACACACTGTCACATAGAAATTTACGGCATGTCCTTAACGCTATCAGTTATATTGGCGGCCAGGCTGACGGGTACAACGGGGAGGACATTATCCGCCAGAGCAACAATGGAATCGTCGTTGTTGTCATTCAATATCGGCTCGGACTCTTCGGTAATGGCCCCCGCGTCAGATCGAACAGCTCTCTGACCAGTCATACCAGGTTTCCTTGCGGGTTCTGAAGTGAAGAAGGACGGAGACTTGAATGCCGGCCTGCGTAATTTCTTTCATGCTTGGAGTGGCTGATGCTGACCCCTCTCTAAGTTGATCAAGATTTTGCGCTGAGATGGGTGAACAAATATGCATGTGTTCTCTCATACATTATCTGTTCGTTGTCAAGTGACCTGTGTCGTAGATTTCAAAGTTCGGTGGGGACCCTACGAAGGTGACTATATGGGGAGAGTCCGCTGGTAAATAAATTAGTCCTATTCTTGGTCAACAAGTCTCACTGTTTTCCGTCTAGGGGCCGGGTCCGTTCTACAACAGGTCGTCGCCCATGGGGGGCAAACAAAACCAAAATTATTCAGGGGAGCGATAACAAGCTCAAGTTGGTTGCCATCACAGTACCGATTCGATGACCCTGTTCCGGAGGTGGCTATTTATTGTCCTGTTCCACCGAACTCGGTCCTGAATCCAACTTAGCTTGCATTCTATGAAGTTTCGACCCAGACAAAGTAAGCCATCGGACAGTTCAATTGCTCTGCTGACGCGTTCCAGTTGCGCGACGGCGACGGATTCCATGTCATGTTTACGAGCCCTCGACACAGCTGTCCTGCAAGCGGTCAACGGGAATATTAGTAGATTCAAAGGGACAATCCCGTTCCCGCCAGTCGTTGACGGGGTCTTTATTACCCAACGCCCCACGCTATCCCTGTTGGAGGGTAAGGTCAATGGGGTATGACGTTTAGTTTTCTGCGAGAGAAATCTATAATCGCTCCGCATGCAGGACGCCTTTCTAGGTGTGGTCAATGCCTTCGAGGGCACAGGTTTTGTGGATCAGAGCATCTCTATCACGGCTGCAAATTATTCGTTGGAACTCTTCCCCAACTTCGGCCCTGCTCAGGCGCGTGTGGTTGGTGCCTTGTATGCAGGCCTTGGCACGGATCAATTCCAGGTCAACGCTGTTTACGGGGAATGTGAGTGTATCGCTGAGCTTGAGAACGGGAGACTGAACTACAACTATTTAGCAATCCTCATTTGCCCGACATACTATTTGCTCAATGCTTTCAGCGGATGGGCTTTCAAGGTTGGTTTCCCTGAACCTATACGGTCGGGATCTATTCACATAACGATAATGATTGTAGGGTGAATTCGCAATTCCCCCAGCACTTCATTCAATGGATCTGGCATATTACTTCCCAGGCCTTTTTGCCCCGCCTTTCAACAATGCTGCCTTCATCAACGCCTTCGCCCAATCGTTCACCTCGTTCATCATCAATCTCGACCCCAACATCAAGGTTGATCCGACAACCATTACGCCCCGCTGGAACAGGTTCGATATAGGGGACACGGAAATGCTGTTCAATCAGACTGCCGTAGATGGCCTGCCAGTGGTTCAGCCTATAGAGACCTCGCTTGGTCTCCTGGAGCGCTGTCTGTATGTGCTCTTCTTTTTTCTTCTATCGATCATTATGTGAACAAGATTCTCTTAGGTTCTGGAACAGTGTTGGGAGCCTTACCGCCCAGTGAGGCCGGCTTAAATCTTAACCCGGAGGACATACCGCCTTTACCATGTTATTTTTATCCCGATTCCTTTACCTCTTGAAATCAAACGCTACGATACATGCGTTATTATTGTGTTGCAACCTTCGGTCTATGCGTGAGACAAGAAAATCCATTCATGGGAATGCCCCTCTGTGTCACGGGCAGGGTGGACAGTGGGCTCCCAACACCCTTTATTCCTGTCATCATTGAAGCATCCCACGCTCGAGTCTGCCATTCAACGTGCAGGTGCTACCAATTCGCCGGCAGCGTGAAGGGGATTTTGAGGACACTAACGAACTTTCTATTCAATTCACGTTGCCCCTGTGTCACCAGCAGTGTTGAATTTGAAGCAGCGTCAGAATGTTGAGCAGCCCGATGGGGTCAAATCCCGACAAGATCGCAATTTGAACATTCATAGCGTCCAGACCGGTCCGGTGCCGAGTAGCCCGTACGGAGAATTTGCTTCCCGGTCATGACGCTTATCCTCCATACCTTCTAATTTTTGTCGCCTATACATTCTCTAGATCTACAAGAATGAATTGAATAGCCCTGCTTGTGGTATTCTTGGCACATTATCCAGAACACGACGCCCCGAACCAGACTCCGGCATGAACGAAGAGCGCGGAACTTTTTCCTTGTGGCACATCTTTGTGAGATCCATTCAAGATTGCCGAAAGAGTAACTGTGGATCTCGGATAAATGTGGCTTTGGGTTTACTTACGCGGAAGGCGATTCGGGCGTTGACGCTGGCTCGATTGCATATCTCACCGGTCCCCAAACGTTCGCTCTCGCTCAAGAACTTAAGGCAGCGGCAATCGCAGCATTAAACCGAGTGTGTTGAAATATCGTGGATGTACAGAAGGGCAGGACCATCCAAGTTGTCCTGGCCTGACAAATTCGAAACATCATTTATATGGCCGAAGCAGGGCTATGGCACAAATACTGTCTCATAAATAAAACGCAACAATGTGTTTAGGTTTTCAAGTTTCCGCGTCATTGGGTCAGCGGTCGAGCGAAAAAAGGCACAATGAGGCAGCGTAGTAGGAGGAGACAAATGGCAATGGCACTATGACCGACCAGAGAAAAAACACGATGATACTTCGCTGAATAAATATCACAATGCGAACTTGCTGCGCCTTGCCACACTGCATCATGCGTCACTTCCTCGAGACTGAACCCGATGCGGCGGGACAGCCGACAATATTAATATTACCGAGACTTGACATAATTTAATATTAGAAAGTAAGCACCCGATGTTGACCCGATTGCATAGCACGCACGACGGAAATACATCCTTTGTGTAGATGTATCCATTACATCTTTTCATTAACTAAACGGATGCTACAACAAAAGAAATCGCTTGTACCTGTGCTTTGTTGTAGGTAGGGTACGGAGGGGTACTGTTCCCCCACAATTATTTCACTCGAAGCGCAGCCTGAGACACTGTGGTAGATATGGTAGATACAAAGTCGATAAAACCCACCGTGTGAAGCTGGGAAGGATGCGTCGATGGGAGGTGATGGAACTCCCTCAAGGGGCCTGACACAGTGTTCCAAGTGTGCTTTTGAACCAGAAAAGGCATTGTGCCAACACTGCAAATTTCCCATCATTTATCAGCCAATCGGGTAGTCGTGATCTGGTGTATACTGCTCCAGGACACTCAAAAGCTCATCAAGTGCGGAGTGTATTTTTTTTCAATCATCATTACATCGTGTTTTTTCTGGTCTGTGCTTCATATCGTGTTTTTCAAGGCAGTGCCAAAACATGTTTTTTTTTTGTTGACATTTAAGCTGTATTTATGAGACAGTATGCCGCCCACACAGGGCAACTATTGGCAAGTCAAATGTGGGACAGACGCGCATGGAGGAATATCTCACTCGAAAGGAAAGCAGTTGACTGAGCTGGCCAAGTCGTTGAAGTTCTGGGTCGTCCCATCAGCCGCTGGCACATCAAACATGGTCCTGGTCCGATGTTTAGTCAGAGTCACCATGAATTCGAATGTGTCGGCGCCTCATTGGAAGAACGTGCAGGCAATTTGGGAGCCCATGAGACCTCTTTGTTGAGAAAAGTGAGGCCCCCAACGAAGTCGATCCAGGAATCTGAGACGATGGGGATCATCGCGCAGCCTTCGGGAGGATCAATCGAGCCTGAGCAGGCCGTCATGTTTCGCTGGGACGAAGGCACGGGCCATAGTGGCAAAGAAACCATATATCGCCATTCCTTGCGCCGAAACCGGGGCCATGGTATAGAAGAAAAGTGCGGGGAGAATGACCTTAGCTGAAAACAGGTTCGTCAGAGAGAGCAAGCCCGGTAAGCGATTACGGAGTAAGATGGGACAACAGCCTAGGTTTTGTAGAAAATCAAGGACACTCATAATCATTCATGCTTTCTTAAGGCGTTGATGAATGACCGAACTTGGCGCGGAGTTGGCATACCTCTCGTTCTTGGACCATTGCCAGGGTGTCAGCTTCCGAGAACATCACGATTCCAGCACCGTTCACATGCTAGTTGGACAGCCTATGTCGTAATGTTGACGGTAGAATTTGATGTGGCCAACGAGACATCTTCGATTACTCAGATATCAGCGCCCAAAGAATTCCAGCACTCAATTCTCTGTATTGGGCAGGTTAAATGAGAGAATTTACGGGATAATCTTGTCTGCGGATCTCGAGCCTAGATCAATTGAGAGCAATAACCAAGACGAGAGAGAGAGGTAAAAGCTCGGGAAATGGGGAGTGATGAGTCCTTCTTTGATGATCTTGCTTCTATTACACGCAACTTCGGCCCGCCCCCAAATACCATCATGTACAATGCATAAGAACAACAATTCCGTGCCTCTAACCCACAGGGGTTTCGCTCGCCGTCACCCCAGTGCCACCATTCCCATTCCCTAACTCTTTTGTTCTCGTCGATTTCATGCACCAAGGTAAGCCCGCATCCACACAAAGCATGAAGTCTCACGGCTGGAACTGGATTCGCCCGGGGAACCAGCCCTATGAAATGTACTCTATTGACTACTTTCAATGGATGCCAGTGCCATCTAGCTACAGTATTTGTACGATCTCCATCGCCGACGCCATCTCTTAATCCGCTCCCGAGGTGTTACTGGTAGCGACGAGGATGCTCAGATTGCCATACTTTTAGTAGGGCTTCCACCCGTCGACTCGACGGCCGTTTTTTGTATTTCCAAACCTCTGACGGGACGGCACGGTCGACGGGACGGCCGTCGACGGTACCACGGCTTATCACGGGTACACCGCGCATAATCTGTTTTTTTTGGGTCGGTTTCAGCGGTACGATCTACATAAAATGAACATAGAACCACCCTGGAACAAATAAGGAGGAGCATTTGAGGGACGTACTGAACAGAGACGAAATAGACAGCGGCGCTGTAGTATGTAAGCATGATGCCTGGGCGCTTAGCCCGGCGCTAAGTTCGATCTCCCTTTCGCAAGCAAGAAAATGAGGTAATTCACCAAAGTGATGGCCTACGATGACACGGTCGGAGTACGGTCGGTTGCGTGAAGTCGGGTGCCGTGTTCCAGCGCACCGTTAGGCGGAGGTTAGTGAGGCAAGCCGTGGACCCGTCGCAACACCCGTGGCGGCCGTTTTTCGACGGCCGTCGGCGAGGGCAAAAACATGGCTGACGGAACGGGCACGGCACCCGTTCGACGAGTGCCGTCGACCCGTGGCTCGGATGGCAACGGGCGGAAGCCTAACCTTTAGCTCAGGACGACGCTGAGAAACGACTCCCACCTCCCACCTTTACCCTCACGACTGCCAAGCGCCGCTCACTGTGGGGAGGATAAACAATCAACATGATTGAAAGGATTCAGTCGGAATGATTGTACCGATTGCATCAAGTTGAGTGAACTACCCTATCAACCCAATTGACAAAGCACTATCAGGATGATTGAGCTTTGGCAGAAATTACCATCAGCCTGAGTGTATAACACAATCAGTTTGAGCGATTCTATTCAGTTGCTCTGATTGGGTACTTTCAGTCAGGTTGAGAGATGGAAATCAATTTATTAATCCTATATAATACAGTTTCCGACGGCTACTAGAAGTCCACCGCATCACCCATTGCAAGTTCCCAAGTCCACGCCTTGCCAAGATCCTTCGCAACTCATAGCGATGGCAACGCGCGCCCGAGAGGCAATCTGATATCCAGGCAAGTCAGCGCAAGAATCAAAGACGGAAGTAAAAATGAACATACAAACTAGTATCTTCGGCGACATGAATCAAATAAAAAAAGAGAATCAACTCACCGCTGCGATCAACCCGAGAGGCGCAATCTGATATTCGGACAAGTCAACGCAAAAATTACAGATGAGGGAAAGTAAGCGTACTAGGTGTCAGCCTGCAGAAAACCGAACGCTGGGCGGATACATTTTCAGCCGTAGAGTCAGATGGATAAAGAAAGAATAACTTGTCTTGGGCCTCGGATCGTGGCAATCTAGGTCGCGCGCGACAGGCGGGCCCTCAATTGCACTATAAATTGGTTAAATACGAACAGTACCACAAATGGACCACTCGCCGAGTCTAGAGCTGAAGGCAGAGAATCAAAATGGAAAACAAAGATAGCATCAGATTGAATGAATCAAGTGCAACCGCGCTGTTAAAGGTGAATGGTAGAACTGATTCACGAGCGAGGAATCTAGATCGTGGGAAGCAGTGATATTAGCGAGCTGAATTGAATGCGTGCTGAAAAATAGACTTACCCAAGGTCGGCATCACGCAAGACCTAAGCGTTAGAGAGGACGGTTAACGAGGCCAGATGGTGGGCGAGTGACTCACGATAATAATGAAGAGCTCTCGCGATGGTGGCAAAGGGGCGGGCTCTTAATACTTGTCGAGCGGAACGGTATCCGGAGACAATCAGGAATCTGACGATATCGACGTAACCACTCACTTTCATTTGGCCAAAGGATGGATGGATGTTGCGAGATCCATGAATTCATCATCGCTACGCAGCTGTGGTGGCCTACAATGCAGATTCGGACAAGAGGCATTAGTAGGTGTAGATAAAGAAGAGGGGAATTTAAAGAGCACAAGAAGAAGAAAAACAAGAGAGAGAGATGGAAGGCATGCCGAAATCGTTACGGGTACCCGGGAAAGTCAGCGCGAGAATTGAAGGTGTAAAATTAAGTGGGCGTACAACGAGAGAAGCTTACTTCACCTCGCAGGCGCCAATTTTACAAGTAGGATTCTGAATGCTGACGAGCGGTGACAGTTTGGGTTAACCCCGCG
Source organism: Mycena leptocephala (assembly GCA_029378395.1). NCBI lineage: Eukaryota > Fungi > Basidiomycota > Agaricomycetes > Agaricales > Mycenaceae > Mycena > Mycena leptocephala. The sequence goes on along the minus strand of JARJLF010000021.1, from coordinate 67,664 downwards.
AGGCAAAAAAATAAAATAAAATAAAGAGTCGCGATGCGACGTACCAATCAACTTACTCGATCGAGCTCGGAGTTATGCATCATCGCCAGCCGAAAGAAACGACGTTAGTCTAACCAGAATGAAAAAGGAATTGAGGCTTTTTTGCAAGAAAAGAGGTGTTTACAAATCCATGAAGTCTGCGTACCGTTTAGAGTGCACGAGACTTGAGAAGCTGATTGGCACGTTGCGCTCGAAAGACTTTTGTGAGTGAAGAAAGCGCACAAACATAACCCACCTCTGGGTAGCATCAGAAGTTCCGCGGCGGAGAAAGATAGCGGAAAGGCGAGGATATGGCGCGTTTCACGTCTAGTTAGATACGTAGATTATCAACTCGCCAAGTCGTGTTATGCAAACCAGAGAGGGTGAACGAGCGTGGGAGGGTAGGCACATACCTACGGAGAGAAGTAAACACGATATGACCACGGTCCAACTAGACAGAGGGAGAGTTCCACCGCCGAGTTCGCGTGCGTGAAGTGGAGTCTGTCGACTAGACCGGGGGCTGAAAGAAGAGTCGTGGCCTAGTTCGACCGCGGGGCATAACACGATCACCAAAGAAAGGTCTTCGTTAGCGAAGGGTTGGGCTGAATGGTCACGTACGATTTTTGGTGCTCGAAGAAATCTGCGTAACAATCACTGGAATCACACATAAGTCACCAATCAATTGAAAGAGGCCTCAGGTAAAAAAAACGGCTCATTACCCTCGTGGGTTTGTCCGAGCGCATACGTCCCGCAAGAGCCGAGTTCTGAATCGAGAGTTTCGTTGAGCACGCATCAGCCCCTGGAAGTGTCTTTGAATGAGTGTATCTGCGAGAATGGGCAACGCTCCAACATGTTCAATCAGCTAAGGTATCGGGGTCAGGCGCGGTGAATGGACTGAGGGGGACATGCGGAAAGAGTAGGAAAAACGAAGAAAAAGTACTGACTGAATTCCCGTCTGTCTATTCCGTCGCCGGTTGACAAAATGCCTACTGCCTGAGTCCAGGGTGGTGGAGAGAGCTGATAGGACAGTAGGTGGAATCAGTCGGAGTGGGGTAGTTCGGAGGAGCATGTAACTACGTGCACCGTGGCTCGTGTCGAGTCCGGGGAGTTGTGAGCACCGAGACTGCGTAGACATATTGCGGGGTGCACTAGAAATAGGATGAAAAGATATTAGAAAGATATTCGCGATAGGATCTCAGACATGGACCCTTTTGGTTACCCGCCCGCTGGTGTCCACAGTGAGAGTGAAATCACGCTCCCGACGGCGGAGAGGGACCATAGAGGGAACTGAAGACCACTTACCATGGGTTAAGGTCATTTTGGGTGGGTCTGGACTCTATCCTGAGCCCATGCGCGGCCTTGTTGGTGGAAAACGCTGGAAATCGCGTATTTTGGCGTTGATTGGTCGGTTTGGTCCCGGAGAGCGATAAAATTCGGGAATGCGTGTCTTTTGATGTATCAAGTCGTTTGAGGTGGCACCGAGGGACGAAAGTCGGCGAGGGAGCAGCAAAAAAGGCGAGAGATGTGGAGGAGAGACAAAGACGCGTAATGTCACACGTTACATGTCACGAATCAACATGGACAAATTATTGAACATAGCCCAGAGGCTGTGCACCTCGGGCATCGGGCAACTCGGACATCCCCGTATGTTCCCCATTATTCTACTATGTTCCTTTCACAGACTCTTAGTGACTCAGTCCAGTAGTGACTCATAATGAGTCAAGTCTTATGTATTTAAGCAGTCATGTAACCTATGTAGAATTAATCAATTTATCGTGTCCTCAAATATTATTTGTGTGTCTCAGAGAACCGTCTGCCGGTTCTGATCAACAACTACCTCGTATATTCTCAACACAAATACCGTCTGAAAGACCATGTGTCGGTGTCCACAGTTGCCGAGGCACCTTTTATTCATTCAAAAATTAAATTGTGGGCTACTTAACTGTGTGACAATCTCTCTTTGGGCCAAAATAGAGGTGCGACGAGGCACACGTTGGCCCTTGGGCACGCCTCTAGCAGATTAACATTTAGCTTGGCTTTAACGCTGAATAACGGAGCCCTCATATATACCAGGCACCCGTGTGTGGCTATTGTTCAAATAGTAAATTAAATCAAGACCGCGGCCAACGAGGAAGTAAAAGTTCAATGACAAGGCATCCGGTTCAAGGTGATAATGCACACGCAGTGAAGTACAGACAGGCGCTGAGAAGAGCCAAATAATTAGTCGAGGAGAAACGCAATTCATAAAGCACGGGTGCGGGACCTGGTTCCGTAATCGGGCTGGATGGTATTAGTCTTCGCCGACTTGGATGCCGGTCAGCGTTGTGTGATTGTACGAAATCAAGTTGTTTCACTCACTGTGTTGTCCTTTTTCTTTGCCTGATTTTCTTTTGCCGCCGGTTTCTTGACCGTTAATTTTTTGGGTTTAGTCTGGAGACATTTCAGCGGCGAGATGAGCGGTCTGAAGCGCGATAGGCCACCTCGGGAAAAGAGTCCAATGTTATGGTTCCTTTGCTCGACTTGGGCCGAGTCTTGGACTGAACGTTGCCCTGCATTGGGAATCAGACACGGATAGGAATACAGCGGTAAGCAGCTCACCTTATTCATCTCCCTTTTCACGTCTGCCGGCGCCGGTGACGGATCCTGGAATAGAGGGGATAATGAAATAATTTCTGAACTGACGATACTAAAAAACTGATTGACAAAGGCGTTGGAGCCAAATAATATTTCCGAATTGGGCTCGAAGGCAAGAACTAACTCAAGTGATGGCATTGCATTTGAAAAACCTACATGTAAAAAGACATACAGCAGTACAAATTCTGGATTGTGGCCGTGCCGATGAGCCACTGTGGCGGAAAACAGGTTTTGGCAGCAATATATGGCGGAGAGAATCTTTAACCCTGCGCGGATCAGGAACAGAGTCTTTATCAATGAGATTGCACCCCAAAATAAAAAATAAAAACCAACTCAACGCAATTTCTCCTAGTAGGACGGGAGCACGGAAGATGTTCTAGACCAAGTATCGTGGATTCTGCAGATTCCATTGAATAATGATCGAAGCCTACCCGGATTCACCAAGGTGTACTGAATGTTGCATAGATATATTTTCATGACTTGGTATTCTGCCGACTGCGCGTTGGTCGCGAGCCGTTGGAATGAAAGATTCTGAGGCTTTCAGAAGAAAGAACTGCGGCAAGGCGCTGGCCAGACTTCTATGGACCCAGGTCCCCAAGTTTTGATTTGACGGACAGGAGAGCAACAAAGGTTCGGCAAAGGGACGGAGACGCCATAATCTGCAGAGGGCAAGAACAAAGAGTTGATATCAATCTTGATCGTTCTTGATCAGCGAGAGCGTCTGAGCCAAACATTGCCAAATCCGACCTTTCTTTGGATGGCCGGGGGCTCAAATCAAGCAGGAGAAGCAGCGTAGGCCATATTTAAAAAATGCGGTAAGCACTATCAAGATGACTGTATTTGTCTCAACTGAAATCCGCACAATCGGGTTGAGTGTGTCGAAATTCAATCGGGTTCGGCACACTCGGCCTGATTGATGAAATCACATTCTGATTGAGTTACCACATGTAAGTTCTTCCCACAGTGCGCTTCGTAGAGCTCAAAGTCGATGTTCCCCCCCAAGCGCCGCCTCACAAAGCTCGACGATATGCAGCGCTCCATCAAGCAAGAGAAGCTCGATAACATCGTTATCGAGATCGACGACGCTTCCGACGAGGAAGAAACGGTGCGGAGCAGGAAGGCCAAAGGCAAGGGAAGGCGTGTCGGGGAAGTCATCGTTGTTGATGATGAAGACGGCAGATCCTCGCACTACTCAACACTCTCACTATCCATCACCTTCAGCTCTTCTTTGTGTGCCCTCAGCCTATCCCCCGATTTTCCCTAATGTCAGTTGCATCGTCGTCTAAAAACCTTTTGAGATTTCTTTATGGACTTCAGCCTTCTGTTAGCCATGCAGTGTGGACATTTTTGTGACATTAGGCGATCAAGATGGTGTGATGATCACTAACAGAACGTAGGGCCGTTCGGATAACGTTGGTCCAGGTACTCGGTCCTGTAAGTAGTCACATACACCCCCATAGTGTCGGTAAAGTCGTCTTCATGATATCCACAGGTCTCACAATAAGATAGGCCGCATCGCCTGAAACGTGCAGGCCAGCCCTTTGTGCCCTATCGTCGATAATCGTATATTCCTCGCCGCCAGCTCAGAAGCACCGATGATTCCCGAATTTCTATCTATAAACGTTCAATCAGCTCTTCGACGGTCTCGCCGGGCTGATGCATCTACCACCGGGTATTATTGTGGCAATCCTTCCGGACCTCAATCGCAAATACTTAGGAGCCACCGACCCCTCGTCGGCTTAGGCTGATTTTGCACGCCTCTGCACCAATTCGCCCGTAACAACACGTTTAATTCACTTCTATCCAAATTAAGCGAGTTGGAGGAGGAAGCAGAGCTCGGATATTCAAGGTTGAATTATTCCTCCGCTTTTAATAGGATTTGTCATTGGAATATTTTCTCTCGGCTCATATCTCCGTGCGCCGCATCTCTGGAAAAACACTTGGCAATTCGCCGTGGGTGATGGAAAATCTTCGCTTGGCACCGATCTGAGAGAAACAGCTGAGCCGAAGTTGTGCCGCACATCAGTGATCGCTTGAGGTCATCCTCCCACTTGTCTCCCGCCTTTTGGTTCCGACAAATGAGCGTGTTACGGGCCTCAAAAATATCCTTCTTCCCGTTGCCTTGCCTGCTGACGGGTTACAAGAGTGCACTATAAAATGGACCCAGTAACCTTAGCGTTTTGGCAGAACTCACCACTTCACTGTTCTCCTCTCGGCCTTGTCCCTCAGTCATGTCGCGATCCGGTTTGCTCTTCCTCGCTGCTCTTCTCCCTGTTGCTCTCAGTCAATTGGCTGGAACCAACACGGCGGAGACTCACCCCGCCTTGACCTGGCAGAAATGCACAGGAACTGGCGGTATGTCGAACGCTTATTGATTCAAGTTCAAATTCAGCGTCTGACCATTTCATTCAGGGACCTCCTGCACCACTCAGTCCGCCTCCGTTGTGCTCGACGCCAATTGGCGCTGGCTCCACCAAGGCACTAATGGATTCACGAACTGCTACACAGGTTCGCTTTCTACATCCCAAATATCCAGATTTCTTGCCCACGTCATTGTAGGAAACACTTGGAACACCACCATTTGCCCTGACGGCAAAACGTGTGCGGCTAACTGCGCTGTCGATGGTGAGTCCTCTGTTCGAAATTCCGGGCCAGGACTTATTTGCATCCCAAGGCGCTGATTACTCTGGTTTGTTGCTTCTTGTCGCCGCCTTCTTTTTTTTATTATTGTTTTCCAGGAACTTACGGAATATCGACGAGCGGATCAGCGCTTACACTGAAATTCGTCACTGGTTAGTTGCTGAACAGTCGATCATTGGTTCTGCTAACATCTGTCATAGATAGCCAACAGCCCAACATCGGTAGCCGTGTCTATTTGATGGCTCCGGGCAGTACGGCGGCGTACCAGACTTTCAACTTCAACAACCAAGAATTCGTGAGTATTTTGCAGTATGCCTAGCGTTTCAATTACTAATCTGTCTTTTTTTTTCTCTAGACGTGAGTCTTTTGAACAAAGTGATGAAAATTTGTTCCTGAATTGCCGCAGATTCGACGTAGATGTATCCCAAGTTCGTCTATTATCTACCTTGCGGAATTACGGGCTAATGCTTCTTCAGCTCCCTTGTGGTCTCAATGGCGCTCTCTACTTCTCCCAAATGGACGCCGACGGTGGTGTTGCTAAATCGGGTGGGGCTAACAAGGCCGGACCCAAGTATGGAACGGGTTATTGCGACTCTCAATGCCCCAGAGACATCAAGTTTATCAATGGAGTCGCAAACTCGGCAGGATGGACCGCCAGTCCAAATGACAGTACGTCATAATTCTTGTCCCGTTTAATAGAATTAATAGGAGTTCTGCAGCAAACGCTGGCACCGTGAGTCTTTTTTTTTTCTGTATCTATTTCGATCACTGACACCATCCAGGGAACGATGGGTGAGCGAAATGATGGAATAACGTGAAGATCGTTGCTGATTCACTTAGGAACGTGCTGCCCCGAAATGGATGTGTGGGTGAGTGGGAAGTTGATTTACGCATATGTAAACGCTTCAATTTGCACAGGAAGCTAACAAGGTCCGTTAAACTCAAATTTCAATGACTTGGATCCAACATCTACACAGATTTCCGCGGCTTACACCCCACACCCTTGCAGTACGTCCGGCCATTATTTCCCCACAAATCTGGGTTAAATTTTGATTCCAGCCACCCTTGGACAAAGTACTTGCACTGGAACCGCCTGTTCGGCGCCAAACTCGTACGGATTTCCCGCGTGACCGCGTCCAAGGCTCACAAGCTGATAATGACTCAACAGCACTGCAGGTACTTGTGACCAAGCCGGCTGCGACTTTAACTCGTACCGCATGGGCGACACGTCGTTCTATGGGCCTGGCCTTACTGTCGACACCAGCAAGACGATTACTGTCGTCACGCAATTTAGTAAGTATTTGCCCATTCGGACCGCAAGGGCAACAACTCACACAACACGTTGGATAAGTCGGTTCTCCCATCACCGAGATTAAACGTTTCTACGTCCAAAACGGCGTTGTTATCCCCAATTCCGACAGCACCATCGCCGGTCAGTCTCCTTATGCTTCGATCAATAGTCTTTTTTTGAAAAAAAAAAAAAAAAACCAGGTGTGACTGGCAACTCGATATCGGACTCTTTCTGCGCCGCTCGTAAGACAGTCTCGCATTCCTTTGGCGCGCTGTTTAATTGGATATTACAGAAAAGACCGCGTTTGGTGATACCAACACCTTTGCTACCAAGGGTGGGTTGGCCACCATGTCGCAAGCTGCCACTGCTGGAATGGTCCTTGTCATGTCTATTTGGGTAATTCCTTTTCTTCCCGTTGAAATCAGGCTCTGAACCCTAATTCAAGGATGACCATGCTGCAGACATGCTCTGGTGATGCCCAGTTTTCCGCTCAATTTCTGTCGAACTGAATGTGTTTGATAGGCTCGACGCTCCGTACCCGCCAACCAAATCGGCCAGCTCTCCCGGTGTCAGGTGCGTGCCTCTAACTTTTTTACAGAGCAGTATTGATATACTCATCCCGATTTCAGTCGTGGAACTTGCTCGCCGAGTTCTGGAGCGCCAACCGATGTGGAATCTGCCAGTCCCAACGCCCAGGTCGTCTTCTCCAACATCAAGTTTGGCTCCATCAACTCGACATTCTCCACGACCGGCGGGAATAGCGGGGGGGGATCGCCCCCTGGCGGCGGATCGTCCGGTTCTGTAAGTTTGCTGTTCCTTTCTTGTGGACGTATGCTCACAATTCCGGGAAATAGTGCGCTGCCCAGTTCGCACAGTGCGGTGGCAGTCCCTGGTCGGGACCGACCTGCTGTGTGGTATGCTGCTTGGCTGACTTTTGAGACCCCAATAATCTTACCTCCGTCCTAGTCTCCGTTCGCATGCAAGGCCATCAGCCCCCCGTATTACTCTCAGGTGAGTTTCCTTCGTTTCCTGTTCTCTTGTCTTGGGATTCAATGTATTTTCAGTGCCTGTAAGCGATGTCTTGTGGGAGCGACTGGCTGCGAGTTGGGTTCGCGTCTCTGAAGACCCCTTGCTTGTGCAACCGTCATCCTGTGTAGTTTCGCATACTAAAATCCCCTCTTTGATTCCCATTCATGCTTCTTTATCTCACATTGTTGTACTGCGCAGAATATAAAACGCCGAGCGCTCATGAACGTGTTCGCATTTAAGACAAAATCATTGCTCCTGAAGCTTCAGTTTCGGTTCAATTACTGTATTGCATCGGCAAAGAGATGACACTAAGTAGTTGGATTTTCTAGGAAGTCTTAAAACCAAGGATTTTAGTCGAATCAGCTTTGGGCTCGAATTAGACTCGGGGGAGGGTCAGTTGGACCGCTGGTAGTATGTGCCGCGATTGAACTCGAACGTTGAAGCATGCGCAGCGGGGATTTCGTTGGTGGGGTTCAAAGATTGAACAATAAAATGTCGACTCCGAATCGCCCATCAATGTAGACATCTACACGACTACTCGATTCCGGGTCTGAGGGCCAGGGTGAGAAACAATTTCAAACAAAACCGTGTTCGTTGATAGGCATCGTTCCTGTGATAAGACGGTGGCGTCATAAATGTGCTCCATAAAGTAATGTCATATTTTTTATTATCTTATATGGGCCGGCAACTTGGGTGGTGATAAGTGCGCATTGAAACCATGCACTTCATCCGCTCACTCATTTCCCTTGCCGCAGTTTATTCATTCAAATCCCAGATCCCACATCGATTCCATTTTCTTTTTGTTTACCCTCCATTTCTGCCCAGGGTGCGGATACGACCCAATGTGAAAATGCGATCACGATCTAGCGACCGGATGCGTACTCCAGTTCGATGACTGTTCGAAAGGGCACCGGATGCGGCAGCTGCGTGGAGCACTGCGTCGACTTTACGCGTGGCTTGAACCTATCATCACGCTGCATTCGCAACTGAATCAGGTAAATTTGATAACGCATTGATGTCAGTAAACTAAAACAAACAATGGACAGTATATCGACTCCTCGGTGCAATCACTCGAGGCGGACTCGAAGGCTATGGGGGTGGGGGCGGAAGAAAAAGACGGAGGAGACAGATCTCGAACGGCGGTCGTCATACTGCAGGGAAATAAAATCAATGGTGAGCATGAGTTGTATACAACCGACTCACCACACGGAGTCGAACTTTACAAGATCTGGACGTCTTTAGGGAAGATCCCAATGTCCTCGAATCTCACGCCGACCTTCCTCGTTCCGAGAGGCTTCGAGGCTTGCCCGGATATGGCTGGAATCTGACCTTTGAGCTCGTAGGACGTACTTCCTTTGGTCACCGGAGCCATCACCCGCGCTCCCAGGATACCGTAGTTGTCGAAGAACATGATGATAGCGGCATCCGTGGTTTCACCACCGGGGTAGGTGTAGCTCGTGAGCATGGTACGCAGTGGCTCCATGAATGGTGCGTTGAGAAGGTATCCTTTGTCGGGGTTGAGGGTTATTTCGCTGACAACCGGAGAGGCATCTGGCCAAGGAAAGACAACGACGACAATACTGGAGTCGTCCCTTATTCCCAGAGTAATCAAGTTCGATTCTGCGAAGAACCAAGCGAGATAATCATGAACCGAACTCAGACCCCAGGTGATGGGCCGTTCTAGCAGGCTCATGCTCCTGGTTGAGGCCACTTTTCCCAGCTCGTCTCTTGTGAAGCTGAAAAAATTCAAGTGAAGCAAGTCGCCATACAGGGTGACGATCATCAGTGGGCGGGCTCGAGTATAGCCACGAAGAGGATCGGTATCCACCCCCAAGAGTGCGATGATCACCCCCTCAGGTTTTGGTGCCATTTCGACGGTAGTGGGAGTCAGGGTGCTATATTCACTGCTCCAGGTGGCAAAGTACCAGTTCTCTTCCCCCAAGCCGACAAATGTCTTGTAGGCATCGGTTGAATACAATTGGTGCGAGAGTACGAAGCTGATATATCAATTCAGTGATGTAGATATTCCAAGCGAGCGAATTGGAAATGGACGCACCTCAAGAGGCCCGTGTGCCAACTGGCCGACGTCTGCCTGGGAGCATGGGTGAAAGAGCCGTCGACAACCCACGTATCAACCCTTCCGCCAGACCGGTCATATTTCTCGAAGTATCTCAACATCCCAATTTGAGATGCTGCATCGGAACTATAGTTGCCATAGTGCACGTCGTGTAAGAGATACTCGTGGCTCTCCACCTGAGTGGAGACGTCCCATATTACAGTGTCCTCCGTGATGCCTACATAGCGATGGCGCCACCCCTCAGGATCGTGAATCCGGCCCACAAGTGCGCGTACGTCGGGACTAAGAGATACCGCGGAGATCCATTCTTCTTCCTTAAACGGTAACTCGGGATTGAATTGTTTGACCATAGTCCACGTGGAATCAAACCCCTCCGTTTTGAGCGGTCCATAGCGACTCTCGAGCAACGAAGTCGGAGTTTTGGATGCCACTCGCAAGTGTACGAATGAGCTCTGCGAGAGAAATCCTTGGGTCCAAGGGTGCAAGTTCTTCTGTCCACCAGAGGCCTCGATTCTATCCTTCATATCCACCCAATTGAGACGGACGGGAAAGGAGCCCAGCGTCTGGGAGAAGTCAGAGCGCTTGTCAAGGTGACTCCGGTACAGGATTGAATCGTTCTCGAGCTGAAATAAGGGGCAAAAATTGCGCCAATTCAATTCGTCGTCCAGTATCGGCGTCTAAGTAAAATCCGGTGAGGGAATATCACATTGATTTTCTGGGTCACGTACCAGTTCCAAGGCCGAAAACTCATCGACCGCAGGTATAGCCCCTGTCACACGGGTGTTTCTAACTTCGTCGAGACCGGCTTGCGCAGCTTCGACGGCCATCCGGAAGTTTTGGTTTGACTTGTCGCTCCAGAGCTGCTTGTCTCCATACGCCGCCCATCCGTCCCCACGTTTATTGCGCACCCACAGTCCATTCGTAGAGTCCTCGTCGTGCATTTGTTTGGCACAGCGATCAACAGGATAAAGGTGCAGAAGCATGTTTCTGTGAAGTTTACGCCGTGGGGTACGCAAATGGCCAGAGGAGAACAGATCCGTGAGGAAATGCTGTGCGTAGGCCTCCAGGAAATACGCCTCGGTCATGATTTTATGGACATTCTCGGCCGTGGCTTCATCAGCAGCCGACTCGGACGCTTCGTATGCCTCTTTCGCTTTGCGGAGCGCGGCGGTATGAACCGCTGAATACGCCTTCGCGGCATCCTGCAAACCATCAACAACGGTTTGTTGTCTACATGTTGGGACGTACCTTGCCAAAATGATCCCAGTTGCAGAGTGGAAGGAAGAAATAAGCCCCAGGGATATAATCAACGAGGGATCCGAGTGATCCCTTGGTATCTGCGTTGTACTGCCAGTCGTATTTATCCCCAAAGCCGGCGAATATCTGCCACATGAAACCGCGGATGAGCATCATAAGCGTCTGGAATGAGAGGACTGACCTGAGCGACGTCTTGTCCCTTCTGGATCCCATCAAGGACTTCATTTTCCTCCTTCGTCATCGTATTTAAAATGTCACTGAGATATCCCTCTGTATCACCGGAAAGTGTCTTTGCCACTTCTATTCCGAGTGCGATACTGGCTTCGGGGTCGGTGTCCCAGTTATCGCTGATTTGTTCGACGTCTCCAGACAACGATGTGTAGTTTCCGTAGAAATCGCCCGCGAGCGCGATGATGAGGCCGTATGTCAGAGTTTTGTTCCCTACTGTGTATTGGAAATCCTTTCCAGAAATGGTTTCGTCGTCAAATTCGAGCTTGACGGCGTCTCCAATGTGTTCCTGTACGTGGATCTGGTCAGAAACTTACAGTGGAGATCATTGGTACGTACGTGCTCAGCCGACTCTCCCCTGGGGACCCTGCCTGGATCGTCTGTCACGGGCCAGTTGAGCAATAAGAGAGAGCATCAATATTGTTGGAGAGGTACCTTCGTCGCCGACCGCGTCATCCTTTGCAGCGAGTGAGATTGTGCTTGAGCAATAAACCACCAAACGTACCAGCTCTGACAGGGGTTTACCGCCTGTCGTGGAAATCGTTAAGGATATAAATTGATTCAGGGACAGGAATTTCATACCATATTCGTCCGCCGGAATGAGGATGGGGATATGAAAACGAGCCATGGCAGTTTTGGATGCAAAGATGCAGGAGTTAGCGTGAGTACTTGCGAATATGCGAAGGTTGGAGTGACCTGTAAGAAAGGGAGTGGGCGAACACCGATTCTTATATGCGCAGGTCTGGTTGTGAGGAAAGTCGTACAAAGCACCGAGCGTAACCCCCAACGCACCCGCTTTGATGCGGTGAAACACATTCTGGCTGTGGCATCCTGAATGAGTCAACTCAAACTGTCTGTCATGAGGTCTGCATTTCTAAACGTTATATTCGGTGACATCAATGTGCCGGAAGACGCAATTCAGAAAAACATCTTAAACCATGACCGCTTGACGATACCAGGTGGATCAAAATTCAGTAGTTTGAGCTTGAATCAATTGTCTCAAATTCCCAGAACTCCACATCGACAGACAGCAGAAGTGTTGTACGATTCACCCAGGCAAGTTACCGGCGGTGATCCTGCTCTCTAGGGTGCGCATCACGATAGGACTGCCAGAGGGCGGAGGTTGTTGCGGTAAAGCGTATCGAAGTATGACGAGAGACATCCAGCGGAGTGAGCCGCCGAAAACAGGATCAAATCCAAGATCGAATCCATAGCTATCCTCGAGAAGGAGATTTGCATGAGCAAGTGTGTGAAACAACTCGGGAGAATCGAATCCGCTAAAGAGCACTGAGCAGACTCAGAGAAGACATACGCAAGACATACGTGTGCAAGGATACGTCACGGTCACACATACCGCCGCCGTGATTGCCGACAACGGGTGCCGCTTGTATTGTTAAATCATTTTAATTTCTCAGCATAATCCGTTGCTAGCCCTTTACTGTGCCGCTTGTGAATTCCCACCAAATTTGGGGCCTGCTAATTTTAAGATGTTCTTCTAGGCAAAAGAAAAGACGGATTTATTTAAACCAAATAACGAGTCTACTGGGTACAGTTGTTTCGCCTGACACGCTTCGCTTCCTAATGTGCTGCGGATTCCGAGTCCCCGGCACGACCCATATACGCACTGGAAATATGCAACCCTACTCCGCGGCCACAGATATCAACACACTTCGGGACATTAGAGCACCGGTGAAGTGAACCACCGTGCTTCTCTGCAGATGTCGAACGCCTGGATCATATTTATACGTTTGAAAATTTGGATGGCACGCATGTCTCTCCAAAGCTGCGGAACCGGGGCATGTGAATGCAGAATATACCACTTGACGCCGACTTTTGATAACAACTTGAACATGTATGATGATGTTACTTTAGGGGCAGCCGGAGCAGGTAAACGGCGGCCACGGATTATGTATGCTCCAATTGACGCTCAGATTATTTAAAAGGCATCTGCCCGGCCGATATTCATACATCTTCCACCTTCCTCACGCTAGTACTTTTTGAACCCTTATCATGGCCACTGCTGCTGCAGTAGCAGGGAGGATGATGGATGACGACGAGACGCTTGCTTGTCATGGATGTGGCGCCAACGTGACGCTGAGTCAGCGGTGTCAGCGCCGCTGACACGCTTCATTTCTGATTCACCACCGTGGTAGCATGCCTGGGAGTAGATTACTTTTCCGCGCCCTCGGCCACTCCTTTAGGCCCCATCCGCAAAATTAATGACCGATTTTCGAGATCATGAGTGTTCGCAAAGAATAGATTATAGATCAACCGTCGCTTGCCGACATCAACCATCAAAGTCAAAGCCGTCGCTGCCACACAACACCAAACACCCCTTACACATGAACCACCACGGGATCTCTCGTCGTAGTTCACCGGTTTGTCCCACCACCCCATGAACTCGCTCAAATCCAGTCTGCACGCGTCGGATTCCTCTTGCCAGCCATGAGTGAGTGTACCGGTGGTCGGTAGATATTCGCCTGCGAATCGCCGCTGAATGCGTTTACATCCGGAGGGCCTCTGCGGGCTTGGAGTGCGGAACATCGCTCCTGAGCTCGATGAGAGTCCCCCTTCGGTATTTATTGCGAGGATGTCGGCCAGATTAGAGGATCCATGGCCTGGGGATGCAGGGGATCGCAACTGAGCTCACTAGAATTCGTAACGTGCGGCTGCCAGTGCGCATTACCAGCCCGCGGATTTATTGTATCCTGGTGCAACTCTTTGGTCAGAATTCCCTCTAAATTATCGCGCGCGCGTGCCGCAATGCCACAAGAACTGCTCTTCGTTTCTTCCTGCCCTTGTGGTGGTGGCCCGTCACGTATCAACGCAAGTCAATTGCAACTTCGTTGCCGCGGACGCACTCGCTCTAAATCCCACACAAGAGTAATTTCTTCGACATATCTCGGTGCCAACCGACCCCTCAACGTCTGGGTCCGCATTGTCGTCCGTCTTTTGCAATCTATTTGCCACGTTGATCTGGGTTAGTATTGGTGCAACCTGATGATAGTAGGAACGGCACCGTTTTTATCCCTCAACCTCGCCCACCATGATCTAGGGCTTTCAAGTTAGTCTGTGGTGGCGCTTTTTCTAGGTTCCGGCGACTATACATCCGTCAAACCACTTTGAGCTCACTGATACTGCAGGATGACGGCGACGCAAATTTACGATGCGCAAGCCAATGTTCATTGCGCTTTTATTATTATTCTTGGACTCGCTCACCGCAATCAACTGAGTTTTCGAATGTACATCTTGAATTCAGATTCCTCGATCTTTAACAGTTGTCAGGTGCGGGAAGGTGCGGGAAGCAAGCGGGAAGGCACCGCCGTGTTCTCATGCCAACGTGACTTGGAAGCTATATATATGGGATAACACTGCCATCTTCTGACCATTACCAGCATGCAGCCACCCGTCGCCTACCTCTATGTACTCCCCGTCGAACTCTGGCTTGCATGCTGGATGTTTACTTCCACACGCCAGCGCCGCCGTCTCTCGCTGGTGCGCCGCCTCTTTCGCTCTCTCTGCTTCCCTTCCTTGATTGAGCGGCAAAGCGCCGACATTGCATCGTTGGTCGAGCACATCGACCGCAATAACTGGGTCCAGCGTACCCATCGCCTCCATCGCGCGGCAGTTCGCCTCGAAAGATTGGCGGAGACGCCGCTCGTGCTGGCGGTTCGGGCGTGGAAGATTACCTCGGCGCCTCCGCTGCGACAGCGATGGACTACGCCCTTGGCTCCAGACGCAGACTGGTCAGAGCAGCTCACGCGGAGAATGGCTAGGGGGGATTACTCCCATATTCCCATATCCTCCACATCGAGACCTTCAATTCCGTCCGCGACAGAGTCCT
The DNA here is from genome assembly GCA_029378395.1 of Mycena leptocephala. Lineage (NCBI taxonomy): Eukaryota > Fungi > Basidiomycota > Agaricomycetes > Agaricales > Mycenaceae > Mycena > Mycena leptocephala. The sequence continues at coordinate 52,646 of JARJLF010000021.1, read as the reverse complement.
CGCAGCGTTCCTCGCGACCCTGGGGCTCTATCGGAATCTTGTCTCCTTGAATATGCAAGGAATGACCATTGATACGAGTCTCCGACAAACATTGGCGTCGCTGTCGCAGCTGCAGGAGCTCATTCTCGACGGGTGTGTCATCACCCCACCGGATGGTGTCCTCCTGAACCTGGAGCGCTTCACAATTTCCGCAACAAGACAACCCGGAACCAGCTTTCGTGGCAGCGCTAGCGACGAGGATACAGCCAGTGAAGGTCGTCTTGAGATTGTACATCCGCAGTATCTCGTTGAACTCTATCTGCACGCTGCTGTCCAATCGGCTGCACTGATCAACGGATTTCGAGACGCGACGTTCTCCAACCTTAGGCATTTATCATTGCACGCTCTATTCAATCCCTATTACCTACTGGACCTTCTGAAACGGTGTCCACGGCTCGAGTCGCTCGCTATCGCATCCATTTACAGAAGTTCCGGCAAGCCTCTGCCCAAGTGTCTTCCGCAGCATGTCGTACCCCTCCTGCGAAATCTCACCATCCCGTGGGACCTGGTTGGATTGTTCACATTAAACCGGCCCATCAGTGCCGTTACTGTGTTAAACGTCGACGGCCATGTCTCCATCGACAACATGAAGGGCGTTCTCATCGACATCTTGCGCAGTTCCGCCCCCATTCGCTCCCTCGTCATTCCCTGTACTACTTCGACCATTGAAACTCTGGCTTTCATCACGTCGTCATTCCCTGCGCTCCCCGAGCTGTCGATGGATATCCCGGAGAGGGACAAAGAACGACGGGTTTTCAGGTGCGGCAATGGAAATGGCGAGGATCTTTGCGAAGACACTCGCTCCCCAGAGCTTAACGATGAGCTGGCCTTTGACGACCTCCCCACCGATGCACTTTCTGACTCTGAGGAGCATCCTCCGCCCATCCATCCTGCACAGTCGCATTTACGATCCGTTATACTGTGGCCGGATCTGCCGAGCCGTCTGACCACAATCGTAAGTTCGATCCAATATGAGCACTGGTGTCGAATAATGCTGACCTCATCCCTCTTCTAGCCTGTGGCCAAAGAAGACCCACCACTACCTGTAAGGCTTCAGGAGCACTCACGAAGGGGAATCCGTCGTACGCTTGCCCTGGCGGGATGATCAAGCCTTATATTGTGTGAAGGACCCTCGTTAGATGGTCTAGCTCTTCAAGAGACTACCAGGAGACGAATATTCGTACTCTCTGAGTTGTAGACTCTCTAGAACCCTCGAATATTCAAGGGAACTGAGCGTAGGGTCTTATCGTGATCCGGCGTGAAGTAAGTCGTATAATTCGTAAATATTCAATATAGTCGCCTAGTGCCTAGTGTGTAGTGCCCAGGCTAGGCAAAGATACAGCCCGTGCCTCTATCAATGCCTCGGAGTTACTCAACGAGGGTTGGAGGCTGGTAGGCTGTGTGTAGTTGGTGATAAAAGATGATAAGATCATGTGATCTATGTACATGTGACTCGTAGCTAAAGAGTAACTGAAATAGTAAGTAAAATGGATAAATGACTCCTTACAGAGCCCCCCACTCTTGAGCTGCGAGAAAAGAAGATGTGTGAAGGGAGGGAATGGTGGGTGAGAATGAAAATGAAAAGTGACAAATTCACCGAGAAAAAATTTTGCGCTGCATTCCTCCATCAAGGCATCTCGTCTCCGGCTCCCCGGGCTGCTCTGCATCCGCTCCGTCTCCATCTCCACTACCTCTCCGAATCCACTCCGCGCCGTGGTCGCTGCGCTCCCAGTATACCATACCATACCACAACCAATCCTACTCCGCTGCGTGGTCGCTGCACTCCCTGAACCCATCCCATACCATACCCTACCTGCCCCCCACGAAAGTAGGCACTCGTAAGGATCGAATGAGAGTGGGTAATTTCGGAACCCATCTAAAGGCAATAGACAAGCCCCCCATCGTAAATGAGCCCGGGGCGAAGAAGGGATTTGGGCAGCGGTGGGAAATTATGTGATAAGGTCAGATTCGAGGAGATCAACAGGTCCGCATAGGAACATGCAGTTGGTGGCAATCACACTTAAACCACGGAATGACCCGGAGAATCCATGCGCTGGAAAGTGCAAAGACCCCCGAAGCTGCCGTGCGAGAGGAACACAGGCATCGGGTATAATTGTCGAGAACATTTGGTGTTCGTGTTTGAAAAGTCCCACGAAGGATAAAGTTAATAAAAAAGATTGCGCGCGAAAATGGAAAAACTCCCCTCGCGGGGGCCATCGCGCACGATTAGGCCCCCGTGAAGGCTTTGCACTTGCATGCATTGCCATTCCAAAAGTTCAAACTAAACCTCAAGCCAGAAATGTGCCCAAAGCCTCTGGTCAAATGTTCCGATCCCCGAGGACCCCGAAGTTGCGCGCCAATTTTGCACCGCAAATGAGCCAGAAGGGTCTCGGGCCGCAACCAGAGGCCTGGAAGACCTGCGTTGAAACAAGAACTCGCCGCGTAGGAAAAATCCACGGTTGCAAAAAGATCTTGACCAAGAACCTCTTTCGGCCCGACCACTCTTTCGGATTCCCATCAGCAAGATTTCCGAGGTCTTGTAGTGAACTGAAGACTGGCAGGACAAGGAATTTGAGTGTTTAGGACACAGGTGATGCAGTTGGACGAGAGAGACACGGAAAGAACGCAAGATAAAGGATAAAAGTTGACGGATGAGTCATTGTTTGGTTCGGAGGTCGGAACCAAATAATCGTCCTTTGTTCTTTTCCTCTGCTCGTTTTGCCTCGTTTCTGCTCGTTTCCCGCATCTTGTCCAGGTATCCAACTTGTACGGCGATCAGGCACAGTCCAAAGCAATCCACAATAACTTTCAAGGCTGAAATCCCCGGTCCTCGGACACATTTGAATTTGGCGGCTGTGGTTTTGCTCGAAGGCTCTGGGGAGGTACCAGGGCCGAAATCCTGATTTCCAAGGTGCGGGAGCGACGATTACATGGTGCTGGATAAGCCGAGGGTAATTATCGCTTGAAACTCCGGAAATAACAGCGGTAGAATCTGAAAATTGGACAGAGAATGTGACTAAATTCAAGAAAATATCCATAACTGGTATATGGGTCCCGGAATGCTCCAAGTCGAGCCGTCCACGAGATCAAGGTGCCTTGACGTTGTTTTGCCCGGGTGGATCCTCGAGGTAAGTCCCAGAAAATCCACGGAAGATTAAGAGGCTGAATTCTCAATTCAGCGCATTCTCGCGCGCCCGCCCATGGAAGTTAACAATCCCAGGAGGGAGTGCCTATTCCCTCCTGAGCCCATGCCAGGCCCGGTGCAAGCCCCTCGCGCAGAATCCACACGAGGTGAGAGATCCTTTGTGTCCATACGATCGCGCTAATGAGAGCGAAAGCCTTGAAGTCTATGATGAACGAATGACGCGGGGGTGAGGAGTAGGTGCATGACGACGTCGAGGATGATGTGCCGCAGAGGACCGGAGGATGCCAGTAGCGCCTTGCTTGCGCGAGGTTCTCACAGGTGCGTTGCTGCTCTGGTGCCATCCTCCATCGCTGATCTAGGTGTGTGCCGTCGTCTCGCCCCCCATGCTTGACCACATCCGCGCCGGAGTGCCGCTCTGGAACGAGGACGTATCGACGTCGCTCGTTCACGACTAGCCCCCCAACCTCCATAGCTGCCGGGCGTGGGACACTCATCGTGCTTGATGTCGCGCATGGCTCTGCCATTCGCCTGCGAAGCCCCCCGAGCTCGACAGCATTCGCAATGGCGAGCGCTGGAGCTGGGGACTTCGGTGACAGAGTGCCATACACGACCTTGAGCACATGGTCCCAGAGGCACGACTTTGAGCGCAGTCCTGGTACTCGCACTATCGCTCGGAGGGCCGCGCACAGCCTGAGTCTCCCGCACTGTGGTATACTCTTGTCGACGACCAGCGCGTCCTCTTCGCGTACACCTGTTCTCTGCACCCGTTCCATCCCCGGTCCCTCAAGCCCCCTAACCTCGACAGCGTTCGCATTAGCGGGCGCTAGAGCAGGGGACTTGATAGGTGGTGAAACCTGTGTGATGTCGACAGAGCAAGCACGGATCTCGACAAGATGTCGCGCGCTCGTGAGCGCTGCAGCTTGTGAACGCTCCCGCCGAGCCTCGGCCGCTTGCCAAGCCATCCATGCAGGATTTCCGCGAGAATGATTCCAGGAGGATACGGAGGAGCGGGCACAGAAGACCTGTATATTGCGTGCATCTGAGTGCATACATTCCCTTCCGAAGTTAGTAGTCCGGAATCTTGAATATCGACGGAGAACTTAGCGGTATCTTCCAGCCCAACTCAATCCGTTCGTGTTGCGAGGCCTCCAAATTATTATGTAGGTGCTTGAAGACAGGCAGGTCAATGAATTCGATGTTGGGATCGAAGACGACACCGTTGGACGAGAGGAACACGGAGAGAAAGAAAGATAAAAGGTAAAAGAATCGAGCTTGAGAGACCAAAAGAGGAAAGCGGCAATTGTTTGATTCTAACGGCAGAACCAAACAACTTCACTCTTCCCTCTTTCGACCAACTTTCGACGTGCTCTCCACACTGACTGGACTTCCGACGCTGCCCAGCGACGCCTGGCGCCAACTCGAACGACTATATGCGCCCTAAATCCGAAATTAAGAAAGATCCAGGAGCGACAATGTCAGCGCGCTGCTGCGCGTCTTCAGCTGAAGAATCCACCAGGGTCAAAATCCGACGAATGGGCATTCGGAGCAAATCGTAGAGCCTCCTGCATAGTTCAATGGTGTTGAAAAGGTACGAGAATCCAAAGAATTTCGAAGGTCAATCTGAAAATTGGGCAGAAAATGTGAAAATCAATGCAAGAAAATTCCGTATCTTGGTATATTGGTCTCGGGACGCTCCGAATCGAGCCGTCTGCGAGGTCGAGGTGCCGTGACGTCGTTTTGACCAGGTGGAAATCCAGGTGAGTCTTGAAAATCCACGTGAATATTGAGTCTGATTATAAAATCAGTGCGTTATCGCGCGCCCGCGCCTTGGGAGTCAAATCGTCATTAGCGCGGTGCCGATTCCTTCCCGCTCCCATGCCAGGCACGGCACAAGCTCCCCGCGTCGAATACATGCAAGGTATGAAGCGGGAGTTGTCCGTACGATCGCGCTAACGAGCGCGAAAGCCTTTGCAGCTCGAGTCACCGTGACGGGGAGTAGAGGAGAGTGAAATGAGACGATGGTCTGCGGAGCGTGTGCGGGTGCAGGAGAGTGAGCACCAGTGGTCGCATTTGCGGCGAACTTCGAGGTGTGTTGCTCCACGATGAAGGCACATCCGCTTTGCTCATCGACTGCTCCCAGCCCCCAAGCTCGACAGCGCGCGTGCTAACGGCGTGGGCAGGAGCGGGAGGCGGATGTGATGGGCGACATATCCCCGCGATGCACTGTGGATCGTCCTCGGCGATCTCGCGCTCGTCTCCTGCTAACTCTACTTGCGAGGGAGCGAGCGGGGATCGTGTAGCTGCAGCCGATGAGCCGTGTCCAGGGGTGTGTCCCACAACGTCTGGGTCAGCCCGTAGACTGAGGAGGATGCGAGCAATAGTACGTGCGCACACCACGGCCTTTGGTTCCACCTCACAACTCGACCCCCGCGGTACGCGGCTCGCCCTCGCGGGCTGCTCCGTCACGCGGGGCCCCCCAAGCTCTACCGAAGACTCGCCGACGAGTAAACACGTAACAACGAGCTCAGGAGCGGGGAACGCTGACGGCAGGTGCCGAGGCGGAGCTGGAGGCCCGCAGGCGCTTCCGTTCTGATGTGATTGGGTGAGTCGCCAGTCGTCCGCGGTTCTCGAAAACTCAGCTGATTGTAAATCACACTTCAGCCCCCCAGGCTCCACTGCGATGCGTTTGATGTCTGCAGCAGCAGTACGAGGAGCGGCGGCACTCGGAGCAGCACGCGCGAGCATACAGGATACGGGAGGGAACCGAGCTACTTCCTTGACGCATTGAGCCGCGATTGTGCGTTCCAATGCGAGGGCACAGTCGATCTTCGCAGTGAGTGTCACCAAGTTTCCGGGGTGAGGATTGACTTGGCTGATAAGCCCGCATCCCCTGCTAGCCCCCCAGACTGGATCGTGCGCGGAGGGTCTTTGACGGCGGCTAGTATCGCCGCTGCAACAGGTGCGTGTTCCGTCATGCATGGGTCAACGCGATGATGGACGAGGACATTCACAACGGCGCGTGCGCTCGCTGCCACCGCCTCCGGATCTCCGCCGCCCTGCGGTCTGCCACTTGTTCTCGTGATCTGCTCCATCACGGGAAGCCCCCCATGCTCGACGGCTGTAGCAATAGCGATAGCTGGAGCGGGGGACTTGGATGATGGTGTAGACACGGCTTCGAGGGCGTGATCACCGGAGCTCGACTTGGAACAGATTCCGGGCACGCGCGAGCCAGAGTCCGAGACGCGGCACTTCGATGTCGGGTTGCTGAGGGTCGTAGCATCCTTCGTGTCATTCTTAAGCACGTTCCGCGAGGTGAGCGTCACCAAATTCTCCTCAATGACGATTGACTTAGCTGATTGGCAGGACATTGTGTCCAGCCCCCCGAGCTCGAGCGCGCACGCGCCAATGACAAGAGGAGCGTGTGCGGCTGGTATCGCCGCGACAGGTGCGTGTCCAGGTGCTGCTGCGAGCACCCCTCTGCCCATCGAGCCCGCGCTGGTAGCCACACGCGTGGATGAATTGGCGCTCGAGGCATCCACAGCATCCACCGCCGGAGACCTCTCCGGAGGCGAGATCACCGGCTGAGTGGATTCGATTGTGGTTGAGCACAGGCTGGTGGCGGCTTCCTTGTGCGGGGACCTCTCTGGAGGCGAGACTGAGCAGGTCGCTGTGTGCTCTTTCGATGCAGGGAGTATACTGCGTACGGTGAGGGGCACGGCCATTCCCCACACCTCGAAGTCGCATGGCCGAAGCCTGGCCTGAAGGATGGGAGATAGCGATGCGACCAGACGCGGGTACGGCGAGGGCCGCTCGAGACGTAGGCGCGCGCGCGGGTCACCGATGCAGAGGTTCTTGAGTTCCTGCATGGCGATCTCGAGGCGGTCCAGGAGCATAACCCAGTGTGATATGATCTGGCTCTGGGGTGCTCGCATCCTCTCTCCCAAGAATCCTGTTAGCACGTAGGGTAGATCATTGCCGATATAAATTGAACTTTCACCGAAATGATGCCTCGCTGCGGGCCTGAGCAAGAGATCCATTGCGGTGCAAACATCCGAGACCTGTTGAGCGAGATCGGGGTGCAGCGTGAATCCAGCGCCCAATCCAATGATGTCCAAGGGTTCCAGTGAGTGCTTGGTGAGTGCTAAGCACGCCTGGTGAAGGGAAGGAGTTCCAGATGATGGATCGGGTGAGAAAGTGTAATTGGCCCATATCGCGTTGAGACGACGGTGGGCCATGGGGATGTCCGAATGATGAGTAGCCAGCCAGGAGGTAACGATGGTTCCCAGTTTGTCCACTCTGTAAGGCTTCAGGAGCACTCACGAAGGGGAATCCGTCGTACGCTTGCCCTGGCGGGATGATCAAGCCTTATATTGTGTGAAGGACCCTCGTTAGATGGTCTAGCTCTTCAAGAGACTACCAGGAGACGAATATTCGTACTCTCTGAGTTGTAGACTCTCTAGAACCCTCGAATATTCAAGGGAACTGAGCGTAGGGTCTTATCGTGATCCGGCGTGAAGTAAGTCGTATAATTCGTAAATATTCAATATAGTCGCCTAGTGCCTAGTGTGTAGTGCCCAGGCTAGGCAAAGATACAGCCCGTGCCTCTATCAATGCCTCGGAGTTACTCAACGAGGGTTGGAGGCTGGTAGGCTGTGTGTAGTTGGTGATAAAAGATGATAAGATCATGTGATCTATGTACATGTGACTCGTAGCTAAAGAGTAACTGAAATAGTAAGTAAAATGGATAAATGACTCCTTACACTACCGGCGATTCCTTCGGGTACCTACTCTGTGAGAATCAATTCATCCATGTATGTACATATGGCTAGCAGCTGACACCGACCCGTTCAGGATTTCCTCCGCCGAATCTGCTTCGGCCTCGTTGAGTTCCCGGAAAACATCGCCCTCACACCTAAAACGGCAAAATCTCTGCTTAGAAAAAAGGTAGGTGGAAAGTATAACTGTTTGACACACTTTCACAAAGAGCTGAAAGAGCAACTTTCCGCGCCCCGAGGTTTTTCCTATTGGTCCGGCATTTCCCGGACCAATAGGAAAAATCTCGGCCTGAGGAAAGTAAGACTTTCAGCCGTTTCTGAAAGGTTTGTTGAAAGCTCACCTTTTCACCTACCTTTTTTCCTACAGGAGATTTTACTATTTTAGGTGTGCCTACTGAAAATTCGGCCACCCACAACGCCCAACCGCCTCGCTGGAGCGCGCGAGGCCGCGGTTATTGCTGTTCTCAGTCGGCGGTATCCCAGCCTGCGTCAAGTAACTTTGGGACCCTCATTCTTTCAGATTTCCTCGCCTGATTCGTACAAGTTATTGGATGGCATTGGTGGAGTCCACATGTAGACTCAGTAGATGCCGCACTCCTATAAAGAACGAGCTGAATCCGATCACTTTAAAAATTAAGTTTGAGTGAAGAACGTGAAAGAAGTTTAAGAAGGGTGATGAATCAGCTGGAATCCACTCAATGAGAGCCGCGGGGTGATGGTGAGGGACTGTAGAATGTATTCACACGGGATTTTCAATAATTAAAGTCAGGCCGGCCGGCAACTCATCGCTTGAGCCTACGGGCTTTAGAAAAATCCATAAACGAAATCACCGATCATCGGAAGCGCCCGTAATTGAGAATACGGATTATCAAGAAGTATCCTGTATCTCCCAGTCTCTTCAGTTTCCGCGACATTTCCCAACGCCCATGCAGGGAAGAGCTGGACTGGCGGCGGCGGTGGCGGAGGTGGCGGCGGGAGTGGCGCCATCTCATCGCCGTGGAGGGCGCGCGCGTGGAGAGCAATTCGGGACACGGCAGAGAACACTGTCGTAGAAGGTACGAGATCAGCCGGTGAACTGGGGAAAAAAACGCGAAGTGCATCACTGACTTGATAGAGTGTCCGGTTGCCAATCCAACAGCCAAGACAGAAACACGATAGACAAAAAGCGATTAAAACGGAACTCTAACAGTATTGAGCAGTGATAAACGCCTGGAGTCGATACTCGTCACTACTGTTGAAATTGGAACAAGACGTGCCTCCGCTTCACTCCGGAATCGAAGACGAGTGAAGAAATTAATTTTATTTCGAAAGAACGAAAGAAATGCGTAACTGCGGTTAATCAAGCTGTTTAAAAACCATAGCCGTAGTAAAAAGTCCAGGGCAGAATGCGAAAGAGGATTGGCAGCATTCAGCCTCAAAAAATAGCAACGCAAGTGGGTGAACTATCCATGAACAGTAAATCTGCTCTAAAACCAGGTGGAAGCCATATTTTGAGCAGTACCATGGCCAAAACCAAGGAAGAAAGGGATTTTCATCTGCTAGATTGTAGCATTGACCAGAGCCGGAAAGAACCAGGAACTGAGTGAGCACACAGAAACAGATATCAAGCGGTTCCAGGCTTATTGTGAATCCGGAGGACAACCGAGGGTAGAACGAGATAGGGCAAGGACGCAAACAGGAAGAAAACAGGAGACTGGGTGTCAAAACGGCCGGAATAGCAATTTTTTATATCTCGAGCGGACATCGTGGCTGCAGTGTGAACGCAATGTAGCGTCCTGCGGCTCAGTGGGGAGTTTTCATACAGCTGAGATGTGTAGATTCACGAGACTCACCTCTACGACTGGGAAGTCCTAATGCAGGCTATCCTTGACAGTTCGCAGTTGTTCCGCAGGAGCAATTACATTAATAGAAGGGAGAATGCACCGGGGCGCAGTAGAATAGTGTCCAAAAGCGTAGTGCGTAGTCAACCATGTGACTAAGGCATGAATATATGGGGTACGCAAAGGCGGTCAGGCTGTGTACGACACGGAGGAAATCGCAACTGAAAGGAGAAAGACGCAGATGAGCACCAGAGGAAGGCGAAAGGGATTCGGCTGAATGGAGGAAAGGGTAAACACAGACAAAGAATCGCGAAGCATTTCGTTAAAGAACGGTCAAGTTAATCAGTATCGGCGGAATTTGCAATGATTTTTGACTCAGCTTCTCGACTTTCTTCGTGTAACACTCTTCAATCGCCTCCTCTGCAGCGCGTTTACGTGCCGTTGGAGCTCTGGAACACGCCGACGTTTCAGGGAGAATATTTCTCGCATCAACTTCGGACTCACGGTGACCCGAAACGTCAACGATGTGTGCATGACCTAGAGGACGAAAATTCGGGCAGGAGAGAATATAATAGAGGCGTACCAAAGGCGTACGACAGAATTGTTGTTCAACTCCCAGATTCAGGTGCACTGGCTTGCTGAAAGGTCAAGTGTCCTCTTCTGAGCTGTCAGACAGTGTCTGGTTGGCGAGAGACTTCGCGAGCATCTCCTCATCAACATAATCCGGAATTGTGTGACTGTTATTAAAGCCTCGAGTAAAACCGTTACAGTCGATGAAATGCTGGTGGCCACGCGACGGGCCCTAGCTCGGGTTCATCAACAGAGTCTGACAACAAAAGAAATAGCTCACGGCTGCGCTGACATCTGTACACGTCAAGACGTTCGGATCACCAGCTGCGAGTGCCTCCAGGAATTCCTTGAGCGCGGGGAGATCAATGCATTCGCGGTCCAGAAAGCGAGATGTGTACGAGAGAACCTGGTGTATACATCTAGCCAGGAGTCGAGGTTGTGATGAGGCGGGTCACGGTGTGGCGTACAGAGGTGTAGAAGTCAATCAATCGGTGTGCTGTGCCGAGACCCTGTCAATGAATGAAGAGTTGATCAGTGGCGGTAAGCTTCGAGCTGTTGGGTGCCATCGGTGGGCATTTTGACGCACCTTTGACGCGTTGGCGGGCTGCGTTGGCGGTGAGCATTGAGGGGTGGTGGTGGGAGGATGAAAGAGGCGGGATGTGCCCGGTGTAGAAAAGACACGCATGTTTTGCTAGTCGGTGCCAAGCCCGGCACATTCCTGAAATGGAATGTGCCGCCCTTGCGTTCACGCGCGGCACATTCACTCAATGTGCCGCCTGTGCACCGAATGGGGCAACGTGAAATTGACGCCAACTTGACGCCATGTGACGCCCTTGACGCCTGGGGGCGTCACTCGTAGATTAACCGTTCTTTAACGAAATGCTTCACGATGAAATGCTTCGCGATTCTTTGAACATGTTTATACTTTCCTCCATTTATCCCTATCTCCTTTGGCTGTCCTCTGGGTTTATCCTGAAGGGCCCTCATCCTTTCCCATTTGTGGACTGAACGGACTCTGAGGGGTTTTCAATTGAAGTTCTTCAGCTGACCACCGTTCTTCCAATCCGCAGAGGGACGCAGTTCCCCGCAGCAAATTTGCAACTGTGCCGCAGTTGAATTCCCACTGCGTCTCCACATTTTCGCACTAGGGCCGTATCACCGAGACGAAGATAAATAAGTGGTCTCTCACCCACAACCACTCTCTATCCCCGCCTTCAATATCGTTTCACGCCCCACTCTCAATTCTTCAGTTGGGCCGATCTTGCACTTTCAATGCTCTGCTGCTGGCATGCTCGAGCTCCTTCCTGACTCATTTTCAATTCTTCTTTGCATGGATCTCCCTGGTCACTCGAAATTATCTCGGGTTTGTTCTCGTTCGCCTTGCTATATTGCTCCACGCAACCTCTGCCCGTTGTGGCCATTAAGTTCAACATGCGATACGGAAATATATTCATTTCCTTCCTGTCATCAACCCATCTTGCCTTTCACTTCGTGCTTCTTTTCGTAAAATTTCTCAGTTCCCTTTAAATCTTCCCTGTGTTCCCTTATATTCCATTCCATCGACCGACGTTGAGAATTGATCTTCCTGTTTTCACATTGCCGGAGCGGAGCGGCGGGCCATCTTGTGCTCCATGAGCCTAACAAAGGAGATTTTTCCTGATGACGACGTCGATTTATTTTTGGACGGCCGCCAGCAGCGGCCAGCTAATCTTTTTTTGAACAGAGTGTCAGGTGCCTTACGATGAGCTGGCGCAAGTACTCGGGTGAGATTAAGCATGGACACGGGTCGCGGGTACACCCGCGGGTGTGGGTACGGTACGGGTCGCAATTTCAGACCCGTGCTCAACCCGCGTACCCGACCCGTGTACCCGCGGGTTTTTTAGCGGTGTATTTCGGCTTTTTTCTTCACATTCCTCTGTTTTCTTGCTCACCATTGGCTCTCTGGTCATCAGTAGACTCGTTATCAAGATCTGTAAATGCACGGAAGGTGCAGTACCTCAGTCTCCCGCAATGTGGGATCAAAGACTATATATTAAATACCTGTAAATGCGCGGAAGGCGCAGTACTACATAATAAGTAAATAGAACTATGAAGAATAGCTAGTGGACTCACCCTCAGTCTCCCGCAATGTGGGATCAAAGACTGAGGGCATTAGACGAATGCATACGGCTTAAATGTACCTAGGGCTGTATGACAGCTGTCAATCTTTATCACGGACCGGAGGCCGGGGCAGACCGCGGAATATCTCATTTCCTGACACCCCCACTCGACCCAGGCCGTAGTCCCATCGAGAGACAGAACTTTGAATGTTTATCATGAGGTAGTGCCTTTGTAAAGATATCTGCAACCATGTCCTCTGTGGGATACCAGAGTACAACACACTCACCATGGCGAATCAAGTCATCTCGCACAAAGTGATATTTTCGTTGTATATGCTGAGTCTGTGCACGATACTGCGGGTCTTGAGACAGAATAATTGCTGCTCGGTTGTCACAATGCAATTCGGTTGGATCACTTTGTGGATGTCCAAGCTCATCGAAAAAGGAGCGCAACCATGCCAAATGTTGTCCAGCATTTGCAAGTCCAATGTACTCGCTCTCTGTGGAGGATAAAGCCACCATGGATTGTCTGCGACTTGACCAGCCAATGGCTCCACGGCTTGCAATGAAGACATAACCTGAGGTCGAACGCGAAGTGTCTCAGTCTCCATTCCAGTTAGCATCACTGTAGCCATAGAATGTCATGTCCATGCTGAGGTCAGCCCCATCATAATGTAGGGCCCAATCCCGTGTGCCTTTGAGATATCGGAGCAGGCGTTTGGCAGCAGCCCAGTGAATCCCTTTGGGATTTGCACTAAACCGTCCAAGAACACCAACAGTATGTGCGATATCTGCTCGGGTCCCAAGCATTGCATACATGGCAGATCCAACAATGCTTTGATATGAAACAATAGGACCGCCTTCAACAAGAGCCATCTGAGTGATTGTCTCGTCACTCTCAGGGTCAAAAGCACTGAGATCAGTGCCTGTTGTCATTGGTGTGAAAACCGACTTGCAATCTGTCATGCCATAGCAAGCAAGAACCTTGTCAATGTATTGACGCTGGTTCAGAGCAATTGTGCGCTTTTTGCGGTCACGAACAATCTCGATGCCAAGGAGGTATCTGGCAGTACCCAGGTCTCGCATCTTGAAGCTGGAGGAGAGCATCCTCTTAATCTTCTGGGAGAACTCCTTAGAAGAGGCGGCAAGAAGAAGGTCATCAACGTAGACTACCACAAAACATGTTTGATTGCCCTCTTTGTAGACATAGAGGCAAGTTTCGGAATTGAGTCGATGAAAGCCTAGTTTTAGAAGTTTGGAGTCAAGAGTTCGATTCCAGGTTCTGCCTGCCTGCTTCAAACCATATAATGATTGCTTCAGATGCCAGCAATGACCTTCTGGGATTTGAACACAGCTCGGAGGCATCAGGTAGATTTCCTCTTCGAGTTCCCCATTGAGATAAGCTGTAGAGACATCCATTTGTTCAAGCTCGAGATTATATTTGGCGGCAAGTGCACAGATGATGCGAACAGACTCCAGATTTGCAGTAGGAGCAAAAACCTCTTTGTAGTCAATGCCCTCCTTCTGGGTATCTCCTCGAGCAACAATCCGAACCTTGTATCGTGCTATCTGACCTTTTTCATCAGTCTTAACTTTTGGCACGACTTTGGACTTGATAGGCTTGACACCCTCAGGGATTGGAACAACATCATAAACATCATTCTCCTGGAAAGCTGCAAGCTCCTCGTTTAGTCCAGAAACCCACTCATCAGCATTGGGACCATTCATGGCTGCATCCCAGCTGACAGGGTCAAGAGGGCTCTGCTGTGCAGTGAATGCTTCTGCAATAACATCATCAAGACTTGCGAGGAGAACAGCTTCAGTGGGGTCATCAAGCTCAGGTTCAGGTGAGGATGGCACATTATTTCGTGCTTCTCTCCGTGCTGCTACTTCGGCTGCACGCTGAGCTTTGGACTGTGTCTGTGGCCCTTGTGCAATTTTCTCATACTTAGTACTTGGATGTTGTGCTGGCACAGGTGCACGAGTACTTCTTCGAGGGGGTTCAATTCTGACACCTGCAACTTTTTGTAGTGGTGGATTCCCCCTCTCAGAAGGGTGCACAACAGATGGAATATCATCTGGTAATGGCAGGGGATCAGCCTGAGGTGGACTGTCCCTTGGTGGAGCAACTGAGATTGGAGGAGCCCCCACTGAACCTGGATTGGGTTGTAGTGGAATGTCTGTGTCGTCATCCTCGTCATAATAGGAGGTATCTCTAGGCAGCAGACTTTGGGAAACTCTCTCAAATTGTTCTCGAGAAGTTGCTTCTGGCTCCAGTGGAGGCTGTACCATGGTGGACGAGGGTTCATCATCATTGAACCTCACATGTCTCGAGTTTATGATTTTACCATAGGTACCATTTTCATTGATCACGAGCAAGTCATAGGCTTTGCTTCCTTCATGATATCCAACAAACACACAGCGGTTTGTTTTATTACCGAATTTTTGTTTGTGGCGCTTCTCCTTTGGAATCAAGGGATATGCGTGACATCCAAAACGGTGCAAGTGGTTTATGTTCACTGGTCAATCATATAGTATCTCGTGTGGGATACGATAACCCTGTGATGAGGTAGGAGTTCGGTTTATTGTGTAAGCTGCTGCAAGAAGAGCTAGTTTCCAGAATTTCCGAGGCAGGCGGGAATCAATGAGCATTGTTGTAGCCCGTGTGACAAGGGTTTGATTCATCCTCTCAGCAATACCATTCTGTTCAGGTGTATATGGTGCTGTTACTTCATGTATGATTCCCAGCCTCTTGAACTCAGCTTCAAATTCCTTGGATGTGAACTCTCCTCCTCCGTCTGTGTGGAAGAATCGAATCCAGCCTTCACAGAACTCCCAATTCGCAATCTGGGCCCTGAAGTGGGCTTCAACATCTTTTCGCCATCGCTTTATGCGACTGTAGACTTCAGATTTCTTCTTTGCGAATAGGACCCACACATTAGAAGAGTAATGATCAACAAGTACCACCCAGTAGCGAAATCCGCCTGGAGCTTCTGGTGTCACTGGCCCACCCATGTCACTCGAGACAATGTCCAAGGGACCACGAGCTTTAGTCTGGCTCTTGGAAAATGGTAGTTTCTTCATTTTCCCAATCACACAAGGCTCACAGAATTTTGGTATACCTGTCAAGGATGTGATTTCACCGAGCCGGCCTTTGCTCACAGAACTCTGAAGTAGCTGAAAATTTGTGTGTCCCGAGATTTTGTGGAGATGGTTGATATCCATTGCAAACAAAGCATGTGGATCTTGGCTCAATGG
The DNA here is from genome assembly GCA_029378395.1 of Mycena leptocephala. Taxonomy (NCBI): domain Eukaryota; kingdom Fungi; phylum Basidiomycota; class Agaricomycetes; order Agaricales; family Mycenaceae; genus Mycena; species Mycena leptocephala. The sequence continues at coordinate 36,940 of JARJLF010000021.1, read as the reverse complement.
AGTGCAAGTCATATGATACAGACCTTTCTTTTGCTTTGCCTCAATCATGCGTTTCCCATCAGAGTCTCGAATGATGCATTCATTGCCCTGGAAAATGCACTTGTATCCAGCCTTCGCTATTTGCTGAACAGATATGAGTGTAAGCCCAAAAGATGGAACATGCAATGCCCGCTTTAGGGCCAGTTGTGTCATGCCTCGTTTTGTTTTGCATGAGAACTGGAGAGTCCCAATACCGACTGCATCACAGTATGTATCATTTCCTAGACGAACCTTTCGTGGAGGGTTGAGAACTTGATAAGTCCCTGTCTCGAACCAGTCCATGTTAGGGCTCATTACTCTGGATGCTCCAGAATCCAGTACAATGACAAGTTTCAAGCCACTTGAGTCACTCGAGAGATAAGCAGACATAGCAGCATAGGATTTGGGAGATACAGAAGCTACATTAGCACTATCCTCATCTTCATCTCCAGAATCAGAGGCAGCAGAGGCATTTGCCTTTGAGCCACGTTTTCTGGCTTGCTTCCCAGATTTCGATTTCCCCTTCTTTGATTCCTGGACCATGTTCTTCAACTGGAAACACTGTTCAGTTGTGTGTGATTTATTTTGGCCATGAAATAGACAGGTCTTGTCACCACCGCTGGAGGATGGTTTGACTTTGTTGGAGCTTTGGGATTTTGCAGTCATGGCAGATTCATCTGCTGGCTCAGGGCGCTTCCCTAGAGTCAGGAGGCGTGCACGGACTTTATGGAAACACGGCCGACCCAGGATGTGCCCATATTGGGAAGTCACGTGAAGCTCGGCCATCGCGCGGCAAACGTGCGGCAAACATTTTGTAGCCTATTGTTCTCCTCCATTGTCCTTTCTCTTCGCTTATGTACTCGCTCCGAAAGTTCTAAGCCACTGCACCCAGGAATAAATGCAAGTGCCGGTAAATTCGAGGTAAATTATAACAAAATTAGTGAGCCGCGTAAGATTGATGCCGCTTCTGTGCGCGTTCGGGAGATGGAGCATGCAATGTTCGGTTAGGTTGCCGCTTTTTGCCATTTTGGCTGGTGGTTGGTGCAGCCTTCTGCGTTGCTTCAACAAGGCTTTGCGTTAAGACCAGCGTGGGAGCAGACTCGGCAGAGAACAAGATACGGTCGATCTCAGCCAGCATCGCCGCCAAATGCCCTCGCCCTCGGGACAAACACTCCCGCTCAGCGGCAGAGACAGGACCCGACTTGCGCTTCAAAAACTCTGCCAAGTCACCCGCTCTCGGCCCAATTTCATCCAACTCATAAATAGTACGAGCCAGCGCTTGCTCTCCCAGGGCCGCCAAATTCCCCGATGCCCGTTCTCGGGCGCTGTCTTACTCGTCGTCATCGTCTCCGGAATCAGATGAAGCGTCAGTATCGACATCTTCGTCTTCAATCTCCCCATCGAGAACATCATCTTTGTTGTGACCCGCATCTGCATTAACTGCAGTGCAAGACTCATCCTCGCGGAGCAGGTCTGCAACAGCTGCGGCAGCTCGAACTGTTGGGCGCTCCGATGAAGTTGCCGATGTTTCGGCTCGTTTAATCGCTGTCTTCGTTTGTAGAGCATGAGCCTCGGTGAGTGAGCTCGGTATTGGGATGGCTGGAATATTTATTCCTCCAGCGCGGAGACGATCAAGCATGAGGAATGCCCCTCGGATATGTTTGCAAGCCCCACCTTTCTTCTCGAAATCCGGGCATGCACACGTCACAACACCGTCGACACCAACCCTAACTGTATACTGGACAGGTGTAGCCTCTATCTCCAGAGCCTCGGCCGAGAGGCAGGGAAAGACAAATGCATTGGTGGTTGGTTCAAAGGTGGGTACTCCAACTTGGCCCGCGTCAAAGATTTTCTGAGCGCGCAGATCGTGATCTTCGTCAGGTAGGAGGTAAGCGATTTTAGGAATGATTTGCCTCCCTGCTGACCGATTCTTGAGAAGGTTTTCACCGCCAGGCAATAGGCGGACCTGAGCAGCAATGCGCAGCTCCTGTTCCCGGTATAAGTGTCGCTCTTGGAAGATAGACGGGAGGATATGAATAATTAGGATCCGAATAAGAACATCGACTCGGATTCTGCGTCCCCCATTTTGCCACCGCCGCAAGTGCTTGCGCTTTAAGATGCCATTGAAGGATTCCAGGTGATTTGTGGTCGGAATTACACCATCCATGTCGCACCCGAGTAGCGAAGCGGCGACTTTCCGGCCGTAATCGGACCAGCTTTTCCAGAGGTTATCGGTGGTCCAGTAGTCACGGAGATAATCGAGGTGTTCAAGCGCCTTTCGGATCGGTTTTCTGCGCTCGCCGAACTGCGTTATAAGCTCCCGTTCCCCTGCCAAAAGCTCACGGGCTTCCTCGATGGTTTGTGTTTTCACGAGCGAGTCTTCCAGCCGCTTCAAGCGGTGCTTGAGATCGACTTTCAGAGCATCCTTTCCCTTCAGTAATTTATTTCGATGATTTTTCCATGATTGTCGCAGATGAAATCGGCAAATTAACAACCAAATTGAGGGAATGACTGCGATCAAGGCCCCCCGCTCTTTCAAGTCAGTATCGGTAATGGCAGTATATGGGCAAAAGACCTCCCCAACGAAGGAGTGGAGGTGCCCGCAAGCAGTGACGGAGTCGCGCCATTTTCGGATGAGCTTCGTGAGGATGGCGGTGTCATAGCCAGCAGATGACTGCTTGTTTCCGGTAGGTGCAGAAAACATCAAAAAGGCGACCGGAACACCTTTGCGGTTCTCGTCGATGACCATAACAATGAAGAGAAGGATGCGGCTATTGCAAATCCCAAATGTGCCATCGAGGATGATTTGATTCTCATGCCCATACTTCCATGCTGCCTCGTTCATCTCGTCTGTGGCAATACACACTTCGAAGCGGTCGCCCTTGTCTGCCCGAGCCGAATAATGGAATACGGTGTCTGCGAGGGTGGCATTATACTGAGGAGAGTCTGGGTCAAGCCACTCATCCACGTTGACCTGTGGCTTTTCGGTAACCTTCACCCCATTCATGCGGTTATATTGACGGTATAAAGACCGGGAATCCCCTGTCCCCAGCAGCCAACGGTACAGGGACATTCGCAAATCCTCAGGAAACCCTTTATAACCTCGGGACGTTACAAGCTCGCGGTTCTTCTTTTTGACGTCTGCAAAGGTGGCGCCATCGCAGAGTTGCGAGAGTGCGACAACGAAGACAGATGGATGGACAGGTACCGGTGGTATTCGCGTAAACTCGGCCTGCTTGCAAGCATCGTTATGGTGGAAAAACCCGCGGATGCGTAGGATTCTCTCTGAATCCACTGCATAGGTAATTTCGGCGTGGGCGAGACAGGAAGTAAATGGGACAGGGGTGTGCCGTTCCTTCTTCTGAGTCCGAGTGTGATCGTATCCACATCGGCTAAAATACAGTAAGACACGGAAAGCCATAGAAATAAATATAAATGTCTTACCAAAGATATAGTACGCGCCTTGTGCGGTCGCATACTTTTACCGAGTTGGTAGAGTAGCAGCTCCATTGCTGAGACCAGCGGTTGTCCAGCTGCTCCCGGGTGTCGATATCAAGCCCTTGCTGCGCCATTATCGCACTCGCAGATAGCTGGTCGTCGTCGCTCAAGGTATAAAGGTAATCTACCGGAGAATTCCCGCCTTCGTTGGCAGTGGCATGCACCCGATACATTTCTTCCAATTGTTGGAGCTGCGCAGATGAAACCATTAATTTCTTGAGAGGGATATCGGAGAGCAAGCTGCGCTGCTTGAGCGGCGCCTTGGACTTCTTGGAGGCTGTCTCGGGCGTAGTGTTGGCCCATTTAAAATTTCCTTGTGTGCTGAGGGTAGCCGATGGGATCTGAGAGGCGTCAATGGGCTCGGAAGGGACAAATGTGAAGTCCATTGAGAGTGTAATAACAAGAGGTGCAATAGTAGGTGGTAGAAGAGTGTAAAAACACGAATTGACGCGTAGAAACGCGTCCATTGTGGCACATAATGAGCCCAAAACGCAAGCCACCGAACGAATACCTTTCTGGGATACGAGATGCCGCGCGATGGCCGCGCTTCACGTGACCTCCCGATTTGGGCACATCCTGGGGCGGCTTACATTCCGGACTTTATCCCAAGTCATGCTTGTACCAAGAGAGGAAACAATGTTCCCTCTGATTCCAGTCCAATAAGGATCATCTGGCAAAGTGCTGAGCAAGATGAGAGGCTGAAGATCTGCAGAGAATGGGTATTTCAACCGTGAAAGACGGTCAAAGTAACCCTTGATAACCCCAATGTGGGCTTCAATCTTTGAACGATCAATGAGTTCTGCTTCACTCTCCACACCAAGTTTGGTGGTGAAGAGAGAGGCAAGAATGCCCATAGCAGTATCAGCACGATTGTCCTCTTCAAAACGTTCTTGCAGTTTAGCCCAGAGAGTCCCAGCGCTGGTTTCATCAACATATTCCATGCATAGCTCCACGGATAGGAATTTATTTATGATTCCCAATGCGCGACTGTTACGCTCTGCAGGAGTGTCTTTGAAAGCTACACCAACAGTAGGAGTGGGTCCAGCCACAGAAGTGGTAGTACCACCAGTTGTACCAGTCACAGTAATAGCAGGAGTCCCAAGAGAACTCGTGATAGCAGCAGCAGCAGTGAGGGCATCAGCAGCAGTTGAAGCCTGTATAACACTTTCCAGCAAAGTAAACACACCCTCACGGTGCAGCTCCATCTGAGTGTGGACACGGAACAAGGGCCAGTCCTCAGCACCCGAGAGCTGGGTAGCCGCCGGAATGACAGTGGTTGACATCTGTGGGAAGTCCGAGGTGGTATCGGCAGTTGGTCAAGTGATTGATGCGAGGCAGTGCTCGCGATGCTTCTAGCTCTGATGAGCGAGCGGTGAGTCTTCAATGTAGGTACGTCTTCAAAGCGCTAGCGCTCCGGGGCCCATAACCTATCAAGATCTGTAAATGCGCGGAAGGCGCAGTACCTCAGTCTCCCGCAATGTGGGATCAAAGACTATATATTAAATACCTGTAAATGCGCGGAAGGCGCAGTACTACATAATAAGTAAATAGAACTATGAAGAATAGCTAGTGGACTCACCCTCAGTCTCCCGCAATGTGGGATCAAAGACTGAGGGCATTAGACGAATGCATACAGCTTAAATGTAGGGCTGTATGACAGCTGTCAATCTTTATCACGGACCGGAGGCCGGGGCGGACTGCGGAATATCTCATTTCCTGACACTCGTTACACATCTCATACTCATCCAATTTTCTGCTTGCTTGCTGACCCACTATCTCAAACATGGCTCAAATTTTATTAATATCGGTCTCGTGGTTGTTCGGGTGCCTTCCACCCCGGGCAAATTATCCAATTTCTGTTGCTCTCACCGTGAATTTGCAGCCTGCACGAAGGAACTGTAACAGTAGGTCGAATCAAATACCATTAGGCTGGAATTTTGCGGGTATACCAAACGGATTTGGGGACCCGCGAGTAACCCGTACGGTTTTTAGACCCGACCCGTGCACGGGTACGGTTTTTGCGGGTCCGGGTACGGGTAGGCCCAAAGGTACCCGCGGGTGTACCCGTGTCCATCCTTAGGTGAGGTAATGCCGGCGTGCGCGAGTGATCACTGCAAGGGAACCCGTCTCTGCATCAAGCTCCAGATGATTCCGCAGGAAGACCGTTTTCGACCCGGACTCCCGGCCCGTTGATTCGTCCCTGGATGTCAGCATCGACAATAGCGACAACTTGGTCAGAGATCGCTGCGATCGTGTCGGGGCAGAGGAAGTCGGTAGGTAGGTAGGTAGGATTACACGGCCAGTCCCGCTGAGGAACGCCGGGGCCCAGGAATTATCTAAGCGTGCAGGCACTGGTGTACACTATTCCTGGAGAGGGTGACATGCACTGCGTTCCGCTGTCGGCTAGGCTTAGCCGGCTTAGCTCATGGTCCCTGAGCGTAGCCGGCTAGACTCGGCCTAGACTCGGCTAAAAAGACCCCGTATAGCCGACAGCGGAACGCAGTGATGGATGGGTGTGGGGAGGTGAGTCACGCAGGAGGTTCGCAATGTCGCTAGCCCATCCTTCCTTCCACAGAGCCAGCATGTCGCACAGCGCACAGTGCACAAGACGGTCTTCACCAAGCCCAGCCACGTACCAGTAGCAGTCTTCTCGTCTTCGATCATCCCGGTTTCCGTGAACACCGGGTCGACCAGGGAGCGGTCATGGAGCCAATGAGGCGGCGAAGGAAGTAGTGCTGTACATCCACAAGCTCATCTAGCTGCAAGGGGTCGAGATCTAGTGAGATGTCGGCTGCCCTGACAAGGTACAGTCGACACAAGCCATGTATAGTCGAAGACCCTCTACAATAGGTAACAAGAATGTTTAGCTGTAAACTAATTTTATCTCTTTTAGTTTGGTATTTATTTCTGTGTTGGGCCCCGGGTATGAGCGACGAGCACGCGCTGCACTTGGGACTCTCAAACACTAATGCGACCTCAACGGCCTTAACGGCCGTAACTCGGCTTCATTCATGCTGTAATATACAACCTTGTCTCCTATAAAAGCTGGCTGGATTTACTTCCTGCTCTTCACTTCGAGTCTTCAACGTCCATCTTGAGAGCATCTCAGCTTCCCTTTTTGTTCACCATGTTCGCTGCTCTCGTCACCATTGCTACCAGCGTCGTCTTCGCCGTCGCTGCCCCTACATCCTCCCTCGATGCCCGTGCTGGTGCTCCGATTCCAGCCCCCGTCCACCCCATCCTCAACACGTCCACGTGCATGGGCATCGTAGGAGGGGTTTATGCAAACGGGACTCAAGTTGATATGTAAGTCTATTCATTGCGAACCTTTCCTTGGTCTAAGACTAAGAACAGCTTCGAATGCAATGATTCTGCCTCTCAGAACTGGGAAATCAGCAGCGGACCCCTTCCCGGTCTCTCCCCATTCTCTTCCGCTACCACTGGGACCGATACCTACTGCCTTGATGCCGGAGTACCTGCCGACTGTATATTGAAAGTTTTATCTCTGTCGACATACTCTAAAAGTAATTTTCCTAGATGCTGATGGAGTCCAGATGAAGATCTGGAAATGCTTCAGCGGGTTGGCCCAGCAAACATGGAACAAGCTTGAGAGCGGCCAGATCCAGCTCGCCAACACCAACTTCTGCTTGGATCTGACAAACGGTGATACCACCAATCGTAACGTCCTTCAAATCTGGACTTGCACGGCTGGGGACACCAACCAGATCTGGAAGATTGATAGTATCCTTCAGTAAGGAGATACAGAAGAACAGATACGATTCGTGAATTGGTGTCGTTTAAAATATCGGCTTTACACGTAGTTTTTTGGACATTGTTTTCGTTGGATGACTGAAATCAGATTGATTGTACAGGCTGTAGTATGTTACGCATAGTTTCTAGTGAGGGACCTTATTGGACAAAACTCAAGTGTCGCTTGTCTGGACTGCCTGATATGGTAGCGTATCGATATACATGCGAATATATACGAATATATCAGTGTGGGAGCAGATATTTGCAAATATATTGCGATATATTGATATAACAGAATAACATTCACTTGATATACTAGGCGGATATACACGTATATAATTCCCCAATCAAGGCACACTCCTCATCATGAAAACAAAGTTCCTGAATATTTCGATATATCCGTATATTACGGTATATGTTTCACACGGCAAGCTTTGCCTCTAGATCAGCTTTGAGGGATGTATTCCTTTAAAATATAATATACATTATGCCTCGAGCCTTATCTCACTGGCTTGGCATACACTATTTTTGGTCCGAAGCGCCTGACTCATGGAGCGATCCCTAGCCGACATTCACTTTTAGGCCCGAGGTCCGCAACTAGGGATCCCCACCGTAACCGTACAATACGGTTTACGATTACGGTTAGACGGCTGTGCCGTACAGTACCGTAAGGCCTTCTGTGGCCCATTATACAGTGCCGGACAATCAAAGCCAACAAATTAATGGGGCATTTTTGTGGGTCTGGGAAAGTAACCAATAAGCTTCTAAATAATGAAAGATGTATATCTACCTCTAAATGGTTAATATTGTACTAGCCGATTCCCTGTAAATTCAATTTTGAATTTTGAGGCCCGAAAATTTGGCCAATCACCTAAAAACACCCCAAAATTCACGAAAGAATTGCAATCGACTCCTTTTCACAAGCGCCTTCTGAATCTGTTAAAATCAAGAAAATTCAACGAGCCATTCGTCAAAAAATCGCTTTTCCTTTTGGGATGGCAGGTGGGCCGGACAACCGATAATCAGATCACATGGTCATGCAGCATGGATTTGGTGTGGATGCCTTGAGGCACAACTTGCGCCCAACCCTTCTTCACTTTGTTCCTCCATTTCCCACCCATACTATGTCCTCCAAACGAGGCCGTGGTTGTCCAACAAAGGTCAAACAAAACTTATCTGGCCTCCGTAATCAGAAACCTCGCTCTCCAACCCCTGACACAGCACCTTCCCAGCCTTTGGACCCAGAATACAGCCCAGAGTGGCCCAGTGACCTCGTTGACGAAAGTGAAGAAGAATCTGAGGCCGAGGAATTTGATTTGGCTAATGAGGATGGAATGAAGTCCAAGCCAGGATCTGACTGACATTGCTGTTGATTCAGATATTGAGGTGGAGGAAGAAGACCAAGCCTTTTCCTTAGGTACAGAGTTTCTTGAAGATCGGAAGGTGTCACAACGGGCAATGATGTGGATTGCACCAATTGTCAATTAGGTACATTCATACATATATGTATAGAGGGCGTGATTACCTCCCTGTTGGCCTGAGGTTACTGTAGTATTTCGTTCAAATCGACACTGGGTGTGATGCGTGACCCAAAAAACCAATTCGACATTTCGACAACAGCCAAAATTTGGCATGACACCAGCGAAATTTTCGATATCGAATCGAAAATTTTGGCTTTTTTTGGGTCTTACAGGCGTTTTTGAGCCCTGTGTGACACTTGGGAGGTTCGACAAACGGCCGTGTGACGCGTGACCCTTGCCAAATTTCGATATCGACAGGGGGGTGCGTGACGCGTGACTGGCGATTTGAACGAAATACTACAGTACTTCCCACATGTGATCGATCACCAGCCAGGTGACTCCGTCAATACACTTCCCAAATCAAGTAACAATACTGTATTTAGACATCACGATCGAGAGGAATGAGCAAAATCAAACCGCCGATCGAGGAATCCTCGATCGGCATTTCCTCGTTCGAGGAGATTTGTAATGTCACGCCGCCGGCTTGACACGGCACCTTTTTTTGAACATAGCCAAGACTATTTATCATGGTTCTCCTTCATATGCAAAAGAATTAATTTTTTTGAAGAGCGAGATCTCTCTGAAGCAATGTCCTGCATGCCCTCAAATTATCTTAGGCTCCATTCGGCTGGCGTTACTTAGCGGCACTTAGCAACAACCGATGTTAACAAGTGACGGTGATTTTGTTCCGTCACTTCAATAAAATTTCGGAGAATTGCCGAAAAGTCCGAAATTAAAGCCGAAAGCCATTAAGTTTGCCTTTTCAGCCTTCTATACGTGTCCTACATTCATTACACTTTCACTAAACATCTGTGAAAAACACCCTGGCCTGCATACCGTGTAATGGCCCGGGTTCCTCCCACCCCACCTTCCCGTAAAGGCAAAAAACGGCGTCTTGCAGTAGCTCAGGCTGTTTTGGCGGCTGTCCTTGGTGTGGTCGAGGTCATGAGGCCTCGACTTTGCCCAGAGCCATATCATACATCTGTTCGCACAGGCCACATGTGGATTCAAGAGCTCATTACAGGGCACCCAGATCGCATTCGGCGTAACTTGGGAATGCAGAAGCATGTCTTTCGAAAGCTTGCGCGCAGCCTCACAGCGAAGACCGGGCTCAGTGATTCCAAACATGTTACATTGGATGAAGCTCTTGGGCTTTTCTTGCACATGCTTGTCACCAATAACACCACGGAGCAGGAGCATGAATGGTTCCAAAGAAGCCCTGATACGATCCACCGGTAGATACATTTTCATGTCGCAAAATTGTGCAACTCACTGACAGCATATAGCCATTTCCATAGGGTTCTCAATGCGATTGTCTCCCCAGCCTTTCGAAACACATATCTGAAAATGCCCACTCGAGACACCGAGACATCGCCATATATTACAGACAATTCAAAATTCTTCCCATTCTTTGACGGTGCACGCGGTGCACTGGATGGTACACAGATTGGCACCTCTCCTCCAGATGACGTTCGGAAAGGACGCTTTCGTAATCGCAAGGGGTTCCTCTCCACGAATGTGCAGGCTGCGGTAGATTTCGAGCAGCAGTACATCTACTTGCTCACTGGATGGGAGGGGAGCGCTTCCGATAGTGCAATTTTCAATGCTGCACGCCAATCGGACCTTGCAATTCCGGTTGGGAAATACTTTCTAGCAGATGCGGGTTATCCTTCCTGTGATGCTCTCCTGGTCCCATTTCGGGGCAAGCGTTATCATCTTCGTGAGTGGGGTGAGGCAGGCGAACGGTTTGTATAATCTGTTCAGTTGTGATAATTTTAGCTGACACCTAAATGTAGGCCACAGGACTACGAAGAACTATTCAATCTTCGACACTCCGAACTCCGTAACATCGTTGAGCGGGCTTTCGGTGCAACCAAAAAAAAGTTCAAGATGTTTCGGCAGCCCTCAAATTTTTCTGTTCGCACGCAAGCCCGTATTATCATGGCATGTGGTATCATTCACAATTTCATACGGCTCCACGACCCCGAGGATGCTGATCTCTTGGATTTGGACATAGAAATGGACGATAATGGGCTGGATGGTGCTGTGGACCCAGACGAATTGTCCGCTGGAATTTCGCCTGAGGAAACAGAACGGGCGGATGCGAGACGTGATGATATTGCAAAGGCGATGTGGGCTAGCTACCAAGCAGAATTACAGCGTCGGGCAATGTAATTACGAGTTCTAAGAGCTAGTTACAAGTCCATGGCACGCGCGATAGCCTTGTTGAGCCATACCCGACGAGCTGCCTTGCGATTCTCCGGAAATTTCAGATATTGGTCAGCCAGCGTAGAACTACTGAAGACCTCTGCTGCAGCAGCAAATTCGTTGTCAGAAAGATCAGCTCCCTCCTCCGCAACCATGGCGTCCCAAGCCTTGTTGCGACGGGCAGGGGAATCAGACATCGACTGGGATATGGAGTCCTCTTGGAAAGATGCTGCAAGGGTCTCAACAGAGGCTGCGAGGTCAGCAAGGACAGTCGTGCTGGACACACGGCCGTGGCGTGAGCGCTTTGCGCCGACCTTCTGGCTGTTGGTGCTGGCAAGGCTTTTGCGGCTGTTCTGCTTCGGAGTGTTCAAGGTAGACGAGGAACTATTCTGATAAAACCGATTCAGCTTGAATCGAAATAAAAAAGATATAGCAAACACACCGATATATTTACGAGCGCACCACGCCCATCCTCGTCATCCTCGTCTTCTTCCTCGTCTCCACCATCCTCGCCACCGTCCGAAGTGTTGTCGAGTGTCTGATTGCCACATGTGATGCCATTGGAGAAGGAATCCTCGCCCGTGGCCATGACATCGTCGCAGAGGAGAGCCATGTCGTCGTAGTACTCGAAGGGGCGGTCCTTGAAGCTCTTGTGCTTTGGGTGCTTCTATCCGAGCATCAACGGTGCGCACCAAGAAAGGTAGGAGTAATGTGGACTCACTTCAAGGTAAGCCACCCAAACTTCCTCGGTTGCGGTGATAGACTTCGTGCGGGCATTATAGCCAAAGCCGGAGAGGGAGAGCATGCCCTTCATGATTTTATATTGGCTCTTCAGCTGGCAGACGGTTGTCAGAACTGAATCAAGACAGAGATGATGTGACACACCCGTGTCCAGCAACTTTTGACTTGTTTTGCTGTGCGCAAGTAGCCGGCGACCTTCAGAGCGGTCACAACTTTGTTGTAGCTCTCTGAGGTCCAACCAGACTCCGCCTGACGGCCCAGCTTTTTTTCGTCAAGGAGAACACGGACAAGAATGGCGAGCATGGGAGGAGTCCATTTGTCGCGTTTTGTGGTGTTTTTCGGGCCCCCGTCGCCGTTGGCGGCATCGGAGGACGTGTCATTCGTGCTTGTGGTCCTCGCCATGATTTTAGAAGAGAGGTAAAGTGAGTGGGGAGGTCAAGAGGGACGCGACGAGCGGGCAAAAGGTGAAACAAACAAATGTCAAAGTGACAGCAAACACAACAAACAGTGACTTACGAAGTAACGTGGCAACCGAATATAATTTACAGCACGAAGAAACCGCTAAGTAACCGGTGTTTCATTTTGGCAGAGAGTATTTGATAAGAGCCGCTAAGTAACGCGCAGCCGAATGGAGCCTTAGATTTTAGCCGTACACCGTTATCAGACAATGGACCATTTAATCAGAATAATGGGTGGCCTGAGCCCTTTCCTTAAATGGGCGACAGCTCCCGGATCCCCCTATACATCGTGTATTTGGGCTGTTGACCTCCGGCAGCGTTACCCTGAGGTCACCAACGCGGGTCCTGGTGACCCCACGTATATTCTATTTACATTCCCATGGATTTGAACATTCACGAAGAACTAATTATCCACCCGAGAAGTATGGCGCACAATCACCCGATCCCCCTCCGATCGGCGAGCATGTGTTGCCAGAGCATGTGTTGCCACTCCCGGAGGTTCCTCGCTGACTGAATTTAATTTACTTCAGATTCCGCTCCTCATGTTGTTATCCCCAACTTATCTGCAGTAAATTCAACTCAGTCAGCGAGTAACCTCCGGGAGTGGCAACACCTGCTCGCCGATTATTTTTGACAGCACCAGTGCGCAATGAAAGAAAATTCAAGGAGTCTAGGAAATAATTTAGCATTATTGAGTGGGTGAAGGCAGAACAATACATCCTGGTTTTCCTTTTCCTGGGACAACCTGCTTTCCTCCGGATCGCAAAGATGAACTTGCTTCCCTCGAAATCTTGAAAGGGTCCAAACACAGTTCTCGGAATGATCCAGGCATCCACAACTCGTGTACCATGACGTACTGGTAGCACATCATAGACATGGGGAATCGATCAATACAGAGCAGCACCAAATTTTGTGTGGTCAACTCATCGCGCCAAGGAAAGAACGTGGTCATTTGGAGGCGCCCCAGAACTCCTCTTCCCATCAAATCCCGGTCTGCTAAAGATCATTCATCACGCACTCCAAGTCGTCTCAAGAGTGATCCGGGTGGCTGGGACGTGATCTCAATTTCAGTGATGAGAGTAGCAGGTTGAACACTAAACTGTCGATTGTCCGCGCGCGCACCTGAGACGCATCACTATTGATTCACATCCAACTCCATTGCTCGTATTCTCCAATATGCACGTTGTATGTTTGTATTTTCCACTCATTTTCTTTCGTCCAAATGTTATCACCGGCTGTCCCATCTCAAATCCGATATATCAACGTCACAAGCTACGCATTGAAGGGCCCCCGTCTTAGTTACAGGTCTAAGGGTCAGCAGGTCAATAACACATTGCGCGGGACGGGAGAATCACGTACATTGAAGCCTGGAGTCCCTCTGTTGACACATTGGTTGGAACAGCATTCCGAGTTCAGGTTACAAAAGGTGTTCGGCCCTTGGCAGTTGCACTGCGCGGCTGTACTGGTGGCGAAGAAGAGCACCACGACCGTGAAAGCTTTGAAGAAGGGCAAGTGCATAGTACGAGTGGTAGTAGGCTGGTGTGCTCGAGGACGGCTTTTTGTCTGGCGATCCAGCGGAGCGCGGGGGCTTATATAGGGTGGACACTACAATTCCATGGAGTAGTTCAACCTAGGCTGGAATCCAGAACAGAATTGACTTTGAAGTGGCGCGACGGGCGGGAAGCATATCAACACTGTTGTGATTTGACAGGCCGTCTGGGAATTGTAGCTTGAACTCCCTGCCGAAAACACCTTCCTTCGGCAGGGTAGTAAGAGCTGGTGGATATGTATGGTCTTATTGTGGCAGGAGCCAAGGATTTGGCAGGAACCATTAATTAAACAGAAGTGAAACATAAACTTCCGTGGTGAATGGAGGTAAAAGCTGTTGGGACACGACTACGTTGGAACAACCTTCAACCAGAAATTGATTAAACAGAAGAGACATGTCCTTCCGTGGTGAATGGAGAAAAAAGCTGTGGGGACACGACGACATCGGGACATCCTCGACCCAGGAATTAATCAAACAGAAGTCAAAACGTTGTCGTGTCCCAACAGCTTTTACCTCCATTCACCACCGAAGTTCATGTGAGCTGTCGTCTGGATTGATTTTATATTGGTCCATTAGAATATCTCTGGAGGTATGGCGTATGCGTCGTGAACAGATAGATGGAAACGGAGAACACCACGAAGCTTTTTGTATATAGCGCCTGAGTTTGCGAGGGCACAGCGGCGCGGTCCAGTGGCGATAGCACCATTCTATTTGTTTCTCTCAAAATACTAGAAAAAGATTGATGGCTCTAGAACCAATCACGGTCTGCATTTCTCGGAGTACGCACTTCGTCCGATCCAGTAGTGGTTCATGTACTAGTGTACGCACTCATTCTTTACGTTTTGTGCGTGAACCTGTCCGATCTGTCCGATTCATTCCGTGCCAGAGCACGATGAACAACAATAAATGTGGCTCTGGGTTGGTTGGTCCACTCCCTGAAAGCACTCTGTGTACACTTGTCTTTTTCTATTTTCGCGGGAGAAGCCTAGACTCGTTACCAGTCTGCCCTACAATGGCAAATCTTAGTGCAAGCACTATGCCGTAGGCAGACTGGTACAACTCGGACCGATCAAAAGCGCTGCGCCCGGAGTTTGAAATTTTTCATTTCTTGTGCCCTAACTTCAAATCTCAATATTTTTCTTTGATCAAAGCTAGAGGTCCCTGTGAAGCTCCCTCAGCTTAAATTCTGTCTCCTCAGAATTTTGATTCTGAGTCAAACATGCAGGACTATTTTAATAGAGAAAGTCCCTTTTCGGACCGAGATCACCGAAGACAACTTTGACGGCATGATCGGCACCACTCAAGAATTTCAAACTCCGGGCGCAGTTCTTTGACATGTCCCGAGTTGTAGCAGTCTGCCTATGGCATAGTGCTTGCACTCAGATTTGCCGTAGTACAGACTGGTCATGACACCGGGGGCAAAAGCCGACGCATGTGGTTTCCGCATGCGTTAGACGCATGTGGCCCTCATGTGGGCGTGACATTCCACAAAAGCCTTTGTCATATTACAATGAATCGGTAACTAGCTACAAAGTAAAATGTATTTAGTTACCGCAAATATAAGAGATAGTTTAAGGATAGTTAAGAGTAAGTTTTAGAATGGTTACGAGTAATTTATACCGTGTACCCAGGTTTTGTTTGCGCGAGCCGCGACTCGGCCGCAGATGCTATCGGGGCTCTGCAGAACGACGGCACGATGCGGTTGCGGCAGAGTCGCGCCCATGTGACGACTCAGAGTCGAGCCGGCCTTCGCTGGCTCGCACTGCGGGCAACACGCAGCAGCGTGCCCCGCGCCCATCCTACGCACTGCAGGCGCGACGCAGCGGTGCGCCACGCGCCCATCCCACGGCCCGCATCGCATGTCTAACCGGGATCTTGTCGCGCTTGATGCCCGGTGTTGTTGTCGGTGTGGAACCCCACCCACGGGTCGCCTTTGTCGGCGTAGAGCCCCACCCGTGGATCGCCATTGTCAATGTAGAACCCCACCCGTGGGTCGCCTTTGTCGGTGTAGAGCCCTGCCCGCATGTCGCCTTTGTCGTCCCCGGAGCCCACCCGCATGTCGCCTTTGTCGTCCCCGGAGCCCACCCGCACGTCGCCTTCGTCGAGCTCCGACTGCGTCCGCGCCTCCTTTGTGTCGGGACCACACGTGCGCTTCGCGAGCACGGGACCTTAGCTTTGTCTTCGGGGGAGCCCGCGTTCCTCCTTCCTTTGCTGCCCCCGCGCTCCACGAGCAGCCTCACTCCACGGTGTCGTGACTTCGCGAAGAAGTAAACAGTAAATAGAGTTAGTATGTACAGTAGATAGCGGGTGATATATGTAGTAGTTATAGAGCGACAACTGACGCGTGAAGTATAGTACTCAAGATGAAGACGCGTAAAGTAAGTAGAGTAATTCAAGAACGGGTAATGAGCTCGTAAATATCTTTGGTGGATGGGCAGGGGTCATAAAAAATGCATTCAGCTTCCTCCTCCATCGAAGCAACAACCCGCATCATGCGGGCGCTGAACTCGGCGAAGCCGCCGACCGAGTCGAACTCGAAATATTCGTGGTGGTGAACTCCGCAGGCGCAGAGCTCGACGATGCGCTTGCCGCCTTCACAGAACTGTAGAAGTTGGGCGAGCTGTTCTTGAGGTCCCCAGATTGAGAATGAGACGAATGAAGGAGGGGGAAAAAAAAGACGCACCGCAGTAGTATCGCCGGTCCACCTCCCAGCGGCACACCCAGATGTGCGTCTGCCCCACGTCGCACTTCTCGTATTCCCTCTGCCGCCGCTCCCAGTCGCTCGAGTGGCCGACCTTCCACTTGAGTCGCGCCAAAAATTGGCCGCCGGTGAGGGCACCCGCTCGGTATTCCGCGATGTCGTCGTTCGAGGCGCATGCGACGTTGTAGCACACGCCCGGGCCCTCCTTGGCGTATGGGTGCGAGGCGCGGTGGGCGAGGAACTTCGCCAGCTTCGATTGTGGCTTAAAGAGGTCAGCCTGCGTCCCCGCCGTCGGAATTGCGATCGTACAAGCTCAGTTGGCTCATCGTACGCTGGGCGTCGTTGGGGTCGTCAAGGGCGCTGGTGGAGCACAGAAGAGGTGGAGGAAGTGTTCAGGGAGTTGGCCAGAGGTATGGGAGGGCAGATTGAGGTGGGGAGAGAGCAGGCAATTGGTGCAGGATGTAGAGGACGACAATGAAAAGAGATGACAGGTGCGAGAGAATCTGGGAGCAAGTGAGGCTGAATGAAGAGACACGAGAAAATCCTGGGTGATGGAAGGAGGAGGATCGCTGGTGTTGTCGACGCCGACTGAGCGGCAGCCGCAAGCGCGGAGAGGATCACCGCCACCGGCGATGGCGCGCAAGAAAGTGTAAAAAAATTTGCAAAAAAAAAAATTGCGAGCGCAGCAGCCGCCGCGCTCTCCTCGACGCCGACACGCATCGGGGGTCGGGGTGGGGCGGCCGAGTGACCCCGCAGACGAGGGGAGCACCCCCCGTGCCTGGCAAGAGAGCGGAGAGGCGGCAGAAAAAAAATGGGGCCATTGTGGGTTGGGCAGCGGGACTTGGGCGCGTCTCGCGCTCCCCGACACCGACGCCGCATCGGGGCGCGCGCGGGCATGCAAGCGACTCCGCAGACGAGGGGAGTACGCCCCGCGTCTGGGAACAGGGCGGAGAAGCGGCAAAAAAAATTAGGGCCGTTGTGGGCGGGGCGGCGGGACTTGGATGCGTCACCGACGCCCACGTCGCATCTGGGGGCGGGCGGGGGGTGCAAGGGACTCCGCAGACGGGGGAGCACACCCCGCGTCCAGGAATAAAGCGGAGAACACGCCAAAAAAAAAATGGGCCATTTTGTGCGGGGCGGCGGGACTTAGACGTGTCTCGTGCTCCCCCGACGCCGATGCCGCATCGGGGCGCGCGCGGGGCGTGCAAGCGACTCCACAAACAGGGGGAGTAAAGCGCCCGCGTCCAGGACCAGTCCGGCCAAGGGCGCCAAAAAGAATTGGGGAAAATGCGCAAACTGCGTCCTCACTGAAGAAAAATGAAAAATTAGGTCGATTTGAAATATTGCAAGGCCGACGTACACTGAAACTGAAGCACAGGAATACCGAGGTCTTGAGGTGCTACCCGCGCAAAGAGTCTGTGGAGCAGATCCAAAGGTCATGATATTCGAGGGTTCGCAGACAACTTCGCGGATAGCCGCTCCGTGTTGTCTTCCTCGACGCTACCAGCGCAAAGCCAGAAGCCAGTAGTGGGTCGTTCTTGGGTTCTTGTAGCCGAGGCTACCAGCGCAAAGCCAGTAGCCGGGTGTCTGCAGAGCAAATCCGCAGACGATGGATGTAGATGGTGAGAAGTAAATGAGACATGTGTATGGATTTGGAGTGCGCAAACAATGATCACTTTATCTGTGTTTATTGATGAAGTCTCCGCAACATGCCGCACTATAATTTGAAAAAATAACTGTTTTTATGTCGCTAGAAGTGCCATTTAATTGAATTTCTAACGGTACAGCGCTAGTTCAAACGACAGAGCAAGTAAGTCGTATGCGAAACATTCGAAAAAAACAAACAAAAGTAAGAGAACAAGTCAATATTTAGTTACATCGGCAGGCCGTGCACCCGAATGCGGTAGAGACATGTGTATTCCTCCATACCCCAATTATTCTTCACCACCAGCACGACGAGACCGAAGTCGATACCGATATCCCGGATCTCCGCGTCGACAGGGAAAGTCTGGATGTTATTGGGGGAGTGTATGTCATACCGCAAGGACGCAATGCGGATGTACTCCGAGAGCCCGAGACGCGCAGGCTGCCCTCACTGGGTCGCAAGCGCATGCCCATTCTGTATCGCAGGCACGCGTCCCTGCTGGGCCAGCTCGGCGCACCAGGCCCTGAGTTTTGTGATATTGTCCTGTCCTTCAACCAGAGCCCAAACTTCCATATCTTGCGGCGCACTTGTCCGCCTGCCCACTGCGACTGTAGCAGCCACATGCTCAATGGTGATGGCTTCGATGTAGACCAGGTTGCTGAGCACGATACCAAGCTGACCCTGAGATCCGGCGAAAGGCCAGCAATGACCGTCATGAATGTCGTAGTGGAGGGCGGTGAACGGTGAACGTCCAGCGACAGTGCCTTTGCCGGTCAAGGACGCCACGATCCGGCCGGCCAGTGTCGATGGACGTGTATAGGTCACGCTGGTAAGAGATGGGATAACGGAGGCGCCGGTGGAGGATAAGGCAAAATCAGGCTGGGTATTGAATGCCTGGAGAAGCAGCTGCAACTTCTCGATATCCTTCCTGATAATCTTGCTCTCCGCCGCATGTAACAGCTGCGATGCGTCGAGATCCTTTCTGAAGCCGTCGAGCTCCGACCTCGTAGAAGCGTGGGAGGGAATTTCTGCGGCATATGCGCGCACGAGCAACCGCAATGTGTCGAGCTCTCTTCTCAGGCCGTGGAGCTCAGAGCTCGCACTCACACTGTGGTGCTTCGCTTGTGCTTCTACGACTCTGATGTCCCGCCGGGTGCGCTCATATTGTGATGACAGCCCTGAGAGTGCGTCCTCTAAGCGCTGTAATCGCACTCCATCCAGGCGAGCCTCTCCATCTCTGGTGTTGTCGGTGCGCACCGAATCTAGAGACAGTGGAGAGTGAGAGTAATCCGAGCGCTGAGCAGCGATGTCTGGCATCGGAGACGCGGGAAGACGCAATACATGGTGGATGGTGAAGGACGGTGCGAGATCAAGGATCATGAAGAGGAGTAGCCCGAGAGACATCACAATGAAGAGAGGGCCGACAAAACGCAATGGCATGGCCCGGATGTGCTGAAGGATGAGGTGGTCTACCAGCCGGAGAGACGTCCACACCAGCCGGAGAGAAGTCCACACCAGCTGGAGAGAAGTCCACAGGGAGTGGAGGAGGAGCTGAAGGACAACGCGCACCATGGTACAGAAGAATGAGAACAGATGGGCGGCTGTTTTTGCGAATAAGTTCTTTGACAGACGCGATCCGTCTGCAAAGCCCTTGTTTTGCGTGGCCGTGAAAGACTCGTCATCAGATTCAGACGATTCGGGCGTTTCAAACACTTCGGATACCGCATGAGCATGTCTCCGATGGTGGTGAGCGTGGTATCTGGATCTGCTTGGTGGAGTCGCAAGCCTCCGGAAGCCGGTTCGTCAAGACTCTTGTTCGTACTGGAAAGAGGTGCTGCGGGGAGTAGGTTTCGGGAGATGCCCGAGGTGAGTGAGCCAGGCACCTGTAGCCAGCATAATTGTACAGCGATGGGGTGAAAGTGGGAGCCACAAGAAACGGTTCTTTGTTCACGTTCGCGTAATTGCGATTACATGATCAAGTCTTGTCAAGGGTGAGAAAGGCACTTCGTGCGCCTTTGCAAGGTAGCGCTGCCGTCCTACGAGAGTGCGGGAGGGTTTCGTTCGTCTTCGAGGGCCGCACTTCCCCTCATCGTCATAACCCTACGAAAGTCGAAAATTGCCTGGCTGGGAGATGAGAAATGTGAGTACAATTATAAGATTTCAAAAAGTTGAGCGATCGCACCTCCGTTATCAAACCTCCATTATTTATTGCAGTCAACTTCACCTCACCCGTTCGGCCGCCAGGAGGACATCCGCTAACCACATCGCCCGAAGAATTGCAGAGTTTTGAAGAGCACATCGAAGAGCGGGTAGAAACCCTTGCGTTTCACCGACGCATGCACAAAGCCAGTCGATTCTGTAGCGCAAAGCCACAGATAGACGTTAGAGAGAAGTTGCACCGCCGGCGGAGGACACTCATGAGCGCCATCGCCCGGAAAATTGCGGAGTATTGAAGAGCACATTGAAGAGCTGAAATGTAAGAAGCTTTGCGTTCGCTGTTACCAGCGCAAAGCCAGTAGACTCCGCAGCGCAAAGCCGCAGATGGACGTTGGAGTCTTGCAGATCGTGTCATGATTCATGGTCACGCGATCTAATGCATTCGGCGAATGACATAATCATATTGGATCAGGATGATTAGCAGTACGAAGTCGCATTTTCATCATGTACAGTAGTTGTTTACATGCAAGTATAGTTACAATAATCAGCAATTATATGTATGTTGAGTCCAGATAACCAAATATCAGTGCCGTCGTTTCTTGGGTTTGCCGTGCTCTTCCAATAGGTCGCCGCGCCTTACCCCCAAGTCATAGAAGCGATGTACCCGCGGGCCTGAAGACCTGTCCGCCGCGGGGCCCATTCAGCCAAGGAGGCTGGAGCCAGAATCCTCATATACTGCCAATACCGGCGGAGGGGGTTGAAGCGGCGCGGGGCCTATTCGGCCAAGGAGGCTAGAGCCCGAATCCTCACATA
This sequence comes from Mycena leptocephala, assembly GCA_029378395.1. Lineage (NCBI taxonomy): Eukaryota > Fungi > Basidiomycota > Agaricomycetes > Agaricales > Mycenaceae > Mycena > Mycena leptocephala. The sequence goes on along the minus strand of JARJLF010000021.1, from coordinate 15,882 downwards.
CTGCTGATACCGGCGGAGGGAGGCGAAGCGGAGAGCGCGAGCGGTGGCGCTGCGGGGAGGGCCAGCGGGGAGGCGGGGAGTGGGCGAGTTGTCGGCGCTGTCGCTGTCGACGGTAGCGCTGCGGGGAGCGGGAGCGGTAGCGCTGCGGGGAGCAGGAATGGTAGCGCCGCGGGGAGTGGGAACGGTAGCGCTGCGGGGAGCGGGAACAGTAGCGCTGCAGGGAAGGCTGGCAGGGAGGCGGGGAGTGGGCGAATTGGCAGCGCCACGGGGAGCGGGAGTGGCTGGACCGCTGCGAGGAGAGGAAGAAGCGTTGGGGGCGCCCCGGAGAGGGTTGGCGGCGAGGCGAGGAGCGGGAGTGATGGCGCTGTGGGGAGCGGGAGCGATGGCGTTGCCGTGGGGATGGTTGGCAGCCAGGCAGGAAGCTGGGGAGTCCTACTGGTGAAATTTCGTCGTCCTCGTCTACCATTGCACGCCCCTTTCCTTTATCAGTTTGGGGTGCAGCAGATGAAGACTCGGCGCCGTCCACCTCCATTTGTTCCTCCTGCGCTCTCTCCCGCCCTTCCTCATCCTCGTCTCCCACTGCGCACCCCTGAGGTGGCGAAGACTCGGCCTCTTCAGCCTCCTTTGGCGGGCAGGTAAGTTCGTCGTCGCTTTCTTCTCCCAGTGACACAAGGTCCTCATCCATTTCTGCGTCATCATCCACTCCTGCGTTAGCATCCATTCCTGCGTTATCCTCGATGTCGACCTCCATTTGTTTCTCCTGATCCTGCGGTTTCAGCCACCCTTCCGTATCCTCATCTCTGACTGCGTGCGTGTGAGGTGCAGCAGGTGAAGAAGACTCGACCTCCATTTGTTTCTCCTGATCCTGTGGTTTCAGCCGCCCTTCCGCATCCTCGTCTCCGACTGCGTGCGTGTGAGGTGCAGCAGATGAAGAAGACTCGGGTCCATCGACGACCAATTCTGTGCTCTCCACCACGCGGACCACTGGCGCCGGGGGAGGTTCGTCGTCATCTGAGTCCCCTCCGTCATCGTCATCTTCATCCGAGTCGTAAGCGGCCAGACGCTGCGTGGGAGGTGAAATGCCCTTCATTGGTAACCGATCGGTAGCTGGACGGGCGAGCATACGACCGATATCTCGAGGGGACTCCCGCGTACGGTACATCCAGTGAGACGGGTGCCTAAGCACTGGTGTGAACACCCCTTCAAGCTGCTCCGATTCGTAATAGAGGTCCCGAGGGGCCGGACAACCAAACAAATCCACCTCCAAGACACCCAGCGGCACTTGGAAGTCCGCACGCAGGTACAGCTCGCGCCGATGCGCTCGATCGTACCACACCGAGTGTTTTGATTGCGGTCTCCAGGTTAATGCACGCTTGCGAATGTAGAAGGACGGAGGGTCTGTGCTCGAATTTTCGTACTGCACCCATTTCCCCCATTTCCCGCCGCCCTCGGCCCTCTCCACTGGAGGAGGCTTGATCCATGGTACTCGATCCGACCAGATGACCTCCAAGGGCAGCGGAGGTGGCTGGTACTGGGGGTCTTCTTCTCGCGGCACGCGTCGAGGGACAGCAGCTAAAAGGGGTTGCATGGTGGGCTGGTTAAGCTATAACGCATCAGCAAGAGAAATCAACGAGTCTTTGAGGGTAGCACCTGCCGCCGCGAGTGAACAGTAGAGATTAATGTGGTGGTGTGAGAGCACAGCACAAAGCCGCAGCGTAGAGAGTGTAGTGGTTTGAGAGCGCACCCTTAGCTGTACTATAAAGGCTTCTTGGCTGGCTGTAGCCATAACATAAATTGTCTTCCTGCACGGCTGTAGCCAGGAGCCTGGCTAGAGCACTTCAAAGACCTAAAAGATATTTAAAATAATAAAGTGGCAGCTTTGGGGATTGAACCAAAAGCCTTAGGATTACCTAATCATACCAGATAAGTAACACCATAACCAACTAGACTAAGAAGCAGATACAAGCAACCATATTGATGGGACTATATCTAGGCACAACTATTCACACAATAAGCATGTATTTCATCCTATTATGGCCCGCATAGGGCCACATGGTTAATGTTAAGGTTAGTGGTTAGAGTTAGGGTTAGTTCTCCCTGTCTCGGACCAGGGATATATATTTCTGATGGTTAGGGGTTTGGTTAGGTTGGTTAGGTTGGTTAGGGTTGGTTATGGTTTTTTGGTTAGAGTTGGTTAGGGTTTGTAAATATGACCAAACACACAATAAGCATTGTAAACAATATTCAAAGACCTAGGGCAGCTTGCCTGCCCTAGGTGTGGGTATCAGCAGTCCCAGGTAGGGTAAGGCTAGCCTTACCCTAGCTGGGAAGCAAAATACTTTTGATATGGCAGTTTAGCTTAGTTGGTTACTATTCTTCTCTCAAAAAAACTTTCAAAACAAAAAGGTCCTGGGTTCAATTCTGGGAGGTGGTACTATTTTGCTTTAATTTGTGGGATTATCACAGTATCCTATTTTATACTCTAGCCAGGCTCCTGGCTACAGCCGTGCAGGAAGGCAATTTATGTTATGGCTACAGCCAGAACAATTAGCCTAAATATTACAGCTACGGCTCAAGAGCGGTCCGTGGTAGGCACTAATCTACCAGCGCAAAAGCCAGTAGGAGACTACAGCGCAAAGCCGTAGTGTAGAGAAGTTGGTGGTCGAGAAAAAGAGGAGTGTGATTGGTCACGTGCATTGAGAGCCAAATTAGGCGCATTGACTGCCAAATCCGGTCCATTCTCCTGAGTCAGAATTGATTTTGCGCTGGATTCTCGTTCGTGGTCATGATCACATGCAGTAATGAGTAGAGAATGTGTAAATTTAATTGGATAGGGTACATATGCAAAGTATTATAAGGAAACTAGCCTACTTAAGAGAAACTGGAGAGCGTCAGAAAAGAGCGTCAGAATTATTATACTTGAGAGAGAAAATCTAGTCATCCTCGTCAATCGAAGCAAGCATAGCAAGCTCATCTTCGGTCGGGATGTTGTAGAGAGCGAGTTTGGCGTTGCCGTACCTGGCCATAAAGTCTGCCGTTGATAGACTCTGCCATTGCTGGATATTCTCCCAGGTTTGACAGTGCTCCTCCAAGGGCAGGGCGATTCCGTTATCCATGTAGGACGCACGATCCCAGACAGACAAGTCGTTGAAGAATTTGGGGGAGAAATAATCGATAGGAACGGTGGTGGGCAGTGCGCGAGAGAGGTTGGAAGGAGGAAGTACCCGTTGGCGATTGCGGGGCCGCCTGACAGAAACAGTGAGTATATGGACGAAGCAGAAGTGATGTGAGAATTACCATGCTCCTTTCTTTTTTTCTGTGCCATGACTGCATCACGTCTCGCGTCCAGCACCCCAAAAAGTGCCGAGACAGCGCCGTCGCGTCCTGGTTTCTCGTGAACACGGGAAACGCCGACATCGTCAGCCTCTTCATCGTCAGAATGGCACTCTCTCTCTGCTGCCAATTTCATCACGAATCCGTTCATGAAGCAGTCTCGGATGATTTGTTCTTGGCGCATCGACAGTGTCTGAGAATATATGAGTAACAAATAGCAGCAGATGACAGGGTATGAACACACCTCCTCGCGACGCCGATAAATGGCGTTAAGCACCACATCGAGCCCCACACGGCCTGGACGCCGCTCTTCTTTGGCTGCCAGCGTCTTCATGTGTCCGTATATAAAGCTGCGGTAGAAGCGTTGGAGAAGGTGCTGGTCCTGGACATAGCTTAAGGTGACACGATAGATTGAGGAGTACGCGAATAGCGTGGCAGCGGCGCGGAAGGAGTGGATGGCAATGTGCTCGTGGGCGAGGTTGTACATGGACTCCGGGTTGCCAAAGACGTCGGGTGCAAAATAGGGAAGAGCAGCATTGGCGACGGTGTTAAAAATGGAGCGTAGATGGTCTTCGCCGACTCGGTGGGCATCTGCACCTGTCTGGGTGCCGGCCGCCTTTGCGGTTTTCAAGAAGTCTGTGACCTGTTGACGTATAGCGGACGTGGGCGGTATGGCGGCGGCGAGAATCTCGCTCAGCTGGGCGTCAACGTCATCTGCACAAGCAAACCGCGCCTCGAACGGGGCCATTGCGTCGGCGGAAAGACGGGTCGGCACGTCACGTTGAGAAAGGAGACCCATCAGAATACGGAGATGGAGATGTAGTGCTCTCTGGGTCGGGACGTCAGTCAATATGCCCAAGCGAAATGAAACGGAGAGTAGCGTACCTGTAATCCCGCTGCCTCCTCTGGTACCATATTACGGGGGATTGCCCAGTTCTTTGGCCTGCCCTTCTTCCGCTTCGTCGTCGGCGATTTCGGAGTTGATGCATTTTGAGTGCGACGACGTTGCGACCGGGGACCTTGAGAACTCGAATTGGGCCCATCGTCCCTTTGCTTCCGCTTCGAGCCGGTAGGTGGGGTGCGTTGATTAGGAGGAGGTCGATTTTGCGAGCCCGAGCCCGCAGGATTCGAGCCCAGAGGTGGGGTGCGTTGACCAGAAGCATGAGCCGGTGGAGGATTGGAGCCCGAAGGCGCAGCGCCCTGGCCAGGAGGTGGCGGTGGAGGATTGGAGCTCGAAGGTGCGGCGCCATGGCCAGGAGGCGGTGGTGCAGGATTGGAGGCCGGAGTGCCCTCCGGTGGAGGATTGGAGCTCGAAGGTGTGGCGCCATGGCCGGGAGGCGGCGGTGCAGGATTGGAGGCCGGAGTGCCCTCAGGAGCATTGGAGCCTGAAGACGTGTTTTGGTCCTGAGGCGGCAGCGGCGGAGGATTTGATGGAGGAAAATTAGGGTCGGAAGGCGGGTTGGCCTGCTTGCGCGGGTTGGTGCCTGGTCGAATGCCCCTGGTAGTTGGTTTAGGGCCTCCGGGCGTACCGCGGGTACGGGGCTTTGGAAGCGGCTTGAATGGAGAAGGTATGCCGAAGCCAAATTGGGGGACGTAATCAAACCTGGCATTGTAGAGCATCAGTGTCGAGCATCGGTAGATCGTCAGCCGACAAACCTGAAACTGAAGGGCCAAGGTCCTTGAGTATCCTGGTGCGCCGGTTCGTCTTCTTCCAAAGGAATGTCTCGGTCGTCATCGCCAGCGGACGCCATGGAGTCGTAAAGTAGAGTGGTGAAGATGAGGGAAGAGCGGCGAAAATCAAAGAAAGTGGGTCGTGTTCTGGTAGAATAGTGATCATCAGGATGAGCGCAATTTATAACAAAGGTCCAGTGGCGCAGTGGTGTGGCTTTCGCCTAGGCATGATTGTCCAGCGGTTTAATTATAGGGAAACTCGTGTCCGAACGCGATCAGTCGAATAAACAGCGGTTTGAGGGATAAAGGAACAAAACAGAGAGAGACACGTGGGGAGAGACTTGGAGACAGAGCTACCAGCGCAGAGCCAGCAGAGCCTCTATCTGCAGCGCGAAGGGTTGGAATCGAGAACTCGAGCAAGAGGTGGGTGTGATTAAGATCGGCCCTAGGAGGAAGAAAAACACTCGACTCTCGGGACCAAACTCGCGGCACACGAACACCACCAGCACAAAGCCAGTAGATGCAGCGCAAAGCCACATCATTGTTGTGAGAGGAAGACTTAGGAGAAGTCACGTCAGTCCGGCGATCAAATCGTGTGACAATCACAATCCCCTTTAGTCTCACTTACTTCCGACTAACCTCCAAGTTTCCTCTGTGGCTTTGCGCTACGGTTCCTACTGGCTGTGCGCTGGTACCGCGAGTCCTCTGGTTTCTGTGGCTTCGTGCCGCAACCATGGTCCAACTCTCTCAAGCTCAACACGTTGCAACTCGGCTATGGCGTCACGATATCGATCTCTTTATACCTTTGTCCCATTGACTGGTCTCTTTCACTCAAAACGTTGCAATTTGGCTATGTTGTTGCCTTTGACTGGTCTATCTTCGGTTGTTCTCATTCTCTATAAAATCTTCCTCGGTACGTCTTCCAGCTCCAGTCCTCCAAGTTCTGCCCAATGACTATTCGCAAATATAGCAAGGGCAACGGTACCGCCTCGATCAACCGCATCGCTCGGTCCACCAATCCCCGCCGCCCAGCTCAGTCCACCTGTTTCCGCAGCCCTGCCCGTCCCATACGCGCCGTCCGGCTGGCCAAGTACGACCTTCTTAATCGCTTTGTCGGGGCCGCCGACTTGAAGGGCGCGCCTGAACTGTTTATGGGCAGCCCTCTGCCGGATCACCTCGCCATGTGCGAGATTTATGTGTCATCTTTGGAGGTAAGTATCCATTGAATTCTTCCCATTGTGCTGGAAAAGTATCTCATACGGTCTCAGGGCTTCCGCGGCCCAACACAGCGACTTTCCCTGGCAGCGTACCACCCTCTTGTCGGGGAAACGGTCGACATGCACCTGGCGCGCTTCAATGGAACCCCTGACGACGCTGGCGCGCCGCTCTGGGTCCGTCGAGTACCCCCAGGCAAACTTCTGCGCTGGTCCCAGCCCCTTGAATTTGTGGGGAAAGTGGTTGGGGGGTTGACAGATATTCCGGTGCAACCGATGACACCCGTGAGTTCACGTTCCCTATTATATGTCTCGTTCCCTTCGCTTTGAGCTTACCGCTGAACGTACAGGGTGATACAGAAGCTCAGGATCGCATGGCCCGTTGGTCGCGCGATGTTCTCGCCGTACGTTTTTCGCCGAGGCATACATTTGTCGGTCTAATTCACACATATTTCACCTAGATCACCGCTTCCAATGCTGCACGCGAACAGGTCCCCAGTCGTCGCGCTCCTGGGATACGTGGAGGAAATCTGAGGCTTTTGTAGTTGTATATACGTATTCGAAGAGCGGTGTCCCCAGATGCGTTTGTGATGTTTCTCTCTCTTCGTCTTTCAGAATACACTTTGTTTCTCTCTTTGTTGAATGTCCTTACTTTATTCTTCCCGTATAAATACGCCAGCGTATCTGCGCCTCTCCCCAATATCCATCTTTTTTCCTCCCATGGCACACTATCAGCAAAACTCTCTCGCCGTTTCCATCGAGGAGAAAGCCATGGCTGCAGCCCTCAACGAGACGGTAGACAATCTTTCAGTCCTATATCATATAGCGCTCATTACGGTGTCTAGGTCGACGTTGACACGACCGCTGCTGAGAAGACTTCTGCCGATATGCAGACAGAGGCGCTGGCCGCTGACGAACATACAACACAGGTGCGCATCATTCATCTTCCTATATATTGCTCGAACACTTACCGTGTTTTGTACATTGCCGGCGTGTCTGCACAGACTGACTCTGACGAACAGGCAAGGCAAGTACGTACGGAGATTATGGCCCTGTGGAAACTCCAGGTAATTACTCACAAAATTGCGCAACTAGTGACTTATCCTAAGTTTCAGAAGGTGACAGGGATCCTTTTTCAGTGGAAACATGAGCAGGAGACAGAGACCCTTTTACGTGGAAAATCAGATCGCCGTATATTTGTTACACGGCGCCGTCACCGCTTTCATCTGCAAGAATACTTGGGAGACTATATGAGAATGGATTGATAGCGACATGTATACAGAATAATTTAGCCATGCGTTGACTCGGTATATATCTGATCGTATACAGCTTTTTTTGTACTTTATATCGAATATTCTCTGAATCTCATGCTCAAAGTGCATATTTAAATCTTACGCGGGAGGGAGACCTAGCTATTAAAGCAAGGTTATTTTATAATATTTATGTTAGACGCTTGAGCTTAGAGCGTGCGCGCTTGTATGCGTGGGAGTTCTGCACGTGGTCTCAAGCACTCTTATTCCACGTCGACTCCTACTCCTACTGGAAGTCTCACTGGCTTTGCGCTGGTGGAATTCGAACGCTTACTGGCTTTGTGCTGGTCGTGCTGCAAGTTTTTAAGAAGCCAAGCGCGGTCCTGAGGACCACCGAATTTCTTCCAGCAAAGCTTAGTGCTTGTTCATTCCTTGCAGCCAGTCTCTTGCTTTCTATGTTTCGTCCGTCATGTCGTGGACCTGTGCGTACGCGTAGTATCCTAAAATTTGCACAATTCTGATGCCGTTCCAGCCCAAGCAGGTGTTGTAGATGCGCCTGCTGAAATCGACGGTGTTAATTTACTGCGAAATCGTGATGAAAATGGTACGTCGACTGTTTCACCATTGATCGATCGTATACTGACATATCGCAGCGGTACTCGGTCCCTTCGACGGTAGGGTCGCGGCCCACATCTGGATCGCAAGCAACCGTTGTTTCATCACAACAAATGCTAGATATGTGCCCTCCCCGTCCGCTGGAGACCCAAGCGAGATCGTTCTTCGGCGCGACATGCGATGGGGTCCAGATGATCCCACCCTCTGGCCCCGTGAATACGATGATCATTTTGCCCACTTTGCCGCCATCCCCAGGCAACCATCCACGGAGAAGGGCAGAGAAACGCTGGGGATCATGTGGTGGAACCCCGACCGCACAGATTTCACGTCACCCGAGTCTGGCATGACGGTTACCCGCGGGCTGGGAGAGCTCAGCCGCTCAAAATTCCACGCCCTGTCGCTTCTGGCTGATGAATTACTCGCAAAATGCGACAATTACGCAAAATCTCACAGTTCCTCCCGATCGGTTTTGCTGATGGGCGAGCTTGCGGACTGCTTACGCCGTGGGTTGGTCCAGCTGTCTAGCATCCCAGCAACGTTTGAGCGGATGGTAATCGGCGTGACCAACGTGCAGCGCGCGTATCTTGAGTTGGCGGGAGTCTTGCAATACATGACGGTCTACGTGCCTCGCATTGAGAACCCCGCATTCCGGGGCGGCCTCCCGGATGCTGATATCATGGGTGCTTTCACAAGCAATCCAACCGTCGCGGAGAACTTCCATCGCGCGCGGCTTCCTTTCTGGTTTATTCGCCCATTGCGTTCCTTTACCGGGGAAAACATCTTCAGGGTTGTCGAGCCGCTTGATCCCGCGCACTGGTTAGAGCTTGACGCAGTCGAAAATTTTACTCCCATCACCGTTGGTTCAAGCGTCAAAGAGCGCATGCGTGCTCTGCACAAAGCAACCGATGCATTACCGTGGTACAAAAACCCGTTCGCTTCTGGTGACGAGGCCAAGCCTCTCGTGATGAGGTCGAGCGTCGCGGGGTCGAGCAGTGCAGTGGGGCTAAGGGCGGTGGAGGCGGGGCCAAGCAGCCAGCGCAAATCACGAAGCAGTCCATGTAAATAACATCTTTATAACCCGCTTGACCGTGACTCATCCGTTGCAGATAAACGCACAGACAGCATGGCCACAAAATCGAACGCTCAGCCGGAGAGAAACAAGTTCGAATATTTCCAAAACCCGTACATGGCTCCCGCAATCCCTGGCTGGGCGGCAGCGCTTGCCGCGGTGGACCGGTCTCAAATACCTGTCTGCAGAGTGAATCCCCCCAATCTCTACGTCTTCCCCGAGCCTGCTTTGCTCATCGCCTCGGAGTCGCGTCTCCACATGTACCTCCATCATTACCAACTTGTACGCGATGCGCTCTGCTACCGAATGGGGGACCCCGATGATTCGCAACTTCCGTTGAGCGTCTCGGAGTGGCGCGACGTGCTTCAAGGGAAGGTGGTGAAACAAGGCAAGCTCAGCAGTCTATCAGAGAAGCGCACCATTGCCATTGAGCAAGTATTGGGTCCTGCGATGAAGGCTTGCGGGATCCAACAATTGGAAGGGTTCCCTGTGTCGCCCGATTGTACTCCGCACACACCTCGGATTCGTGGCCAGGAGATTACCTGGGAACTAGCGGAGATGAACTTTCGCTATGAGCTCTGTGCTTTGGACTCTCGCGCTGCCGGCCTCGATCGCGTGGCTGAGTGCATGAGGTGTTTCCCGGGTGCCTTGGTCAATCCAGAACTTGGCGAAGGCAAGCAGGGATTCGCTGCTGTCGCACCCAGAGATCAGCTCCCATTTTTGCTGTCTCTTGCGCGTCTCATGTTGGACTGGTCGCATCATCCGCGCCCCCGATCACTGGCGACTTCCCAGGAAGCGTGGACTGGACTTCGGAGCAAATCCTGGAATTCGAGACACAGGTCGCGCGGTATTATACGCAGAGCTTCTTCCACTTCTTTGGACGTGCTGCAAACATCCCCCTGCGCTCCCCATGACGATTCGCTAGCGCCGTATATTATCATTGTAGTCAATACTTTTTGTTTTGCTTTTACTATATGTACGCAATCGTGAAAAATAAAAATGTTTATAGTGCGCCCGGTATGAACAGAAACGAAATTCATTGCACCTGATGAAGACTTTCAATTGCTCAAGAATATGGCATAGCCCTTACCAAAAAAAAACGGGAAAAGTCCCAAGCAAAAAATATATATTTCTTTGCGCCAGGGAATGGGAATGATAGGAGCATATTGAAGAGGACCTATTGAAGAGGACCGCATTGAAACTCGAGAGTAGTGAGATAGCTGAACAATCCGAGCTTCCTTCTTTCTCCGTGAATAAGGTGGGAATCAAAGGTTCCATGTCGGAAAAATCGCAAACGGCATATTCGGCCTTGTCGGGCCGAATAAGGCCGATAAGGCCGTGAGGTTCTAGGGGGCATATTAGGTTTAGGTATGTACCATTACACTTTGCGAGGCCTTGTGACCACTAATGAGGCCTAATGAGCATTATAGGGCCTAATGACAATTACAGGGACTCATAAGTTAACATTGAGATTTTTAAGGGGGAAAATAAGGATTATTCTATTTAACAACCCCCCTTGTTAGAAACAACCGGGTTGCTGAATATAAAGTTTCTATTTAACAACCCTCCTATTTTTAACGTAGTTTGCAAGTCGAGCCAGCTCAAGTCAAATTGGGGAAGAGTTCATTTGGGAACCCCAGATACGCTGCACGTGCCTCCGATGCGCCCGTCATAAATGGCGCGGGATTTCTGCGAGGCTCACGCATGAATGACCGGATATTTTCATGGTGCACAACGGGCGTGCATCACTGATTGGCGCACACGCAGCATGCACATCTCAGAGAGAATTCAAGCCAGGACGAACCAAAAAGACATTACGATGAACTGTGGTATGCCGGTTTGGTTTGCCTACCAGTTTTTGATATAACAATCTTTCTTCTGGGGGGATTGTTAGACAGAAAAACTTGTCCAACAACCCGGTTGTTGCTAACAAGGGGAGTTGTTAAATAGAATAATCCGGAAAATAAAATAATGTTCAATCGGTCACCTTTCAGTTCACTCCTTCTGGCCCTTCACAATTATATGCCCTCTCACACCATACCGGGTATACGTTTGTACCCATCCTGGTCGCTGTCCTCTGGTTGCTCCTCGGCATTCCACAAATCCTTCATGTCGACTGTGCTACCCCGTTGTTCTGCCTCACCTGACACATCACCTCGTCCATATTGTCCCACTCGCGGAAAATTTGCCTTGTGCTTCTCGAGGCCGGAGGTCAAATACTTCAAATATAATTTGTGGTCGGCGGCCCAGTTGATCCCAGTTACCTTGCCATTTTCGCGAAGGGAATCATCTGCTGAGAGGGCAAAGCGGCCCTAAAACCACTCCAGCTAAAAAAAGAATCCCATGGGTACAGGAAGAGATCTCACCACGATAACCTGGACCGACGATGCTACCTTCCTTTGCGGGGTCTTCATCAACTCTGACAAGTCGAAGATCGTGCTCAGCGTGTCAGATGGGAGGTGGTATGTACGCTGCAAACACGGACACGACGCTCTCGCGCCTCGGAGTGTCGAACGGAGGCTCACGGTCGTAAGAACATTAAGGTCAATGTTTGGGGTGCGATACATCTGATGGGTGTTTCAAAGCTCATTCGCATTGATGGCATGCTCAATGCAGAGTTATATGTCAAGACCCTCGAGCACGCCATGCTCCTGGTTTATGACCACCTCAAAAACCGGCGACATACCTTCCTTTTCTTCCCAAAGCACACGTCGTGCCGCGCAAAGAAGTGGTTTGAGTAGAACAAGGTGGAATCAAATAAAGTCAAGCAACATTAATAATCAAACTTGAGGAATACATGAGTGTAAAGGACACATATATACTAAGTGCATAATTGTTAAGTCATAAACAGAAATATCAAGATGATCAAAGAACATAAACAATGATGAGGAATTGTAAGGAGATGAAGAAGTCCAAGGACAATAACAAAGAAGACTTGCATGAGTTCCATGTGTCTGATTACAAGTTCCATGCTACACTGGATATTTCTTGCGTTCTCGATTGAGGGCCCAGCACACCAAACGTATTGGCCTGCTAATTCCAAAAATGGATCCTTCAGTCTTGTAAGTTGTCAAGTGAGTTATGATGTGTTTTGGCTCCACAACAATGATTTCCTCCAACAAATTGACTTCCACAATCTTTGACATGAAACGAGGATACAGTGTTGGATCATAAGGTGTGTCTTTCAGTTCTGATTGAGGGAGATCACAATGTGGTGACACCAGGATAAACTTCTGCAAGTACCCTTGCAGTGGAATTTCAAAAATATTTTTTATGACCCCTGTTCGGTAAGCTGAGATCTGCCTGTCATAAAATTGAACCAAACTGTTTCCTTCATGTGAGGAGTAACAGCTATATGTGCGCCCATTCTCATGGAATTCTGTACACTGTTTGGCAAGTGGAGGCAATACAAGAGCATTCTCATGAAGATGAGAGGTCTGATTGCTGTGGTATTGACCATGGTGTCCTGTGGAATTGAGATATTCTAGAATCATGTTGTACTTGGGCCTGTCAATGGTGGTTCCTTTATCGTACAAATAGGTAGCTTGCTCTGAGTCGCCAATTGGCTGGATTAGAGAGCGCTTTGTGATATTTCCTGGGTCTAAGATGTCTCTAAAGGTGGACATCTCTAGACTGCTCGATGCACTGTTGTCTAGATATGCAAGCAACTGACAATTTCGAGCCATCTGACGAAGCATGGTGAGATCCATATCATCTGTAAGACTTATCAGTATGTGATTCTATATGAAAAATGAAGTGGACACACAGAGGTGGTTGTTTATTTTGACCTTCTGCAACTGGCCATTCATACGCTCACCCGCAAATTCATTTAAGCATGCTAGTGGACCCCAATATTTAAGGAGATCACCATTGTGCATAGCATAGTGATGGTTAGGCCTTGACTCAAATTCAGGGTGGAGATCCTTTATAGCCATACGATAGTATGTATAATGGCTGGTGAAGGTGTCTGCTTCCAAATCTGAAGTTTTGAAGGCAACAAGAATGTTTGTACTAGCTGTCAGATCATACAGGCTCTGTAGCCCTCTTCTGTCATGTCTTCGAACAAAGATGGCTGGAAGTAAAAGCGGGAAGATGACAGTGAATAGGATGAGAAGCTGATCTGCTTTGAGTTTACCATGAGTTTTTTCCCCAAGGTTGGTGGGTGGTCGAGCAACCCACGTGGGCAGAGAGATATTTCTGATACCATCTCGAATGGCTTCCACCTCCTCCTGTGAAAATTTGAAGGTGTGAACAGTTGTAGGAGGAACATTGTCCACATGTTCATCTATGGGTTTCTGAGCCCTGTAAACATAATCTCTGTCTCCTTCATCCTCATCAACATCCATTGGAATTATGTTGTCGGCAGCATAAGCACGGGTTTTTGCAAGACGGGGCTTCTGGCTCCTTCCGCTTTGGCTCGACTGAGCAAACTCATCCGGTGCAGGAGTTCCTCGAGGAGTGGAATCCCCATCTGGGGCAGGTGTTGCCCGAGGAGTAGAATCCTCTGAATCCTCTCGGTGGTTCTGCTTCCACTCCTGGTTTTCAATTTCGAGGTCAGTGAGGTCACTCTCGAGCTCGGAGATTTCATCTTCAGGTTCTTCTGGGTCATCTGGTGTATCTGGTGTATCTCCGTCTTCATTGTTATCTTTATTTTTATCTTTTCCATCCTTGCGACCTAGGCCCCAGAGCACTCTCAGTTGATGCTGCAAAACACCTTCTAGCCAGTTGTGCATCAACCCCAGAATAATGTGCTTGACTGGATCCCAGTACTTTGTAAGGTGCAATGAAGTGAACCGGACCCCATAATCTGTCAGGAGTTGCTTCCTGTCTTTCTTAGTTGTTGCATTTAGCCATCTTTCCGCTTGTTGGTAAACTTTGTCCTTGGTCCGCTTAACCCATGATTGTATGTTAAGATTATCTTTGTGCTCCCTCAGGAGCTCGCAGTAGGAACAAAAGCACCTTGCACCATGAGATGCAAAACCACCAGCTTCTCTTGCACCTCCAAGATCTGCAAGAAGAGGAATGATCCTTGCTGGAGCTTCTACACCATCTGGGCGATAATGTGTTTTGATCGGTGCAGTATTGGGCTCCTCAGTTTCAAGAACAGCTTTGACAATTGGGTCAAGCAGATGTGGTAGATGTGTTACTTTAGGCTTGGCTCCTGATGGTGTGAGGCCAGCTATAAAGCTATACCGCGGTTGAAAGCATATTTGAACTGGCAGGTTTAAGCAGTAGAGAACAACAGCGCCGCATGATACAGATTTCCCTGTCTCAAACAGTCAATTTCAGGGAGAAATCAAGTCTATGATATAGTGCAAACCTGCGATCTTATTCATATATGGATTGAACCAATCAATGTACAAACCAAACACAAGATGATACTTGGTTTTTCGAAAGTTGTCAGGATCTGTCCAAGCCGGACTGTCGTGAAAACTGTGCATGTCCTGGCCAGCAGCAGAAGTTCTGTTAAATGTACTAGCCAGATGATCTTCTACTTCACGCTGAGATAAAAACCATTCCAGCCAAGATCTAAAGTTCTGGGTATGGTAAAATGTGGTAGGGACAAGTTCCACATTCCGCTCGAGTTTGAGATTCCGCCCAAGTCGCTGTTCCCTGTACAGTGGAGCGTTACAAGGCCGAGATTTTTTACTATCTCTATAACTGCAGAGTGGTTCCTCATCTTCATTCGCTGTGTACAAGGTGTGGCATTTTGGGCAACAAGGAGTGCGTATAAGCGTTGGATCCTGGTAGAATCTGCGAAAGGCTGTACGAATGTCCTGTGGAAGATGGATCTGTGGAAGGTTGATCTTGTTGTCTAGCTGAGTGTCCAGTGCTATCTGTACAAGACCCAGAAGAGTGCCAAGTATGAACTGTAAAGCCTTTAAAACCATGTTTGTTGTATCACGGCTCAAACCATGCTTGAGATGGAGCCAGATAACCAAAATACAACAGAGGCGCTCGATTGACGAGAAATCCACCCAAAGATCTAAGCGCAGGTTAAATATATGGATAGTGCTGTAATTTGAATCTCACGCACCTAGGGTTTGTGAAGCAGCAGCTGGCACATTTTGGTTTGATTGTTTGGATGGTTTCGACGGTATCGTATTATTTTTTTTCTCATGTTTGATCCGGGTGTTGTTGCTAACCCATTTGCCAGGGATCCAGTGACCATTCACCAGCGCCTGCTTTTTTATGCACTTTGCACATTTGCAGACAACCTGATTAGGGCCAGGAGGCGGAAACGTAGCGGGGGGATCAGAAGACATGGGGGGATCAGAGAGAGGTGAAAAGCGATTCATTATCTCAATATATAACAATCAATCAGTATTCGATTCTCTCGCGATCTGGATCAGTATCAACACCCTCAGCGCTTCTCTTCGCCTGTTTCTCCGCCCATCCTTCACCGATGCCCTTCGGTAATTTTCAGCCTGGTTTGCTGAGATCGTGCTCTATATCTTGGTGAATAAGAGATGAGATGCGGGGGATACGCACGGAAACGACTGGCCTATTGATCATGATCAACGCAGAAAACTCCGTGGAAGAATGGGGATATGTCCACAAGACGTGTGGACCGGTGTGAACCACATGAACACCGGCGACAGCAAGGATTACGCCGAACTTGATGTAAGATAACGATCATGATTCAGCGATCTTGGAGATGGACCGTTTACGGGGACAGCGGGATGCGAGGCGCGTCAACGATATGAAAAAAGTGAGAGATATATAAGGA